>JAWWEW010000001.1:85486944-85645525 GCA_035583185.1 Anabacerthia variegaticeps | reverse complement strand
AAAAGGAAAAGGAAAAGGAAAAGGAAAAGGAAAAGGAAAAGGAAAAGGAAAAGGAAAAGGAAAAGGAAAAGGAAAAGTCAGCAAAAATTCATGGCAAGCAGCCCTCAGAGGGAATGAAGGAAAACCAAAACCTGGGTTGGTAATTTGAACCTTTCATATTATTACATCTTGCTGGCCAACCAAAGTGACTGAACATTTTTGTCTCCTGATGAAGAAAGCCTTCTTCACAGCTTATTTTCAAATGCACAACAACTGCACTCCTCTCTCCAGACTGCAGCTGTGCATACCTCCATGTCTCCTAGAAAATGAGGTGCTTTTTTTCATAATCAGGATCCAGGAGGCAGCAACTGGGATGGCTGCAAAAACCTTTATTAGAAGCTGAATTTTCTAACCATCAAAGTTCCAAGCCTGGCATGCAGTAAAGGCTGTGTGGCCAGAACTGGCTCTGCTGTCACGTTAAAGCTTGCAGATTTTTGCTCAGTATTTTGCATTAATGAACAGGGATTAATTTTACTGAAGAAAGTATCAGTGGTACTTAGAGATCTTGTGGGAGCAGTCATGCACTGTTCTTGGCAGAATTCCCTCATCATCTTGTTAATAACTTTACTTTCCTACACTGTTGACCCAGAGATATCTTTGAGGAGAAATATATGATGAAATTAATTTTCCTTTTGATCTTTGATTAAACATGACAATGACATAGTTGTGCTGATAAACATATTGTAGAGGCCACGGGAAAGAATGGAATGTCTTTCCATAACGAGGCTTTTCCTTATGTGTTCATGGTGAAACAAATTTCTCACCGTGGTAAGTGGTTACTACAGGCTCTTATTCTAAATTGAATGCTAGCTTCAAGACCAAGTTTAATCAATAGACTACTTTGTCAAAGAAGTAACTCATAATTAATCATCGTAAGTAGCTTTTATTGGTTTTCTGGAGTTAATACAACATAGTGTAAGAAACTTCATGAAGTTATATGACAACAGGACCATTGTCTTCTCTGTTGTCTCTTTTGAGACTGACAGGTGCTAAGTTTAAAAGTGATGTGAATTCTGCTCTGTACAAAGCAGAAACAAAAGCAATTGTCTCTGGTGACAAATTTTTTAATGAGTTCTCAATCTGGAAAATGTCCTTCAGATGAGAAAAAGCACTAGTAATTTGGATCATTGTCTTTTATATACATACAAACCCCCCCTGCACATCTGAGATACTAAGCAGATTCACATGACTGATTTTTCCTTTGCTGTGTTAGAAGTTACTGAATACAGAAATGTCTACTTTGGAGAGACAGACCACACTGGCCTGTCAAACACACTCCTCCAATAAATTTGTCATAGGCAAGAGCTACAAAGGCTTTTCTTGGGGAATTCTTGGCCAATTATTATTTTTTATTTTGAAATCCTGTGTTTATTGTGTTTGTACCCTTTTTCTTTGGAATATGGAGGAGAACTGAAAGGATGCTACAAAGTGTGTCTTCTATGTTAGAAATTAACAGTTTTCTGGTTAGTTTTTGAAGGCTCAGCCCTGCAAATATATATTCTTGATCATATAACTTGTAACGCAGAAAAAAATTGAGAGATTGGAAGTAACATAAATTTTTCCTAAATCATCCCTTCCCTGGCAGTATTCAAGGCCAGGTTGGATGGGTCTTTGAGCATCCTGGCCTAGTGGAAGGTGTTCCTTCCCATGGCAGGGAGTTGAAACTAGATTATCTCTAAGGTATCCTTTGACTCAAAGCATTCAATGATTCTATGTCTTTACAAATGATCAATAGGATTTTAATAACTCCCTAAATTCCTATCTGCTTAGCATTAAGATTTGATTACTCTCTATTCAACATTGATTCAGCTTCCATAAGCAGACATTTAAGTGAGCCACCTAAGTGTTGAGAATCCTTCCCAAACACCCAAATTTTTCCCAAACACTCCAATTTTTCCAACACTAAAATTAAACCAATCTCAAAAATGTCTATGATTTCTGAAAAAAAAAGATGATTAAAAGTCTTTTATTAAGATCAGATCGATAAATATGTTGATCTTTTGTAAACACAATGGAATGGCTAAAAAATGAAGTTCCATTAAAAAGAAATTGCTCTAAGTTACATCAGTAGGTTTCCTTTATTTTTTTAATTTCAGGGATAAACTCTGTCCTGTGCTCCTTGACATAATATTTACTGTCTGAAAAGATTTGCAGGAAATATTTTGTGTTATATTATTAGGCTTTTTCATTTCACTTTCTTAGACATAGGATTGAATTGGAATAAACAATTTTTGTCAATTAAAACTTACAGAAATGTAGGTTTCTGTATGTCTTAATAAAGACATACAGAAAAGAAATGAGTTGCTCATAACTTCTTAAAGCATGTCTCATTTTTGTTTACAAATCATTGGCCAGCACATCCTGAGATAGACATACAGTATACTTAAAGCTGTCAGAAAATTCTGTGTGAGGTAACATTGGTACAGGTATATATATGATTATGTCATGCTTCATTTAAATCTTATTCTATTCTCTGCTTCTGCTTTGTGTAACTGTTGTAGATTTTTGGAAACCAAAATGATAAGTAATGATTAACAATACAGTTTGTTGGATGAACTCTGTAATTAACTGTAACAATTTACAACACAGAAAGATTGGAGGAACAAAACTAGGGCTGATTGAATATTCAGCAGATGAAAGGCCAGGTGAATGAGGTAGCTGCATCTGTGAAAAATTTAAAACTATTGGTTTTAATATATATGATTAGCTCTTACAACTAAACTGGAGCCTAGGAAGAAGCTTGTGAAAAGCAGAAGTATTTCAGCCATAGGAAAAACATGTATGAATGTGGATGCTTTATATGGTCTCATTCACATGGCTGAGAAACCCATCTGTTTCTGTTTTCTCATTTGCTTCCTTTCAGTCACACAGAGTTCTGTGATGTCACCCAAATAACATTACCACCATCAAAGCAAATAAAGGCAATTCCCTTATCTGATAATTGTGGCCTTTCTCATCCCCTGCTGTGTGTGCTTCTTAAATAACCAGTGTCATTGACATCAGCAGTTCCCAGTACATGTTGTCTCATTTGTACACCACAAGAAACAGAGCTGGCAAGAAATGTTCCCAAGAAGTAGAAGGCTATTCATCGTTAATTAACAACACACTTTAATGGGTTTCTTAGCAACATCATTTGCTTTAAGCATAGACCCTTAAGGGATGTGTTCTTTGTTGTTAGACAAACAGCAGATGAGGGCAGCTATTGATCTTTACACTGTTGGGTGCTGAATTATAACATACAAGAATAACTATGTCAAAATTCTATTTGGAGTCAAGATGCCTGTAGTGCAAGATGTTTCCTTTAAGAATGAAATGTCCCTTCCATTCCTCCAGTGGGATTTTCATTTAAAAATATGATTTGCTGAAGGGATTTCAATCAAAAATTGCCAGAAAGGAGGTCAAATCTCTAGTCTTGAGGTTAAAGAAACATGGTAAAACTCCAATACCGATAGATACCAAAGCTAGGTGAAAGCATTCAGTCAGAATATTTTTAGGGAAAATACAGAACAAAGACACTAAAAATCTGTCAAGCAGCCATACATTTCTAGAAAAGATTTCCAATCTGAAGTATGCATAGTTCCAGGACATAACTTTGCATGATAACAAAATTTCTCCTAATGCTTCACGTCATTTTGCATTTAGTATATGCTCTTTCATCATTCTCTAGTCAACCACCTGGGCATGTGGCATTGCTCATTTTCTTCTTTTTTGGCAAGCATTGCTTTATGTGTTTAAGAATAGTATTTTTCTGAACCAAAAAATGCCATTCCTGGATTCTTTCCTCATACAGCAGACTCCCTACACATCTGATTACTTTTGCATCTTTACTGAGCATTATTTCTCCCTTTCTGTTTCTTGAAGATGTTAGTAGAATCATAGAATGGCTTGTTTTGGAACGGACCTTAAAGATCACCTAGTTCCAACCCCTCTGATGTGGGCAGGGACACCTTTCCCTAGACCAGGTTGCTCCGAGCCCCCTTCCAACCTGGCCTTGAACACTTCCAGGGATGGGGACGTTGACCAAAGTAAATCTAATACTCTTACTGGGCCCTAACTAGACTGACAGCTTTGATTTAGTACTGTACCTTAGAGTTAGATGTTAATGCAAACAGCTGGGGCTGTGCACCAACAGGCTCTGTGACCTCTTCCCCTTCCTTGGGGTCTGGCTATATATGCTTGGGCCAGCTTTGCTATGGCTTAGTTGAGTAATCTGTGATCACACTGTTGTGAAAGAGCAGGGACAGAAAGAGCTTGAAGAATTTTTGACAGAGGCTTCCCTTTCCCTGAAGCTGCATTTGAACTCACACCTCCTCTGCTTGTCCTTGTCTATTGCTCTAGGTATGGCTACACCTGGAAATATACCTACCTGACCCTGACCTACGGACTTGACTTCCTGGCTGGACCTCAGCCCTGTCCTGGCACTGTAGCCATGCTGAGCAGCCGTGTAGCCCTGAGTTTACCCTGGTCACTGTCGCTGGGCTTGCGGGGTCCTATGGGGCATATCCTGGTTGGTGAGGACAGAAATCCATGGCCACCCTGGGCTTCTGCACTTGTTGAGACAGCTCTCCATTGCTGTGCTCTGGTAGCATCACAGGATAACCCACAGGACCCTTTCATACACAATCAGCATCTAGATATACATATTCCCTGCATTGTAGGATGCAGTTGACTGTTTCAGATGGACTGCTTTTTCCACATTTTCACTGACTAAATTCAAGATATGGTAATTGTTGTTTCTTCACGCTCTTTAGGACCACTATAAAAGAGGGTAATTACATAGATTTTTAGGTAGTTATTTTAAAGGAGAACTGTTGTTATCTACAATCCAGGTATGCAATAGTCTTCAGTTAAATAAAAATTTCATTTTAGCTAGTTGATGTTATTTGCTCGATGCTTAATCAGAGGGTGTTACTCATCTCTGACCAGTGATGCTTGCTGGATCTGCCTTGTTTTCTGGGCTCATTCTCAGCTGTCAACACTGTTAAGCCTCACTTCAAATATTTCTTAAAATAGCAGTAGTTGTTTGGGCACTATTTTTGTTATGTTTAAATTGTCCTTCTGCATGAATTCTTAGAGGTAACCATCAAACGGTAGTGAAAATTAACTTGCTAACTTCATGTAAGTTCTAAAACCAGAGCCATGTATAGACAACTTATCTTCTCCCAGGTTCCCAAGTGGATTCTTTCTTCAAGAACTATTTCTTTTTAAAAAAAAAGTACAAAACCCATACAATAAAATGCAATGTCATTGAAAATATGTGCAAGACATTTCATTTAAATGCTCTACTCATGTTCCCATTTTTGTCAAGTAGACATTTTGACCAGGGTGGAAAACCTTGTTTTCTTTCAACATTGCACTGTCTGGTCCACTGCCAGGACCCTGAGTGTCACCCCCACAAACCTCACTGTCCCTTCTGGCCTCCCAGGGCTTCCTCTGCCCTGCCCACAGCTCAGGACACCACATCAGCCCACTGAGGCTGTCAGCCCCTGCATCAGCTCTGCCACAGCAGGGCTGGTGTCCAGCTTCCTGCAGCCCTTCTTTGCATGGCCATGGGTCCTGCCAAATCAGACCCACCCACAGGGCCATCATCCATCCGTGATCCCAGGGAGGTGCCTAATGCCCAGGGCTGAAGCTGCACCAGTGGCTCACAGGGTCCTGCTTCATCTGAGAGCAGGATCAACTTTGACTACCAAGCGTTTGGGGAATTAAATATTGTTTCTTTGTAACAATGGATATTGTGCGGACATTTCTGCTGCCCTCACTAGCTCTGTCCCAGCCCCTGAGGCCAGGGGGCAGACATTGTTCAGCCTTTCCAAGCCCTGTTTCTAAAAAGACCTCCCTGTTGTTCTAAACAGCTACCATCTTCTTGTTTCCTTGCTGTGCAATGTATAGATGTACATGATTCTGAGGGGAAACCCAATCCCATGCAGGATGCACAGTCGAAATGAAGGAGGTTTGCAACTCATACCCCACTTTCATCTGGCACAGGTGTTGGGAGCTTCAGGTTGTCCAAGGTTACAACCAAGTGATGGATTTAGCTGTCCTTATAGTAGCTCTTTGGACCTTCTCTTCTCAGCATTGTCTTGGTAGCAAGGGAGTGGTTGTGCCTGATTATATCCAGGGAGGCACTTAAGACTTTCTTATCTAAGCCTCCTTACAGAAGTGTTTCCTTGTTTACAACAGGATTTGAAGAGGGCAACTAGATTGCATAACTGGGTTTTGTCATTGAATAGTCAGCAGTTTTCCACTTTATTCTTCTGCCTAAGATCCTAGAACAAGGTTTCTGTCTTGTCTCTTACTTCTCTTTACCACATCCAGAAAAACAAAATATAGGTGTAAAAGGCACAGCAAAATGTTCAAGAGACAGAGCAGTTCAGGAACAGGATTTCACTGCCCACCCCATATCTAGCCTTCTGAAAGGTTTATGGATAGAACAGATTGCAAATGCAAAATTAGATCAATCAGAATGAATTGTGTCACTTTTTTTCATCAGTTATTCTTCTACACCTTTTTTGTGACTCAATTCCACTGCTCTTTTAAAGAAATTAGGGCCAAAATAGGAACAAGGAAATGACAATTTGATTTTTTTCTTATTTTTTAAATTTAGAACAGATATAGACTAATGGTTTGAAGGGGAAGAAAGAACATGAACTTTATTGTATCAGCCTTACCTCCCTATTGACTTAACAGACTAGTAAATTCTGAACATATGCAAATTCTTCATGCCACTTATATTAATAGAATAAACAGCCATTGATTACACTCAAGTAAATAATTTCTTTCCTTTGACAGTTGCTGCATTTTAGTTATCCTTGGAGAGCTGTGATACCATCCCCTGACTGGTACTCAGTAGTGGACTGGACTGCAAATTCAGTGACAATGTGAGAACCACAGGATGTTTTGTGTGGTAATTGATATTTTTCTCAAGTCCATCAATGCAAATCTGACCAGTTTAGCCCTCATTGCAGTCACTTTTCTTCAGATTGTTAAGAACAGATGCAACAAAAACTCTAAGTTTGTTCCAGTAACAGCACTTGTCAGGAGAGCTTTGAAAGTGTGCTCTCATGAGGAAACGTTATAAATTTATGTGCTTACTTTTAATTTCCTTAAGGATACACTTTTTCCCTTTCACAGCAATTTTTTGAGAGTTAATAACTGCTGTCTCCTCCAAGAACAACTCTGTGGTAGCACTAAATACCAAGTATTTCTGAGTCTTGTGAACTTAAGTATTCTTCTTGTGATTTGAGTAGCTCTTTGGGAGAAAGAAAAAGGATTTGAATGTTACTATGGACTGCAGAAATGCCTGCTTGTTTTTTAGTTAAGGTAAACCAACCCACTGAAACAAGAGTATCAAAGAATCTTTTGAAAGTTAAGAATGGAAAAGTTATCAGATTGTTCCTAAACACATCTTGTAGGGTTCTTGTGGCCTAAAATAAAAAATTGATTTTTGTAATTTGACAAAGATTGCCCACTGGAATAGACACTTTTTCTGTGCATGGATGTCAACATTATTTCAAGTGACTTGGATGATGTTAGCAAGCACCAGTACACATAGTATTTCTCTCCAGACTATTTCATAGTCATTACTTAAGCCCCTTCCAATGGCCTTCTCTTTTTGAATTCAGTTCCTCTGCTACAGTTGTTTGCTTGTTGAGAACAATTCTGGAACCTGCCATGGAGTTTTCTTTCCAGTTAATGTGTAGAGTCTTGATTTATTCAATTCTGTCACTGTGCTATGAAATGGGGAAAAGGTTAAAAAATGAAGAATTCTTGCTTTTTTTTTTTTTTTTTTATGCTCTTTACTCTCTTGTTACAAGTCAGCAGATTGCATTTTGACCAAAAATTCCTCTGGAAAAAGGAAGTTTCTCCTGAAAAATATCTCTTAAACCTTGTCTTTCAAGAACCTTCCTCAAGTTATGAGCAATATTTTCTCTTTCTGAAGAGATGGAATTATCCATCCCCCACAGGTTTGGTTACAAAATGGTTCTATTTCCTAGGGAAAAAAAGAAAAAAACCTTTCAACAGAGTCTTAAGAAAATGGATCATGTTCTTTGGGTTATGAATCATTTCAGAAAGTCAGGAGCTTCTAAAATTCTGGTTTCTGCCTCTTGTTTTGGGTTTGTATTTTTTTCAAAGTGAATCTATATTTCCCATTAACATAATAATCTAGAAGTTCCTCTATTCTATGCAGCTTTAGAGGCTGTAGTGCATATCCTCAAGAGATAGAAGTAAGCAAAGCTCCAGGAACGTAATTCAAGATCGACCGATTTATACCTACTGAGGATATGCTGATGAATGAGATACAAAAAGGGAATATACTTTTTGAAAGACTGGAAAATCCTGTAAGGAAAACAGTGGAAGTTGCTACTTGCCAACAAAGTCCTTTTCTATTGCATTGACAAATAAATATTTAAAAGAGATTTTTAGTCTTTTAGGTATTAAAGAAAATACCACCTTGGTGTATTAGAACTCTGGTTTTATGCTTAACTCACTGGATGTATTTTCAAATATTTTTTAAATGATCCTTTGTGCCCTGTGCCTGATTAGTATGTTTGTGCCTGATTAGAAACATCTCAAAGGGTTCATTTTGAGAAAGCTAATGTTATAGTTTGTGCCTCCATCGACAAAATAAAAAAGGTATTTCAAAGATATATCTGCCTTCAGAAAATCTTAGTTGTGGACATAACAATCAAGAAATAGAAGTTTATTGGTTTATCTTCTTGTCAGCTTCACCTGTTTTGTGTCCCTGAGCTTAAGAATTGCAAGGTCATGAAAAAAATAATTTGGCAGTCTCCCTCTTAGTCACCAAATCTGAAGGAATTTCCTAACTCCTTTAGACCTTCAGCCTCAGTGGAAAATGCATTCCCACCAGCTAACTGGGGGTGCTGGTGTTCAGCATTACCCTGCTACCTTCACAGAAGTTGCTGTGTTCAAGGAATATATGTGAGAAAGGGGACTAGTAGGAGAAGAAAGACTGAATACACTGCTGAGCCTCCCTCCCAGGTACACATCTGTTTCGTAAGCTATCCTTGAGTGAATATAAATGTGAAGAGAACATGACAGAGCCTCCTGGTCATGGGATGAAAAAAGCTCATCTCAATTGCTGTAAATTGAATTGGTGTCAAAGCAGTTTAATTTATGGCATGTATTTAACTGACAATCAGTGAGCTATACATTCAGGATTGATATCAGTACTAGAACAATTATAGGCTGTACCTATGACCATTAATGCAGTCTGTTGTGTACGAGGACGTGTAGAAGACCAGCACTTCTTTACCAAGAGGGAAAACCTTAGGAGTTCCTGAAATATTGTGCTTTGACTTCTTTCCCCATGCTTTTCTCTGCTGGATCGCTCCTGGTTGGCTCACGTATGTTTCTCAGAAACAAGGAAACAGCATCTGAAAGCTGCTCAGCATGTGGAAACAGAAGAGACAGGAGTGATGGCGTACGGAGGTGGAATTTGGTGTCCTAAAAGTAGGTATCATGGGGCTATTTAAATATCCAGAGTTACCTGACTGCCACTTCAGAGGGCCATGAATCTCTTCTAGGACAGATAACCTAGGAAGGGGTTGTGTAATATCTGATAGCCCATAAGGATTTCTTTCCCAAATGTCAATGAATTCCTTATGGTCACATGACAGCACCAAGCCCAGTCCAACACAGGTAGTGAAGTCTGGAGACTCACTCAGCTTTCCCTGAAGTCAATGGTTACACTTAGAAGCATAGAATCATAGAATTGTTTAGCTTGGAAAACACCTTTAATATCAGTGAGTCCATCTGTTAGAACTACCAAGTCCACAACTAAACCATGTCCTTAAGTGCCACATCTACATGTCTTTTAAATACCTTCAAGTTTGATGACTCGAATACTTTCCTGACAAGCCTGTTTCAGTGCTTGACACAATTTTCAGGGAAGAAATTTTTCTGGTGAGCTTGGGAAGAAACCTCTAAGTAATGTTAAAATGAAGAGAATGGGTTTATTTTGAAATAGCATAAGGCAAAAAGTCAAAATAATGTAAGGCCTAAGATACAGTAAGTGTCTTATTGTCTTGGAAACATAGAAATACAATTCCATTTAGGAATCAAATTACTCTGGGGAAGAAGGGGTAAAGCCTAGTCAGTATTACAGGAAGGACTGTAGCTGCAAGAGCCCTTTTATTCCCTTCCACACTGTAAGGTAAGGGTTCCCCTTTGCTGGTCTTCCCAACATCTTGGGAATTACTCATGCTTGCCACAAACCTCCTTGTCCTGATTTAATAACCTTATTTCATATTAGCATATTTGATTTGAGTGGGCTGAATCTTCAATGACATAAACTGGCTGAATTCCTGAAAAGGTTAGTCTACCCTAACTTTGGCAGCTAAACATTTAAGTTGGGTACCTGTAGTACTTTTAAAGGTGGTTCAAAAGAAAAGTACATCCAGAAATGACTCATCTTATCTTAAAATAGTTGTCCAAGATGCATCAAGTGTACCATCTGTGGAGGTGGCCATTTTTCTCTAATAACTGTAAAAGAAGTCTGCTGTGACTGGACCAAACTTAGTCATCTAACTTTGACACCTCTAGGATAGACTAGATGCCATCTGCTCTCACTGACCTTATGGCCTCTAAGGGTGTCAATGAATGTCAAAGAGGCAATGCTAAAGAAATCAGTTTGCCAAGGAAAAAGGAGTGCCAGGTCCTTCATCCCAGTTGTCAGAATTTTGAACAATTCCACAGCCTATGTTTTATTGGAGATATTTCTATTTTGAAAACAGAGTTTCAGTGAAATGTTGTTTATTTTTACATTTCTTTTTTCTTCATCAAATCATCAGGTGTCTTATATGAAAGTTCCTTTCTGGCACTCCAGATTTACAACACTGTGAAAGGAGAGGTAATCGCTGCCCAGGCTTGTGTCTTAATCCCAGGTTTGATACACACCTCATCCACAAGAGAGTATTTATGTTTAGCCTCTTGCTTTGCTAGTCCTGAAGAAAAGTAGCTTTTACTCTATTTTAGCTCCTGCGATTATAGATCTGGTGTTCCAGACTTCCAGCCTTTAAACAATCCAAGGAACAAATACTCGTACCTTGGGTCATTCTCACAAACAACCTTTCTTAGCTTCCTATTCCCACTAGATATAGGTTGACTTGCCACTGTAGTTTTTCATCAGACAGATTGCAAAAGCAATGAGGAGCTGAATCCACCCCATAAGCTATAATTTAAAGAAGTACAACAACACAGAGACAACTATGTAGAACTCCATGAATAAATAAGTATTTTTTTTTACTTTTCTCAGTTACAATCCAGGTTGGGTTGGGGTGTATGAGATATTCATATTCCCAGAGCCTGCTTTGTTTACAAATAAAAAAAAATTGTAAATAAAAAAGGAAGCTGTAACTTTCTCAGTGATATGTCTAAATCAATAAAACATGTTAGAAGAAAAACACAGCATTTTGGCACAAAAATTTTCTACGGGTTATTATTGCTTTGGAATGACATAAACACAGAGATCATCACTGAAGTGACAAAGTCTCATTCAGTAAGAATCCCATGCCAAATTACAGAGACTCAGCAGACAGACTGCTGCCATGACACATTGATTTAACAGTAAATCCACATCACAGTAACTAGACAAGAAGTGGTTTTCAGAGCAAGCATTTGCAAATTCACATCTCAGGTTTCATTCAGCCTTTAGCCCAGCTGTGTACTCAGTGGAAGGATATTCTTGTGAGACTGAAGAGTCAGGGTAGACTTGAAGAGCACATTCCCATATTTCAATATCTCCAAATCTAGCTCCCCTTTGCAGAGGTTCTGGTGCTCTTGGAACTCTCTACAGCTGCTCAGAAGGGGCCAGATCCTCTGCAACATCTGCTCCCTTCAGAGACCATGCAGAGGGAGCAAACACTGCAAGGGTGTAAAAAAGTTGAGCATCTGTATCTTCCAGTGAATGACAAATACTCAGATACTCTATTCCAGAAGACAGAGTGTAGGGGAAACTAAGAAGAACTTAGTGTATAATGACTTTCTGCAGTTTGGAGACGACAAAGTATTAAACAGACCTTTGACTTATTTGCAATTACATCTGAAAGAGCACCTTGGAACCTCTATTACGGGATCAAAAGATGTCTTGGACCTGAAGTAGTTTATGTACACATCAGGAAGGAATGCTTAGAAGGCAGTCTCAATAAGGGTATATGTCTTTCATAATGAATACTGAAATATGATTTAAGATATCCAGAAAAAACTTTGTATCAAAGGTAGCACTGTGAGTGACAACTTGGAAGCTAAATTTTACATTTGCATCTCTTGACTGTTAGAAATTTAATGTTAAATAGCAATGTTTACAGTTTGCACAACTGTAATTGTGTCAACAATGAGTTTATGTATGTAAGTTCAGGCTTAGTATGATTGATTTGTTAAATCAATTTGTTCCATCTTCACTAAATTCCAGGTTTTACTTGCCAACTCTATCAAGAAAATAAAACCAAGATAAGTTATTTCCCTAAACTACAGTCTACAATATGATTAAATTAAAATTGGAGTGCTTTGATTCCCATCCGTGTTTAGGAAATACTTTTAGACTTCTGCTTTTGCTTTTTGCTTTCTTCTTTATAGAAATACCTTAGAGCTAAAGAGTAAGGAAAAACCGAGCCATTGAATTCAGCATCATGCCTCAGAAAAGATTTTGTAGGCTCAGTGCAATTTATTGAAAATGCTGTTCTATCAAAAGAAAGGTAAAATGGGATGAAAACAGATATTTCCACTTCTTTGGAGTGATAGCAGAACAGATAACCTTATCAATTTGGACTCATCTGAGCACAGCAGTTCTTGTGCCCATCTACAAATGTAATCTGTAAACGTGAATTTTGTCTCTCCACCTGCTGTTTACTTACTTAGATGAGTTAGGAAAGTTTCAAAGCTGGAGAGCTACATGTCCTAAGGCCATTTTGGTGGCAGAGACTGTTCTGGTGACTCCACGATCTCTTTAGATATGTCACTGCCATTTAGCAAGAGATACTGCAGTCACTTCCCAAGATCAAGCAAGGGCACTGTAGAAATATCTGTGTGGTCTCTGTTGGACACAGCTCAGCGTGGATTTGAGTCAACAGTGCCTGTAGGAATGTGATTTGAGTTAAAGGCCAACCCTATGCACAAGCTTGTGTCGCATGTGGGTTGCTCATATCTCGATAAATATGGTCACTCTCTAGATACTAAGGGAGGTAAGGACATTTAGGCTCAACCCTAAGAAAAAAGATTGTATACATTTGCAGACCTACCTTCCACTAACATATCTGGTGAGCAAGACATGCTTTGAGACTTACAACTATGTGAGGTGGAAGAAGAGGGTCAAAAGACAGTAAATAACCCTTCTACCCCTGCTCATCAATTGTAACTATTGAGGTGCAGATTTGGTCAAAAGGCCTTCCATTCTTAGCAATCCCTATTCTCCCAGAAGAGGGATTTTCTAACTGATAAGTTTGCCAGCAGTGATAATTGTACCAGTAACCATCGATAGCAGTGTCCTAGAAAGAGGTTTTGTCACAGCTCTTTGCTGCTGTTCATGAGTTGGTAGTTTTCCTGACCATGAGTTGGTAGTTTTCCCAGCTATACGTTCCAGGCTGCTCCTTAGATCATACTCTGGATGTTACAACTGCCTGCTATTCAGAGATTTGTACCCCCAAGCTCCCCTTGTTCTCTTCCCCTTGATGTCTGTTGCATTCTGCTCTCTCTCCATTCCTACACATTACTCAGCCTAACACATTCCTCAGGCCAGCACCAGCTGGACAGTTTGCTCCCCACAGCACAGGTTCCGTGTGTGAGCAATGTGAGTTCCTCAGCTGAGACCGATACTTTGCAGTGACTACCATATGCTGAATTACTTCTTGCTCTGCTAATTACCCTTCTTCTACCTCGCTCTATCAATACTACCGCAATAGCGTTAATATGAACTCCATCTGAGCCACTTATTCTGCTTGCAATTTCCCTTTAATTTCTGTAGTTGGCCTGTTTGCTGTATTTCTGCACAGGGATGTACAAAGCTAGCCTTCACTAAACATTAGGATAATTAGATGTCTTAGCCTGCTTCTTTATGAATAAGCTCTAATAGACTGCGTCTACATCCTGATAATATCCCAGGCACAAACACAGTGACAGGAATACGCTTATGTTTTATCAAAATCTGATCTTTCTCATGCTGTTCTCTGTTACACAAAACCTGGAATAAATGCCTTTACAGCTTGTCCACAAGTCACAGCTGGCCTCTTCCTCTGTGGAAGGAGATGTACGACCACATTATTTGCAGACTGAAGCTTATGTCTGGAACCTCCAGCCACTAGGCTGTTTATTAGGGTGAAAAAGCTGTGGATCCACACCTCTTTCCTCCATGACAAAGTTTCTCTGATTTATTATGGCCACCACTTTCTCGCTAGCTCATTGTTCAGTTGTAGAGTTTTCCTTTTCTAGCTTTTCACATTCTGACCATGGCTCAATATTGTTGATTCCTTCTGCTAAAGTTCCTTTACATGGTATGACTCATCCGGGCTTTCACTGTCTTACATCTTTAATAGTATAAAATTGTTTTCTTCTGCTTTAGCAAATCCCTCTCTTTGCATATCCATTCAAACTTCTGCTGCTGCAAAGTGCTGTTCTATGAGTCATTAATTTTGATCATAATATTCTTGTTCTGGAAACTTTTCACTGCCTTTGTTTTTTTCTGTTCTATCAGACACAAGCTACTTGTGGTCTTATTCAAGGATCTTAATGTCTTTGACTTTTTATTTCAGTTCTGTTCACTATCAAACTGATTTCTTGCAACTCTTTTCAGTCGATGGCATCACCTGCATTTTCCACAGACTCCTCTGCAAACCTTTGCAAAGTTACATCAAGATTGTCCTTCAGGCTCTCCTCTTTCTCTGTGAAGACAGCAAAGACCTTGTCAACATCTAGCCTGCTGATGTGCTGGAGTAAATACCTTCAGTGCTTTTGCAGTACAGCTCTCCCATTTACCTGATATGTTTGCTGTTTTTCTGCATGTAGTGTGAAAATTGTCTGGGGAAAGGATTAAATTTTTTGGTTTGTGCTTGTATTTCCCAGCTTTGGTAGACACAGTCCTCTTCTATGACTGCATTTCCTAACCACTGTAGATTATTGCCTGATGGCTGTGGGATTCTTTTAAATCTCTCTCTCTATGTATATATGCTGACGTAAGCCCAAATGAGAATACAACTATATTGGTATACTTGAATGGTATAAGCAATGCTGGGATAAGTACTTGGGGCAGCTGAAATTGAATCCTTTATTAGGGTTACACAGTCAAAACTGCAAAACATCCTTATTTAACCATCACACACTGTAAGGGTGGAGATGGGAATAAACTGCTGTGAGAGGCGTCAATATTATGACAACAAGGGCTAGAAAATACATAAGCAGTTATTTAGTATACAAGATTATACAAGCAACACAGACATCAAATCACCCAGCAGGACTAAGAACGTTGGCGTTTATTTTTTGGAGGGGACAAGATCCTCAGTGATCACCACATCACTATTCATCTTTGTCTTTTGTCATGTCTATCAAATCCTTCTTCCCAGCTCCCCAGCATATCCATGAATTGGTGCCTTCAGAAAATGATATTTAATGAAAAAAAAAAAAAAAGAGAGATATAACCTTATATTGTTTATGTTTTAATTATTATGCCAGCTTCTAATTGTTCTTCACCAATTCCCTGTCCCACTGGATTTTTTTCCAAAGAAGTATTCCCAACATCTGTTCCTTAAAGAAACATTATAGGTGCTCACAGCCTCTTTGCCATGATGATGAAATGGTAAGGCATTTTTTCTCACAGTTGCAGTAGGTTTAACCTGCCAGGAACTAATTAAATTTGTTTGATCATCTGCCCATCCCTTAAGTTTAATAAAATGGAGTAACCCAGACAGTCAGATCTGTTTAAAGAGCTGGAATAAGAGTTGTAACTAGCACATTAGCAGTAGGAGGTATAGCTTTTTGATCTCTTCTAAATGCCCTAGTTCAGAAGAATAGATATATCTGAAAATAAATCCCCTTCAGCAGATGTCAGCCTGGGGAACTGAACTGATGTGTCCATAAGATTTAGAAAGAGCTCAGGTATGGGTGCACTTGTGAGTCTTTTTTTTTGCAGGAAGAGGTCCCACCACACATCCGTGCCTAGAAATATAGTTTGGGTAATACTCCCTCTAGGTAAAATAATCAAGAAACTAAGCCCCTAATTGAGCAAATACTCTGTTCTGCTGAACACACATTGAAGTTATAGGCCTCTGTCTTGCTCATGTCATGTCTTAATTAGTTACACGACAAGAAATGATATACAGTAGTGGTTAAGGAAGCTGTGAATTAGAGACTGTCATAGAAAATGATTGATAAAACCCTCTACAGGGGTTAGCGTAATGGGGAAAAATGATTGGAATAAAATTCTATTTACAGCAGTAGCTCCAAGCACTCTAATTACTTCAGGTCTAATAGTGACATGTTTGCTATAAAATTTGGCTAAATCACTGGAGAAAGAATTAAGCCTACAGAGGTGGATCCAGAGGTTAGCTGGATAGTAAAATATTATTTTTTTCCTTGTATGCATATGACCTGATTCAGACTAGTCTTGAATCCCAAACCTTTAATGAAGATATGTTTGGAGCATAACATTTTTTAATTTTTTTTTCCCTGAATGAGCATTTGGATTTCTTTTCCATGGACAGTTGACAGGGAGTTGCGCACAAGATTTGATGTAGGGGACAGGTCACATCTGTGGTGAATCCAGGACACTGCTGAAATGCACACCTTTCTGCAAGAATTCATGTTTTCCCCTAGCTCAGTAATGTAGCCATACCTCCAAATGGAAAAGTACTGGCAGCATATATTTACTGTGCTTTGTGGTCTGAGCCACAGGAACCGTCTTAGCTTGTTCTTGAATGTGGTCTATTAGAGCAAGAGGCCAAATACATCTGGGTTGGGTACAGTCCTGAACCCATCTCAGACCAATGTACTTCATTTCCTCTTCCTACCAGAGAGCAGAAAATTTGTGTTTCTGAATCTCAGAGGGGGAGATGATATAATAGAAACTCATGACTTTCAACATCAGCTTCTGACAAGCACTTAATCAGACAGGGCTAAGTAGATCACAAAATCAAGCAATATTAAAGCAGCACATGTTTTGCCTCTAAATAGAAGTATTTTGATAGTCACATAGTGAATGGCAACTGTCCATCCTTCTTTAATGCAGGAAAAAAAAAGGTTGTTTGACAGCAGTACGTCATCTGTTGCCTTTTCAAAATGCTGGCGTGTAAATGCCACTTGCATTATGGTCATTCACAAGAAATGTCACTGCAGCTGAGCAAGCTTATGGTTGAGGTTCTGTCATCTTCCATCCAGTTTGCACAGTGAATCAGGCACTGCGATAAAGGGGAGCATAAGGCAGACAAGTGAGGTAAGTGGGGAGACGGCATGCTGAGAAAGCTTGGCAAGAAAATTTTCTCTCAGCTTTAACCAAACTGATAAATGCTAAGAGAATGCCATTTACATGAAAATCATGATCAGATTGCAAATGAAGTTTAGTGATTCACAAGCTACCTCTGTCCTTCTGAAACAATATTTGTAGGACTGCGAAATATTGCATTTTCAATAAAGTGAGATTTGGAAAACAATAACATGGGGAGTTGCTTGTGTTGAAAAAAAGTCTTCAGTTTGCATTAGTTCAAGAACACCCAAAAATTAGTCACCACAGTTGCATCCCTATATGGTGCAATCACCCCCCTGTATCTCCTTCAACACTGTTCAAAGCCCTTCCAATGGAATTGAAGCTCCCAAAAAGTGTTGTACCATCTTATGTGAGCCTGAAGTTTTGCTCAATGGAACAGGGTTAATGTGAGCCCTACAAAAAAAAAAAACACCACACACACAAAACAAAACCAAACCAAAACAAAAAACCAGAAAACCCCACAAAAACCAAACCAAACCAAAAAAAAAACAACAAACACCCAAAACAAAAAAAAAAATTAGGATTTGAGACTGTTTGCAGCCATCTAAAAGGAGTGAGATCTGAATGAAATAAAATGCAGGCTGCTGGCTCTAGTATTTTCCACCTCCCAATGGCTTAACCAATGCCTCTGTAAGAAATCAGAAAAGAGCGTGCGAACAAATTCATTTTTCAAGACTTACCAAAGAGCAGGTTGGCTGATTGCTTTAGGCTGCCTTCAGTGTCAGGAATTTACTGCCCATGTGAGTTAAGCAGGCATTCTGAGGTCATGTCAGTCATGTGCTATTCAGTCAGGCTTACAGAGTTTCTCTGCTTGTGTAGGACATTAATACATTTGTCCCTGCAATACTGTATTTCTGTGAATAAACTCTGACTTGTGAGTGGACTTTGGGAGTAAAAAAAGATCCTGCCATCAGTTTTAGCAAGAACATAAATTCAAATGTATGTGACACTAAATCCCTTCTCCCACTCTACCCCTGCCTAGTTAAAACCATCAACCCAAATGGATTGATGCAGAAACACGCAGGCGGCTGGATCATCCTGTTAGACTGTGTCAAGGGGCACAGTGAAGCTGGAGCTATGGTAGCAAAAGCTGGGATAACGATGGTCCTGTTCCTATTTGAATCCTCTCTAACATGA
The DNA here is from genome assembly GCA_035583185.1 of Anabacerthia variegaticeps. Classification (NCBI taxonomy): domain Eukaryota; kingdom Metazoa; phylum Chordata; class Aves; order Passeriformes; family Furnariidae; genus Anabacerthia; species Anabacerthia variegaticeps. Next base: position 85,626,861 of record JAWWEW010000001.1, on the reverse strand, counting down.
ACAATTTGGGGGGCAGCTTCTGACCCCCAAAAGGACGAAAAATAAACGTCAAAACCTAGCTAGAAAAAACCCTATAAGATGCAGCAAGAAGTTTACATTATTGAATGAGATGCTGGCTTTGCCATGACCGTTCTCTGGGGAATCAGTGCAGTAACAGCCAAATACGTTTTATTCATGACCTGAGGAAAATTCATACCAAGTGTGAGCATGATGGTATTTCACTGAATGTCTTCAGCTTCGCTGATCAGAAGATGAGAGCCCACAGTGCTTAAGAAATAGTTTATGAGAATGAAAATTATGTAGATGTTAATGATGTAGAGGTAATAAGGACCATTTGGATTTTGCAAGGACTACATATTCTATTTATCACAGTGACTTTTAGCTTGCTCTGTTAGATGCAAAAAAAAAAAAAGTTTCATAAATGCTTTAATTACAAGAAGTTTGTTTTGTATGTCTGTAGTAACCTTTCCTAATATAAATTAGGAATCCAGCAGTATCTACAAGCTTAATTCAGCAAACTCTCCAGATCGTGATATGGCCAGGGTGGATTCAGCATATTTGGAACATATGTAATACACTCTGATCTTCAGGATATGTACATTATTACACATCATCTGAATAAACTAGCAACTCATCCAAAAATATTTTTGCTAATAAAATCATGCCATTTTAACAGACTTCATCCTCTTAAGCCAACCAACACTAAGTATGGGGTTTATTATCATGTGGTATAGTTGAGTTCTATGTGTAATATTTTAAGACTGGATAAAACATCTGTTCTTAATTTCCCAGAAGTAGAGGGTGATTGCATCTGCTTTTGCATTCTCTTCAAATTACTCTTGGTTTATTTTAAATTATTTGTTTCTTCAAAGGTGATTAGTAAACACATTTTGAAAATTTTCCCAGGTATGGATCACAAAATTACTTCATCCATGGGTAAAACAAATTATTTCAACAGTATCAGCTACTGTATTTAGTTGCACTTCATTACAACCAGCAAAATTAATCAACCTTGATTAAAGAAGTTTACCACTTACCGTCATGTATCTGTGATGCTGCATCTTCATTGGAACTACAGGTTTTCAAAACTACAAAAACTTCTTAAAGACTTTTTCTTTTCTAAAGGAAAATGTGACAGTTATAACCACGTCCTTACATAAAGATCTCTAACAATGACTTGAAATAGTTCCCCTAAGTGTAAACATCAGGTGTCTCTAGGCCTTCCAGAATGAGATTTGAGTTGTCTTATAGGAGAATTCTGGTGTTCTTCACTCTATACCCTAGAAAGCCTAGTCACAGTCCTCTTACTGGTCCCAATCTATGTGCTTCTTGAACATTTTATGCCTTGAACATTCGAATATTGCATGTTTTATGGAAGTAAACCCGCATTGAAAATAACACAACTAAACTCAAACAAACAAAACTCAGAAGACTGGCAAATGAAATAAATTACTGTTTCAAGTGGGCACTGAATTCCAGAAAAATCCCTTACAAGACCAGATTAGTGTAGAGTATGGGACAGCCTGAGCTCTATCACAATACCAGTTACTGAACCTGTGTTCCTTCCCCATAGTGGGAGTTCCTTATACTTATCTAGTTCAAGCACATGATCTAGACAATCATAATATCATATCACAGCATTTATTTCATTCTTAAATATATGAAAATTAAAAATAAAACAGTAATAGCCACACAGAAGGATTTCCTTGTTTCCTACTACCCATCAAACCAGAAGGGACATGTAAAAGTCCTCCCCACACACAACAGGAGTTCCAATGCTATTTGGTGTTTGGATTTCCCTTAACAGAGACACTATCTCATCACTGCAAAAAGAGAGAGGAGTTTAGCTCATTAGCCACACAGATGTGCATTTGCCCACAGGTACTGTGTGTACTCCATTTATCACTGCAGATCTCTATTTTACTGTGATGTGCATTGATTGATAAATTTTATTGAGAAATAGAGAAATATTCAGGGCTGTTGTATCTACACAGTATTCTATTTATCCTCCAGGAAAACAGACACAGAGAGGATGAATATCTGTAATGAAATTACTAAGCAAATTTCTACCTTCTTGTAGCAAGACTGAAGTGTTGAGGCATGATAAAACCTGTAGGCCAAAACTAACTAGAAGCACATTTCATCATCCAGTAACCTCCTTCCTTAGGCAAAGATGCATGGATGAGAGTCTTCATATCATGTGTAGGAAGGGTTTTTTTCTGGTCTTGGGTGGGAGCACATGAATGTAAGTTATCAGCAAAGCTGCTTGGGAGTATTTCCACAGTGCGTGCTTCCACAACACCTCTGTGCCTGGATGTCAGGTTTAAGCTACTGTGTGTCTGAGGAAAAGCTGGGGCATATTATTGAGAAATTATGGAAACCAAGTTTCTGCTTCCTGCTAAGAGATAGAACAAGGACAGGGAAGAGAAAAATGACTGGAATCAACTAGATCAACCTTATATCAGCAATATATAACTGTTGGACTAGATGGTCTTGAAGATCTCTTCCAACTTTGATGATTCTGTGATCCTGGAATAGCAGAAGTAACTCCCTGGGATGCACAAGTGGAGTTGGTCTGACCAGTGAGAATGTAGAGGACCAGACACCATAAAACCATCAGGCTTACCTGTTGACCATAAACATTACATATTATCTTGTGGTCAGAAGACTCAAGAAGAGAACTTGCAGTTACTCTAAGTAAATAGTATACTGGCCAGGAAAGATAACTCTCATCACTATAACAAAGGCACATTTGATTCACAAATTAGCCTGCTGGTTCTCAGCACAACTGAGGGAAAACAAGCTCCTATTTCAACTGAAAACCAAAGCATGTCTTTTTGTGCTCTGTAAAGTTACAAATACCATTCTTCATTTATTTCCGTTTCTCTGTTTCCCAAACTGCTAAAACACACTTGTCTTTGTTACAATTTCAAATTTATACTGGTCAGAGAGTAAGAAGCAAACCACAAGAAATCTAGACTTGTGGAGCTTCAGAAAAGTCATGTGGTACTTTCCATGGAAATGTAGGGTTTCGAGGAAGAATTAAATCAATGTACAATAACATCACAGTTCTTCAGCTATAGGTCTTCTCTAAGAGCTCAGGAAATAACAATTACTCATGTATGAAGAGATATACAAGATTTTCTTTGGGAAACAGATATAGAAAACACCTCTGCCTACCTCAGCTATTTCCAGCACTCACACATTTATCATAGTACCAATTCACAGAAGTTATAAATAAATCCAAATGTACAGTGCTTCAGATGCACTGATCCTCAAAGTTCGGCCTCTTCAAATGTGGTAACAGTTCTAACACAGCCTGAAATAGTCACAAAGACTCCATAGCACACCATGGTATTTCAGTTAGCTCTGTCTCTTCCGCTGCTTACAGTTTAAGCACAACTATCCTGGAAAAATAAATGCTGGTCAGACTGAACATATCCCTAAATCCAAGTGTGAAGTCCTGCATCTGGGCAATCCCCAGACTCAAAGCAGTTTGGGGGATGAATGGATTCAGAGCAGCGCTGCAGCGAAGGATCTAGGGATTCTGGTGGATGAAAAGCTGTTCATGAGCTGGCAGTGTGCACTTGCAGCCCAGAAAGCCAATTGTGCGTTGGGCTGCATCAAAAAGCAGTGTGGCCAGCAGGTCGAGGCAGATGATTCTGTCCCTTTACTCCACTCTTATGAGGTCCTGCGTGGAGCACTGCATCCAGCTCTGGTTGGAAGTGGACTTGCTGGAGCAAGTCCAGAGGAGGGCCATGAAGATGATCAGAAGGCTAGAACAGCTCTCTATCGAAGACAGACTGAGAGAGTTGTGGTTGTTCAGCCTGGAGAAGACAAGGCTGCAGGGAGACCTTATTGCAGCCTTTCCACACTTATGAGGGGCTTGTAAAAGAGTTGGAAACAGACCTTTTGGTAGGGCCTGTAGCAATAGGACAAGGGGTGATAGTTTTAAATTAAAGGATGGTAGATTCAAACTAGATATAGGGAAGAATTTTTTTTATGATGAGGGTGGTGAAACAATGGCACAAGCTGCCCAGAGAGGTGAGAGATGCCCCATCCCTGGAAACATTCAAAGTCAGGTTGGACAGGGCTTTGAGTAGCCTGATCTATTTGAAGATGTGCCTGCTGATTAAGGGAGGCTGGACTAGATGACCTTTAAAGGTCCCTTCCAAGCCAAACTATTTTGTGATTCTATGATGAGTCCTTGAACAGCACTTTGACCCTAAAAGCAGCTGGGAGAAATTAGTGCTATAAAAGTCTTTAAATTCTCTTGCACATACAGGCACCACCTTGCTCAGGGTGGTTCAAACATGTCTTAGGTTCTGGGAAGATACCCACTGGTATGCCTTGTTCTTCTGCTCTTGAGTACTTGTGGAATAAAATTCCTTGGCTGGTTGGACTTCTGTCTGAGCCATGATAGCTCCTATTCTTTCTGTATTTAGGCTGTGTCTTTGTAGATGTTCATGAACAAACCATTTTCAGTGTCTATGGTGTCTCCTCCTCAGGACAGCCTGTGCTGCTGTACATGGCCATCCATTCTGCACTTCAGTGGTTTTCTAGGCCAAAACTTTCTCATTTCCTTCAGTGTCTGCTTAAGTTCCCCTGCCACAAAAACAACACCATAACTGGTGGTCATATTTGTTTTGTTTTGGAAACGTAGAGAGCAGCAAGACAGCACATTTGGCAGATGGCTGCCTGAGCAATTACCATTACAACCTAAGCAGGCAGATGCCAGGCTCCCAGGTCTCCCAGCCCTGTGTTCTTTGCATAAAACACTTACTCTTATAAAGTCCCACTGCTTTATACACTGCTTTACTTAGTAAGCACTAAGCAGCTTCAAAGCTCAGTTATGTACTTGGCACACTTATGCACTCACCAGTCTGTCTCCTGACCATGTACGTCACTTGGACATTGTTGCCATATTAGGAGCTGTTCTAGCTTGTAGTGATACTGATTAAAGCTGGAGTATATCTGGGCACCCTTAGTGATGACAGGCATTCCTGAACTCCATGCTCCCTCCTCTTTCTGCATTTTCAGTCATTTTCTGCTTCTGTGTGTCCCTTTAAGCCTGCTGTCAGAAAAGCCACCTTCATGCTTATCACACTGTTAGCATACCAGAACTCCAGAAAACAGAGAAAGGTAATTTAACATACAATATAGAAGCATGAGATAATTTTGCCTTTTTATTTTTCCTCTATGTTTGGCAATAATTATTTTGATTCAATTCTTCATACAAAATTTTAGCACAGCTCTCTTACTGCAAGATGCTTAACAAGTATTTTGATGCTAATTCTTCATACCAAGGTTATATTTCTTGAGGGAGGAATTGTTTGTCACTGATAATTTTGATGGGGGAAAGTTTGCTGGGCTTGGGGCCAACAAATGATTCTTTTTAGACCAGTGCCATGATCTCTTTGGCTCTGGAAAAAGCAATGGTGGAAATCCCTCTAAATACCTCGCATCTAATTTCTCAGTTAATATTTTGACCCTTCACTTAAATTTATTTTACAGTTACAGAGCTTCAGGCACAGACAGAAGTGCAAACCCCTCCCTGATACCACACTCAGTGATTAGAACACCCTGAGGTTAATTAGTTCTGCAACAGACCTGGCCAGGGGTAATTTCTTGAGTTACCTGCCACTGAATCTGAATCTCTTGCTGTCTCTTGTTTTTTTATTTTGTATCTTCTGGCTCTGTGGCTTTCCTATGGACAGCGCGTTAAAAGCAATGGCATGAAGTCCCACTTGGGATGTGTTCCAGTGTAACCTGCTCTAGGTGACCCTGTCTTGGCAGGGGATTGGACTGGATGATCTGCAGAAGTCCTTTCCAACCTTAACTACTCTGTGATTCTGTGAAAGTACACAGACTGCTGCTGAATCAACAGGTCACCTGTCATCTCCTCACCTCCTGTGGCTCCCTACTTGTCAGCTTACAATCAGCCACAGCAGCTATGAATTCAACAGTAAATGTTCTATGTTTCAAAACCAAGTAAATTCTTTATTCTCCATCCTACCTTATAAGCTGCAGCCAAACCTCTCCCACAAGCTCAGCCGAAACTTGAAGTTAGATCATAGGATATAGGCATTTCTGAAAGTAAGGAGACACCTGTGAAGATTTCAAATGTTCAAGCTGCTCTTGCTTTATGATTGCTGATTAAACAATATGTATCCTCAGTGGCCTCACAGTTGTAGGCAGCATTTTTGGCAGTTGTCCTAGTGTTGCCTAATTGCTGCCTGTCACATCAACATTTCAGGTACTATGCTCCATGAGAAAGGCTGATTCAGTGAGTAGGAACAAACATGCCAAGGGATGTGTTTTTAGTGGGTTCACAAGAGGCTTTTCTACTGTGACTTTAGGCATGCTGGAGGAGAGAGGAACAGAGTCTTGCATTACCCAAGAGAACTAAGTGTTTTGCCAAAGCTGGAGGACAGGATTCTTTTGGTCCCAGGTCTCTGAAAAAGCAAACATGGATACAGGGAGGAAGGATGAATTTAAATTTTTATTTTCTGAAGCTTTTTGTTTACCTATTAGCTCATTCTCTAACTCTGTTCTGATATTCTCAGACTGTCTGCATTCAACACAAGTTTCCTTTAAGGGCATTATAAACCTCCCATTTGGCTATGGCACCAGGAGTCAGTCTTTGTCCAGCTTTTATCTGGCTCTGCAGATATAGCCAGAGTGAGCTGGACTTTGAGACTAATTGCTCCACATTTCCACCAGTAACAGGCTTGGGTAGCTCAGGCTTGTGAAGATGCTGGAGAAGGAATTATGACCCTGAGATTAGCTCAGTTGATTAGAACTTGGTGCTGATAACACCAAGGCTGTGGGTTTGATCCCTGTATGGGCCACTCACTTAAGAGTTGGACTCCATGATACTTGTGGGTCCCTTCCAATCCAGACTAGTCTGTGATTCTGTGAATAGAGGAGGTTATAGAGATATAATCACTGAGAAACAGCACTTCGCATTACACTTATGAGATTAGCTGGCTTTTTGTGCACTATAACACTACTAGTGAAGTGCAACAGGTCATGGTCTGATCTTGTTGGTCACAGTGGGAAATGTTAGAAGACTGTGTTTCACTCCAGTGTGGATAGACCAGGATAGACCAGGTCACCTTTTACCTTTCACATAAGTCAGTCACGATGAGACTAAAGTTCAATTATTCATCAAGTCTCCTCAGATTTGGGAAAAAAAAAAATCAGTTTCCAGATTTCCAACTGTTTCTAAACCTCACAGGAAACCATAGTTGAACCTGGAGCATAACCTGAGGAAGAGAGGTTAGGCTCATAGTTTCCTGAAGAAAAAGGTACAGAGGGTGAAAACTTGCTTGAAACAAACTCTGCAAAGCAAACTGTTGTGCTTAGCACATTGGTAGTCCTGTGAGAGCTCAGAGAAGCACATCCACAGGGTCCCTCCTGCACCTCCAGCTGCTTGTGAAGCTTTGTGTCAACACTGATTATGGAAAGAGTCTGTCCCACGTGGTCAGCTTCTGCCAGACCTGTCACATAAACTTCTGTGGCTCTCTCCATGTGCTCCAGAAACCGCACAGATTTATGGAAGATTTTGTTCAGTCCTGACATGCTGTGAGGAAACCAGGAGTTAGTGTAGATCTATAAACATGCTCAGAGGGAGCAATTACTTCTGGCATGTGAATGATAGGATCAATATGTACACATTTTGTATAGTCTTTTCCCGTCTACTCAGTGCATAGGGGAGATTATTTTTAGCAGTGCAAGTTGTTTGCCAAGGTAGAGTTTTGTACCTTTGCTAAAGCTACTTCAGCCTGGGAAAGGCCAGGGAAGAGACATCTGGTGGAAGAGCATGGATGGAGGGCAAGTCTGCTTCTAAAAGAGAGAAAAGTTTGGACCAAGCTTGCAAAGCCAAAAGCTAGGTTAATTAAAATATTTCATCCTGTCATTCTGATGTTCATGGGAGCAAACCAAAATACTTAATAGTGCCCTTCAGGGTGAGACCATGCTTTGCTTCACTTCACTTCTAGCTGCCTCTCCCAGTCATTGTTAAGTGCAAGCCTCCAGGTCATAGGGACATCAAACTTATTAATCAGATTTCAGATGAGACCACATTATATTGTCTGAATCCCAGGACTGTCAGGTGTTTTATACTGAGGACTGAGTATGAAATCTTAGTTTGATCATCCATTTCTGGGCATTCAGTGGAAAGTCCTCTATGGTTATGCGATAAGGTTTCACCAAATGAGGTAAATCACAAGCTGAAAAAATGAGCCATATTTCATATTAACAGAAAACATTTTTGACTAAAGTAGAAGGACACTGAAAGATGTAGCATGGAAGAGAAAAATCTTGAAACATACTCTTCCAGCGTCCACAAGTTAGGAGCAGGGAGACTGTAATGTGGAGTTGCATTAATCTTCTGCTGAATCTATAGTATTTGAGCATTAATTGCTTCAAAGTCCTTAGAAAATCTGAAATTGAATCTCCCTGAGAAGTCATACATCAAAATGACAGAAGTTGAAGACTACGCTTGTTGTGACTCAGAGCTGAAATGAGCACCATGGTCTCAATGACATGAGAAAAGAAGAAAAAACAGAAGAGTGAATCAAAAAAAAAAAAAAAAAAAGCACTCTAGCATGTTTGAGAAAAAGACAAAACTAATTCTCAAAATGCTGCACATCACAGCCAGAGTGACACACACTCAGGGGCACAGGTTGCTCCCCTGTGTCTTCCCTACTAGTTTCTCCAAACAGTTCTGCCTTTACCACACTACTTCTTCTCAGTCCAGAGAGTGATCGCAGGAGGCAGCAGCCCTCAGTACCATTTTTGCAGATTTAATATGACCTCCAAGCCATTCTTGCTCTGGTTTTGTTGGTAATAAGAAGAGCAGTGTATCTGGATACTGTAAATAAACGACAGCCCTGGACAGTGGGGCACAGCCACATTGGTGAGCTGAGGTAAGCATGAAATACAGTGTTGCACCATTCACAAGAAACAGCCTTTAGGCTAAATCTCTGGGAACATATATATGCTAGTCAAGGCTTATTTCTTGAGGTTAAGGAGGAGATTGTATTTTTCCTGGAATAATCTGAGGGTGTATGCAAGAAAAAGAGATGACCTCCGAATGTCACAGGTTAAAAAGGTTAAAAACCCAAGGATAGCTCCCATTTCAAAAGGATAGATACCATCTCCCCTTTCTATTCAGCCTCAGGACTCTTGTCTCATTCATAGAGTCTGACTGTAACTAGATTAATCCTGAACACATACTCTGTCTGCTCTGAAATTCAAAATCTGTCTCTCCTTATGTCTGAAAGACTTGATTTCTGTCATGCTTCCAAGCTTTTGAGTCAAACAAAAGAAGCAAAACCCATTCCTGGGCTGCTATTTTTTTCCTGGTTTATCAGTTAGCACCAAGAGTCATGATCCTATGGCTAAGCTCTTCTCTGATCCCTTGCTGGAATCAGCCTCATTTACCCACTTTTCCTATTTCAAATTCTTGTTTTCCTGTCAGTCCCTCTCAAGTACCACCAACGACAGAGCAGTTATTTAACAGGTGTACATCAGCAGGACATCAGAATAGATTTTTGAAAAAAAGAAACAGGAGACTTTCATAAACCTTCTTGCTTTTGGTTCACAGCTCCTTCTGAAGTGAAGGGGCATTAGTCCCTATTGTTATCGTAGTCCTATTTTTTTCTTTCTTTCACCCCTATCATACATTAAACTGGAAATTCTTTTCTTCCTCAGAAAGTAATAAAGAAACAAACAACTGATTAAGGAGTTTCTTCATAGGAATAAGAGCCCATGTCTTCATCACTGGGATGAGCAACTGCTGGTGGCACAACAGACTGTGCTAAGGCTTTGCAAACACCACTAGAAACAAGAAACCAAATGTGAGCCCTTCCTCACATCATACTGACTCCTCTGGAGTTATTGTAGCTCTTTTCTTCTTAAAGCAATTCCTTTCTTCTTTGTCTCAGCTGGATGGTTACATGGTCTCCAAAACTCTTTCCAAAGGACAAGTGAGGTGCGGCCAAAGATCCTGCTGTCCTGTCTGCAAGGTGAATTATTTCCTCTGTTGCAGAGAGAATGTACTTGCTAGTTCACAAAATTCTTCAGTGTAGTTTGTTTTACTCAGTATTAGTGACTTTGAGAGGCCTTCAGCAATGTATATTGTTCCATGCTCTCATGAAACTCTCATGACTTTATCACTTTGTTTGCAAGTCTGTTTTCTGAGGAAAAATGATACACCCTGGTTTTCTTAAGCTTTCTCCATAACACATACGACTTAGAGCCCTCCAGATATGTCCATAAACTCGGTTAAAGTTGGTCAGGGATATTATGACTGATGAGGAAGTTGAGGTCTGAAGCCTAGGAGTTCCCAGAGCTGGGAAGAGGGTCTGGGGCAGAGAAGGCCAACTGCCCAGAGGAGACAAAGTGTCTCAGAGTAAAGACATGGGAAGAGGGATGGGGAGCTCACAGAAATGGAGACCAATGCAGTGATGTCATTGTTGAATGGACTGTGACTGCTGTAGGGATGGGGAATAGGAAGCAGGGATGAGGAAGAGGAAGTAGAAATTAAGAGGTCAGTGAGTAGAGAGCATGATTTTGAATATGAAAACTTAGTTGATAATTTCAGGTTTTGGGCTGACATATGGAAGGAGATGAAGTATTATATCCCCAAACTCTGAGTGCTGGTCTTCTCCAGTTGTCACTATTCAGCTGTGAAGTGCAACAGCAGAGTCCAGGTCTGGTGGAGGTCCCTGCAGGTGGGCACATGGCATCTTTTTTGCTGTGGGGATCTCTGCCAGACTCAGGCAAAACAATTAAATGTGCCAACCCTGTAGATTGCCCAAACCTGTTTCAAAACGGATGGTGTCTAAAGAAGCCTTGTGTTTCTCTTCTATTTGTGGTTTTGTTTTGTTTGTTTAATTTTTTAAGCTAAGAAGATTTTATGCAAACCTACTGTAAAAACAATTGAAATAATGCTGTTTGCTGACATACTGATTTCAAAGATGAGCAGTGTCAAAATCAGGTGCAAATCAATCTTTGATGACACATATCCTAAATGTTGCCAGTGTCATATGGAAAAGTAATGTCAGGACATGTAGAGATGCTGTCATAAGGCATACACAGTAGATGAGAGGTGTTACATTTGATTATTCAAGTAAAATTTGAGTTTTCCCAGCTCATGAATGCTTTTTTTGGCAATGATAGTAGTGTTATTTTAGCTGCACGAATTCCATGTAAGCCAGTGCTGAAGTTAATGAGAGGCAGTATATACTGAACTGCATAATGACATCTATTTTTACTGTGAGACTTTGGAGCACTAATGCCCTTTAAACAGTTTATAGATTTTGCTTTAACTGGGTGTTTATAGCTCAGTTTTTCATGCTTGAATTCCATCTCTGCAAAGTTTATATGCAGAGTTTGTGTGTGTATGTAGGTATGCTGAGGTAGATAGGTATAATGAAACATTGTTTCGTTGGCTTCCTCAAGTAAACTCTAAGTGGAGCACTACTTACTGATTTGTATAGAATATATGTGAATGGCATCTGTGTACCTATGCTGAAAACAGACATATGAAGAGGGAGGGCATAGAAAATTTTCTCAAAAATATTGTTTTTGTATTCTGCTGTCTGTGTTGCTCTATTTTGGGAATGCATGTAACTTTTTTATGTCTAGGTAACTCATTTATCTATTTGCACAGCATTTTGACTTCTAGGAACCCTAATTGGTGTTCCATTAGGCACAGCGCTAGCTTCACTTCAAATAAATATAGCAAACTCTTACAGTATGCATCATTAATGACTGCATAGCACACAAAATCCTTCTCCATGAAGAAAAGACAGATGGCTTCTTTATGTTTTTAATATTGCACACAGTCAAATCTTGCAATTGCTTTTATTCAATAAAAGCTTTTGTCTCCTCTGCAGTAAGATGTATTCTAGCCTTTATGGCCTTATAACTTATTAGATAAATAATTACTGGATTTCCATCTATGACTGCAGGCACAGATATTCTCTAGATACAGATGGGACTGGAGTGTGTTTATGAAACTTATAGATCATCTTTAATCAGTGGGTTCCTGAGGTGACCTTCAGATACATAAATAGCTACCATCAGGTGTCCAAGTCTGAAGCCTAGATTCCTAGGAAGAAAACAGAGTAGAGAAGGAATACCTGGAGGAGGGGGGAAAGAGGAGAGTCACTAATGTGCTTTACTTGTTTAAATTGTTCTTTGAGAGGAAGTCTACCTCTTCAGCATGAACACCTAAATAGAGACCCAGAAAATACTGGTTGAACCCTCCCTTTGTCCTTCCTTGTCTTCAAGGAGAGTAGCAAGTATTAGGGGAGAGAGTATCTTGACAAGAACTTTGGTTATATCTTGAGTCCCTGGGGGAACCTGTGTATCCCCTCCATCTGAGTTGGCTGAGGAGCGCCCGAGCATATTGCTCAGCCTTTGCCTTGATCTGAGAGATAGTGTATTACTGGCTCATTCTATGATTTAACTAGAAATCCATTTTTAAATAGACTGTTGGAAATACGCCTGAAGATGAGGCAGACCCAGGCTGTTTATAAGCCATTTTGCCATTTCGTACCAAACACTGGGATGTGAGGAAGGTGAGGTGGTAACCTCTCTAGCTATAAGTTAGTGGTCTGCTCTAAGCTGTTCACCTAAGCTCCTCTGTGAGTCAATGAAGGCAGAAAAGTGATTCCCCACTGAGATATTTTGTTGAGACAGAATATGTGACTTGAAACTGAGAAGGGGCACATTATGTTGCACAAATCTTGGGTAACCTGTTGCAGTCAAGTATCCACTCTCCAGACTGTTGAAGAGCATAACAAAAAATAAGTAAATCACCTTCCTCCCTGACAATAACAGCAATAGCAAGAAAATGAAGGGAGAAGATGATTGGCATCCTAGCTGAGCAATGAGAACTTGAAGGAAGTCACTGTAATGCAGCCCCACTTCACAGAGAGAAGAAAACCCTTGTGAGGGAAATCTTTTGCAGTCTCTCCTTCGGGCACAGGTTTTGCTGTGAAACAAAAGTATTTATTACAGAGAGACAAATGACTGAAAGCATAAGTGTTGTGCATTGACACTTGCATGATGAATAGCCCAACTTCAGCACTAATTAGTGTCTAGAGTGTCCTTGGATGTCATTGAGAGTAAGGCCATCAAATGCTAAGTCTGACCACTATGATCCCAAAAGAGAATCATTGTTTTTTTTTCCAGAGTATAAAAAAGGCTAATAAAGTTGGGCAACTTTTAAAATGTTGAAAAAGGTGCAAGGAATTCTCACTACTATTTTTACACTGGATTCATTTTTTTCTGTAATTTTTCAAATTCAAACTCAGGCCATCTGTACTTCAGGGATAACCTGGACAACAGCTGTTTTTCTTACATCATGAACATTTTGTGCTCCTCTGTGATTTGTCATTTGTTCTGTTTGCTGTTTTATTTTTTCACTACTATATTCTTGCCCCACTAGGTCTAATTTTTCTTTGAGTTACCAGGGTGTAAATCAACAGTGATTGCAACAAAGTCGGTGGTGCTGTGCTGACATGGAGACAGCATTTTCCCAGTGGAAAAGTCTTTGGACATTGCTTTCTATTGCTGTCACACACTCCTCTGCAACCATGCAAGAGCTGTGGAAGCCAGTGATTTTCTGAACCAGCAATTTTAGTATCTAGTTACAAAATGTAGCCATATGGTCAGTTGTGTCCTGGTCCTAAGGGTTTGTAGTATTTGTATGTTTCCTCTCCAGTGTCACCACAGATGAAGAGTGCTTTGGGGACAGAAAGCAACAATAGCAACAGTAACACTCATTTCAGTTGGATGGGCAGAGATTTGTACCACTCCCATGGTATTGTTGGGATCTTCCATTTGTTAGGACGTTTATATTTGTCAGGTTATGTAAGAAGTGCACATGTGCAAAAGGGAAAGAGACATACACAGAGGGAAAAATCTGCTCAATGCCTTTGTAGAAAATGCATTAACTGGAAAGCACAAAAAATTGCTATTTTGCCTCAATGGTATCAAATGTTTTCTTTTCCCTTTGTTCTGGAAGTAGATATTTAGGAGTCCAAAATTTATCCAAAAGTGGAGTGGTGGCCAAAATTTTAAGCAATATCTATATCTTTCTGTGAAAACTCCTCGTTTTCATTATCCATTCAATCACCATGCTACTGGCTCTGTTTTATTAGCATGAACTGTACCTGTGTTGGAAGCCCCCTCCAAAATCTTTCTTGAGGTCAGTACACCTAGTCTGTCTCCTGACATTGTGTGGATAGGCATGATCACCACCTGTGACCAACTTTTCTCTTTATAGCACATCCCATCTTCCTCCTTTCCCTCTTTTAGATCTGATTTCTCTCTAATTACAAGTTGGAATATCTCTGGATGCCAGGAGGTAAAGGCAGGAGATTTGTGACCTTACCATTTAAATTCAAACAATTTGAGCTACTGAAGAAAATTAATGTGCCTGAAGTTCTTAAAATTCAGAGAGGGAGATTGATGGTAGGTGGTCATCTCTATCATGCTTCTTAAGTAGTGCTGTGTGCACCTATGATCTTTATTTGCCTTTCAGTCACAAACAAAAGCTCATTACTGTGCTGTTCTTATTCCTCACATCTGCTAACAAAACTCTCTTTGGGTGATGCCTGATGGCTCTTCTCAGATACATAATTGAAGAAAGGGAACCTCTGAGGAAAAAAGCACTTAACCACGTTTAACTTTTTGAATTAGATGCAGGAGTCTTTGACCCTGAGGATGATCTCAGATACATCCCAAACAAGATAAATATTCAGGAAGGCTCTTGGAAGTGTTGTTTTTCTATTCTCCAGCCTTCTTGAATTTCTTAGCTAGCTCAGAGTAGTCTGTGTCACATTTCATGCAAGTTGTAATCTCCAAGGGGAAAAAAGCACTTAAGCATGCTGTCAGGCTGTTACTTCAGGCTCTCAACAATCTCCTGCTTCCTCTGAACACTAGTGTATATGTATGAGACTTACAGATATTGTCTGACCAAACAAATCAAACCACCGGCTATCTCATGGGAATTCCTGAGGTAGCTTTACTTCTCTGCTCTTCAAAATGTCAGGATGTCTTTTAAATATTATTGAAGGTCTGCTAGAAATGCCATCCAAGGTGTAGTAGCTTGAAAACAGTCATACGAATGTAGGTAAACAAGTTTGATAACTTTGTCCTAATTATACAGATTTTAGTGACAAGAAGTTAGAAAGGTGTATACATATAAATTTGTGGCATAATAGATATACAATTATATTTTTATATTATGTACATAGTAAATATGTATACAAATACTATAGCAATGTCGCATAATAATATATATATCTGTAGTTAGAATACACTGTTTCTGTTGGAAAGGATCTACAACTATCATCTAGTCTGCCTGACCTGAGGGCTGACCAAAAGCTAAAGTACATTATTAAGGCATTGTCCAAATGCCTCTTGAACACTGACAGGCTTGGGATGCTGAACACCTCTCTAGAAAACCTGTTCCAGTGTTTGACCACCCTCTCAGTAAAGAAATGTTTCCTAATGCCAACTCTGAACCTGCCCTAATGCAGCTCAAGCCATTCCCAACTTTCCTGTCACCGGAACCTAGGAAGAAGAGCTCAGCACCTCCCCCTCCAGTTGCTCTCCTCAGGAAACTGCAGAGAGCAGTGAGGTTGCCCTTAGCCTTCTTCTGTCCAACTAGGGTAGCCCAAAGTCATCAGCTGCTCCTCATAGGACATGCCTTTCAGCCCGGTCACCAGCTTTGTTGCACTTCCCTGGAAATATTTAAGGACTTTCACAACCTTCTCAAACTGTGGGGCTGCACACAGCACTCCAGGTGATGCTGCACCACCGCTGGATACAGTGGGATAATCACCTCCTTTGACTGTCTGGCTGTGCTGTGTTTGATGCACTCCGGGATGGGGTCTGTCCTCCTGACTGCCCGGGTTTCCTGCTGACTCCTGTTGAGTTCCTGCCCACCAGGAGTCCCAGATGTCTCTCTGCAGGGCTGCTCTCCAGACACTTTTCTCCCTGGTTATACTGGCACCTGGTATTGTTCCATTCCAGGTGCAGAATCTGGCATTTGTTCTTCTTAAATTTCATGCCACTGATGATTGCCCAATGCTCTAATCTGTCTAGATCTCTCTGCAAACTTGCTAATGGTGCATTCAACTCCTATATCCAGAACACTGATAAATATTTTGAACAGAACTGGCCCTAGAACTGAATGTCAAAGAACATAATTGGTGACTGGTCATCAGATACGACAACCCTTGGGCTCTGCAATTCATCTAGTTCTTCACCAGTTCACTGTCAACTCACCCATCCCACAGTTGGACAGCTGTCCAGAAGGATGCTGTGAGGGACAGTATCAAAAGCTTCACTAAAATCCAGAAAAACTACATTCACCACCTTCCTTTCTTTCACAAGACAGGTTGACCTGTTTGATATCAAACCACTTAGACGACTTTCCCTTTGTCAACCCATGTTGTCAGTGCCTGATTTCCTATTGTTATGTAAGTCTAATTTTATGGAACCCTGAGAAATCTGGGAACTCTAAAGCAAAAGTCAGTGTGTGACCAAGAATATATGAAATCTATCCTAAATCACACTTGGAAAAATAACAGCAAGGTATTATTTTATATGACTTAAAATATTGTTAATCTGCACCTGAACTAAACTATAGTTTACTGGATAGTCCACAGACAAGCAAATTATGAGGGAAAATGATCCACAGAAGAATAAACTGTCTAAAAACGTATATGTTGATGGATGCTACACAGAATGGATGGCTTATCAAATTAATGAAAAGCAGGCACTTTCTGTGGGAAAGCCTGCTAACCTTGTATGTGGATCACATAAATTAATCACATGAAGAATCATCAAAATTGACCATAACTAGCATCTTAGGTTGCATAACAGACTCCATCACACAGAGATGAGTTGTGCAGATATTGCTTTTGTCCACTCTGGGTGTGCAGAACTGTGCATTCTGATATTCCCTATTGTAAACGTAGGTATTATTTTAGTCATTTTAAAGGGAAATACATTTTTATTATTGGTGTTTGATTTGGTATCCCTCCCTTATGATGTGTCTATAGTTTGCATGTCAGAGTGGTCTCTTCTTCATTACTTTCACAGTTCTTGGAGACCCTATGAAACCACATGCAGCCCTACAGAAATATAAAGGAATAGTTTGGACCTATTTTTCTTTCTTTCTTTTTTCACTTTCTTTTCCTCCATTTTTTCCAGCTACCACTGAGGCACAGCACATAGTTCATGAAGAAATCTCAAACAGCCTAACAAATGGCATGAGAACAAGCTCTTGATGCAGTATTCTTGTAGTCGACGTCTCTGCACTGGCAAGTGCTTACAATTCCCCTTGGGTGTCTCTAATTATAATGTATCGTTCATTAAAAATGACAACAAGAGTTCATTGAGCCTGCATTCTTGTGATTAATTGCAATGTTCTCCTAATCACTTGTTGTTATTTATACCTCTGCCTTTATGCAACTGATGATACTGTACATTTGCACCATTCAGAGAGTAACAGTAGTGACATGAGGGGTGAGTTTACATGTTGCAATGAAGCATTGTGTGGAGACATCTGAATTAGTGGTGACCCAAGCTGCATGCTGGCACAGCAGAGAGATGTACAGCACTAAAGATTCTCATCTCAGAACTACAGTAAAGCCACATGAAGCTCATAAGCTCTGCCTCTCAGAAGAATTTGCTAGACTCTATGAAGAGCTGTGGAATCACACTTTTTCTGCTTTCAGTTAAGCTCATGTTGTCTCCAGTTGGTGAAAAATTACAGGCAGCTTAGTGCAGGTGTTTCTCAGGAACTCCCTTTGACTGTTCCTGCCTGTATGTGATATCTGTACATATATCAGATGTAAGATTTCAGCAACCAGAAGCCAAATCCTTGTTTAAGCCTCCTAAAAATATCTTTAAAATACCCTAGATCCACTGACTAAGCACTGCTGTGTATTAAAGAACCTACTGAGCAAAACCTAAAAAAAATCTCTGCGGCTCCCAAAAGCTCTCTCAAAAACAAATATTGAGGATGCAAAACTCCGTAATAACTTGCCAATAATAAGACTGTAGCTTGATCCACCTTGAGTTTACATTTGTCAGCAAATGATTTCTGATTTTCCTTTTATGATCTCCGCTAAGGTAGCAAGCAATATTGGGTGTCTGTTATTGGATGTCCCAACATAATACAGACATCAGTAATTTGATTTTTTGAGACATTGCAGAGCAGCTATCTCTGAAAATAGGTTACTCCCTCAGGTACACCAGATGTGGATGGCTTGGGTGGGTGCACTCTTCACTGGGTAAAAGAATTGGCTGGATGGCCAGGGCCAGAGAGTTGTGGTGAATGGAGTTACCTGCAGCTGGTAGCCAGTCACTAGTGGTGTTCCCCAGGGCTCAGTATGGGGTCAGTCCTGTTCAATATCTTTATCAAAGGTCTGGATGAGGGGATCGAGTGCACCCTCATTCAGGTTGCAAATGGCACCATATTGGGCAGGAGTGTTGATCCGCTGGAGGGTAAAAAGGCTTTGCACAGGGTTCTGGACAGGCTGGACTGATGGACTGAGGCCAACTGGATGATGTTTAACATGCCAAAGCACCATGTCCTGTACGGGTCACAACAATCTCAGGCACTGCTACAAACCTGCGGAAGGGTGGCTGAAAAGTGACCTGTTGAAAAGCACCTGGAGGTGCTGGTCCACAGGCAGCTGAACATGAGCCAGCAGTGTGCCCAGGTAGCCAAGAAGGCCAATAGCATCACGGCCTGGATCAGCAATAGTGTGGCCAGCAGGGCCAGGGAAGTCATTGTCTTTCTCTATTCACACATGTGTACATGCAGCATTGGTGAGGCTGCATATAGAGTCCTGTGTCCAGGACTGGTCCCCTCAATAGTAGAAAGACCTTGAGATGCTGGAGCACGTCCAGAGAAGGACCGTGGAGCTGGTGAAGAGTTTGGAGCGCAAGTGTTTTCAGAAGCAGCTGAGGGAGCTGGAGTTGTTTAGCCTGGAGAAAAGGAGGCTCAGGGGTGACCTTATTGCTCAGGACAATGATCTGAAAGGAGCTTGTGGTGAGTGGGGGATTGGCTTTTTCTTGAAAGTAACAAGCAATAGAACAAAAGAAAATGGCCTCAAGTTGAGTCAGAATCAAAGAATATTCTGGGTTGGAAGGGAAGTTGTGTCAGGTGAGGCTTAGATTGGATATTAGGAAAAGTTTCTTCCCTGAAAGTGTGGTCAAGCATTGGAACAGGCTGCCCAGGTAAGTGGTCTCCATCCCTGTAAGTATTAAAAAAACTTGTAGATGTGGTGCTTAGAGATATGGTCTAGTGGTAGACCTGGCAGAGTGAGGGTAATGGCTGTGCTTGATGATCTCAGTGTCTTTTCCAGCCTTCATAATTCTATGATTTTATGATTTTATGGATGTGCATACACAAACTGTGGCACTGACATGCCAGCTCTATTTTCAAGGTATTTTGTCAGGGAAGCTGAAAACTTCCTATGCTGTTATAGATTTTTCTTGTATCTTCTCCTTCTATTAGTTTTCTGCTTGCTACACATCTGCTCTGGAATCCTCCTGTTCCTCAGTTTCAGGCTTTTAGTTGCAATCTAATGCTATTTGCACAGCATTATCGCCCGGAGGCCCAAGTCAACTCTGGCAAGGCTCCCACTGGCATGTTATGTTAATAACTGATTGGTTTTGTTCTCAGCGAGAGCAATTTGTTCCAACAACTGGGATTCATCCTGCTTTTTTTTAGCAAGTACACAGCTCCACTCTAGCACAAATATTAAAGGCCAAGATCTTTAAAAATAGAAAGGGAGGAATCACCAGCATCACTGAATCCAAGCCAGCAGCTGCAGAAACCCATGGAGTAGCTGCCTGGTCCAAACAGCAGACCCACACCTGACCCCACCATCACAGACTCTTACTCCTGAGGGCAAATTCACATCTTCTTCTGACTGAAGTTTTTGAACATCCAAGCATCAAACATTCAGACTTTCTGGCAGACAGTCATTAAAATTTTGGCCTGCTCTGTCATGTAAATACTGCAGAAAAAGTCAGGCAGATAAGGACCTGCAATTTACTGAGCTAATTCATACACAATATTGGGAATTAAGGTTGCAGACAACATGCTTGTCTGTAATGTATTTGTTCTTTAATATGTGCAAAATATGTCCCTAATATTACACGCATTTGTATTTGTCACTACAAGAGTGTATTTCCATAGTATAAGCTGGGCATTTTCACCACCTGGGAAGTTTTAAAAAAAAGTACTCCCAGACAACTAAAAAAGTGCTCCTCACAAGCAATGAAAAGTAGCACATTAAAATTTGTGTTTTAAAAATGTGCCTGTGAATTTTACAGTCATTTGCATTTCAAGTCTGCAATTAGATTAAAAAAAGCCCACAACTGCAGCTGTGAGAAGTACTCTGTTACGTGAAAAAACCCCCCGTAAATAATACTCTTGTCCTCCAGTAACAGCTCTGATGAGAATGAATTTTAGCACAGTGCTCAACAATTTCCTCTTCGAGGTTATTTTCATGCTTGACACAGTATAACTGGAAAACCTAAAAGAGTTGAAGTCCAAACAAGATATGTATTGAATTATAGAAATTGCTTTTGGTATTGCACGTGACCCTTTACAGAGCATGTTCGCAGGCTTTTAGGATGAGCTGTAGAGTATCCCTAGAGCCACACAGAGGCTTTTCTTGGCACACAGGGTGATATGGCATCCCATTAGCTCCATCATTATTCAGATGAAGGGGAGATGAAGGTTTCTGGGGGTGGACATCCATCAGCTCTGCTGGAGCTAGGAGCACATACCTTCTCGTGAAGTGGAGCCAAGGCCAGACACTTTCTTCAGCATCTTCTTCTCCTGTTTTGTTGGCAAAGACAAAGACTTTGAGGCTCTGTTTGGCAAAAAGACACAAAAGAATAGGGCTGAAAATAAATTTCACGTCTTCTTCCCCAGATTCTCCAGCCTTCAGTACCAAAACTGGTACTTTCCTTATGGAGGTGCCTCCAGCTCCTCCTCAGCACTGGTGTACCCAAAACCAGATGTAGTAGTCAGTCCATGACACCTTTGGAGAGTAATAGGTGTTAGACATAGAGAGGACTGACACTGACAGTTTAACAACTGCTCGTGAATCGGGTCTCAGTATTTAAATGAGCTTAGTCTTCAGGTTCTTTTTGTCCTGTCAAACAAGGCATCTCCCCATTTCATCCTCGTACCAGAAGGCCATGACTGGCTGTGGGACAGCAACCTGTTTTGGGGCTTCAGTAGGACCTGATTTTTGGCAGGGACATTTTGGAGATCAGGTATCCATTGCAGCCTTGCAAGTGAAATACTATAAAAAAAGAAAAGGAAAGGACAGGCATTTTTAATCATTTTTGAAAATGTCAGTGTGTGTGGTGGGTTTTGAAACACACCTCTTCATCAGCAGGAAAGCTTGTTTTCTGAAATGACCCTGCTCCAGTGAGCTGCCAGGTGTGCCTGCAGGGCATGACACACACTGGGCAGCCAAAGGCACCAGCAATTTGTTTGATATGCAGTGCACTGCTCTGCTCTGTGTTTGGTTGTTGCCATTGCTAATGGTTTTCCCTGGGTGGTCCTTAAGGGTGACACTTGTAAGCAGTTTTTATGCTTATCCGAGATGGCTAAAGTAGGTGCTGAGGTTTTATGCAGCCTGTCCTGAGCACCTTGTTTCACATGTGGACGGTGGCTTCAGTTTTAAATCCCAAGGTAATTCAGTGTTTAAAGTTTTCCTGCCAGCATTAATGCTGATGTTGTAATAGAGGTGTGTTAGGTCTGAGCCCAAAAACCTTGTGGAGGAAACGTGGCATGTGGGAAAATATCCATCACTTGCCAATATCTAGTTTACACTGTGCTTGTCAATGGAACTGGATGAAAGAGGCAGAAGGCTTGGTCTCTGTTCTTCATCAGTGAGAAGAAATGTAAACTTTCCCTTCAGCTCTAATTTAGGGTTTCTCCTTCCTTGTGATATGTGTTGCTTAGCCTGGAGAAAAAGAGGCTCATGGGGGACCTTATTGCTCTCTACAACTACATGAGAGGAGATCGTAGTGAGGTGGGAGTCAGTCCCTTCTCTCAGGTAACAAGTGACAAAACAAGAGGAAATGGTCTCAGGTTGCGTCAGGAGAGGATTAGATTGGTTATTAGGAAACATTTATTCACAGAATAGGTGGTCAGACATTGGAACAGGCTGCCCAGGAATGGACAGACATGGAACCACAATCCCTGGAAGTGTTCAAAAGGCATGTGGAGGTGGCCCTTAGGGACCGGTTTAGTGGTGAACATGGCAGTGCTGAGTTAATGGCTGCACTAGATGATCGTAGAAGTTTTTTCCAACCTTAATGATTTTATGTGTTAACATGAATTCCTCTCCTTATATCAGAAGACAAGTGGGCAGCACAGGGAAAAGTGAATTACAGAGACAACAGGCAAATGAACATGGATGATGAGCTAAGGACTGGGCAGGAGAAGAGACTGACGATGGTTATTGGGAGGGTGTGTCCAAGTGAAGCAAGAGAGGACATGATCAGGAGGAATAAAGACAGTAGGAATGGTATATAATAATTTTGTCATGTGTGATCCAGAAAGAAGGTTATTTTTTAAATTCTGCTACAGGCAAAGAGAGAAAGACTAAGATGGTGGTCAGGAAGGGAAAAGAGCATGATGGGACTTAAAAGAGCTGAACTTGTTTCACCTTAGCAAAAGGAAGGTTGAGAAGGAAGTAATTTCTCTCTAGAAATATATCAAAAGAGTAAATGCCAGATGGAGAAGGGCTATTTGAGCTAAAGGGCAATTTTGGCAAAAGAACAAAAGGAGGGGGAAAATCAGCCATTAATACTTTCAGCCTGGAGAGCTCTCTACCCATCTGAGTGGCAAGAGTCTGCAGGGTCCTCTCAGCTGGAGCCACTGGGACAATCTCTGGGATTTAAAAGTAGAGCCTCATCACTGCACGGAAAGGAGTCAGTGACAGGGCTGTCTGGCTTTGACAAGGCAGGATGCTCCTAGTGTTCAGTTCTTTCTCTTGAAAAAGCCAATGAAAATGGAAATGAATGGAGGATTTTCTGGCAGCACTTTTGTTAACTAGCAGCTATCAACAGGACTGAAAATTTCCACAGTTGGCTGTCAGACCGTCATGCAGCCAGTCCCCTGAAACTCTTACCTTCATGTTTTACAAACACTTTATAATGGAGATGGATGTATATCCATGAAGATGGTGCTTCAGAGCTTATCAACAGTTTTTCCTACTAGAACTGAAGCTACTAAATATGCTTTTCAAGATCATTTGGCATGCCAGCCAGCATTGAACTCCAAAATGAGCCATCTAAATATTAGACAGATCCTCTTCCAAAATTGCTAAATTATTGGCAGCGTGAGGGTAGGCCCCCCCGCCTTCCTACCTCTGAGGTTGTTGTGATGTCTCTGTCCTCATCTAAACCTGTAGTAACTCACCTTCAGTCTGCTGGACTGGTGTCAGTGGGCAAGAAGCAACACGAGAGTTAGGCAAAGTTTTTACTGTTGTACATAGGAAAGCAGTTTCTGGCCAAAAATTCCTAATCAGAATTGTCCCCTAACTTCAGCATGTTTTAACATGGTCAGGTCTAGATAAGGTTGCTTTTTCAACAAAGCATATAATATGTCCGTATTATGATTAAACATCAATAATAATATTATGATATCAATGCTGTTATAAATAAAGAATAACTAAAATACTTATCTGTTGCAGTGGGATGTCAACCTGCCTCTGTAGATGGGTAGAGCTATCTGATCTGCCAGAGGTGCTCCACTTCCATCTTTAGGTCATGGTTTGGAGTTTTTTTTTCATGTGATTTGGCATTTTGCTGCTAATGGTCAAGCCTGGGTTTTGTGGACACCCATGGACAAACAAAAACTCAACCTTTTTCACCACACCAGCAACAATGTATTTGATTAAATTAAAATTGCAAAAATTTCTGTCCCTTTTGTCTATTGCAATTTCAGGTTTCAGTCCATTACTGTAATTTCATCTTTCTTACAGATGTCTTATATTCTGGCATTTCTTGTGTCTTAATCTTTATACAGTCAATTAAGATGTAAATTATCCATCAGTGTGGTTAATATTATTTTCAGGTGGTATGCAAAGCCTGTTAAAACCTCTGAGAGCTTTTCTTTCTACTATAATGGGCTTTGGATCAGGACTCATAATAGCAGTAATTTGCTTGAATCTATTCTAGTTTAATGAGTGATTAGCAAATGTTTTTTCCACTCTTTACCTGACACTTGATAAACCAGAATCTGTGAGGAGCTGTGTACTACACAATGGTATGATTTTACAACCCTCAAATAGCTTTAGAAAATAGATTTATAAATTGTGCACATAAGGGCAATGGATATTGACAAATTTCCTGCTATAAAAGACATGGCTTGCTGTGCTTTATGTGAATCTTTCAACAATAAAAATGTTACCTACTATGGGGCATTTGGAAAACCTATCAGATCTTTATACATTTTGGTGTCTAGGGTACCTCTCCCTTCTGTTTTCTTTTATTCGAGGTGATTTACATGTCTTTGGTACTCCAGCTTGAATTTCCTCATTTTTTTCAAGACCAAATCCTTTTTTTAAACTGTGTTTAAACAATTTTTTTGTGCAGGAATAGAGTTATGCGAAGAAATTACTTGTTATTCTCTAAGTCACCTTCCAATCCAAGCTACATGTTTAACACTGAAAGATACCGACTATCAGGATTTGTTCTACTCGACCTTTCATGATATTTAGGCATCTGGCTTTCCAGCTCAAGTAATCAAAATGATAATTAAACCTACATCTTTGTGAATGTCAAAACTGTCATCTGCATTCAGAATGTTACAGGTCTGCAAGAAATCATGATCAAGAGAAGTTTAACATCAGTGAGGTCATTAGGAAATTGTTCCAGCATTGGCTTCACCAAAAACTTCCTTGTCAAAGCAAACAAGATACATGGAAGCATGCGATATTAACTGCCCATATAGAATACCTAATCAGTGTTCTAAACTAAGCATACTCTTCAAACAGAACTGTCAACAGTATTTTAAACATTTTAAATAATGCTCAAGCAGCAGTTGCAGGTATTCTTTAGATTGTTCCACTTTTAATACCTTGTACTATGTGCAGTTGTATATGCATTTATTACACTGATCAATTACTTTCTTGCTGCAAATGGGCATTGTACTTTTAGAGAAACCAACAAAAACCCTCAACGTTTCACAGTAAATAATGAAAAATTAGATGGTAATTCAAAAATTGCCATCTAAGTTACTGATGCAGTAACTTCCAGCTTAGAGTAAGACAGAGTCAGGACTGTTAAATTCATGAGTAAATGTGTCTTGAAATGAAGTCATGCCACAGTCTTTCAATCCTAAAACAATCAGAATTTATTTTCCAAAAGTCAACGTGGCTGTGAGTTTTCAGCCAAAGTTGTAAGCCCACACTCACCTCTCACTGATACTAAAGGGAAGTGAGCGCAACTGTGTTGGTCATGATATGGGATCACTCACATCGCAGGATGTCTTCTGTTATCTGCAACTGAAACAGTTTGGTCCAAAACATTATAGATCTATGCAAGTATAGAAAATATTTCTGATTCAGGGGCATTATTTCTCTTTGGTGCTCCCTACCATGTGCAAACTTCAAGCACAGCAACTCCAGCTGCAGAGCACTGTGCAACAGCACTGCTGCATACACAGTCCTCTCTACTCAAATCTTTCTCTGGAGATAGTTGTGCAGATAGTCAAAGAAATAAAACTAAAAATGTTGGCTTGAAAGTCCAAATGTGTGCGTTAAATAGCCCTCGAGATGATAGTATGTGTTTCTGTTGGTTATAAATAGGGTCAACAATGGTGGAGGGACTAACTGGGTGCCTCAAATGAATGTGCCATGTGAGATGGAATGAATTCAGCCTGTGAGTCCCCTGCAGCGGAAGGAGAATTACACAGTTCTGCAGTGCAAAGCAGCATGGCCAGTGTGCAACTGTCTAGGAGCACTGGTAAGAAATACAAAGTGTAGGGAGAATCCATGCCTTGAAAGAACTCAAAGATACATTCCTGGCACCCGAAACCTCTTCATAAGATGCATCTAAGATGCAGTTGAGTGTAGTGCTTTTGTCAGCTCTTTGCATCAGAGGCAGATGCCTAGAGCACTGGCCCAAGGAATTCTCTGGATCATGTCCTGGGACCTTTCTCAGCTGAGTTGGAATTCCCATCAAAACTCTCCAGCTGCTCAGCCAAGAAAAAAGGCCTTGGAAAGCAAGGGGGGGGACAAGTACCTGACTCCAGCCTAACTCTCAGCCTGCCTGCATGGGGAGATTTACTGCATGCTGGTTCCTGTTCCTGAAGTTGTTTGTGCCTTTCACATGAAATATCTACAAAGGAAAAAAGATGTAAAAACTCTTGTAGAGATTTTAGATACTTTTGCATCTATCTACATTACTCGGGTTTTGGACTCCAAGCTCTTTAAGAGTAGCCCCAGGCAGGAAATTTTGTACCAAATTACTTATGTCCCTGTAGATTAAATATATAACCTGAAGCAAAATTTGAGCCTCGGTGAACAGAGAGAGGTTCTTAATTCCCTGACAGCCTGCAAATTCCTCTTTTTCTAGTAGTTTTCAAAGGATGGAAAAACAGATCCCTAGTGGCAGTGCTGGCATTTTAGGAGGAGGTGTGAAGCAGCAGATTAGTTGCTAGACTAATATAGCGTCTGATTTGCGAGAGACTTTCTAACAAGCAGAAGATATAATGGTGCAGCTGAGCAAGCCGGCACTTGGCAGCACACATCTGCAGGCTTGCGCTCTCCATAACCTGTAGATGGGTGGTCAGCCCAGTGCAGGGGTTATGTAAACTCTGATCTGTGATACCGATGAAGGATGGAGGAAATGCCCGGGAGAGTACTGCTGAGCAGATTTATAGTAGTTAGAAAAACTCCCCATGCTCTGTTGCAGACTCCCAAGCATATTCATATAAAAAGCATCAGCACCTGGAGACAAGTGTGCTAACTCTCGGAGGCTAGAACATAAACTGAAATATATTTAAATACAATATTAGAACAAATATGATGTATCACAGCCCTGAATACACACGCTGTTTGCCCATGTGCCTTCTGACAGCTTTAATAACAGCTACTTTATCTCCAGGTTTTTGCAGCAGGAGCAGTAACAGCTGAAAGAACCCAACTGCTGGTGGTAAACTGGGGGATAATTCAGAGTTTAGCCTAAGGCTCCCTCTGGAGTTAAACGAGAGAGATCGGTGCTTCCAAGGAGTGATCCAGAGCCAGGATTGGAGTGGTTTTGGGGAACTGTGCCTAGAGAAAACCCAGAGAAGTGCTCACCCTTTTACCTCGCTGGATGTATGCCACTGCAGGGGCCACTTTCTGGGTTTTCCCTTACTTCCAGGGGGGAACAAATCTTGCTAATCTGAGTTAGGCTGCAGTGCTGGGACAAAGGCATACCACATAAAATGTTGCAAATGTAAGGGATATGGTCCAAACAAATATTGTGCTTGCTTAAGCATTACCTAAAGTTCAGTTAATTAGGCAATGATTTAAACTCTGGCTGATTTTAGGGCGGTTCTTTCTTCTTTTTGTCCTATTACATATCCTACCCACAGACCCTCAGTTTTCAAATATGACAAGTCTTGTTGTTTGTTGGATAAACTGCCAAAGGGTTTGATTTTCGGAAGGTGTATGTCCAAGTCCACAAGACAGGCTCTCACAGATATAAGAACCACATAAATTAAACACCCAAAATCTGAACTAAAATTTGAAAAGCTCAGACCCTCTATTTGGAGGAATTTGAAGGCACTTAGGAGAGACTCTTTGTTCAAAACCAGTTCAGAGAAACCTTGGGATTCCCATTGCTTCTAGTTTAGTTTTCAGCTATCTGCCATACCTCTATTAGCAGGTGGCACTTGCCGTTGTGACAGTTGTGACCATAAAACCAACATCTGTGGAAATAGCCTTGATACTAACAGGACTGTAACTGTTTTTGGAAAAGAACCAATCATTGCTGCTAGAAGCTGAACTCCTTTGATATAATGAGTAGTACTTCAGCAATTAATAACATTTATCCATACATCATCCCCAAAATACACCAAGAAATGCATCTCTTACTGTATATTCCCAATCACAAAACTAAGCTTGCTACATCATTAATTTTTCCTACCTACAGTACAGGCTGGATTGGAAAAAATTGATCACAGATGTTACTTATGATCTGGGAAGCGTTGCTAAAAGCGAGCACAAATGTGCTGAAATCAGAGGAGCTTTTCTGTTGATTTCAATGGCCGTTACATGTGAATATTTTATCTACTCTTAAAAGTTGTGACATATATCATTAGTTTACTATGAGACTTAAGCAAGCATGTGACAGCTTTCCAAATTTTTAAGGTATTTTTTGATTTTGAGGGAAGGGGTTGTAGAACTAATGTTGTCTTAAAAACCCCCTCTTGGAATCTTGTCTGTATCCTGACTTCTATAAAATAATTTACTAATACTTAGCAATAAAAGATGTAATGAACACAATTAACATTCCTGATACAATTAGCATAGCAGGACAAAATATTATGTTTGGTTTTGTAATATTTATTATTTGATTACTGAAACAAATAAATAAATACTGCCTTGTTTTGATATCAAGAACTCTTTTGCCTTCTGGGCAGAAGGAGGCAAAATAAGGCCTTTTTCATATAAAGCACAGAACAAACTTTCTGCTCTTAACTGGCACTGTCCCAGCTCAAAGACAGATTGGTTTGCTATTAAGAATCTTGCTAAGTCAGGGGATGCAGTTTTTCCCTCTTCCTTGTTCTGCTACATAAAACACTAGGAAATACAGTAGTTTAATGCTTAAGAATGTCTTCTGCTGTGTCACTAAGAAAATGCTTTTCTTTCCCTATAAAATGCGTGAGACTAACATGATATTACATGATATTTAACATGTAATTAACATTAAAATTTAGCCAAACAGTCATTACAATCCCTCCATCCCCAGAAAAAAAAAAACACCAAAAATTTTTTAAATCCTTTTTAATAAATTAATATTCAGTCATCAATATTTTCATAAAGCATCTCTTCATCATTCCATTTTACTATTCTTTTTTTTTTTCACTGCTGAAGAATACCAAAAATACATAGATGTGCCTTAAGCAAAAAGGACTGGGTTTTAGCTTATCTTTACAATGGGATGAAATCAACTTAGAGTTAAACCACCATAATATTTCTACTCTTTATTGACCCTTTGGGCTATAACAGATGATAGTTCCAGTTTTCTTTTTCTTTTTTTTAATGCCTTTTACAAACAAATGATGTGCAAAATATTATTTATAGTAGTGTTCAGTTACAAAGGAGTTAATTAGCTATGAAATACATTACTCTTGTGTGATTTGATTGAAATCACCATTTTTAGTCTTAAAGCCATCTATGGTTAAAATAATATAGTGCAGCTAGCATACAGGGACAAGAGCCAGAAAATGGGAGGTCAAGGCAAACACTGTTCTTAACACATGGTTGTATCTGTGTGTGTGTCCGTGTGTGTGTTTGTGTGCAAGAAGTTGTGCTGGGACTGAAGGAACGGAATTGGCAAAGAAAGGCACAAAAATGTGTGTGTAAGATGACGTCCTAACTTTAAGTGAGATTTTCCTGGCTTTTTTCAAGTCAAACCAAGACTTGGATCTGTTCAAGGTTAAAGCTGTTTGTGTCCCATGGAACTCAACTAGACCAACGAATGTGAAATCTTGTGAAAAAGCTGAAACGTGCAACTGCCCCCTTTTTGCAATGACAGACAAGGTGGGGAGTGCAGTTCCCTGAAAGGGGCTGCGATAACATGCTGCCCTCCAGCTGTGCAAAGGGTAAAAGAGAGACAGAGAGTCCTCAGAGACTCAGTTTGCATTGTCTCTGCTCTGGCCAGACAGTAATATTCTATCTGCTTGGAAATTCTGTTTGAAACCACTGGAGAACTGATTTCAGCGGGATTTGGAGTCTACATTTCTATCAAAACTAAAAAACTGAACTTATTGAAGATATTTGCCTGACCACATGATTTCTAGGAGCTGGGTCTTGAATACCACTTTTCAGGGTAGTTATTTAGGTATTTAGGTTATTTAGGTATTTAAAGTAAATAAAGTCTTATTTACTGTAAGACTTGCTTGGATATCATTTCAGTAGGGTAATTTTTGTAAAGCTAAGCCTACCATTTATAATTTTTATTAAAATGAGATGGGTTTGTTTAAATACATTTTGCTATTAAGATAAAAACTTGGGATGGTTTTTCAACAATTCTAATATGTACCTTGGGAGGGCATTAATTGTTAGTTACTTTGATTAAAATTATGACAATGTGCTCTATAATCCCTTCACGGTTTGAAGAGCTATTAGACAGCTCACAATACATTATGGTTTACCAATGGGACTTAACACTGAGGAGCTTTTAAACACCAAGTTTTTCTGCTCCAGCTATACAGGTTCCTTGGAGGCTCTTCATACTGTATAGTCGTCTGCAGATACACTGCTTAAAAACTGCAGTTCCAGTCACTTTGCACCACTGCCAATGATGCAGCAGGACTGCAGTGCTGATCCTGCCCATGCCAGCAGCCAGGGTTATGGTGAGCACTCCCAGCTGGGGATCACACTGCAGCTTCACTGCAAGGCAACTGTGCAGAGCCCACTCATGCTCCGAGGAGGGAACTGAAACACAGACTTTGCAACCCAGGTTCATCTATGCTGAATTTCAGTCCAGAGCAGTTTCAATTCAGCTGCAAATAGGGGTGGGAACAGTAATGGACTGTAATGGCAGCAACACAAGTATCATTGCTCTACTCACAGATAAATCAAGTACTAGTGAGCACGTGGGTCATTACAGAGCCAAGGCAGCCTTTTCAGTTTCATCCCTTCTTGGTGTTTTTGCTAGATGCGTATCCATACATATTTTCTCCCACAGAAGTCTCTAATTAGTTTCCAAAGCTCTCTATCTGTCAAAATATCCCATTGATGTCCAGAGGCATTTCACATGCAGACAACTGGCAGGACAAAGCCTGAATTCTGTTCTTTTAGATCTACTTATGCTACTGTATTTCTTATTATTTGAGAATGTACATGATAGAAACACTGTTTACAAAAAATATATCTTCTTTTCTTTAGAAAGGTTTAGTTTTGATAAATAACAAATTAAGTTTACAGATCTGAAGTTGGCATACCTTGACAACTACAATCTACTAGACTGAAAAAAGTTGGAATCCTAGTGAGAGAACGAATTGGGATGAAACCCAAAGGGGTTATATTTGCATGAAGAATATGTTAGAACATAGTTAACGCTGAAACAAAATATACTCCTGTGATCTGTGATGGCAACACACTACCTTGGTAAGTGTAGACATATATACCTCCAGTATATAAATAAAATATGAAAATGTTCCATTACTGAATCAAAGTATTGGAAGTGCTCTATTTGCTCAACTCTAGAGAATAAAAAGTTTTAACATCACAGAAACAAAAATATGACATAACATGCAGTCACAATAGCAAGCACAGGGAAGAAAAATATTGACAAAATATACTTATATGCATATTATGCAAATATATTTTACATTAACATACAATGTTATAAGAATGTTAAATAATATGAATGCATATTTAAAAAAGGCTACAGCTAGGTGATTTCATGTCGAAGTAACAAATAACCTGAGACATCTTCTATGCTTTCACTGGAGTAACAACCTTTAAATCTACAGCAGATGTAGAACACATTGACAGTAGTTGAATTCTCAGCTAAATTATACTAAAAATGTGCTGTTCTCTTTCAAAATGACATGGCAGCTGGAACCAGTCCAAGGGAAGGAAAATGTGTGGTACATTTACAGTACTTACAAAAGATTCATTTTACTGTTGATGGACACTTAAAATGCTTGTTTGAAATATTATAGATCTGTGTATGTCTCCAAAGACCTACAACACTCCCATGATCAGGTTTCTTCGTGCAGAAGAGAAAGCCAGAGATCATTAAAAGCAATGCCCATTCAGAACTGGGAAAAAATGTATTATGATATATATAAACCCAAGAAACTTTAGCAAAATAAAATAAATTTGGCTTGATGAAATCATAGCTGATGGATCTGCAATATAAATCACTTATTTTAAACTTACCAGTGTAACTCTACTGCTTTATGATTAGTGTGCATGGCAGCATTTACAAACGATGTTACTAAATACTGACTTTATACATTATTACAGCTGTTCGAAAATTTCTATGACAATCAAAGTTTTGTGATAATTTACAACATTTTCTCAAGGCTTGCTGCTTTGACACCTGCCTTTCAATTTAAAAAGTTCCTCTGCAGCGCATTCTCTGTTAAAGTGTCCATAACCTCAGAATGAATGTGTTCATGTGTGTGTGCATACACATAATTTTGCTCTGCAGTATGTGCCTTAAAGTACACGCAATTCTTTTTTACATGTATTCACACATACATGAGTATGGTCTACATAGTAAAAGTTCATATATATATTTTTTTATATATAAATATATATATAAACTCTGCAGGCAAGTAGTACTTCACTTGTTATAATTAAAGTCCTTTAAAAAAACTCAGTCAGTTAACATAGTATAGCCAGTAAATTAAGTTGAAAAGAGAAAATGTGAATGGAAACACCATTCTTGACCATCTGTCAATGGCATTCACATCTGTTAAATCGGGGATTTTTATTTTCAGTTGTGAAGACCTTCTTCGTAAATGGCCCCTCTTGCCATGGGAGCCTGTTCTTTCTGAAGAACGCCTTCCAAAGCTTTCACGATGTGAGCTTTGTTTTCTGTACTGGATTCCTGAGTTGTCAAAAGATATAGTTGAATTTCGGGCTTCCGTAACGCTGGTGGTGACCTCGTTGCTTGCCACCTCGTTGTGAATTTCAAGTGATGTTAGCAGAATGTTTCCATGGGTGTCCACCTAGGAGGCAAAAATAGAAATATAAATTCTTTCAAAAGACTTGACATCAGCAGAATGTGGGTGTATGTAAATCTCCAAATCTATACATGTTTTAATAATAATGTATTAATTTTAAGCATGTGATAATCTTAAAAAAAAGGACACTAGTCAGCTGCTGAAAATTAGGCAAGTACTTAAATACTTTTACAAACAGCGTCATCATCATACTACCAAAGATCCAGTCCAAAACTGTAGTTGGCAAGCCCAACCAGTTTCTTCTCCCTCTAAACCAGACACATTTTAAAGGATGGTGTAGCTCAGGGAAAACCTCTCCATTACTGGGGATAGGGGGAGAGAGTAAGGGATGGATCCTCTATCTGCTACAGTACGAAATTAAATTAAACTGGACGAGCCTTTTTTATTTTTTTTTTTCCTATCTGGGATCCAAAACCAGGTTAAAAACCAAGGGCCTGTGAAGTTTCCTAAAATCGAAAGAACAGTTTCTGATGTGCTGAACTCTTTGTATTTTACAATCACAGACCTTATTTACAACATATCACTTAAATTTTTCCTTCCAAAGTAATTGGCACAGTTTCCAGTCATGGCAATGCTTAACTGAAGGGCTTTTCTGCCTGTGTGATTGATCTTAAAAAGCAATGAACTTAGGCACAGAAGAAAGCTGCTGAACTGAGGAAATAGGCGGCACTCTTCCCTTCCACCTTCATATCCCAGAGGCAGTGAGCACAGTGTTTAGCACAGGTGAGCAATGCAGTGCCATTTTCAGTAATTAAGGAGAAGGTTCTGATCATTTAGTCTTTAACAAACTCTGAGCCAGACTCTCCAGTCCTACTTAGTAGCCAAAGAGGAGCAGTACAGAGTTGGGTCTGGCTCCTTCAATCCAGAAAAACTTCCCAGTTCCCGTGAGCGGCATTGATGAGAAGCTCCAAGCAATGCTGTCTTAGCTTCACTGGTGGGGCAGCACATCCCCTGTGCCCCATTCTCTGCATGCTGGAGGATGTGCAGATAACACAGCTGGTGCAAGTATCAGCTCTTTTCTGAAAGTTTTAGGGCGCAGAAAATGATGGCTGAAGGTAAAATGAAGGCTCTGTGCTGTGTACTTTCAGTTAGTTACTGCACGTGTAACTGTTCAAGACAATTTAGTTCTCCATGTCAGAAATAGATAGTGAATCATGGAATACAGGATAATTTCCAGTTTTACATATGCAATTTATTCATCCACAATTCATTCTGCAATTAATGCATTTTTCTAACCTGCCACATGATCTAGCTTTGTTAACTGTGTAGCAGTTGAACATCTCATTCTGAAAGCATCTGTTTAAAAGTGGTTGTAAAACTACACTATTGTCAGGGCCTTTTGAAGTTTGCAGTCGTCTGATACCACATCCTTTGCCAGCTTTGTGTGATGCATTTGAAATATGCGTAGTTATGTGTCTGTCCATATGCATTTAACTTTTTTCAGTCTTGTTAAAATTCTGTGAAATAGATATTTCTTTCATCAATTATTGATGCTTCAGCTTATCTCTTCTCAGGGAAGACATTTATGATAGTGTATCAGTAATGCTTTGCCAAGTCGCTTGCAAATGGAAAAAGAATATAAAATGCTATAAATGATATACAAGGAAGTAGAAAAAAAATTTTAAGGTATCAAAAAACCCCCTGCTGCTGTAGGCCATGGCACATTATGCTGATGAGTGTCTATAAATAAAGATAAATAACATGGACCAAAATAATTGGGTGGAGAAGCCTCAGTGGTGATTGAGAAGAATTTATTTTCCCCATGGCAGAAACCCTCTGGGTGTAAAAGTAAGAGCTTGAGGTTTGTAGAAAGGAGTTCATGCTGCTGAGCAGGATCTATAACCAGGAAATAAACACAACCGTAACATACAACCATGGATATCATCACTACTTATGGTGGTCTCTGAAAAAAACTGATTCAGTTTCCATTCTTCTTTTTTTTTTCCCCCCCCATGAAGAGTACAAATTATGATCAGTATTGTTTTTTACGCAATGTACATTTTCCTTATGAAGCTTAAAACTAAATCTCTGATACAGACCCCATGGTATTGTGTCATTTCCCTTCCCATCTCCTCCCAGGCTTTGAGAAATGACCTTCAGCTTTCCAAAAATCCCACAGCAGAGACCATTTTGCTGGGCTTCACCCTTAGAACCCTGCCTTCCCCTTTCCTTCCACCACCACAGATGTCAGCTGCTCTTTCCCTCAGGACTTCCTGATGCCTCCTGAATCTGTCTACCACTACATACACACAGACGTCAGCCCATCCATGGGTACTCTGTCCTTCTACACCAAGCCTGGATTGTTGTGAGCTGTCAGTCGAAAGCTTGTGTTATGGAGCATACACTTAATGTATTCAGGCTTTTCCTGCCCAAGGATTTAATTTTATTCCACTTATTTCTTTGCATTGCATAGCCTTCTTCACCTTATCTGCCAATTTTACATGCCACCCTAACATGGTTTATGCCTTTGATGTGCCAATGATGTTGTCACTTTTCACTGTCACTGCATCTGGAAATGAAACCAGAAAGGTGGTCAAGAAAGTCGCAAAGTTGATGTAGATTCTTTGTCCGAAGATACTGTTAAGTCCTATGAAGTTGCATGACAGCACATATTTTTCTCAAAATTTCACATGAAACATATTTGGAAACACACTTTTGAAATGCATCTTTTTGCTAATGGAGCAACAGACTTTCATGTCAAATAGGGAAGAAGCTGATGGAGAGAAGGGGTCTGCAGAAAGTAAATCAGGCTCTGATCCACAGATACTCCTGAGATATATTCCCTCCAACTGATTCCTTCAGAGGGTTTGGATAAACTACCTAAGCCCTCGACAACATTAGAGCACTATATGCTAATACTTCGTGACAATTTTAAGGTGATGTCTTGAAGTATGAATACTTAATGCATGCAGCATGTTAAAAAGTATTTGCACATAAACATGACTTCTGAATGATTTAAGCAAAGATTTAAATTACTTTGACAAAGGTATACAAGCTCTCTCAATGAATAAGGAAGAAAACCAATAATGGCAGGGTATCCTGTGCAAGTCAACTCATGTTTGCCTGAATATACAGGGAAGGCAAAATCCTCTATGAGTGAACATGAGTGTTGCTCAGTGGCTCCAGGGAAAATGTTACTCCAGGTATATATTAGGATAAGTAGCTGAGTGGATTACAGACAGTCTTGGCTACACATGAAAAACAAGGTCAAAGTCTTTGATAAAACTTTAGTTTTACTCCTTAGAATATAAGGAGTAAAAATGTCATTGTCTGTGCACTGGAAATTCTCCCCAAAATGTTAATACCAGACATACCCACAAATGCTATTATAAAATGAAGAAATGACATTGTGGATTTGGCCAGTTTCCCCTCACTCTTTACCATCCTTCTTTAACCAAAATACTCTTTTTTTTTGACTTCTCTGTCAACCCTGTGCTTCCATTCTTCTTGTAGCCTCCTTTCTGCCCACTGTGGCTCCACCTGAAGCCATTCCTCCCTGTTTCCTCACTGTGGTCTCTTGTCAGTGCTCATATCTCCTCCCCAACACAAGCAAGGGCTGGTTGTTTCCATGGAGTGTTTCCCAGCACGCTCATCAAAACAGATGAAAACAGCTGAGTACCAAATCATTAATTAATTCCCTGTTGAATCAGCATGGATATAAATAAGCAAAACTAATGCTCTTATTTCAAAATCAATTTTAATCAAACCCCATCCCCCTTATCTCTGAACAACTGCAGCTCCTGCACCAGGGTGAAGTGACTGAACCTCACAGTAGTCTATTTGGAGGCTGAGAAGCAGATTCACCCTTGAAGGTTCACCATTTCTGAACTACACATAATACTGCACAAATGAAAAATTCAAAGACTCCAACGGTCTGATGTCATTACACAAAAATGACCATAACTCACCTAACTGAAGCCAGAAAGAGGAGATTTTAATAACATTCATAAAGAACCTGGTCCTCACTCTTGGAGGAACACCATGTCACCAATGGGCTCAATTTGGATTTCATGTTCTAGGTCCAAAACTTCAATGCCCTTTGACACCTGGAAAGTCCTAAACTCCTAATTCTACCCAAGATCCAGGCTCATTTAGATTTTAGGTATTCTATTTTTAAGAAACAAAATACAACAGGTGCTATTGAATACCTTTCTCCACTCAAGGTGTTTGGAAAACTTCAGCTTTAATGCCAGCTTGAAAAGACTTTTACCCATAAGGCTTGATTTATTATTAGGTAGTTTCAAGTTCATTTAGTTATCTGTTTAATATTCCATACATTTTAAGGAGTATGTTAAAAGGAAATATTTTTTCCTCATAAGTCTTTCATTCTACTACACAAAAAGAGGAAGCATTGTGCTCAAACCCCAAAGGTATGTTTAGTAGTTCATCAATCCCAAATCTTTAAGTACGCTGTAAACACTTTCCACCATTTGAAGCCATGTAAGTGCAAACAACATCATGAAAAGCTGTCTCTGCAGTTAGTCTTGCATTATTTAACGTCAAAATTAATATTCAAGTACATATAGAATAACACAATATTCTGAGTTAGAAGGGACTCACAAGGACCATCAAAGTCCACCTCCTGGCCCTGCAGAGATATCCTGATATCCAGCCTAAACCTTCCCTGACACTGCTTCATGCCTTGGGTCCTGTCACTGGTCATGAGAGAGAAGATGTCAGTGCCTGCCCCTCGCAAGGGAGGCAGACTGCAATGAGGCGTCCCTTCAGTCTCCTCCAGGTTGAACAAGTCAAGTGACCTCAGCTGCGTCCTCTCAAGGTCCTTCATAGCCTTCTCTGCAGGGCCTCTCTGCCTTGGAAAGGAGTCAACAGCTCCTTCCAATTTTGTATCTGCAAGCTTAGTATCCCTTCCAGTCAGTCCCATGTCCAAGCTGTTTATGAAGATGTTGAAGACCACTGGGCTGAGGATGGAGCCCTATGAAACCCCACTAGCGACAGGTCACCAGTCTGATGTTACCCCATTCGCCCCTTTGTGCCCCATCTGTGAGCCAACTGTTCACCCATTGCATGATGTGTTTATCTAGCTGAATGACGGACATTTTATCCAGAGAGCTGGCATCAAAAGCTTGACTGAAATCCAAAGAGATTCCATCAGCTGGCTTTTCTTGATCACTATCCCACAAAATAGATCTCTACTTCAAATTACAACGCAATGGAAATCATTTTTGGTGTAAATTGTAATCTAGGCTCTGACTACCTGATTCTCATGTGATCTGCTCTGGTGCAAGTGTCACTGGTTTTGCAAGGGGTAAACTATGTGATAGCAGTTTTCATCATCTTGACTTATGCATAAATGCCTTTCCAATATGTAGAAGAGTATGCAATCAGGTCCTAAGTGTTATCTGTGCTTAAAGTTAAATTCATTGACCACATCACATCTTGGATATTTTAAAAATAATTTAAAACCACAAGCAAAACAAAAATTATAGTGTTGAGTGTTCTCCCTGAGTCTATAATTTGATACTTTTCTCGATACTATTTAAATATGTTTGTATTAGTTAATAACCACCAGAAAAATGAGATAATTATGTTATATCAGCCTAGGAGATGAGACCAGGATACCCAGCAGAACTGGCAAGGTGAAAAGATCTTGAAAAACAAAGAAAGCACAAAGAAAGAACTAATTAGGAACTTTAATATTATTATCACTGTCTTCCAACTAATAATGAAACTTAACAAATAACCTTGATGTATTTGAACAGAGGAAGAAAAGGAAATAAATGCATGGTCCTCCCTTGCCCTGTATTTCATATTGTCTGAACTCATACAGTTTCTAGGCTGTACTGTGAATTGCACATACAATCCTTCTTACTGTCTCTGGATTTGAATGATTCATACTTGTGCAAAGTGGCTGCAAAACAAAATTAGTACATGTATGAATCTCCCAGTGCACACTGAACATCCCCATCATAAGCTACAAGATGAAAGTTCTTCCCACAAGAACTGTGCTCATCACCCTTGACAGATATATTTCAAAATTTGGCACCTACTCATCACACTCATACTTCAAAAATATCTCACTGCTCAAAACAGCACCAAGAAAAGTATCCAGGAAAGATGAAGATGCACCAGAGAATACTGCCAGCTTTGCTATTTTCATACTTCCCAATTTAAGCAGAGTGATAATTCTGCCACAGCAGCCAAGATACCAGTTTTCAGAACAAAATCCCACTTATGAGAAGGACTGCTACAATTAACAATTCTTTAAAAGTGCTAAGTAGATTTAAGTGGACCGAGCCTCTATTCTCAGCAATGCCTGGTGGGAAGCTGCTGCCTTGGCTGACCGTGGGGGTTTGAGCCAGGAGTCCCCAGAGCTAAAAAAACATGCAGACACTGCCTGATCAGAAGGGCCTTTTTATACAGGGTTATGTATTATTTTTGTTCAAAGGAAGCTTTTCCCACATGTCTGACAGCCACGGGGTTTGAAGCTTGACTGAACTTGTGTGATAGTTACCCTCCTGATTGATACTTTGGGGCTGAAATTTTGGTCCCACCAAAGTGAAAACATAAATTGCCACAGCTTGAACTAAGAAGCAGTGTTTTGAGCAGGGGACTGTAGCATATCAGAACCTCTATGGATTGGCCCAGAAGGAGCAATGTCCAAAACACATGCTCGCCAGCTGATTATACCAGTAGCCTCTATCACAAGAGTGAAAAACAAGTGAAAACAGGATTGCCTTAGAGCTCTCTCATGGTGATTGAGTTGTAAATTAGGTGGCATTGGAGCATTATTTAAAAGAAAAAAAATATGCAGCAAAACTGAAAGCTTTGAGAGCTACAAATTAAGCCTGCATCTGCCAACACAAACAAGAGAAACAGACGTGATTAGTTACAATGGTGATCAGTTTTCAAGGGAAAACATTTTTACAGGCCACCTATTCTTCTCTGCCAGTTTCTCCACAATCAGAGGACTTTAATTTCAGCATTGATACCATAGTCAGGAGAAATATTTTATGAAAAACAATAAAGTTTTACCCTAGAGCTTACGCTCAATATATGAGGCAGATTATCAAGGTTTTCAAAAAAGGGTTTTCAATCCAAAACTGGTATATGTATGAAAATTGACTATACATAAAAAAGCACAGCATTTTATGTTTGTCTCCAGTAACTGTGGTTTACTAGGATAGGCGGGAACAGTTCAGTGAGGAATACTGTGTATTATCTGAAATAAAATGTGATGTAAAAGCAGTCAAAAGAAGAGACGGCTAAGTGTGAAATTTTCTTTGTAGTCAGCTGCTGATCCACAGATGAGTCATTCATAAAGACTCACTCAGGTTTCATTTCATCACGAGCTATGAATTTTCTGAAAAGACTCAGTTTAGACAGATGTGCTTCAGCCATCATGCCACCTTCAGCAGTGCTACACAGGAGAATACAGGGCAGAGTTTTCCTCTCCCCACTGCTTTCTTTTTGCCACCTCTGCAACATGAGGACACTGGCTTTGCCACTTCCACGCTGTGAGAGCTCTTCTTTCCCTTACACCTGGAGCTATTTGGCTTGTTGGCTTCAACACATGGACAGAGCTGGACAGCAAGCCATAACAAGAGCAGTGAAGCCAACAGGCAGCTCAGCAGCAGCAGCTGGTGGAGCCCTCCTAAACACAGCAAGCCTTAGTGATAGTGCATCAGGAATTACTCAGAGAGAGCTACCTCCAAGTCTGGCACTGCAGAGGTGTGTCCATAGCAGCAGCAGTAACATGGGGATGACTGTGCCAGTTTTGGCTTTTCAAATCTGTAATCTCTGATGCAGGACCATGCGAATGCACGCATTAGAAAGATGAGTTAGTGAGCATGAAGAGTGACTGCTTTGCAAAGCTATTATCAAATAAAACACAAACATATCCGCATCTGTGGGTTTTGTGGTCTAGAACACTTCCGTTATTACAACTCCCCTGCTCTACAGTCAAATAAGACTAGGAAAGCATGAAAAGCCCTTTTGCTACTGTGAGTATTTATAACCAAGTCTGCTAGCTTGCACTCCAGACTTCAGTCCTCTGATGTGTAAAAAATGAACTACAATACTAGTATCCATGACGGTTTCACTGGCTTCCACGGGCTAAAACCCTTCTGAGTGAAAATAACATGCCATTTTTCCACAGCCTTCTTGTCATTCTCTCTGCCTGTGTGGTGGGTTGACCTTGGCTGGATGTCAGGTACCCACCAAGATGCTCTATCATTCCCCTTCCCAGCCAGACAAGGAAGACAAAATAAGACAGAAAACTATTTGTAGGTTGAGACAAGGCAGTTTACTAAAGCAAAAAGCAAAAGTTTGCATGCTCACAAGTGAAGCAGAAAGTAACAAGGTTTATTCTCTACTTCCCATCAGCTACATCCCAGGAAGCAAGGCTGCAGCACACACAGTGGTTGCTCCAGAAGGCAAACACTGCAAATAATTGTTCCCCATTTCTCTTCCTTCCCTTAGCTTTTATATCTGAGCTGACATCATATGGTACAGAATATCCCCTTGGTCAGTTTGGGTCAGCTGGCCAGGTTGTGTCCCCTCCCAGGATCTTGCCCACCCCCAGCCCCCTGAAGCTTGCCACCCCCTCAGATGGGGGGGGGGAATGTTGAGACTGATGTAGTGCCAGCGCTGCTCAGTAGTAGCCAAAACTCTGGTGTGGTACGTTTCTAGCTACCAATGCAAACCACAGCACTGGGAGGGAAAACGCTATAGGAAAATCAACTCCATCTCAGCCAGACCCAATACAAGAGAGAGACACTTCCTCAGCAGCACTCCCAGTCTTGGGAACCATAAGAACAAAGTTTGAATTCAGGGCCTGGGCATCAGGAAATATGTTGAGCTTCCTCTGCTCTGCTAGTGCTGCCTTCTAACACAAACAAGTGCCTCCCACAGAACTGCAGCCCCTCCTGACTCAGGCTGGACCTGACACAGCACAGAGTCGTTCTGCCACTATACCCAAAAGTTACAGAATCTGATGTGGACAATAAATGGACTAATGTGCTTTTTTTTTTTTTTTTTACTATTTGGTTTAGTTTGGTTTATTTTTTGTTTTGTTTTGTTTTTCCAGTGCCCTGAGCTAGCATCCTAAATCAGTGACAGGAAGCTCATGCGCATGGTTCATATACAAGCAAATTCAATTACTAAAACAAAACCGCAACACAAATCAGCCCAGAACAGCAGTCATAAATAAACTATTAATAATGCCTTTTTTCAGTTTTATATTTGAGCCCTTTACAGCCTTCTTTCCAGTACAGCATACACTTTGACAGCCATGAAATAGTGGTGACAGCTGCAAAGAAGGCTGCCTGCTTTTGGACATTTTCCCTTTCTTTAAAAATGTCGCTCAGCCCCAAATCACAGATTTTAAAAATTTCCCAGGATTAAAAATCTTCCCTTTCTAAATGGAATTACACTCCATGGAAGCCTGAAGCTTCACCAAAATCATAAACTAAATAATTTCACTGAACTTCCAGAAAGGAGTCTTCATCCGTGTCTCTGAGCCTCCCTTACTGTGCAGTATGTGAGCCTTGCCCAGAACATCCAGCACCTGAGTCCCACCTCTAAAGCAAGAAACAAGCAACTGTTATTTCCATGAGATTCAATGATTTTCAAGAGCCACCAAAGGAGTGATTGGAAGTCAATCCCTCTTTACTGACCCTGAAGAGGTCTGAACCAAGATTGCAGAATTTTCAGGTCTTCCTGTCTTCCATATGTTCAAAACTTCAGCGTGACCACCTGTCCTGCTACATCCATAGGTATGTGTACAGCATGGTATGTGGTGGGCATGATCCAGGAGAATGGAAACCATTTTCATTTTCCTGCTTCAGGGCTGTAGTGTCTTGAAGCCCTGGTAAACTGTGTCCAAAGCAGATCTGATACACGCATTTTCACTGAGATGCTCATTCTGAAATCAATGGGATTTCTTACCTGTTCTGACCAATTGTCTCTGCTTTGCATTTGCCAGTGTTTCTGAAATGACCAATTCAAATTTGACATCCTACATCCACTGAATCTGCATTTTCTGTCTATGCTTTGTTTCAAACAAAGATTTCTGATTAGCTCTCCCTAATGTTTGTCTGTTCCCACTGCATGCTGGCACTGCTTCTCTAAAGGCACTGAATCCAGTAACTGCAACAAAGCTGTGTTGACTTCACCAGCTGAGGCCTGAGGACAGAATGTTTTCTACACAGCATGGGACCATACCTCATTATTTACCCTGTGTCATTTGAACAGTAAATATTCACAGTCAGTATGACTATATATGACTCTGCAAAGCATATAGAGTTCTCTTTCACAGCTGGGACTCCAAGGGATAAAGTTACACACTCTTCTTTCAACTCTGGTGTGCTGAATTTGTATCCGTATTTCATAGAATCATAGCATCGCTTAGGTTGATAAAGACCCCTAAGGTCATTGAATCC
The DNA here is from genome assembly GCA_035583185.1 of Anabacerthia variegaticeps. Classification (NCBI taxonomy): domain Eukaryota; kingdom Metazoa; phylum Chordata; class Aves; order Passeriformes; family Furnariidae; genus Anabacerthia; species Anabacerthia variegaticeps. Next base: position 85,583,457 of record JAWWEW010000001.1, on the reverse strand, counting down.
GATCATTAACCCAGCACCACGTTCACCCCTAAACCAGGTCCGCAAGTGCCACCTCCACATGCCTTTAGAACACTTCCAGGGATGGTAATTCCATCACTTCCAGGGGCAGCATGTGCCAATGCCTGATTCCTTTTTCTGTGAATACATGTTTCCTAATACACAAACTAATCCTCCCCTGGTGCAACTTGAGGCCATTTGCTCTCATCCTGTCACTTGTTACGTGTGAGAAGAGACCAACCCCCACTGCACTACAACCATGTCTCTAAGAGCCACATCTGCACATCTTTTAAGTATCTTCAGGGATGGTGATTCAACCACCTCCCTGGGCAACCTGTTTCAATGTCTGACAACCCTTTCTGTGAAGAAATTTTTCATTCATACCTGGTTGATATTAAAGTAGCAGAAAATCCAGATCAGCTCAAGATATTTGCTTAGAATGGTCCAGAAACAAAAGAAAAGGTTTTAAGTCAAAAGTGACAAAAAAAGAGGCTGATATATGGTATGAGCAGATCGAGGACATAAAAGTGGCATGAGCCCAGTATGAAAATCTACATTTTCGTTAGTTAAGGTACTTAAAATTACTTTGGAAATATAGATGAATTGATCCCATTACAGAAGAGCCATCAGACATGGGGTGGTATCGGGCCCATTAACAAGTCTTGTAGTGAATTATGTAAATCATCTAAATGGATGAGATTCACCAGATGGTTTCCACCACAAGATCTCAACCTTAGTTCATACATCTGCATTACCTGCTTGCAGCTAAAGTCTTCTCCATAGCTTTCAATTCTGGTACTCTTTTATTCCCTCATCTGTATTTTTTATTATTATAACTATTTATTTTTCCAGAAAAGGGAGTTCATTCTTCCTGATATCTTAGTTGTAAGCAGTGCTGCCAACTGTGACGAGAATTTGGTTTCATAATATAGTGGACAAAAATGTGTTCAGGTATGAGTGCCAATAACTAGCTTGAAATTACTTTTATGATACTGGTTTCAGTAAACAGTTTTGTCACTGTGAACTCTTCTAATTTATAGCCGATAGAAAAAACAGTCTTACTCAACAGAACTGAATGAAAAAGCCTCACTTTAGGAGCATTTTAGTAAAAAAAAAACCCAACAAAAAATATGTTCTATTCAAACTGACATGACTCCTTAACATCATATCCATTGAATAACTTGAATTTTTCTTCCAAAGATTAAAAAAAAAAGGTATTCACTGGATAAAGTAATACTCCAGGCAAGGAAGTAGGTTGGAGCATAATCAGCACAGACCTTGCCAGTATCATGCTTCAGAAATCAATCTGAAAGTTTCTCTAGGAGTTTTACTTTTTTGCTGGTCTTAAACAGCAACAGATGCCAATGCCACACACAGTGTTAAATTATGCTGGCCAATGAATTAGCATGGCAGAACTAATCCTTTATCTGTTCTCTCCCATGGTAAATGTGTCTGCTCTAACTGAAGTGAGAAAAAGTTTGCTCAGATCCTGGATTCCCTTATGAAGGGAATGTCTGTAGGTACTTAAAATCACAGTTAGATTATACTTGATTTAGATAAATAAATGTAGATCTGAGCCCTTATTTTCAAGCTAGCTGCACTCTCACTGCCTCCTTAGAGTTAGTTGTCATACAGATCATACTCACTTTCAGATCTGTATACCTGAATATGTTCTGCTATGTCTTGAAAATAAAAATGACAAAGTTTGTCCACAAAAAGAAAATGTTGGTGACATTTCTACAGAGCCTTTTTGCTTTATTTCATGCTGATAGTCTTCGTAATAAAAGATGGAGAGAATATACGTAAAGAAACCTACCCGGTTGCCTTCAAACCTTGAGCGATCGTGGTTTGACTTTGTTGTTTTTTCTGCAAGTTTCTTCTGCCTTTGAGGGCCTTTTCCGAAGAAAATGTAGTTGACAAACGCGTATTCAAGTAAGGCCAAGAAGACAAACACAAAGCAGCCCATGAGATACATGTCAATGGCTTTAACATATGGAATTTTAGGCAAAGTCTCTCGCAGGTGAGTGTTGATTGTTGTCATAGTCAGCACAGTTGTAATTCCTACAAAAAGAAAAAAAAGAGTACATTTCTTACAACTCCAAGCAGACCATGCTTCAATTTTATTTTACTTAGCAAATATGCCTTCACAGTGTGAAGAAGCTTAAAAAATTGTGCAAGGTATCTTGCAGGCAACATCAGTGCATATGAAAGAAAAATTAAAGCTTGATACATTATTGTTCTGTTATAATTATTTCCTTCATATGATCAGGGGGAACAGCTAACAAGGGGGTATGGCACCACTGCTGTGAGTTAACATAGCTTCATGGAAGCCAGTGTAGCTGTACTGGAAATCTCTTCCATGAAGGCCAAACCAATCTGCAAGAGGAAGAGTGTTCATACAGATAAGAGAAAGGCTTCTCCCACACGATTTTAAATCTCTAAGAGTTAAACAGTTGGTTGACCTTAGTCCTTTAAGTCCCCCTTTAGTAAATGGAGAGAGACAGGCTCGTTTCTAGAGCAGTTCATCCCATCTATTTTCGACACCTGTTTCAGGAAAGGACAATATATGAGCAGAAGTGGATGACTAGTTTGGAGCAGTAGCTAGTTACATAGAAAGAAGTGAAGTGAGCAGTGAGAGGCAGACAGGTATGCGCATTTGTGAAAAGAAAAAGGAATGAGAGCAGCATTTTTACATGACCAACTGGACACTAATAAAATATCTAGAGAAATCTTTATGGTAGATCATCCCCACAATTATTTATCTAAAGATGGACATAGGATCTGAAAATATATTACAGAGCACTGTGCTGAAAATAAGGAAAGAAAAGCAAATTTATTGTCAGTCTGCCTGAATTCACAATAAACTGCAGGATCTCTCCTGGAAATTTTATGGGAATCACAAATCACAGGTAGCTGAGAATGCCGATTTGAGGAATAATTCTGCATTTGAAGGCAAGCCATTCTATCAGGTCCCTTCCATTATTATTTTCACTGATTCTATATTTATACCACCAGTTTGTAAGTAATCATTAAAATGCAGGCAGAACAAAAAAAAAGGATGAAAGAAAGTTGCTACCATACAATAAAGCACAGCTTCTTTTACCTGAAGAGATAGAAATAAAGACAATATAACTCAAAATCAAGCTGTCAGTGTAAACAGTGTCACTCCAGGGAACTGCAGTAGTACCCCACAAGATTCTGTAACAGATATTTTGTATATTTAGTAGCTCAGCATCATGTGGTTTTCAGTGCTTTCACTCTAAACTGTGAAACAAGCGTGCATTGCTGTCAGATGTTTGGTGATGCAGAAGATTAAGCATACTGGATAGAAAGATGGCTAGCACTAACCAAAGGGAAGTACATTCCCTGGGAGATCCTGAAACCCTGCAGACAAATGTCCTTCTGAAGATCGATAATTTATTTTAAAGCACCGCTGGAAGAGAAGCAGCTGACACTTCCCTATGATAAAAAACTAGGATAATCTTGTGATTACAGCCCTTCCCACAAGTGAGAACTCTAGAGATTATTTTTCTTCTCCCTCAAAGCACTGAATGTAGGAACTTCTAGGGCTAACTAGTAAAAAGTTGAGAGAGCAGAATTGATAGATATGAATAATTCCCTGGAGATAAGCCATGTACATAGCACATAGTCTCTGGAATGAGCTGGCCGTTGCTCCATACTTTGACTTCACTACAGAAGCAACTATTTGGTTTGCTGCACCAAAGGACCAAGGATAGGAACAAAACAGGGAAGTAAACAAACTAGAATCAGGCTCTTGCAGAGAATATAGGCTTCCTGCAGTGGTTGAGTAAAAGCTTGTCTCTGTGCCCCAAGAACGGCACAGGGAATGCTTCCTCTAATAAATACCTAGGCCAGCAAGTATACCTTCTCTGTACTGTGCTTTTCAGAGCCAGTCACAGACATCCAAAGCCTTTAAACTTTGACACCAGTTCATATCAGCTACAGAGTCATAAGAGGGACTAAACAAATGAACACAGAATTAGATCCACGGTACTGAACTTTATTATACAAGCATCACAGACATAATCACCGAGGCACTAATTGTTTTCTCAGAAGAAACCATTAGATGGATTTTCGTCCTCTCAAAAGGACTTTCTATCAATTGGAAATAGAACATCTGGTCTCTTGAGCTTGTCTTGTACTCTCTGACTTTTGTTCTAATATTTGTCTTACAGTACTTGATGAACTTGTGCTACACAGAAATTGGCCACAGGAGACAGTCCTGTTCCTTAAACAAGGAAAAATCTCATGAACTTGTTATAGAAGGGCATGGAATGTCACTGGGTTCGATAACTTCTGTCTATCCATCTGTTCTCTGCACTTCTGGCCAGTATGTAAAATCTAGATGCTGATTGCTGTGTTCGAAGTGCTCCCCTAACTTGGTACAGCATCTCCAGTGGATCCCTTGTATCTAGGAGTTCATTTATGAATACAACAGAGATGTTTGGACTCTGTGCCCCATTTCCTATTAAGCTACTACTTAGCCGCAAGCTGCTGAACACACACTAGCTGCTGAGTGATAATGCCAGATTCTGTCATGCCCATACATACCAGGTAATTCACAGAATCTGCTGCAACTGCAGTTAATCTGCTGTATCTTCAGCTACCCAAGTTCAGATGCTAGGATGTAATATGAGGTTGCACAGAAATATAGCTGTCCACCCTGCCTGCTTAGGTATGTGGGACCTTGGGAGGTACAGGGTACAGAAACAGGGAATCGTATGGACATGGGTTGGAGTCTGGATTTGCTGTGGTAAATTACAGAAAAATAAGAGAACTAGGGAGTATATTCCTGTTTAAGAACATAAGAGAAGTTAGCATCAGGCAGTTAGCACAGACTTAGTGAAAAGCTTTGGGTAGGAAGGTATGTGCTATTGGGAAGCACAGGGTTGAAGACAGAATCTGGGACAAGATGAGAGGCAGCAGTACTCATAAGGATTTATGGATCTACTTAATCTTCCTTGGCTGTAGCTATCCCTGAATATGCTTCTGTAAAAGCTGAGGTATTTGCTGTGAGATATTGTCATAGAATCTGTGCTGGTTCTGGCTAGGGCAGGGTTAATTTCTGCAGTAGCCAGGAGAGGGCATGGCTAGGACAGGAAGGTTATTCTACACCACCTCACATCATTGTCAGGGGTGGGGGGAAGGGATTCTTTTACTGGAAGGAAGGGGTCTTTTTGGGTTGGGGCAACATGGCTGCAGTCGGGTAGTGAGCTCCACAGTAAGTCTTTTGTAGACTTTTAACTGTTGTTGCTATTACTATTCATTTCATTGTCTCATTGCTGTTTCCAGCAAATTGCTTTTATCTCGACCTGTGATCTTTGCCTTTTGTGCCTCCAATTTCCTTCTCCTGCCACACACAGGGAAAGGAGAGTGGAGAGAAAAGTGAGGAGTATCATGGTTTCAGTGGTAGCTCTAAACTAGAGAATACCATTCCTAAACCGTTACAGAATCACAGAATGGTTTGGCTTGGAAGAGGCATTAAAGACCATCTAATTCTAACCCTGCTGCCATGGGCAGGGACACCTTCCACTTGATCAGGTTACTCAAAGATACACCCAACCTGACCTTTAAGGCATGAGGCATCCACAACTTCTCTGGGCAACCTGTTCCAATGCCTCACAACCCTCCAGTCAAGAATCTTCTGATTTAAATCCATCATTTTTCAGTTTGAAGACATTCCACCTTGTCCTATCACTACATGACCTTGTACAAAGTCCCTCCTCAGCTCTCTTGTAGGCCCCTTTCTGGTACTGAAAAGTGTCATAAGGTCTCCCTAGAGCCTTTTCTTCTTGAAGCTAAACAAACCCAATTCTCTTGGCCTGCCTTGATAGAGAGATGCTGCAGGCCCCTGATCATCTTTATGTCACTCTGGACTCGTTTCAACAGGTCCACAACCATCTCATGCTGGGGACTCCAGAGCTGGATGCAGTACTCCAGCGGGGGGTCTCATGAGAGCAGAGAAGGACAGAATCACCTTCCTTGACCTGTTGGCCATGCTGCTTTTGGTGCAGCCCAGGATACAGTTGGCTTTGGGGACTGCCAGTGCACATTGCTGGATCACGCTGAGCTTCTCATCAACCAACATCACCAAGTCATCCATTCTCCAGCCAGCCTGTACTTGTGCTGGGGACTGCCTGACCCACATGCCAGACCTTGTCTTTGGAGGGCAAGGTTGAATTTCATGTGGGTTCACTTCTCAAGCTTGTCAAGGTTGTCAAGCTTGTCTGGATGGCATCTCGTCCCTCTGGATGGCATCCCTTCCCTTCAGTGTGTCAACCACGCAATTTTCCAGTAATCTTCCCTTTTTTAAAGGATACCGTGATCTGAAAAGATCTTGGCCAGGGATCACCCACCTGTGCCAAATCCATGTTTTTCTGTCATGAGATAAATGGCACTTTAAGCTGTCATAAACATGTATTTAATATAACATGTATTCTGAGGGTTAGGTGGAATGTTATAGCTGCTGGGCACCAGTGTGCTGAACTAGCAATGGTTCTTGAAGTCTGATCCTGCCAGTGTCAGTTAAAATACCCAGCACCTCAGGAGAAGGCTAGGAGACACATTTGTCTTCCCACACTGAGTTGGACTAAAAGCCCAACGCTCAAGTATGATTGTGGAGCTGGTCTCCTAGATAAAGCTACTGACAACAACATTAATTTTTATGAGAACAAGTCTAGGACCTGAGCAGCTCATGTCAAGAGATTTAGGGGTAGCTTCATTCTTGCATGCAGGGGAAAACTTATCACTTTTGAAGCAATACTGGATGACATGATTTTGACGTAAATTATTCTGGAATATCAAAACACTGACATCATGTTGTAGTTTTTAACAACCTCTGAAGGCTATATTCAATATGACATTTTAATGTCCCACTCATTCTTAGCACATACCAAGGGCAACTCTTGCTGCTGATGCATCGTAATTGATCCAGAATGACACCCATGATAAAATGGTAATCAGTATGGAGGGCATGTAGGTTTGAAGAATAAAATATCCAATATTTCTCTTCAACCTGAAGCTCAGTGAAAGTCTTGGATAGGCACCTGAGGAAACAGGGGAAAACAACATTCTTTATACTGAAGAAAAGTCACTTGTGGATAGCTGCCTTCAGTTTCCGCAGAAACTAAAGCATGCACATTTTATGGGGTAGTATGACATCTGCAAAACAGCAGGGAAAACACCTTCACTGTATTACTCACTGGTATTAAAGTAAACATTTCAGTGAATATAGTTATAACCAAGTAATTTGTATTTGGGAAGAAAAGAGAGTAAGTTACTTTGGATTATTGAACAGATGGGTAAGCCCTAGTTAGTTTTTAAAAACAAATGCTTACGTCTCCAAGTACAATGCTTATCCAAGTACACAGTTTCCTGTATAACATTTATATTGAGAGGATTAGTAATGTGCACAGTTTTTATTTTGCAATGAAGAGTTCATGAGATGAAACTTTTTAATTACACTTGAACTATGAGAACCATGCTATATGTGGTATCAAAAATCAATTGTAATAAATCCCAGTGAAGAAAAGCCTTCAGACCAGATCCTGAGAGACAGACAGAATTTTTCTTCCAAAATATGTTAACCAAAAAAAAAAAAGCTGAATTTATGTGTGTGTATACCTATAGGATTCATGAACTGTTACAAATGGAGCAATTAAATAGTGAAAAAAATTAATTTGAAGTAAAACATTACTTCAAATTTGTGTACATCAAAATTGGTCGTAATCCTATGGAATGCATTTTATATATTTAGAAATCTCAAATGGCTAAAAAAAGTTGTGACTTCTTTCACCAAATGCAAAGATGATTAAATCTGAGTACAGCTGTATAAGAAAAAAGTAGTCATTCACACAACATTAGCTCCATGATTTCAGTGTTTGCACTATCAGTCATTGATATCCTTCTAACAGCTCGTCTAAATGATCTAGTTGGTCAACATCCTAAAAAACATTTCAGGACATATCAAGAACCCAACTAGATACTAGATCACTTCACACCCATTCTAATGCAAACGTGCAAATTATGAAAGATTACATTTAGAGACAATTTAAAAATTACAAACTTCCCTTTAAATTATGTTCATATGTTTGCATATGCTACACCATTTCTAGGCAGCAGAAGCATCAAGAGAGTATCAAACTTGTGCAAATATCCTTAACCGTTTTATCAGTCTCAGAACAACAATCACTGGGAAAATAAATATCTGGTAGATGTACTTGTTTGCTGTGATTACTTCAATCAGTAGTAATGATGAAGTGCCTTTTAGTTTTACCAACAGAAGTATATTGATGGAATCAGAAGAATGTATTTCATCATGAAAATCAGACCCAGCTTTTCTACTAAAGCAGTCAACACAATTTTCAGCAAAGAATAGTTTATACTGTAGCTTGCTTAAAATAGTAATTTTCCAATGAACAATGTTTCACTTCAAAAGACAAGTTCTTTCATTGAAACCAGACCTGCTTTTTTTGGCTAACGAAGCTTAACTCTATCATTGAGTTTCTTATGGAAAGGGTTCTGTGGCCTTGTGTCTGCAGACTATGTAAATAAAACAGAAGCATACCCTGCCATCATGAAATACATAAAAAATATAGCAGACCCGATCATCTTTTTGCAATAAGAATAGAGCATCAACCAGAAGTCTTTATAAAGCTCTGCTGACAAAAATTATTTCATATAATACACCATTCACATAAAAGATTCTCTGTAAATCTCTATAAAACTTTTCAGAAGTCCTGTCCAGGTCTGAATATCTGTGGAATATAACTGACAGAGGTGACAACTGCAAAATCTCCCATAAAATACTGATTCTTTGACTAAATAATATGAAATGAATCACTGAATCAAAGCCTCTTCTTGGCTTGCTCCACAGACAAGGACTCTGGATGCACTGGGGAAATTCAGAGAAAGAAAAGAGAATTTTGATATTGATTAAGCACAGAAAATGATGTGGGTGGAAGAAGCATGTGCTAACAATGGAGAGAAGTAATGTGTCATGTATGTCAGCGATGTTCAGTAACTAAATCCCAAACTGAGAAACAGTGTCTTGGAGTGAACTTTAGACATTTATCTTGAATACTTCACCTGTGACCATTGCCCATTACTTCATGACCATCTCTGCCTAATTTTAGGAAAGGTAACTACTGAAACTAGGGAGATCTGGCCTTAAAGATAGACCACCCCGGCAGATGGTCTCAAGGCCAGAGACATCAACATAAAAATGTTTCAAGCACCAAGTTCTTTGTCCCAAAGCTAGAATCCTAAGAACCATGCCTAGTGCCAAGGCTGTCAGTGCTTTCTTTCTGTCTCCCAAGCTGTCTTAAACCCTGAAGAATGAGTTGGACCTGACTGTAACAGTTGTGAATCTGACTGTGTACTGATCCCTTTGAGATGCCCTGTGACATCTCAGACACTATCATGCAGCTGATGCATCTGATATATCCCTACATGTTTTTGATCAGTAGGTAGAGACTGCCCTATGCCCTCTCAAATAGCAGCTGATTAAGCAATTCACTTGAACTGTATACACATGAGCTTGGTGTCTAAGCTCCAGTTCACCCAGCCAATCTAGCAAATGAAACCTAGAGATTTATCCATTTCTTCCTAAAATGGAATCCTATGGGGGACTGCACTGACTGTATGAGCTAGATTCCAATCAACTAAGACATCTAGTTCAAATGTAGACACTGAAATTATATTCACCATAAACCAGAGCAAGACGAATCCAAGCCCTGCAAATCTCAGGGTAGATTTTGATGGTCTGAGGCTTCTAGGCAATCTAACCAAAGGTCTTGCTGGCATTACAGCTGCTTACTGGAGTTGACACATTGCTCAATTTCACAGGGTTAAATGGAATGTCATCCTGCTTTAATTTTACAAGCTTGAATTTTATTGACAGGCCTGAATCTCAGAAAATTTTGAAATAATTTGGGCTTATAAAATCATATCATAGAATCATAGTTAGGGTTGAAAGGGACCTTAAAGACCATCTAGCTCCAACGTGCTACCTTCTCCTACCCTGCTATGGGTAAGAAAGCTTTGTATAGTTCAAATTGTATGTATAGTATACTTTTATAGGATATGATCTTATATATAGTATAGTATAGTATAGTATTTGTATAGTTCAGGTTGAAATTTAAACATGAACTGGCAGCCTTGTTTTTTTTCCGTATTATCCAGCCAGGGTTCTCCTTCAGATAGCTCTCCCTGAGACCACCAAAGTTTGTATTGCTTTCATCTATATTGTTTTTATGTCTTCACAAATTATCTATTGGCCCTGCCTCCAAACTGCCACCTCTGCTATAGTATCTCACCTGCAGCAAACAGGTCACAACAATCTGTGGAATAAAAGGAATTAAAAGAAGTCCCATTCCCTATTTCCCCTACTTAATTCCCACTCTCTGTCTGGATGGCTAAAGTTCAGTGAAAACCTTCATGGAGAAGGGACTGTAATTTCAGATCTTTATTTATGTAAGAAGGACCCATCTCATATAATGTATTAAATAAAAGTTGATTTCTGAGTGAGCTCAACAATTACACTGTTACTTGCCTGATTATGTTTGGATAATGATTTGTCAATTAAGGCTCAGTACATTTAGAGATTAATTACCAGGAAATTCTAGTTGTTAACTTTACATCAAAATGTGGGGTTTTTTATCTTGTTACTTGGTTTAGCCTTGTTATCCTTCCTCCCATCTTATATAACATGTTGATGTCTGTGCACTTATTTAAATACTATAGGAACAATGGAATTTGGCTGGAAGTATTTAAATCTAACAGTATTGAGAATGCAGGCACGAAAAAATGCTTAAACAATAACTGAGCCCCAAATATTTCTCTTTCACATAGTTGGGCACTTGGTAAAAAGAGATTACTTCTTTTTGTTCCAATATCATTAAAAAGATAGAAGCAGAAATATCTGGTCTCAAGGTTAAATTAATCTCTTGCTGTTTTATCCAAGTATGAAACAAGATAAAAGTACAGAGTTGGTCAGTTACAGAATTCTTATTTTAATAAGTTCTTCTGGGAAGGTTCTTTGGCTAATTGGAAATGTACTTTACAGACTGATCTTTTAGAACACAGCAAATATTTCATTTTCAAATCTTTTAAGACTACCTTCCTCTTACCAATGTGTTGCTAAAACGGCTTTGACTGCTACATGACTTGAAGCTTTTAGGCGACATTTTACATATCTTCATTCCTGTTCAGTATCTTATCATTTCTGGATAACAAACACTTAGGAGGCAGATTCAGCTCACAGGTTTACTGCTACATTTCAGGGGTCTGAATGCAGATATGTGCACAAGGATGGAGCATGAGGTCTCACTGTAAACCACGGAGATCTAGACTTACAGCCAGCTGATTCTAAGGCTGTGATTTAATTGCCTATACAGACATGTCTAATGCCATTTGAGATGTGATAAGCTAAAGAAGAGTAGAACATAATACTAGTTAAGTAATCAATACTGAAGCACTAGATTGTGAACATAGGACACAAGGCTATAAGACTGCAGAACAGCAGCCTAACTGCTCATCAGTTTTACAGCATTTCACAAAGCACCAGATACTTATCTTTAGGCAACTGAACAGTGCCTTAAGGGTATTCACTTGACAGAGCTCTTTGAGAGCTGAATAGCTCTTTAGGCTCCATTGATAGCACTGATTTTTTATCATTTGACTATGGGCTTCATTCAGTTCCTGACACTTGGGCATCCAGTGTCATTTTAGATATCTTATGGTATCCTGTATGGCCTTCAGCTGGTGTTAGAAGGAGTGTCAAACCAGATATTTCTTCTTCATAGCAATTTAAAAACTACTTCCTCTCCACCAAGAATAAAGGGAACAGGCTGTTGTGCACCACTTTGCAGATACTTCCTAGACACCTGAAGATTTTATTTATTTTCCAACCAAGTGTTCTCTTTTTTAAACTGTTTCTCCATTAATCTCAGCTTTGTAATTTTCTAGATTTCACTCATACTTGCTTATTTTCCCTAGTTCCTCTTCTACTGCTCCATAACTGCCTTGAAGAGTGCTACCCTTGCTCACAAATACTAAGCTCAAACTTTATTACCAATGTAAATTAGACTCCTTTTTATGATGTGATTTGTGATTTGGGTTTTTTTTTCCCCAAAAGATGTTACTGGCTCATGTTCAGTCTGAGATCGACAGCAACCCCTAGATTTCTAAACACAGAACCCTGGCCTAACCTAGCATTCCCTCTACCAAATTTGGATAGGAATAATTATTTGTGTAGGTACTGTATTTTACACTTGTCCATACTGAACTTTGTACTTTTTTTGTCAGATGCATTTTGCTAGTTTGTCAAGGTAATTTTTAACTTCCATGCTATACTTCAACAGATATGCAGTTTCTCCAGCACTCTTGCAGCTCCACACAGCTTTCTGTCATTATCTATGAGGGTTTTCCCATGCTTAGCACTGCTTTTCAGTAGTAACTATGGGAATAGATTTTCCCCTTTGCTTAAGTTACACAAGATTATACAGCATTGTTTCTCACTGAGGATAGGAGAACTGGTCCAAAAGCTGTTTATGGAAGAAGCTGAAGTCTTCTTTGAGTTCCATTCAATCAAAGTATGCTAGGCCTAAAATCCCTGAAATGTTCTCTGAGATATTGCACTCAAAGAACTAATATCTTCCCTTGAGATTTCAATAACCTCAAAGCCAAAAGCATGCCTGACTTATTTTCTGCAAAAATGTAGAAACCGACCCTAATTACTAGAACCAAGAAAGTCTTGAGAAGAAACTTGAAAAGAATCTGCTGACTTTATCTATTAGATTCACTACCATGCTTCAGATTTAGGTTTAAACGTGGTTTTGTGAAACAAATGTGATGTTTTTCCTGCATGGAAATACTTGTCACAAAATTTCATAATTGGCAAAGCATTTTCATAATGTCCTGTACCAAAGTAATAGTAAATTCAGTATTGTGTCTTCATGAGTGACAAAAATTATGTTTCAGAAAATGGTAAAAGAAACATGGAGTAATCTATTCTCTGTGACTGTGCCATCCTACTCCCAAATGCCAAGCTGTCCTAAACCCTGAAGAATGAGACTTTGTTACTCCTTTCAGTAGTCTTTTTGGGAAGAATCATTAAAATTCTGAAAATTTGGTCAGTCTCAGAAATGCGTACTCCTAGCTTTCACTCTCTAGTATTTGTCACGTATCTTTCTGGATTTCTTATTTTCCTAAATTTTACAAATGTCTTTCACCTCTAAATTATTAAATCATGCATTTACTGAAATATTCCACATTGAACTAAAAGGTGGCCTTGGACTTTCGTAAAAGCTTCACAAATAAGTTCTCTGTATTCTCATTGTTGTGTAAAAGAGCATTCCTACAAAAGCATATCCAGTCCTGCAGAGGGACAGGTAAGCCCTGGATACCAAAGGTGACATAGGTGCAGAATGGAAAGATATGAGATTAGAGTACCCTATTCTCTACAGAAAAAAACCCTCCCATTCACAACAATAAACAAGAACAGCAGCAGTTGGCAAACCCCCTCATACTAATTTCAATCCCAGCAATATTTACATTTTGTTCTGAAATACAACTCATGTTTCTGTGTACTTTGAAACAGATGCTGTGTCCAAAGAGTGGGTGAAGTGATGCTTACAAACATGATTGAGCTGTGCTTCATTTGTTTGAGTGTGCTGGGACAGATGGAACAGCACACTCCTGTGGTCTGAAGAGCACTGAAAATCTGAAGGTCCCACATAATGAGCCAAATAATGGCCCGACATATGCTGACGGCTTTCTGTGTCACTTTGGTCTTGTTACACATAATAACATTTTGTTATACTGGTGTCTAACATCAAATATGTAAATCAACATTGCACTTTGTTACCTAAGGACATCCAATGCTAGAAGTTACTAGTAACTTTTATTACACCTTCAAGGAAACAAGCAGGAAATGCAGGGATTTAATTTTAGCATCTTAACTATGACAACAAACACACTGGCTATGCATACAGTACTATATACCCATCAGTACAAATCAAGATATAAAAGACATTATATTCACCATACAACAATAAAACAAACATGGGCTGATAAGTTGCAGGGAGGTGTTTATAAAAGTGGTGGCTTTCTGACCTAGTATGCCAAAGAATATTATGTATGATCAGTAACCCTGTAAGCTACATTTAAACTCATGATTCAGTGGTGAATGACTTCCTATTTATTTAGATCATAGATATTCAGGTGTCTAGTTAAGTATCATATAAACACATAAAACAGAAAAATAAACAAGAAATCACAGAATCAAAGAATCACAGAATGGTTTGGGTTGGAAGGCACCTTAAACACTATTTAGTTCCAACCCCGCTGCCATGGGCAAGGACACCTTTGAATGGACCAGCTTGCTCAAAGCCCCATCTAATCTGGCTTTGAACACTTCCAGGGACAGGGCATCCACAACTTTTCTGGGCAACCTGGTGACTCACCGCTATCACAGTAAAAAATTTCTTCCTATATTTAATCTAAATCCACCCTCTTTCAGTTTGAAGCTGTCTCTCCTTTTCCTGTCACTACATGCTTTTGTAAAGTCTCTCCCCAGATTTCCTCTTGGCCCCTATTGGGTACTAGGTGCTAGAAGGTTTTCTTCTTCAAGCTGAACAATCCCAATTCTCTGATCCTGTCTTCGTCAGAGAGGTGCTCCAGCCCTCTGATTATCTTTGTGGCCCTTCTCTGGACTCATTCCAACAGGTTCATGTCCTTCTTGCTATGGAGTCCCCAGAGCTGAATGTAGTGTTGAATGCAGGTTGGGAATGGCATTTCATGGGCTGCTACCTCCAGGCTTCGTCAACTAATTTCTTTAGGCAAACAAGCAACATAGACTACATATCGTGACTGGTAACAATGATTAATTACTATTAGTACAACAGTAATTGTCATACACAAGGAAATTAAACACTAAATGGGCAAATGGCAATACTTGCCTGTGGCAAAGACGACATTCTTTGACACCAGTCTGTATTCCACAATAGAGAACTGAGGAAGTTCAATCCTCTCCACACCAGTAACTGCATTATCTCCACCTCTCCAGTAGAACTCTATGTCGTCAGTTGTGTAGCCATCTGCAGGCAAAGCAGGAGAGGAAGTCAGAAATAACAGCAGACTCAAATGTTGCTTCAAACATGCAGCTTGTCATCTGAGACAATGAAAAGAACTGCAACAGCTGGAGAGCTGTATCGTGTTTTGCCTGTGGGAAGGTCTCCTGAATAGCTGTGCCATTACAGTCTGCCCAGGAATTTTAGGAAAAATACTCTGTTTTCATTTTATTTATTTTTTTTAATCACCCACATAATATTCACTAATGGCCACAATGAGAAGAAAACCCTATCCATTATTTAAGATTAATTTATTATTTAATTCTGAAACAATTTTATATTTATGCTGATGATCACCAGAAGAAGATGAATTATTCAATGAATAGAGAGAAACAAAACTGAGGCAGACCTTTTCCTCTCACACCAAACATTGTGAGTTGCACCATTTCCATGAGCTTCTGTACTGGAGGACTACAGCTGAATACAGAATATATGCTAGTATTTTCTGTATATGGCCCACAATTTCCAGTCAATGGCAGAAACAGAGCAGGAACTCCTGAAGCACAAATATGCACCTAAACATTGCAATCCTAGGACATAACTGGGTGAAAAAGAGAATATTGTTCTGTTTGGAACTCAACTGGAAATCATCAATGGGGTCAATCTGAAAGCCCTGGGTGGGCCCTGCAGCAAGATGATCCATGCAAAATAAAGCATGAAAATGGCATCACAGTGTTTGCCCTCTTGAAAATGAATCTTATTAAAACACAAATATTCATCTTGTGTCGAAGATAACCATCCAGTCACTACCTCTGTCAAGTCAGACAGGAATACTAAAAGACTTCATTCTGTCCTAAACTTATTTTTCTAGGATGTATTCATCTATCTAGAAATGGATGACTCCTTACATTTTTAACAAGTCAAATAAACAGACAAACAAAAAATACAAACAGTGATAATTACATGATTCTCATAATGTTTACAGACACACATGTAAATATTACGAAGTTTTATAAAAGGAAAACTGCTATGTCTTTGCAGAGATTTTACATGCATTTTCGTATGTACATACAGCTTTCTATCTCCAGAGTGCAGTTTTGTTCATCTAATGGGTATCTTCTCAAGTCCATCATACAAGCTGCAGTGGTTGTGATTCTGAAATACAAACATCAAGTACTTTTACTGTACAGCCAGTAATCCAGGTTTTGGTGATGTGTTTATCTTTCAAAGTGAGGACTCTCTGAGACTATTTGGTCCCTATTTTTACATTGAGCAGCAGCTTAATACAACAGCAGCCACACTGACTTTCAATGGTACAGCTTACTGTGATTTACCCTTATGGAACCAGTCTCTTTGGGGTTCAGTGGACCTACACACATATGCAAATATTACATGAACATTTGCTGAGATTAAAAGGTATGACTTTTTAACAGAAAATGTGAAGTGAAAAAAGTCTGCTACAAATGTGAAAATGATTAGAGATGTGTGAATAACTGATTTCTTGGTTTTGTGGCAGTTCTAGAAAAAAACCCCTCCTGAAATGTTAGAAAAAAATTTATGTCCAGAAAAATACTTTGTTTTGAAGTTGAGTATACTTGTCTAGCTTTCAAATTTAAAAAGGATTTTGTTATGAATCTCCATATTGAATTTTAAATTTTCTCCTCAAATAACCCTACACTTTTGCTTCTTTGTCTACTTAGCAATTTTGCAGTCTAAGGATGACTCCACAAAACATTTCACTGTTGTTGAATCAGCATTTTCCATCAACATCTTGTATATCAGGAGTGTCAACAATACACATGCGCAACCAGAACAATTGTATTAACAGTTTTGCACAGCACTGGCACTTCATTTTTAAATTAATGGATTTATGCATTTGTACTAACTTTTAGATGGATACAACCATATGCTCATAATTAGTCTTCAGTGTATTTCAGTGCATTTCTGAATCACAGCCTGCATCTAGAGTATGTACGTTATTATGCATCATTGTTTTTATAATGGCTTTACATAAATTTCACATTTAAATTATCTTCTGAGCCTGATTAGGTCCATTCCTTGCTGATTCTTTTCTGATATAAACAAGGCATGGACCTTGCACATAGTTTGTTCCTAAACAAATAATATTTTTGTGATAATTTATGCTAATAATGCAAGAAGGGAAAATGCCTTAAATGCACCTCTAAAAGCTGGTACCTTCAATATTAAGATTTTGTTCATGTGTTTTCTCTGTTTGGAGTTCATCCTTCTGCCCCTTAACCTTCTCAAATTACAGTCTTCTAATCTGGTAAACGGCTTTAAAATTCCATGGCAATATTTAAAGAGAAGAAAAGTAGTTAGGTGCCTTTCTCTATCTCTTTCACAGTTAAATAGAAACCAAACCCATGTTGTTATTATGAATGTTCTACCCAATCTCAAAGAAAAGGAAGGAAAAACACTTAACCTTAGTATATAAGTAATTTCAGATGAATAACCACATAGTATCTAAAGAAAGGGATTAAGACCATTATAACTGTCTTAAAGGACAAGAGATGCCACCCTTCTCTGACTGAGAAGGTGCTTTTGCAAAAAAATATTATTTTTTTGGATAGAGAGAGACAATTGTATGAGCACAAAAGCAATGAATGAGCTAGGAGAGGAAAAAGCTCAAGGATCTGTTCTCAGCATATCTTCTCACTTGTGTTCCTACCAGCAGCTAGTGAGAAAGCCACACAGCTGATCTTTGTCCTTTCCAGCTTTATCTATGGCATGATCATGTCTCTGTCACTGCTGATCCCTCTGACTGCCCTCTGAATACCCTTATGTTAGTCCCACAACATATCAGGTGGCTCTGGTTCCTCCTAACACACATCCCTGTGGGCAAGAGCAGTTTAAAAACAGCAGTTCCTCAGTTGCTCTACACTGTCCTCTCTGCAACCAACACTTGCAAATGCCCTTCCAGAATCTCAGGCAAGGAGCTAGACACAGGGCTTTTACCTCTGGAGATGATCAATCATCTGGGTTGTTCAGCCTGGAGAAGAGAAGGCCCTGGAGAGAACTTATAGCAGCCTTCCTGTACCCAAAGAGGGGCTACAAGAGAGCTGGAGAGGGACTTTGTACAAAGGTATGTAGTGATAGGGCAAGGGGAATGGCTTTGAACTGGAAAAGGGTATGTTTAGGTTGAGTATTAGGAAGAAATTCTTCCCTGTGAAGGTGGTGAGACACTGGAACAGGTTGCCCAGAGAAGCTGTGAATGCCCCATTCCTGGAAGTGTTGAAGGCCAGGTTGGATGGGGCTTTGAGCAGCCCTGGTCTAGCTGAAGGTGTCCTTGCTCGTGACAGGAGGGTTGGAATGAGATGATCTTTAAGATCCTTTCCAACTCAAAGCTTTCTATGATTCTGTGAATGCCTCCTCAATATGATGACTACTAGCAGCTCCAGCTAAGCACATAAAACTAGGACTAGCATAGGGTCTTAAGAGAAGAAAACTTATTCTTACATCTGTGATTATAGATAAACAAGGTCTTAGCAGTGATCAGCTTTACAAAGCCATACTGATTGTACAATGACAGGATCTTGCTCCTGAGCCAACTGATAACTGTGTTCAAAGTAAAACAAGCAGGCATACTTGGGAATTGCTGATATGAGGGCTATCTCCCATGCTTTAGTGTATTTGCCTATGCTGACCTAGGTTTCATTTGGGATTTTGCAGAGGGACTCATATGAGCTAAGTTGATACAAGATGGAATGTGGCACCAGAACCTTAACTATTATGTTGTATAACTAGATTTAAATGCTAGCCATACAGAACACATGAACTTATGCGCTACTAATTTGACAAAATTATAAAAAAATATACAGCTGGCAAACTTACATTCACCTTATTAATTGCGTTATGACTTTTTAAGGATTGCATTTTTATTTTGGTCTGTTCATATACTGTAGTGGTTTTGTGTCACAAGTTCCTGTACCAGAAACTGCAGATTCTTGCTTAAGTAACTTTTTACACTTCAGAAAAATGTGTGGTTTTTAATTTAATAAATATCCACTAGAGAAGAAGATACAACTAGAAATAGATAGAAACAGATTTATCTCATTTACCCAAAGTAGAGCTGAGTACTCAAAGGTCCCTCCAGAACGAACATTCAACCAACCAAATTTAACTTTCACAAATGCACACCGAAAGCAAATGTTAATTGCTTAGGCTTGTGCGTGCTCCCAAGAAGAACAGTTTTATTAATTTATGGGAAGGGATGGTGCCTGACACAAAAAGACAAGATTTCAAGAACTCATCATCACAGCAGTGACAGAGAAACAATTACAAGCCAGGCAAAGATGAAGCAGTACACACACATACATACATTCTGAAAGCAATGACACAAAGGAAATATTTTTATTTGTTTAAAATATCCTACTCTGATTTTCTTTCCTCTGGATATAGATTCTTTTATCCTTCTCTGGTACTTCATTTCTAAGCTGATTGCCTTTGATTATATTGCTATACTGTATGGAACACCACCTGTGATGTGCTGAGAGGTGCTGCATACACAAGTGACAGAAGGATAATTTATGTCCCCAGAAACTGTACAGTATAAATCAGTCTAAGCAATATAAATACTTATTATGTGAGTAGGTCACAATCCTGAAGGCTAATTTGATCCTCTTTTCATCTTGATACAGAAATACATTCATCCAAAAAAGTACAGTTGCCTTTGTCTGACCAATCATACCTAATCTTTACACCATGAAAACATTCATCATGTTTTATATATGAGTGATAATTATGTAAGTCCTTTCAAATAAAATACATATATCGCTCCATGCCATTTATTTGTAACATTTAGCACTGTACTGCCTGAGAACAAGAGGTTTATGTATGTTGAACACACAAGCAGTTGGACTCTTTGATCTCTGGACTATAACATAAGGATTTCTTTTTTGGTCTATTATGAAAAAAGATCTGTTTAATCATCATTTGTCTTGTATATTGTCCTGAAGAAGGTAGAACAAATGCAGTGTGTTGCCCAAAGAAAAAAATTCCCCAGAAATGTGAAGAACTTAAAAAAGCTACTGTCCCATTCCTCCACTATCACAGACTTCTGCTGCAGTAGCAAACTGCTTTCCCTGAAGTACAGAGGAACCTTGGATGACTGAGGGTCAAGTCTTTCAAAACTATGATGATCTACATTGTTCACAGGAGAACTCAGAGCCAGTGTGGCCTTGGGATCACTTTCAATTATATATGTGTGGAGGAATTGCTTTGCTCTCTGGATGTTCTGTAATTGGTTGCAACCCTACAAAATTTCTCCTATTACTCTGAGTGACCCTGTGCTTTATGGCACATAAAACTCCAAGTTCTGGCCTCGGCCCACATTGCCTCCAGACTGCAGCTTGAGCCCAATGCCATGGTGATGCTTTGAAGTCACAACAGAGAAAGATAGGTTAGCAGTAGAGCAACACAAAGCACAAGTCTTTTAATCAGTGGAGCTAAGGCTCAGGTACTTTCTTCCTTTTTGATCACAATGTCCTGTATTTTGCCAAGATTTGAGACAGTCATTCTTCATAGCGAAGAATGACTATGTAACTCAGCTGCTTCACACCATGGATACATGACCCTGAACATTACACGTTTTCAGAGAAAAAGAATGAAAAGAAGTGTGTCACACATCAGCCACTGGTGAAAACCCTGCTAAGCAAATACTATTATGTGAAATGCAATCTGCCTGTGGATACTTAGATTTTGCAGAAGAGGAAGCTAACTTATTCAAACACACTATTCTACAACAGATAATCCTCACCTGAACGACTCCAAATACTTTTAGAGTGTGAGAGAAAGACTTCACATTATTAGGATCACAAGGGTTCTAAACTCCATTGCTTTTTTATTATGTTGCTTGTGGGTAAGTTTCTTGACATAAAGAAAACAAACATATCTTGTATCATTTTTTTTAACATTTAACCACTTGTGTAAAGAATTCTAAACTTCTAGTGTTCCGTACCTGGTCAATGCCATGGAAGATGAAAGCCTCCTTTTGCTAAAACCAGTTAACTACAGAGACAACATCCTAAACGTCTTTAAAGTTTAATAATAGGCTAAGTCTATTTCTATTTTGTCTAGGACGATTCATGCAATTTTACCCCATACATGACTCTTAATAGGAACTGAAGAGGTGAGGGGCCAAGACCCAAGTCAGGTAAAAAGATCAACTGTTGATAAAAAAAAAAAGCAGCAGGTAAAATAATGATACTAGACATATATAATCCATCTGCACCACTTTTCAGAGCTCATTCATTATTACACTAGGGACTCTATCCTGCACTACTTCTGTTCACCAATATGGAGCATTATCTCTGCTTAAATATACAAGAAACTTCCAGTGATGGAAATGGAGCTTTCACTGGCAAGGCCTAGTTTTGCTGGTTTAAACTGTTGAAGTAAATGGAGTAAGGTTTTCAAAGAATACAATTTTTTTGTACTACTGCATCTTTCATTAAGATTTTTGCTGGTGTAGTTAAGTTTATTAAGGGAAGGATATTTCTGCATTCCTAACCATAAAAGCTATCACAGAAAACAAGGAAAACACAGGTCAAGCCTAAAATAGGTAGAAAGTAAGAGAATGTTAGGGTCATGCTCTACCTCTGGTTTGAAATATAATACATTTCAGTGCTGATTCCTCTGTGAAGAAATTACTAAAGGCACCCACAGTCATGGTCTTAGTCATGGCTGCTCCACTCAACAAGGGCTACTTGCGGATTTTTTTAATTGACTACAGACACATCAAGAGACAACATAAGCACCCACATTCAATCTTGCCGCCTGTATTTTGGACAAAATTTTCAGGTTTACAATTAATACATGCCTTTCTGCTTCCTATAGCCAGTGGGTTTTCCAGATATGGTGACTCTACAGAAACAGATAAAACCTGACTGAAGGCGCTTCTGGCAAAATTAAGAAACATCGAGTGTGTCATTTGTTTTCTACGGGCATCTTTCAGAGTTACAGGGAAGGTTACATAACACACTAACCAATGTTTGTAATAACCTTGTGCCAGGAAGCAAACATCAACAAAACATAGCAGCAGTGATGAAATATTCATCATGGAAGCACACACCTGAGGCCGTAAAGCACTGTTCCATCTGGGTGAAGGCGAATCATTCGATTCTTCACAGTAACACCATGCACAAATGATTTCTTGTCATTTAAGAAGTAAGTGTCAGGCACCCAAAGCTGATCTGCCACCCGGTTGTCGAGCGTGAGGTTGAGAGGTATGCCAGCGTAAGCCAGCCTCTTATCTCTCCAGTACTGCTGAAAATACATCGTCAAAGTGTAATCCTGGAGGGGAAAAAAAAAATAGAGAGAAGAACAACAGTCAACCACGCTTTGTGTAGCTAGGAGAATAATTACTTTCCTGTCAATAGTTTATTTTGCTGTTGATTTGATTTAAATGTAATATTTTTAAATGCTCAATAAGTATTTGCATCACTTAGTAAATAGTTTATATAATTCAAGTATCACTGTAGAATAAGGGAGCATTTCAACTCCTAAGAAATTCAGCTAGTACCAGTATCTTTTACCCTGGTCCTCCTTTCTTCTCATGTAGTTCCCCTGACAATTACCCAAAATTATCACGTTTGTGGAATGATGACATAATAGGTAAATCCTGCCAACTTTGCCATTTAAAAAAATTATAGATGAATAGAAAAACATGAGAAGTATTTTGAAGCAATATACAAATTTCTGTCTGAAAAAATAAGCTGTGAATATGTTGATTATACACGTGCCTTTGTGTAAGACTGCATCTTGCAGCTACATAAATATTTTCTCATCAACAGGCTACATTAGGACTAAGAAGAATAGTGAACTGTAGCAAAAAGTCACACTAGTGTCAATGTTTGGTTTTCATAATTTTGCGAGTTCTAAGGTTTACGGTGTCTGCTATGAGCTGTGATCACTAATATAAAAGCCTAAACATGGATACAGAAGCCTAAAACATTCATTTTAAAATTCTTTATTTCATTTCAAAATTTGCTAACCTGACTTCTCCATGTCACAATAATGCTATATTGAAACAGTTTGAAAGCCTAGATGATAGGCCTCATTCATTAGCTTCATGATATTATAGAACATTAAGGAAATAAATGTCTGGGAACACTTTAAAGTTACGTGCCAGCAAAACTGAAAAAATAAACACATGAAAAAAATGAGACATAACTACAGGCCACTAAAACTCTGATTTTCAAATTACAGGAGTGCTCTAAACAATAAAACTATTCATGAAATTCTTCACAAAACACTGAGAAATTTATGTGCTCTCCAAACACATTTAAATATTTAGCAGCAGGTGTGCAAGCCACAGGATACCTGCATTTGCATCTGGTTCTACAAGCTGGTGATGCAAAACCCCTCAGGCTTGCTGCTTGTTTGGGAAAAGGATGCTCAGGCTTTCTAAGCACGGCTTTTGGGAAAGGTCCATTCTTGTAATGGGTTTCATGTGGAGACAATCCAGTTTCAGGCACTGCTCCTGCCCTGCTTCCCTCAAGCCCTACAGCCTTTTCTTGAAATCATATGAAACTTTCATGCTCAGAGCCTTTGCATTTTTGATTCACTGATTCATTCTCTTTAATGAGGGAGCTGCTATAGTTTAAAGAAATCAAATTTAATTGCTTAGAAAAATAAATCATTACAGATATCAAGGAAAAGCTGTTCCCATTTTAAGAAACTAATAGGAGACCTTTGAAAACAAAAGGGCCCCGTGATGGGAGAGAGGAGCCCACGTGGAACTGCCTGGAAGGAATCTCATCTGTCAAACCTCAAATCTGACATGACTGCTCAGGAGAATGCGCTCCGACCTTTTTTGTCAGCAGCTTTCTTCAGTGGGATTAATGGTCCCTGCCCATCAGTGAATGAGATGCATGCTACACTGGGTGCACCTGCCCACTCCCATCAGCGTGTCAGGAAGACCACCTCTCTCCTCATGTTCTCTGCAACCAGTTTTCTAACACTGATGCATTAGAACAAATATCCTCCGCCAGCTCTGTCTGGCCTTAATTAAAGCTTGCTTCAATTAACATTCAAAATTTGCTATGTGCTGGGCTTCTCTAATGGTTTGTACATCAATGTCAAGAAATTTGGCATCATAAAAGCTGTGGACACATGAGCAGCAGTACACCAGGAGCTCACTATGTATAAATGCACAGTATATGCATAAAAAATGAAATAAAGGGGTGGCACTGCACAGCATTGAAAGAAGTGAACTGGCCAGCACCAAAAAATAAGAGGAATTCATTTGAAGAGAGCTTTAGGCTAGCTTCCTTTTTCCTTTGGCTTGAGATAACATATATGTTAACATCTAATGAATGGAATAATTAATTAGTTAAATAAAACATATGTAGCAATACAAGCACTGATATTCTGTCATTTTATTTTTAAATAATAACATTTACTATGTCAGGTAACCACAGAGAAAAAAGTTTACAAATTACACACAGAAACAGCAACATCCATCAGACATCCAGAACTTACGGTGCCTCGAATGAAAATCAAACTTCCAAAACATCCTCTAAGGTACAAACTTCACTAGTGCTTTCTCTATTAACCTTCACTTCTTACAGCATCTTAGTTTTAAATTAAAATTAAAAAACTCCTCTATCTATTTGTCTGTTTATGTATATGACTATATTTGCATGTACTGAAAGCAAAGATACGCTAAAGAGATTTTTTTAAAAAAAGAGTAACCGCACCCTCTGCACTTTGAACAACAGACACGACAGAAATAGTGCCCAAGAAAGCACATGTATTAGCGCACACCTTGAGGGATCACGGTACATTTGGGCTCTCCCAGCCTCACCTGCTCTGAAGATGATGACAGAAAGAACTAATACAAACCATGCTTGGCTACCATCACACTTTTTCCAATCACCTCAAAGTAAAAAGCAGCAGCAAACTCATATTAGAACTGCACTGAAACTGCTTGGCTGTGCAAGAAGCAATAAATGAGCAGGAAAGGCCAGTTCCTTAGGGTGGCTCTACTCAAATCACTACCTGCCAAAACTATGCTTATTAAAACCCTTAAGGATGTCAGCTCTCATTCTTTGATTAGCTAATTTTCAAGGCTTTGTACCCATAAAGGAAGTTTTTTCCCTTGTCTATACTCTACAGGAAAATGCAAAAACAGTTTGACCGTGGACTGGAAAAAAAAAAAAGTACTACGTATTTGTCTATTTGTCAGGTAAAATGAGAAAATGAACTTTTACCTCTCAGTAAGCAGTCTATGAAGTTTATTAAGGGCCACCTCCCTCCAGGGGTGCTTATTATGACTAGCTCTGATATAGAGGTCAAGAGGATAGATGTGTAACGGTAAAAGAGATTAATCCCACTACAACTACTGCATTAGGGTGCTATTATATGTCAAAGACAACACAGAGCTGCCAGTTTTAGGAAATTCTAACTACTGCATGGAGCAGTGGACAATTTTCTCAGCAGCAAAGAGCTCTATAAAACATATTTTATTTCCCCAAATAAAAAAATCATTCAAAGAAAGCCCTGACAGACAACAAATATGGTGCTTCCAAAGTACAGGAGAAATGTCCTCAAAATGGGAAAAGCTGGACTGCATAGGCAACATGATCTTTCTGTCGTGTATTCAAAGACCTTGGAACATCCTACAAGGATAAAAGACAGTTCCAAGCATCCTCGAATTTCTAGCATGGCAACAACATACAGAAAGGAACACAAAAAAGTGTGATGGTGGTTTTTTCAAGTTGGCCTTCCCTGGGGAAGGGGAGTGGGAAACAGAAGAAAAAAGCCTCAAATAGTAAATGATACTTTGGAAGACATTTAGATACCATGATAAAGAGGCTGATATCACAACTGATATAATACGTCATATGTACTGTTTGTGATTTTAAAACTTCTTGAGTAAGAATTATAGAGACTCACAAATATTGTATGTGCTAACCATGTATGAAGAAATTTTTAAGCATTTTCTACATGTTATTTGTCTCTCCACAGACTGAACCTACCATGTAGGAAGCACAAATAAGCCACTCCTACAAAGCCACTTCAGACAGCTGATGTACAGTGCCTAATGCACTGACTATAAGACTAATGACTGAGAAATACTAATATGCTGCAATACTAAAAGCAAACAATTATCTGTTTTCTATTACAGGCGTTTCTATCTTTAGCTTTTCTCTCCTGTACTCAACAACAGGGAAAAATATTTAAAATATAGTTTGCTCATCAAAATAAAATTAACATAATTATAGCAGCACTAATGCTCTAAAACTGATTATCAGTTTACAGTCTTACTGTTTCATGTATCAAGGATGCTAGAAGTTTTCCATTAGCTGTAGAAATGTTGTGTTTCTTCAAAATTACTGCTAGATAAACACTGCAATTAATAACTGTAATGGAACACTGTTAATATGGTAGTTAAGTAAAAGAAGCTATTAATGCAAAATGAGTAAATATATTGAAAATTCCTGGAAATATTAGGAAAATTTATGCAAAAAAAAGAACTATTTCACTGCTTGGAAAGACAGCCTTGTGTCTACTTGAAACACAGATGTAAATTCATATCCTTGTTTTTTCTTGACCAACAGACAAATGTGATTATTACCATCAGCTTTTGGATTATTTATTTTTGATGAGTTAGTAAAGCAAATACTCATTCAGTGGATAAAAAGATATATTGACAATCCATGCCTTAGTCTCTGTATAACTTCCAAGTCCCTTTTCTCACCTTCCACATAATTTCAAAAGTTATATATGGCTGCTGTAGTATAAGGAGATGCTTCTGCAGCACTGATGATTTATATTCTTCTCAACAAGCCCAAAGTGAATTGCAAAGCCAAACTTATGAAACCTATGCTTTGACAAAAGATCTGTAAATCTGTCCCCCTACCACATGCATAAGAGACCTGAGAAAGAGATTAATGCACACATTAATTCACACAGCTAAATATGAATTTAATAAAGACATATTCAGAAAGGTTAACCTTAGGAGGTCAGAATTTACCAGCAATGCTAATCACATTGTGTGAGATGATCACATAAACATTCTTCTTTGCATTCAAAAGTCTCTAATAGCTTCAGCAACTTCCATATTAAAGACAAATTTTATTAAAGAAAAAATTTAGAATCACAGAATCATTAATGTTGGAAGAACATTATCACATCCAACCATTAACCTAACAACACCATGTTCACCACCAAACCTTATCCCCAGGTGTCACATCTACATGCCTTTTGAACACTTCAGGAGATGGCGATTCCACCACTTCCCTGGGCAGCCTGTTCCAATGACCGAAACCTATATTTTCACATTAGACTTTACTTGTTGACATTTTGATTTGTCCAATGCCTAAACCATGCACTACTTATTTAATTGTCAGCAAGTGGAGAAAATCACCAAAGTCTTGCTCTGCAAACTCTTTTACAAGAAAACTGTCTGATCTGAACCTCTCTGGTGTCAGGTGTAGTTCCTGAGCAGCCTGAGTGAAAAGACACCTGAGCATGCACCCAGATGCACACACATTCACTCTACTGCACCAAAGCATCTTCCTCTAACACTTGGTCTACCTGCTGCTATAGTAAAGATTCATCTCACCTATAGGACCCTGACTTGGGCTTCTCTCTGACACCACACAAAGACCCTACAATATTGACAGGTTGAAAACACAGCACATATTTTCCCAAGCACATGGCTGCAATACTCTTCAGAAAAATCTAAAGCAGCTCAATCACACTGATTTCAGTGAGACCCTCTGTACATCCATGTTGTCTTGGTATCCTTTGTACCAGATTACCATTATTTTTTTTCCTCTTCTACTGAAACAAAAAAGGATGATGCTATAAATATATCTAAGGAAATATTTAGTCTTCAAGAACCTACGTGATTCTACAGAACACGTTCCCAAATAGATGTATGATTGCATGGGTCTTTCCTGCCCTCTCATACCCTTTGGCACAGGAGTTTCCATCTCCACTGAAACCACAGTGCCTTCTACAAAGAGCCTGTTCCCCACATTGCATCTCTGGGTGCTCTGAGGAGGGTTGCCATACCAACCAGTGCTTGGCTTTCTGCAGGCAAAGGGAGCACAGTTGACATAGCAACGAGCCAAAGCAGCTTCTCCCCAGTTTTTCAGGGACAGGTGGTGGTCACTGTCACAGAAACAAAGCTTCTCAGCAGGAATGAAGGGAGCAACCAAGCACTCTCAGTTGGTACTGCCCCATGGCACTCTCCTGCCATGGCCAGTGAAGCTTACTCTTCATAATCTGTGTACTGGCTTTTCTCTCTCTGTTCCTTGGCCCACCACAAACTCACGGGGATGTCTTTCTGCTCTTGGGTGTTCTTTCATCTGAACATCAGAGGACACCAGCTGACAGGGCAGCAAATGCTTCTGCTGAGCTTTGGAAGGTAAACAGAGAGAAAGAACAGGTTCCTGCAAATACTCTAGTTCACAGACACAAGACAGTAAGAAGTCTGGGCTATTTAATACCTGACAGATAGGGATGGGAGGAGAATATTTAAATACACCTTCCCTGATTCAGAGTATCACAGGTATTACAACACCATAGGCTTCTCAGTAATCAGGTATTTCTATTCCCAAAGACTGATCAAAATGAAAAATAACATACACCTCTACGTTTCACAGGTATGATACTCTCTGATGTGGTAGCAGAAAGCTACCAAGAAGTATGGTCTTTCACTAAATCCCTGAAGATCTGTCCAAAGACTGTGTGATAAATTGCAATCAAAATCCACTTGTTGATGGACAGATAGAACATAAAAATCAGTGTTTGATAGGTACCTCATAAAAGAGAGGAATAGAAATGTCAAATATATAGATGCTATAATTGAAAACTCTAGAAGAGATCAAGTCAGAAAAAACAGCATTAATATCCTTAAAAAAAGACATACAAAAGAAAAATAATGCTAGGCTCAGTGATACACTAAACTTATTTCACGAAGAAAATTTATTTATTTTAGAGCTGACAAGTCCTCAAGAAAACAGGTACATTTAATTGCACTAATTGAAATCCTGCTAACAATATAGAGGGAAGAAAAAATCAACCTCTATCAGCTGTCAGCTGGTTCCCACGATCAAGGCAGCTGACCTTAGAGAGATGGGAACTGACAACTAATGGATTGTGCCTCCTACACAGTAGCTGGATGTGACACCAGTGAGTTGGAGAAATGAGCTATTGCCCTAAAATCTTAAAGCTGTAGACTTATTTTTGTTTCAGCTTGGAGATATGAAAAAACTTAAAAATTTGGTATCTACCAGGTACCAATTTTAGAGAATTAGGGACTTCTCACACTTCTACTTTGCTCTTTCCATAAACATATAATCTTATATCTCTCCTCTGCTTTTCTTGAATGATCAATAAAAATCTGGAAGGAAAAAAAAAAACCCTCTAAGAAAGCCCTATAAGTTGATATTGTCATATTTTTTCATGTCTTCCTATTTCTTAGATTATTGAATGCATAACTGTTTTAGTGTCTGCAAGGTGTTCCAGGACAGCATCCAAAGCTGGGCATATATAGATATATTTTAAATACTGTGACCATAAATATATAGCTCCATGCCCCTCTTATTTGCTATGATTAAACATGGAAATCACTCAAAATATTTTTCAATAAACCTGTATTTCAGACTGAAAAGTGTTTTTATCACCACAGAACTGTAAAAAGACCTTTCTAAAGGCACTCCAGGACTTGTAGATATGTTTTTAATCACTCCAGAGTCTACAAATAGAACAAAACTATATTTAGGAACAGAGAGCTGAGGGAAACATGCACTTGAATGACAATGAAAATACATATCTGTTCACATCCACACTTTTTCGTTAAAAAAAGGAATATTTACTCCACTGTGGGAAGAATTTCTTAAATTGTCTCATCTCCAAAGCTATCCATTTGCTGACTCTGGGAGCCAGCCCATCTCACTGGCTTTGGAGCAGCAAGACTGACCACCCAAAGTTCTACTTGCTGCCTGTGACTGTCTGAAACACCAGATATTCTTACAGTGAAATCCATTCAAGACAAATAAAATTAACAAAATGCCCTTTGAGAAAGAGAGCAAGACACATTGGTCATCAAATGCTTTAGCTACGCGCAACTTGAAACATAATCCATGTATTTTTCAGTACTGTGGCACATACCATTTGGGTGTGCCAGGCTTGAAGAGCATTCCCGCACTTCAGGGGCTCTGATGGACCCCAGGGCTCCTCCCACCCTGTCCATATCCCAGGACTCCACATTAGGCCCCCTGGTTCATCAGCCCCTGTCCCACCGATGCCACAGCAGGGCCAGTCTGCAGCTTCCCACAGCCCTGCACTATCCAACCATGGACTCCACCAAGCTGAGCCCACCCGTGGGCCCATGACTCACTCCCATCTGCAGGGAGATATCCAATATCCAGGGCCAGGGCTGCCCTGGCGCCCCCCAGCTGCCCTGCTCTGGGTGGGATGGGCCCTGGCTGCCAGCCGTCCTCCACGGGGATTCCCCACCGCTATGGACACCACGACAGTGTGCTCACAGCACACTGTGGCTCTTTACATGTAAGAGGGTCGTTAATTTGTACCAGAATTTTATCTGTTTATTTCAGAGTAAGGAAATAAACGAGAAGAGAATTCTCCACATTGGCTGAGGGTTGCGAAGGTGATGCATGAACTGCCCTCTGCTGCCTCTTCCCTCCACACATGGCACTTATGCTGCCAGCTTCCCTTATGTCTTCCTTTCACTCCATCAGCAATGCTAAACCCAACTTTACGTCTCACAGTAACAAAACTGAGACACGGGCTAAGTCAAAAGGAAAACAATACATTTACTTAAAAACTCATTACTGCGGGTAGGATAAACTCATCCTGTTACACAGCAATGCTCATAAAAGTCAGTAAAGCGCAAAATAAATAAATGGGCGAAAAAGCTAAACGCTGCATCCAAGAGGAAATATTACATGCATATGTGATACTCAACTCCCACACAAACTTCTTGCTGTACAGAGATGTGCAGAAGTGCAATAGAGTATGTCCTTCTGACAGTGCCCCTTAAAAAAAATCAGGCTGTGAGTGACTTTAAGGGAAATGAAAGAGTGTCTCCCCTCTTGCATGTGATTTGAACTCACTGCAAAGTTCTGCTCGTGGCTTTTGGAAGGAAATCAAAATGTGCAAGTGCACAAAGGAAAAGGAAGACAGTTTCAAACTGCCTAACTCCTGAAACTACAAACTGTCAACAAGCAGGCAAAACTGATCCTGTAGTGGATAATGTGTGGGTTACTTTACCCTTCGTGTGAACCTCATGAAGTTCAACAAAGTAGAGTGTAAGATCTTGTAGCTGGGTCAGGGCA
Organism: Anabacerthia variegaticeps; assembly: GCA_035583185.1. Classification (NCBI taxonomy): domain Eukaryota; kingdom Metazoa; phylum Chordata; class Aves; order Passeriformes; family Furnariidae; genus Anabacerthia; species Anabacerthia variegaticeps. Next base: position 85,552,034 of record JAWWEW010000001.1, on the reverse strand, counting down.
AACCCAAGCACTAAAACAGGCTGGATGGAGAATGGATTGAGCAGCCCTGAGGAGAAGGACTTGAGGATGCTGGTGGATGAGGAGCTGGCTGTGACCCAGTAGTGTGTGCTCGCAGCAAAATTACTCATATGCATCTGTGCTAGGTGGATACACTGATTCACTCCTCGAATTCAGAAGTAAAACCAGACACAAGTTATTTCAAGAACTGGAGTTGTCTTTACCACAGGTACAGCCTATAATCACTGCTCAATTATTTACTTAATTCATCTACTATTGTCAAATATCTCAGAAGCAGAAAGTGCATTTAAGAAGCAAGAAGTCTTCTTTTCCCCATGAGGCCCTTGGGTGGACAAAATGTGTCTGAGTAAATCAGCACAAGCAAGGTACATTATACGGCACTGCTTTCAGATAGGGATTATTATTCTGCAGAGCATCTCAGTTAGGATAATCAGACGGCCTCCTCAAATATGACATTATATCCTTGTTCATCTATCTATCGCTGCTCTTGCTCCAGGAGTGCTTTTTCACTCTGGCTTCAAACAATGGTGCAGGAATGAAGGGTTTAGAATCATCACAAACTGGACAAACTTTGCACAAAGTCTGTACAGCAAAAATGCGATTCAGGTAAAGTGCTGTAAGTAAAACACACGAAGGCCACCAAAGAGGGAGACTGAATTAAGACTACAGAAAAGTTCAAAGGAGTAAAATATCTGGCTTGAAGATGAATCACAGAGGGGTGAAATTAAAAAAACCCCACCTTTATGTCATTGAGAAAAAAATGTAAGACAGAAGCTCATAAAACTCCTTTAGGACACAAGTTAAGCTCATTCTGTGCCCAAAAATACCATTTAAAGATAGCATAGAAAAATAAGCAACCAGATCAAAAGCATACCTGCTATTATTGAAATGCTGCGAGTTTTTAAATTAGATAAGGGAACTCGGATATCTAGTTTTACATGAGAATATTGACCTAACAAGAGCACCAGAGACTTGATGGAAGGCAAGCAGTCAGTGGAAACCTGTAACATAAAACAAACTACACAGGCAAGAAAAAAAGGATGTAGCGTATGTTAAAGAAAGCTTTGCATCAGATAGATAGCTGTACTGAATGTTGCACATTATCTCTATGGATTAAGACACCAGGCCTACATAACTATTAGAAAAAGTTGTCACTGCCTAATCAGGATGACAATGGTGTCAAGCGAGGTGCCAAGAGAGAATTTAAGAGACAGCAAGAAAACAAATTAGTAATCAGAAACTTCAATCACCCCCACATAAACTGGGTAAATGTCAGCTTGGGGTGTGATGCAGAGACTAAATGACACCACAAATGACTGATTCATGAAGGAGCTTTCGCTGAAAGCTGAAACAAGCCAAGACACCCTTGACTTGGTTCTGAACAATGTGCAAGTCATGGGTCAAAATGCTGCAACAGAACAATTGCTCAGTAATCCTGATGGAATTGGGAAATTCTCTTCTAAAAACGAGAAAATTCTAAAATAACATGAAAATAGTGTTTAATTTCAAAAAAGAAATTGTATAAAAATGAGACTGCCTGGTTCCAGGTTGGAGAAAAGATTGTTTACAGTCATCGTAATATGAACTTCTGAGTATCAAAAATAACTGTTGAGTAACAAACAAGTAAAACCCAGAATGTTTAAAATTTTGGATAAATAATTTTATTAGAACTAAAAATATGTACTCCAAAAATAAGATTTCACATTCAAAGGCGAAAAAAATAGCCAAAAAGACAACCATAGAAAAGCAAGACAAAACCATGTTAGTAATAATTTGCTAAAGACATAAACACTTACTGTAAATCATCAAATTATCTAAAAGACAGCCTTGTAGAAGAATGAAGTTCCTGCCATGGATTAATGACCAGGTATAAGACAAGAAACAGAGACCAGCAGTCAGTTTTTGCAACAGCTGGAGGCCACTTGCAGACCTGAATGGGGATTTGTGCAGGACTCCATTCTGGTCATCGTCCTTGAAAATGTCATAGACAGAGGATGCACACTGAGGTACCTATATTTGCTAAAACATTTGTTCAGATAGTAAAAATGAAAGGTGTGAGGAGGTGCAGAAGGATGTCAACATTCTGAATATCTCAGTGATAGAAAAGAAAGATTCAAGGCTGATGCAAAGTAATGCATATGGGGAAGAAACAGTGCTCACTGTGGACTAATTGGTAGGTTCTGAGATAACTATGGCCACTCAGGAAAATAATGTTGTGATATTATCCAGTATTTTTATGAATAAATCAGTTCAGTATTCTGTAAAGTCAAAATAAGCAAACTGAACATTTAGACTATTCGGAAAAGAAATAGGAAGGCCAGTTTGGATGGGACCCTGAGTAACCTGATCTAATAAGTGGCATTCCTGCTCATGGCAGGGGTGTTGGAACTAGAAGATCTTTAAAGTCCCTTTCATCCCAAACCATTCTATGACTTCTGGAAATGCTCAAGAGAAAAGAAAAAATCATGGCACTACATCATTTTAGTCTACTTACATATTGAGTACTGCATACAATTCTAGTGCCTGTCCCCAACAAGGTACCAGGAATAGCAGCAAAGGGAATGAAAGGCACAGAACACTCCCATATAAAAACAGACTAAACATGCAAAGACTTTTCTGCCTAGAAAATAAGCAGATATATATTGCAGATATCTGTAATAATGCTGTGGAGGAAGCCAACAGCCATTCACGCTTCCTCGCTTTTAAGAAATAGAGACCAGCAAAAGAAATTACCAGATGCTGGGCTCTAAACAAATGAAATGATACTCTATTTTCATGCATATGTATGGAAATGCATGTTTAAACTGGGTGGTTCTTGCCCACTCCTTGACACCAAAAATACGCAGGCGTCCCAGGAAGTCCCTGAGCAGTTTCATAGTTTTATGCTGGGAGAGTATCAGAGACCAGTATCAGTACCACAACTCAGTCTCATCCTACTTTTATACTATCCTAGAGCCTTCACTATTGCCCACAGCAGGAAACTAAATACCAAGTAAGATGAATTTCTGTTCTAACTTCATAATGCTGTTTTCATGTCTTTATCTTCCTGGAACATGCTATAAAGTCAATTAGGGCTCTGCAGTGTTGTTCATGAACTGATGTGACTGTCTTGAGGTGTTAATAAGCACTGCTGTTGGGACTGGCAACTTGTCTTTCCCAGGGGAAAGGAAGTAGAAGTTGTGAACTGAAGCACATCATTAATTTTTTATTCAACTGCATATGAAGAGAATTTTGAACATGAGATTTTTGCAAAAAGCACAAATACATCAATGTAGAATATTTTAGTGCCTGTCAAAGTTCAGAAATTATTATAGTAACTTCTTTAATGACTTTGAGTGATAGTTATGTTCACTTTAATTTGTCTAGCATCTGCTCCTGGCAAATGTTAGCAGATGTGTCTAATTATTACCTTTTGATACTTGTATATGCATAGCCTGAATAAGATCATGAAGAAAACAGATTTCTGTAAAGCAGAGGTAAAATGCTTTTGAAGGAAATGACATGACAATGAATCAGATAGCTAAAGTATCTACTTTACAGTTGTTAAGTTAGCAAATAAACACAAGCAATACATTCCAAGAGAAAACATAGTTTGAAGATGATAGATATATTTAGTCTATGTAAAACTGAAATTAGTTTGGAGCTCAACGTCAGAACTATGTTCTTTCCAATTTATGATCCCAGAATGATAGAATCATAAAATATCCTGAGTTGAAAGGGACACACTAGGATCATTTAAGTCCAGTTCCTGATGAGTTGATTGATAGGAGTAGTATCCTTGACCTTACTTTTCAACTGTGACACCATTCACATTTTATTTGGGTGGTTTTTGCATGTTATAGGATTTTAAATTGGTTAAAACCCCAGTTAAAATGATGCATTCATCCTTTTTAACACAACACAATTACATAGATTTCTGGTCTATGTCAGGAGACAGAACCATAAATCCCCTGCAGAATGATTTTCCACTTGGTTATGCGTGTCACCTCAAATTGGGGCCTCTTACTCAATAGCTCCTCATGTAGCTTTTCCAGCACCCTCATGTACATCTGTAGCTCTGGATTTTGAGTCACTTGTTGACAACATAGTTCTTGGACTTGCTGGTGTGTCCAGGGACAAATTGCTGCCACTCAGGAGGCTGCTGCCTTGCAAGCCTGCAGGCACGCACTGCTGTTTGCTGCCGTGCAAGGGAGGAGCTGCCAGCTTGGTGCCTGTATTTCTGACAGACCACTGTCTGCCCAGTCTCTGGTGAGGCTGCTGCTCCCCATGCAGCATGCTAGAGAGTCTCTGGAATCTTTGGGGTTGTAAAATGTATGGTAGAAAGAGGGTGTGATGATATCTAGACTGATATGATCAGGAAAAGCTGAACTCTGACAACTTTTGCAGGAGCAACATAATCTCAAATCAAGAAGTTGTGCTATTCACAGCAAATGCAAAGTTGGCTGTGTTATCACCTCTCATACACAAAGCACAGATCATGGCAGCAAATAAGGAAATATTTGAGTTTAAAATATCTATTCAAACCACAGATATATTATTTTATCAGTTTATATTTTAAGAATATTTCACTATTAAAACATCTGTTTTTATTCACAGCATGCAGACAAAATGACTCTGCTTATAACTAAGTATCAAACTTTCTACATGGTACAAAACCTGTAAACAGTTCAAATTCTGCTAGGTGAGAAAGATGTATCTAAAACCATATTTCTGCCAAAATAGATCAGTGGAGAAGCAAAATATAATTATTCATCCACTCTTAGTTTACTACAGTAAAATTTGATTTTGTTCCTATTTATGCAGACACTTCTTCTATTCTACACTTGGCTATTTTTTGTGACTACTGTATCAAGTTTGCATCTTCTTAGATGCATTAGACTTGCACTTCTCAGTGGAAATGGATTACCAATTACCAAATCATTAATTATAAATATATAAAACAACAACAAGTTGTTGTCCTATCTCAAGCTCAGAAAGTAAATGTATGTGTGTTATAACCTGGTATTTACATTATCTCTTCCACAAAGAATTCATTCCTAAATGGCCAGCTCTTCTACATGGTCCAAAATCCATTAAATTAAATTAAGAACAGAAGCTGCTGGATGCTGAACACACTAAAACATCTGATGCTATGCTGGGAAAAGACATCTTAGAAATCTAGCTGTAATGATAGAAATGGATGCATTTGAAAAACATGGTTGATTGATTATCTTTTACAACTAACTGTAACAAATGTATTTACACTAATAAAAGAACTGACTTTCTTTGAATTCAGACTGTTCCCCAGAGGGGTGATTTATTCCATGCTTAGAAAAAGGCCTTTGCCCGAATTATTGAGGTATGTATTATTATTACAATAGCATGACATGGGAGACGTATTGCAAATAGATTCATAAGTGGGTCCCTGATAATATAACGACTAACTACAAATATAAAGGATTTATCTTTCCTACCAGGTACACAGATTATACAAGCATTTGTATGTTCAGGCATGCAGACTTTAAATCGGTTCTGTGCTCCTGTACCTGAAAGACACACAGTGTCTTCCTGTCACACTAACTCATCTTTTAAGTAACACAGCTTCCTTACCTAGGCTTTAGAAAGGTACTGGGTGAAGGTTAACATTACCATTAAAAAAATGTAATTTGTGGATCACTCATAAGCCATCTGAAATACATGAAGGGTCACTCCTTGGAGCTATTGTTTCAAAACTTTACCTGATGCTATGAATTCTAGAAGGCTAATTTAATTAGAAATTATTTTTAAAATATCACTAGGTAACATTCCTTTTTTTTGGGAGAATCTCTATTTATTTTACATATTTCATGTTTTCAAAAACAAATGACATTTCTTTGCAGGAATAGTCTTCAAAGGCTACAAAATGCAACGTCATTTCGATTTTCCAGTTAAGACAAAGTATATTGAAAACTGTGGAAAATTAGCCCCTGCCTTTCATAAGGCTAGAATTTGACTGTCATATGTTCCAGACACACTCCAGTTACTCCTACTAAGTTAAGGGAATGAAACAATTTGAAATTGGGGAACACAGAAGGGGAAAGTCATGTGCCCAGGAACTGAAAGCAACAATAATAGATCAGTTGGTAGAGGAAGCTGGGCATTTTGGGTAGTTGCAAGAGCACTAGGGGCAACAATGAAATGTGTATGTGAAAGATGCTATTCTAATCCTAGCAGGCAGCAGGTGATGGAAGTAGAAGTGCCACTGCAGTTATCCATTAAAATTTCCCTAAAATATGCTGAAAAGTTCTGGACACCTTTCCTTAAAAACTTCAATTGGAAAAGGTGCAGCAAAGGGCTAATGAAAGCCCAAGGGAAGAGAGAACCTGTCTTTTGAGAGAAACACTGGCTTGTTGAGCTCAGTGACATGAAAAACGGAGTGTTCTGTGACTGTATCCCTGCACTACACACACTGTTTTCTTTCAAACTGAGTAACAGGAGATGGAGGGATGATGTACATCTACAGCTTAGCGAACACACTGTCAGAATGCATCTGCTTTGTTTACTTTGATCCCAGGTAAGGAAACACTCCATGTTCAGAGGTAATATAAGACAGTGTACAATTGATTGCCTCAAGAGCCACCCAAACACAGTTATTCATCATTTAGCATTTCACAGAAAGTCCTAAAAAACCTCCAAATTATAAAAAAAATAAGCAACAGGTCTCTTTTTTTTTTTTCCAGTTAGAATGTAGGCTCCTAAACTACTTATGATCTTAAACGCCTTACCAAAGCTCTCTACATATAAATTGTTCAAATTTTAATGGGAATTAATTAGAATAAACTAATCAGATTTTTTTTCTAATTTATTAGGAAAAAAGCATTAGTTATATTTAGAAGCATCAGTTGCCTAATTAATGTTGATCTGATTTGTTGGTTGCTGTCATTGATTTTCACTAATGAGGGATTCACATTGTTTATTTTAGATGATTTATAGTCTTAAAAGCAGAAAATCTGAATTCAACCTGAAGTTGTGGGACTTGCCCAGGCATACTCAGGGCTAAAGCCACAAAGCTACTTACGTACGGCAATCCTATTCAGGTGTGTATGTCACACTGCACGCGCACATCAGTGTACACTTGGAAATCAAAACACACACTTCAAGAGCAGTGAAACCATGTGCACAAGATCTACTGACACTGAAGGGATGACAGTGTCAAACTTCACCTCTGCAGTCTGTGATTCCATCAGGCTGATGGGCTGCCTCACCAAAAAGTCATGTAAAGGCCAAGGGAGACAAGAGCCCACTTTGAGGGTGCAGTTTGAATAGCATGAGTCAGGAAATAGGAGCTGGGAACCTCTGTGCTCTTTTTATTGAGTTTCCCAGGAGGGGACTGGCACTCCACTATCAGGATCCAAGTGTGACTGATGCACAGGAAAGAGTTCATGAGAGGCTGATGAAGAAAGACAAAGAAGGGGTAATGCTCTTCTTTGGCACCCTGACACTTGGCAAAAACAGGGTGGAAGTTACAGCCCAGGTATAAGCAATTTCTGCTTTCAGACTGTTTCTACATCATCATGGTAGCATGATGTTTTGTTTCAAATATCCTTATTCTTGCATTCAAGGGTTATGTTCACTTTTGACTGAAAGGAAGCATTAAAGAGAAAAGGTATTGATGAAAACCTGGAGAAACAGTGACAGTGTGCAGCCTACATGTAAATACAGTTACCCTTGTACTTAAGACAGGATGAAAGCACGTTCACAGATTTAATGCAGATCTACAGCATGGCCATGCCCAGATAATCATTCTCTAGAACACAGTCCTAACAGAAAAGGTGCACATGTTAAAACATTTCTGTCATGTGATTCAGATTCTGGATTGAGCTCAAACAGACAATTTACAGATAATGGTCCAGATTCAGCTAATATGATGTTATTAGAACTCTACAGGTTCTGATGGGGCTGTACTCCTGTAAAGGAGATGTTCATTTCTCCCAGTAAACAATAAAATAATGATTCATGTAGAATGCTACGATGCAAGACTAAATACAACCCAGAATTAAACTTGTATGCTTCCCTCCTTTCAGAGCAAACACTGGCTTTTTCTGTTGGCTTCTTCCTGCTAGATATTTCTTTCTCCTTTTATAAACTGAGTTTCTGCTCAGGCAGATTCTTCATTTATTGATTTTTCTTTTTAGTATTCAACGTACAGTCATCCATTATAAGGTCTGTGTCGCTGAAGCTTTATTGTTTTTGACATATTTTTGTTTCTGAGCATATCTGATTTGGTCCCTGCTTTTAAATGCATTTCTCCTTCCATGGAAATCATATTTCTTCCTCTAAATGTATTCCCCCCCTACTTGATTCTACCACTATGTGCTTTTTAGATTACCTTTGTTGCAGTATTATCAGATCAGAGCAATAGATTCCTCCTTATTTCTCTGCTGTGGATTTAGTATGAATTCACACAGATGTAACAGTGCAGAAACTGAAATAGAACACTTTAAGGTGTTGGAATCAATCTTTTTCCACAAGTCCGTACTTGTATTTATGTGAGTGTATTTTAATATTTCTCTTCCAAGTGCAGTGAATAACGAGCAGTCATGCAATTCTGCAGGGCTGGTCTTAGGAACTTTGATGGTTTCTATTTACTGGTTTTTGCCATTTTTCCATCCCTCAACTGCATTAATCACTGTTAAACGCAACCAGTTTAAATCTCACTAATGCAAACCTCTCTAAACCACATAGGTAGTCAACATAACTCCCTGCATTAACATAGCTCACTGAAGTCACCTAAAAAGCAACCATTTTATCAATATGGTCAGGTTTTTACATATGATCTGAGCCTACCCAGACTCAGGTTTACCAGGCACATAAATTCAACAGACAGAGCGAAAAGGAAAGCTGAAAGACTTCTGAAGTTCAACCAAAACAATTCTGTATTTTGTTTTAAGACTTACACACATGTAAAAAAGGTAACTTTGGCTACTGATCCCACTCTTTCTGGCGGCTCCTACGGGCTGCCACTGCTGTGTGTTTTAATGCTGCATTGCAAAGAAGGGGTATTCACTGGTTCAGTTAGGTCTAACTACACAGATATTTATGCATACAGCATTAAGGAAATAGCACTTTGGAGACTTCTCTTTGAATTATATACATTTAAAATCAGTTCCTCGAAAGAACCTCCAGATAACTGTTGAGAGTAATTAAAATATTCATTAGCAAGGAATCAATCACAGTAGATTGCAACCAAATTAATCTGATGCATTCATTGCATTTTCTTATTTATTTCTCTTATAAACAATACCTATCACAACTTTCCCAGAATGCTAAAACTTTCTTTAAGTGGATAAGCCAAACTACTTCTAGCAATTTTTAAAACTCCCTTCTCAAAATAATTCTATTCTGAATATAACATCCTTACTGAACATTTTGTTCTTTTAGTCTTCATATGTTGCATGTCTACTGAATATTTTATTGTTTTACTCTACATAAGTAGGGAAAAAGTTGATACCCTTTACTCAAAACATATTCTTTAAACATAGTACTTAAAAATATATATATACATTCTGGAGTCTACACACTTCACTGATCACTCTAACTGTGAAGTTGTTACCAGACAATTTTAATCAGAAAATCTTCAGCAATCGTGGTCCAGCATTATTTTTCTTATTCTGTAAATTTTTAAACTACAAAGTAACTTCCAACTGTGTTTGCTGTTTTCTGTCTCGGAAGTAACTGGAACATCATGAAACCATACAACTTCAGCCCTAACATTTGTTTAAACATGCAGTGCAGTTGTAACTAGGGCCTCCAACAATAATGATGAAATCCCATTCATTTTGTGTAGCTGTCACTCCACAAGAAGAAACAGCTTTGTAGAAAACACTACAACTGATACCTACCTGTTTGCATGTGTATAATTTAGTTACAGTCTAGAAACAATCCACACAGCAGAGGGAAACGGTTTGGAAGAACAAATGTTCCACTGCAATGAAGTCAGACAGGCTGGCTTGAGGGGTTGTGCTCTCTCTCATTTAGCAATAAAAGACACAAATATTTTGATTATCTACTGCATCACATGACACATTGTCACTAGCTGATAGATTTTAAACCAGTATAAATAAAAGGAACACAGAATGACACCCATATGCAATAGATATTGACACTAAAAATATTTATGTCATATGTTTTCACTGAAACTAGAGGGAAAAAACCCACACCCTAGTGCACTTTCCTTAGGAAGAAGCCTGCAAAGTACTTCAGCCAAATGGAGATACAGTATTTTTGCACTTATGCTTTTTACTAGAGAACCCAGACTTCCACTGAAAGACTAGAAATCGCTGAAACACTAGGACAGCACCTTACACATGATTCAGTTCAGCAAAATTACGTCATACCAGTGTCCAAAGACCATTTGCAAATGCAGATGTTGGAGATTTAGTATATTTAAAAATATATATGTGAAAGGCAGAAAGGATTAAAACCTCACAGAATCACAGAATGGTTTATGTTGGAAGGGACCTTAAAGATTACCTAGTTTCGACCTCCCCGCCATAGGCAGCGATACCTTTGACTACATCAGGTTGTTTAAAATCCCCATCCAAACTGGCTTTGAACACTTCCAGGGATGAGACATCACCAACTTCTCTGGGTAACCTGTTCCAGTACCTCACCACCCTCATAGTAAAGAATTTAAAGAATTTCTTCCTTATATCTAATCTAAGTCTACCCTCTTTTGAAGCCATTCCCCCTTGTCCTATCACTACATGCCCTTGTACAAAGTCCTCTCCATCTCTCTTGCAGGCCCCTTTAGGTACTGGAAGGCTACTAAAAGGTCTCCCTGAAACCTTCTCTTTTCCAGGCTGAACAGTCTGAACTCTCTCAGCCTCTCCACAGGAGAGGTGCCCCATCCCTCTGATCATTTTTGTGGCCTTCCTCTGGATTCATTCCAACAGCTCCATGTCTTTCTTGTACTGGCAGCCTCAGAGCTGGATGCAGTGCTCCATGTGGGGTCTCACGGAGGCAGAGGGGGAAAATCACCTCCTTCTACCTGCTGGTCATGCTGCTTTTGATGGAGCCCAGGATAAGTTGCACTGGTCCCAGTACTGACCCCTGAGGAACATAACTCATCACTGCTTTCCACCTGGACATCAAGCAGTTGAGCGGGACCATCCAGCCAATTCCTTATCCACTCAGTGGTCCATACATGAAATCGATGTCTTACCAGTTTAGAGACAGGGAGATCAAGTGGTACAAAGCTGAATGCTTTCCACAAGTCCAGGCTCACACTGTCAATTAGACCTCTGCTTGTGCAGTCCTGGGAGAAATCCAAGACCCACAGAGAGGGTCTTGGACAAAGTGCTTATGACCTACTTATATCTGAACACAAGGGATGTACCTCTTTTATACACACAGTGTGACCAGGAAAACAGAGGACTTTTCAAATACTCTTGCTTTTGTGTGTTTCCTTTGTAAATAAGCACCACGGGTGGACCAAATAACACTAAACTCATTCATTCCCTTTTCTCACCAAAAAAGTAACAAGATCCTGCATGCTCTCACGTTGTGTGAATCTAAGCACAGTAATATCCACATGTGCTGTTACAGTTTCAATGATTAATTAACTAATATTCACAACCCAAGTTTCATTATTTAGCATTTACAAAATTGATTCTGTCTGGAATACACTTTATGAAGCATTAGATGAACGGAAAAGATGAAAAGAAACCTGCTCAGAGGCTGTTTATATATTAATGTATTTTAATATGCCTGAAATAATTTTTTATTAAAAACTTTACTTTTGACTCCCAGTTTTGAGACTTAAACCACTTATGAGGTAGAGGTAATAGACACCCTTTGAATGCAGAACAAAGAAAGATAGTTTTACTTTATAAATACAATATAAAAAAAAAAAGGGGCAAACAAATAAGTACCCAGTTGCCTGTGTACTGAACTCAAGGGCTGAATCAGATCATTCCTAGAGCTGTGCGACCATTTCAGTGCTTCCAGTTCAGCAAAACATCAGTCCACAACTAACCAGAATATGTGGTTAAAATTCAAGATTTGTTCATTTCCTGCTCATAGGAAAAGTTATTATCTTAATAAATGAAATTAATGTAAAAAGAGAAGTTGTCTGCTTAAGAAATAGAAAGCATCTTCAGTTTAATGCATTTGCTGGGGGTAGCAGGTGAAAACACCTCTTTTTTTTTTTTCAGAATAAGTGGCTGCCATTTCAGACTGCAAAAAATAGAAAGCAGTAAAATGTCAGCTGACACAACGAATATCTGTATAAAAGCAATGATACAACTTGGCTAAAGCTAGGGAGATGTATGTGATAGCTGAGGGCAGTAGAGCTGTCAGCCTGCTATGCAGACTTTATTGTATTTCTTATTAAAAAAAAGCAATCGTAACATCATTTAAATTGTGCACTACAGATACAATATTTTTGCATTTGTTAGTGCTCACCTTCCTATCAGCACTTTTACATTGTCACCAACATAAACTTGCATTATTAACAGCCACAAGATAAAGGTATGCAACAGGACATAACGACTCTGTTAACTGGTATCTGCTTGTCTGCTTGTTCAATTAAATCAGGTCAATACAAGTATTAAAGCAAGCCTGAACAAAAAGTAATCTTAATTACTTAGCCTGAACAAAAAGTAATCTTAATTACTTAGATAAACAAAAAAAATTGCATTAATCAAACAAGAGCGTCTGCCAAATTTCTATTATGTCAGTTTTAGGGAAGAAGGAACCCAAAACTCTATGGACAGACACTCTGATGCTTCTGAGGATATTTGATGTACACAAGTGCACACAATTTGCATCCCCATGAACGAGATAAACACATTCCTTTCTTGCATCTGTCCTCTTTTGGTAGCTTTGGACTATTATGTGATCTCTCCCTACCAATATTATCTGGCTGGCACTTATTCAAAGAGTTTGTGCCTGCCAAATAGTTTTTCCTATGACAAAAATGCTTTGTACTTTTCCTTCTGTACTCCCACACATATTTGCATCCATCTTTGATAGCTTGTGGACTGCCAGGCCTTAGTAAACATTCAGAAAGTTTGCAGAAAAGAAACTGTTTTAGCTGCAGAAGAACTATTTCAGGACATTTTTATTGTCTTAGAAAACATTTTAATATTCATACCGTTCTCAGCAGTTGGTTTGCTGATGTTGGTCTCACTGGCAGTACGTAAAGCCCAAGAGCTCATAAACAAGAGGACAAGAATAAAAAGCGTACCTAAATGTCAAATAACTTTGGTAAACTCAGGTCATCGGTAAATACCTTGATGAAACCAAAATGTATCTTCCTGGTACACAATGCTGATGTTACAACAGAAAAGAATAGTGTGTCTAGTAGTAAATTATGTAAATCACTTACTACTGATACCAGTACAAGCTCTTCCTTTGTTCCATCCACAAAACAAATGACAACATACATAAATCGGATGGAAAATGAGGGGCAATGATGAGTAGGAGATTTGATTCCCTTTTTTTACTCTTAGCGAAGAGAAAGCACAACAAATTTATAATGAAAATAATTCTACTCAACAGACACCACTCGCTTATACTCTGTAAGAATTTAACCTAGATTCAGGCAGATCTATAAACCTTGTGTTGTTGCTTTGATGTTTGTATGTACACATTGCTTGAAAGAATATATACAGAAAAACTAAATAGTTTTTTTCCTGAAATCTGTAGTCATGGAAGCACCTTTGTACTGAAATACAAATATTACAAATACGAGAAATCCTGTTCAAATCTAGGAATGTAAATACTGATTATGAGATAAATTAACTTAGCAATTAGGTAAGTTTATGGTTTTTTTCCTTGCATGAACAAAATAAATGGTACTTGTTTTACAAAGATCTCTTTAAGATTTTTTTCAGTGGCTCTTTACAAAATAATTCTAGTCTACAACATAGTGTCTTTCAACGTGTTACTTATAGCCCATTTAGTGCTCAACGTTTTGCTGTTTCAGTGCTCTTGGACTCTGGCACCCAAACACCAGTCTATGACCTTGCAATACATTAACCCCTCACATCTCTTACCAAAAAGAGCATTTTCACTCTACTGGTTGCTTGACATAAGATGACTGAATGTTTGGCAACTTCAGGCAACCAGACGGAAAACACCATTTTCTGAACATTCTAGTAGCTTGCTGACCACTTAATAGTAGCAACTCAAAATTTTCCACTCCAAGCCATTGCTTCTTTTCCTTTACCCTTGCCTTTTTCCTCTCCCTTTTCCTTCCCCTCCCCTTCCCTAATAACCCCTTTCCTAATGCCACCTCTCCCCTTCTAATTCTTTTCTTATAAAAAATAACAATGTTCATCATTTGAGCCATCATGCAGTGAAGTCAATAAAAGCAAACTCAAGTGAATGTTGGATGACAACAAGAACGGTACTCCTTGAGAAGGTTACCCAGGAATAGTCTCGCTGTATTTTAGTGCTAGTCTATCGCATTCTTAATTCTCCAGCCCTGGACCCTTCCTGAGCAGAGATGCAAGTGATCATTTCTCAGCAGAAAGATGTGATTGCATATTTCAGTTACAGCTTCAATATTCTGAACACTTGTGGTCACTGAAAAACTTTCACAGCCAGTAATACCACATACTGCTGGACATCAAAGAGGCAAAAGCTTCCAAGGAAAGAAATACTACACTCTATAATAAACATCTGAAACAAAGCCAGTCTTGTATTTTGTGCTATGAAGAGTGATTCTAGATACAGGCTATATGACAACCATATTGTCTTTTTCATGACTGACAGGAACAAGAAAAAGAAAACAGCTATAATCTTCATAGAGCATTAAGTCCTTAGGCCCAGGTTCATCCTGCTCTATTTTAAGCACTTACATGAATGAGATACATAATTGCCCCAGGCCAGCGGAGAAGGATATTTAGATCTTAGGCAAGCTGAAGTCTCTGGAGTGGCACTTTCCTTTCCATTGAATGCGTATGCAACCTGAGACAAATGCACTCGTAATTTAGATGCCTCACATGAACCCCAATACAGATGTCATAGGAAAGTTACTCAACTTGGACTATTAGGCTTGAAACAAAGCCATCTCTGAACTAGATGCAACAGAATCTGAATCAAATGTCTACTGCATATGCAATTTTAGATTTACTATTCAAATTTTCGCCACATAATTACAAGCAAATCTTGTTCCATTTCCGCCCCTCTCACATTTCTAGAGCTGAAGTGTTGATACTTGTTTATAATAGGCTTAGAAAAAGCTTCATATTTCACTTTCCTGCTGCCTCTAAATGTTCTGTAACAGGAAGGATTGTCTACTTACCACTCAAGAAAGTAAACAGATAACTAAACCTCTTCAAGTACAGCATATGTCTCTATAAATACTTCATTACACAATTTGTTGTAGAAATAAAGAAATAACACACTCAATTCCGCTAGAACTGGTTCTGGCAGTTACACTTGCCAGACAGACTCAAAGACTACTGGACAAGCATTGGTGTGTGGCTGTCATCTTACAAATACACTCTAAATTTCAATCCCAAAGTTGTAAATAAATAATTTGTACTTACAAGCATTAGCTTAATTTTGTTAGACTATCTAAAGCTCTAATTTAATATTTATGAGAAATCCTTTTCTTTGTTCATTTGTTTTTATTTGCTGCAAGGAAAAGGAGAGTAAGTGAACAAACAAGGACCACAGAATCAGAGAATCATTTAGGTTGGAAAAGACCTCCAAGATCATTGAGTATAACCTTTGACTGATCACTACCTTGTCAACTAGACTGCAGCACTAAGTGCCATGTCCTGTCATTTCTTAAACACCTCCAGGGGCGGTGACTCCACCAGGTGACTCCCCCATCTCCCAGGGCAACCCATTCTAATGCTTAACAACCATTTTTGAAAAGATATTCTTCCTGATGTCCAATCTGAACCTCCCTTGGTGCAGCCTGAGGTTATGTCCTCTCGTCCTGTCACTAGCTGCCTGGCAGAAGAGGAAAACCCCCACCTGGCTACAACCTCCTTTCAGGGGGTTGTAGAGAGCGATAAGGTCACCCCCGCGCCTCCTTTTATTCAGGCTGAACAACCCCAGCTCCCTCAGCCTCTCCTCACTTTCTCTAGACCCTTCACCAGCCTCATTGGCCTTCTCTGGACATGCTCCAGCATCTACATGTCCTTCTTGTAGTGAGAGGCCCACAACTGGACACAGCACTCAAGGTGTGGCCTCACCAGTGCCGAGTACAGAGGGACAATCGCTGCCCTGGCCCTGCTGGCAACACTATTTCTGATACAAACCAGGATGCCATTGGCCTTCTTGGCCACCTGGGCACACTCCTGGCTCATGTTTGGCCAGCTGTTGACCAGCACCTTCAGGTCCTTTTCCACAGGGTTGCTTTCCAGACATAAAGTAATTAACATTATAAAATAAATTTTGACTCTAAAATCAGACCCTAAGCCCAACCTAACCTTATCCTTATTTCCACAGAGAAATTAAATCTTGGTCTAATGGACTTAGTAATCATAAATCCAAACAAGTATTTCCATATTAGAAGCATAATATGGGGGGAAACCTGGCTGCCAAGCACTTTTTTAGAATTGGTGTAAATATATAGAGGTGAATGGATCTCTGACACTAAAATTCATCCTCCTGGAGCCTACTACAGTTCTGGACTCTGCTGGTGCTTTGAGATCTTCTTGGTGCTATTTAGTCTTGTGCTTCACAACACCTTGTAGTGTGTTGAGCTCACCCGGAAGCTGATCCCTATGTCCCTTTAGTACCTGTGAGCAGGGTTGAGTTACCAAGATATACAAACCTACTCCTCTCAGATAGTTACAACTTCTGCACAAGACTGCAGATGGGACACATGACTATCAGAAGACCCACTCCCTTTCTGGGATTGTATCTGGATGCCAGATGGAATAACTGCAACACTCAGGGACACTGGCTACCTGTGACTGAGGCAAGGATGCCAATCCTCCCTACTACAAAATTAAAAAAATATAAATAAGTTAGAAGAAAGGAAATATATAACCACAAAGTTGCAAAGACATTAGACTGAAATAGCTGACCAAGTCAGAAGTAGCAGGCAAAAGTATGGCCCACAAATTCTGATGTTAAACAAATTTCATGCCTCTTGCATAAATTCTACCACTTTCTGTTCTATTTTGCTAATTTGATCATAGAAGAAGCCCCATGCTGTTTCATTTTTTCTTTATAAATGAGTCAAAAGAGAAGTCAAATAAAAGAGGACAAGAAATACTTAACTGATTCAACACCTTTTCAGCCCATCTGTGATGTTCATTTCCAACTTTTCCACCCAGATATCCTCAGAGTAGATTACAAGAATGGTAATTTCAACTCTCCTAGCTGTAAATGCCTCTAGACAATGTTTGACAACATATGCGCTGATAGGGTAAACATTCACTTTCCTGAGTGGCTTATTGCCAAAATTTTCAAAGATATCAGGCTATTCACCCTGAATAAGTAGACATATCAGTTGCTAATACCTCTATATGTACAGGAAATGACCAGCTAGAAACAGTATCTTCAAGAAGAATTAATCTTGCTGGTGTAGAATTTGTCCTTAGAATTACATGCTTGGCACCCATGCTTCTCTTTTAAGCACTCTAGCTTTTTCCAAGTACAAAGAGGAATAAAAATATAACTTAATTATACTAATATTACAGTTGCTACCTATTTTATGACCTAAAACAATGGGTGTAAGTTTGAGCGTTCAAGTATTCGTATATCTGGAGAACACAGGAGTGGTTATATGCTATTCATCTCCTGTGTGCAGAAATAATATTTGAAAAGTCACAAAGCAGAGTCAACAAGAATAGCAGAAAAAGATTCAGTTATTGTCACTAATTCTACATCAAATTAATTAAGCGAATTTATAGCAGAAATGTATCTGTCAGACATCATTCATTTTACAGTCATTAAAACTCAAGGTAAGAAATACTGGATGAAGAGCAGAAGAGCTGTAAGACACCAGCTTTTAAACAGAAGGGCAAAATCATACTCCATGCAAACTGTTGCCCAGCTAAATCAATTTTATATATTATCAATTTGGGCTTTTTTGCAACAATTACTGAAGAGCTGTTGAACAAAGTTTTGGGATTTCAAAAAGGCAATATAATTTAGTTCTGGCACAAAGTAGGACCAATATTGTATCATCTGTGTGCATTCTCTTGAAGAAATCTAGTGAGGAGAAATAAAAATAAGCCTGTCCTGTGGGAGTGTCCTTTAGAAACTGGGAGAAGGCATTCCTGCCATTCCAGAGTATGTTTTCTGGGGAAATTTGTGCAAGATAAATGTACTGGAAGGATACCTCTGTGTTACAGCAGAGAAGCCTGAAAGAGGCCCCAAGCAACGCTATAATACAGGCCTTCCAACATACTTTGGCTTGCAACAGGTTCAGCACTGAGTTGACTTCTTCTGGGGGCTACCAAGAGATTGAGGGAAGGAGGGAGGGAGGGAAGGCAGGAGCTTCAGTACGATCCAGGCTGCTGTAGCCAAAGAAATAAGAAATTCCAATGCGAATGCTTAAAAGACTCCATGTAATTCAAGTCCTGTGGATGTAGGCTGAAAATAACACTGCCCAGTTTGGTGCAGGCACAGGAAAGCTGCTACTGTACAACACTGCCTACCCTTGACACAGGTAAGGGGAGCTTTTACTGGTTCTCTGGAGAGACCAAGGAGATCAAGTTGTTTCACCTGAAATGGAACTATGCATGGCATGTATATGTGAGAGTACAAGGCAGTCCTGAAAGAGCACCCAAGGGCAAGTCATATACCTGACCATTCCTGTGCTTCTGCCCCCTTGAACAGGGTTCCCAGGCTGTCTGCAGGGCACAGAAAGAGCTGGCAGACAAACACCCACCAGGAAGACTGCTGCAAAACACACAGGTGCATGGGTGGCATCAGAGCATCTATGGACTGGGACAGTAACTGGAGAAACTGAATCTGAGTTCTACCCATGTTTTCAAACGCACAAAGGAAACCAAGACCAGCATAAATACCAGCAGATGACATTAGGAGTCAGCATGCAATTTTACCTCCCTGGGAAAAGAGGTTAACATCAGAAGGCTTGCTGTACTGATGCCAGATGGACTTTTTCAAGCATCTGTAGGTCAAACTGAAGTCTTCAGGCAAATCAGAGGCAAATACATGTCAGTGTTCATGACCCACTCATAAACAGTATCAGGGAAAACCAAACCAACCAAACAAGCAAATGCAAACAAACCTGGAGGCAGAACTTTCTATGTTTTAGGCATTAACTGAGAAGTGTAATGCTGTAATTTCTTTGTACTCAGCTACTCCAGCAGGGACATAAAGTAAAACTAGTACAGATAAGCAGGACTTAAGACAATTTTGACAGAAGTGTGCAAAGTATATGACCAGAAACAATATGCTTTTAAGCAAAAACTTTCATTTGTTTACACAGAAATGATTTAAAGACATAATCACAAAACTGTAAAATTCTAAGAGAACATTTCTCTGCTTGGATTACCCATGTTAAATGGGTGATAGTTTTGCCCTTTCTTCCTATTTCCTTTTTCTTCAAAACTCAGAGCTTAACACAGTACCCCTTAGTTCAGAAAAACATGAAAAAACACCAGTCACTTATGAAAAAAGGACAATAGCAAAACTAACCATTTTTATTAACAATTTAGCAACAGAACCAAGAAATATCAGCACTTTGGAAATGCCAAGATGGTACTTCAAAGCCATGCTTTGCTGCTTTTCATGGTTTGTGCAAGGTAGTTGTTTCAGTCTCACAAAACATCTCTACACATCTATCACACCCCAGCGAGGAGAATGGTGAGTATCAGCAACAAGGTTCTGCGGCAGACAGCTGCTTTCTGATGCTCCTCCTGTGCTCCATGAGCCAGATGCCTAGGAAGGCTGGAGCTGAACTTCCAGACACAATCTCTTCCCCACTCATACTTGGGTGGGAGAGCCAAGGCCACATAGGCCTTGGCTCTCCCTCTTTTGCTATTTCAGTACCAAAATATATGGGAGACAGCCTATGGCAGCATCTAGACCAAGAAGTTATGTGTTTTCAATTTTCACTCAGGATTAATCGTATCGGCTATAAACTGATCATTAGAAAGGATGTCAGTAAGATAACGGTTAATACCACCATCAATTTCCAATGTTTTTAATACAATTACAATAAATGATAAAAGAAGCAGAAAGATGGACTTTGAACCACTCTCAGTAGAAGAAGGAAGGAAATTAAAAAGGGACTGCTATATAATTTTCTGTAAATCTGAAAACCTAAATCCTCTTCATCTTCCGCTTGCTGCAGTAAAATATAGTACCTATGGAATCTGAAATAGATTCTCCAAGGAAAGAGATGTACCACTTTCAAGCTAGCCATGGAAACGGTACTTCATTGGTTGTTTTCCAGTGACACAGTCATATCAAGCCCTAAGCACGAGCCTTGCATAATCATGCAGCTCATTCTCCCTTGTTTGTGGATTTAATTAGGGATGAGTTAGGTACTGTCCAGATAACTTCAAATATAGAAGACACAACTTTACAACAATTTACATAATAATTAAATTTCCCACTGCAAATGGACGCTCTTTATTTCAGTTGTTGAAAAACATATGCCAAACACCTTCTCTCTAATAGCAACACAGAGCAACATCAACTAGCAACACAGAAAAGCTGCAAAGGATGTACAGTTATGCTGAGTACTCTCTGGTGGAAACTTTAATTTGTGTGGAGGCCCACATGAATTCTTGGTGCATGTTACATAAAACGAGTGTTGAAAGAATATACAGGGCACAGAGAAAGGGGATGAACTGAGGCTTCGTGGTCAGAGTTAGTTGCTTGTGTCTGGCACTTTGATGATGCTACAGAGTTGTTATAGCAACAGGCCAGAAGCCTCTTGGGAAATAAAAAAAAAGAAAAAAAGCAAACTGAAATAGTTTATGTGACATGCCGGCCACTGTGCATCTGTTTTGATTGAACAGGCATGAGAATTGGACACTGCCCCATTCCAAGACCTCTGCACAGGCTTGAATTTCTTCACCTGTTTAGCTTAGGACTTTACTATCCATTGGACTCTACAACCAAATGTGTACATGCTCCTTTAACCTAAATAAAGCCTGAGATGGTCTGGTCAAGCAGAGGAAAACAGACAAGGATATTACAGAAAACAGATGGAGAGAATAACTTTTTTCCTGACTGTTTCACAACAGCTCTGAAATTCCTTAGCTTTTCCTCTCCTGCCATTCATGCCTTCACCTTGCTTTCCTGCTTTTGTGATCGACAACAGCAGCAACCTGTAATGTAAGTGGCTTGAAAGGATTAGTGAGGTGATGGAGTTGATCTAACTTGTATTGAACTTAGTGGCATGGAAACTATTGAACTGCAAACAATGTCACACTCCTCATCATTTACTGCTATGTCTGTCTGTCTCCTTCTAACTTACCTTTGCTGGATTTTGAAACACGAAAACGTGAACATTCCTAGCAATTTTCTCTTACTGAAGAATAATTTGTGTCTGGAAATTTCAAGCAAACATTTTTCATTTTATTAATGTAAACACTAATAAGGGATAAGTCTTCATTATAGGTCTATTTTTAACATTAAAACTATCTAGACTTGTTATCCTTACTCTTTTTTTTTCCTAAGTTGTTAAGAAAATGGGGGGGGGGGGAAGTTATTTAGCAATGTATCGCAGGAAGCATCCAAAATCTGAATTTTAGTATCTTCATCATCTTTAATATGATAGAATTAAAAGGATATTTCAGAAATGCATTCATTCTATATATTCATGTCAGATTTGGTGTGGCCAAAGTCACACATCACCTTGATGTAGTATAGAAGACTGAGTATAAAGAACCAAAGCAACCAGGACAAATGTTCACATCTTGGTGTGTGACATGCAGCATATTGTAGTTTTTGGTTTATATTGTCAAATGTAGATATAGGAAGGGTAACATCAATTTATGACAACTACATTATTCAGATACAGCAAATCTAAGTTTCTAAAGCCTTTAGGGCTCTACAGTATGTCAAACACAGTTACATTCTTATGTTTAGTGGCCCTTAAATGTGTATTCTAATTATGTAAATCCCTACATTTTACATAAAACTCCTCAAGGAATACTGGCAGGAAAGGGGACACACCTTTTGTGTACAAAGACATGCACCAGTAAGTGGGGTCCCCAATAATTCAGCTCGTTTTAACCCAGGACTAGCACAGGGCTGGAGAAAGAGGTGAAGTGCTTGAACAGGCATGAGGAGAGAATGACTTTTCACTGATGCTTTTCACCCACTTACCAAATCCATGTAAGACATAAACATAACTTCTTGCACTAGCCAGGAAACTAAGACATCTTTGAAAACATATCCAGTTCAGCCTAGAAATAAATTAGCTGCTGTACATTCAGCTACATGGGAATGTGCTGAGGATGACTAGCCAGCTGAGGATTATTCATGGCTGTGAAACCTGCTCTCAGCATTCGCAGCCGATACGCATACAGTGCACGGCCTTTTGACTGTCTATATTTGTACCACTCTGCTTAGAGGGCTTTGCATTCACTTAGCATTGGTCAGGTCATTACATCAGGCATCAGTGCTTCGCTGTAAAACAGAACGATTGCCTGAAGCAGTTTTAATCAGTTTGTAACTGGAAATGTTCCATACAGGTCAACGGCTATCAGTTGTTGGAGTGTGCATAATGTAATTAGAATAGGTTACAATTGCTATTTTTGACTTAAATAAGGGCCTTTTTGCTAAAGTCCACAGCTTTATCTGAATGCATGCTGAACTCTTTCTTGCAGTAGTGGCACAGTCCATGGAGGCTTCATTCTCCAGACTCAGGAACTCGGACTGTTTAAAGAAATCCATTATGCATAAATACTACTGGAGTATGAGGAGGAGAAAGGGGCGGGCTTGTTTGGCTTTCTACAAGTCGATATTCTGCTGCCCTTGCTCTGCAGAATTTACAAGTTGTCTTTTTCTTTAATCAATATAGAAAATGTATAGATTAATACATGTGGGAGGGCCTGAAAAATGTTACTACTGTCATGACATACCTTGTAAAGCCTGCTACAGATCATTCCCTATTATGTCACACATTATTCACCCAATAGCAATTATGTCTTCTATGTCTTTTGGACTCAGCTGTCGTATTTCAGCAGAATCCTGGAAGAGTAGTTTCCCTACAACATGTACGTCTACGGGCCTAAAAATGCTTACGAACTACAAGGTCACTACCTTTTCTTCAAGCTCCCTTCAAGCTTCAGGAGTTCCTGCAGCTCAGCCTCAGCTAAACCACTGGTCAGTTTCTGCAGCACTCTCCTGTGTTTCTAGGTAGTTTGGTAACTAAACAGACCTGGCTTCGAGAGGCAGGTCATGCAATTACTCTGAGGCAAACAAGACAACTTTTCCAGGCTGCTGATAGTGGCTGCTGCCCTCTCATTGCGTTTTACATATTTAAAGCCTAACTTTCCACACAAGGTAAAATTAGCACTGAAGCAGATAATTTTTAAAGCATCAACTCGTAATGTTAAACAGAGCAAGTGACTTTTCCTCTGAATTTGCATGTTAACATCCGTCCCTGTGTGTTGCTTGTTTTTAATGGCAATAGGCAGAAAAAATCCCACAAAACATGGAGGCCAAAAAACAGCAAGCAGAAATGGTGTACTGAAATTGCATTTAGTGCTACAAAAAGTTTCCTTCTATTATTATTAAATAGCTCTGTTAACACAGCACCTGAATGTTTAGGTTAGGCTTTATTTGGTATCTGCTGCAGAAAACTGACATGAATAGTCTTCATTCTCTACAGTTCATGCTCTAAAAGACATATTGAGATGCAGAAGGATGTTTGGGAAGAAATACAACCAATTTACTGATATACTGACTTATTTGCATATTAAAATAATAGTCAACTGTTCATATCCCATAATCTTCTCAATGCACTGGAAAGCACTAAAATTTAGAGGTCTGTCACTGGTATTCCAGCAGAAACAGGTCACAGGCAGCCTGAAACCTTACCTGTGGTGGAGAACTGCATCAAAAAAGGCATGGGCATTTTTGTTTGAGTAGCAGAGGGTGAGGAAGATGAGAATAGCTCCTTTTGTGGAGGGGTAGGGAGCAATCTGATAAAATACAAAAATGAACCAGCCAGGACATATATACTGGTTTCCAGAGGAAGCACAAAACAAATGTGTTGGAAGAAGATGGGGTAGTGGAGGGATTCCCAGGGTGAGAGTTCTGAATCAAAAATTACTGGCAAAAAAAAAAAAAAAAAAAAAAAGCTTGACTGTCTGTACTTAAAAGAAGGAAAAATGAGAATATGTGAGAAAAAACAGAAGAGGAAAGGCTGTGTCGCTAGAGGACAGGGAAGTAAGCTTGGATCACACAAGGCACACAAGGACATGTTTTAGAAAATTACTGTAGATATGCATTAGCAATTACAAGCAGAAAGAGAAGAAATACAATGAGTTGTAACCTTAAACAAACACGGAATATGGAAAGGCAAGCCTGGGGCTACATATTTATCTATGTATTGTTGAATCTTGATCAAGGAAACCAAAACCTCTGGATCCAAATGACATCAAAGATCAAATAAAAATACTGACAATAGTTAGTTCTCATTCAGACCTAGGCTAGACAACTCATGAGAGGGTTTAACTGTCACATGTACAAAGGCAGTTTTTCAATAACAATTAGGGGAAGAAAGAAATTCAGGCATGGTAGCTGTCTTAATTCAGCCAATGCTGAATAAACCTTTCTAATCACATTCAGCACAAATAGAACTTGGAGAAGGGGACGTTTGTTTTTGTTTGTGGTTTGGTTTTTTAACTGCTGTGTCTGTGACATAATTATTAATTATTCAATGTAGTGCTCTGTTGGAGAGAAATGCCAGTCTGTTTTAGATGGTCAGCTGCTGGAATCACAGCCCATTGCTGATCATTTGCTCATCCTGCTTCTATGAAGTCTCAGTCTAGTCTCTCTCTGTGATCTTTGCACACTCCCTTTGCTGTCCCACTCCCCCCATCCTTGGCAGACAGCTGGACATTTTGAAGGCCAAACATGAAAAGAAGCAAGAGGAGACACTTTGAAGTCCTTCTTTCTCCCTATGCTAAGCTCAGCAGACTTCTCTACTTGCAGCTTGGGGTATGCTCCCCTGTTTCTGGAAGGTAGAGGAGAGGGAAGAAGCCACTCAGATTGGTAATTTGTGCCCATTTTCCTTACCTATTTGTAGACAAGGGTACCAGTGAAAAAACTTTAGAAATGTTTGCTGTTCATTGACTTTAATAGCTGTGAGGACAAAAAAGGGGATCTGAAGAGCATTTCTACCCAAATATATCTACAGATGCCTTGTTTTGGCTTAAGTCTAATTGTAAACTTTAAAAAAATCCAAACAAATAAAACTTCACTTCCTTTTCACAGTAGGGAGGTTTCATGGGAGTAATGAGTGTGCTCCCAGATATTATAAACAGGACCAAGATACTAAGCTTCATAGGCAAGGTCTATTAAGTAAATTAACTTAAATAGTTCAAAATGGCTTAATTTGTATTGAAAACACCCCATTAGTATGTACATTCTTCAAACAAAAAGAAATCTGTATACCAGTGTATTTATTCGTATAATTAGTGTGATTGTAATAGCTGCAAAATGAAAATCTGTAGACACACTCTAGAAAACATGCAGTAACCACTAACACTTACCATTCCTATTGACATGATGTGCTAACTGGCTGACCAGCTCCCTTTTAGAGACCTTAAATGTGTTTAGTTTCAGAAAGGGCATGAAAGATTCCAGAATCACAGGTTCACAGAATGGGTAAAGTTGGAAGGGAACATCCATGGGATCATGTGGTCCAGCCTCCCTCCTCAAGCAGTGTCACCCTAGAGCACATTGCACAGGATTGCATGCAGATGGTTCTTTAATATCTCCAGTGAGGCTGAATCCAGCATAGGTTACAAGAGCTAGACAGTCAGTCTCATCTCAAGTGTGGTCCACCACTTCTTTTTTTTTGTAAGCTTCGCTAAATAAATTCACATTGTCCAGAACATTTTGATATATTTCTAATTTTATACCTGGGCAGAGGTCACATGGAACCAGAGTATACAATGTGCATGCTCCAGGTTGAAGACACACCAAATTGAGCTGCTGAGTAAGATCTAAATTACATCCTTGTGAGAAAGCTCAGCTGGGAGGCTAAAGTCATAGACAACAGCAATAACTTTGCCCTTAGATATTTCTTCCTTCAGACACAAACAGAATTATAGTGGCTGGTGTATTTTGCATTGGTGACAAGATAGGCGTGATTTTCCATCCAGTCTAGGAAGAGTGATAACCCAGCAAACCCCTCCAAGATGCCTGGTTAGGACTCCAGGAGACCTGGGCTTCTGAAATGAGCTCCTGAGCAGATCTCAGCCAGGCTCTCCACCTCCTGCGTAATTATGCTGCTTTTCAGGATGCGAACATCAAAGTCTTAAATTAAAACTTGAAAATCCACAGTCAAAATGCTGAATGTGAACTTTATTCTGGATTTGAAGGGTTGTTTGCTGACTTTGGAGTAATGTAGGAGGATAAAAACTCTCTCAAAAGAGCAAGACGACCTCTGTTAATAAGACCTTTGAAAAACACACACTATTCAGCTGAGTATATAAGAGCTAAGGATATAATTCTCAAGCAGAAATGGTTGAATTGTACCTTGAGACAGGAGCTGTCACTCTACTTAATATGGTTTCCAATTGTTATGGTGTACTTACTCAAATGATAGGGTGATCAACAAACAGCTGTTGCTGTGCCTATGAATTGGGCTCCTTTGACTGCCTTGTGTCCTGATACAGGACTGACTACTGTCGCCTGTCCTGTGCATCAACAGGAGACTGCACCCTCAGAGCTACCAGTCTGGTTCTGCTCCCTTCACCAGCAATCAAATTTGTATTTTAAAACTGTATAGATACATACCTACATATACAAAGAGAAGATGAGTTTTTATGCTACTGATGAGTAGCCCATAGGTCAGCCCACAGCTTTGATATCTAAGATGAAAATACTAATATTTCTATTAGTTTTGAGAACCAGGCTACAGAGCTCCCCATAGGAGTTTTACATATTATTTTCTGCACATTGTACCCTTGGATTTACATTATAGTAAAAAACAAAAGTCATTATTTTCGTAGCATACTCCAGCTTGCAAGAAGAGATCAAGCACATTATGTGAACAAGAATTCAGAGGAAAAAATCCAAAAAGTCTAGCTGTTTGAAATGATAATTAATTTACCATAACAAATAGAAAGAAAAAAACATTTGGCAGGTGGTGATTGACTTAGCAGTGCTGCTAGCAAATTTTAGTTTACTTGCAGGAAGTGTATGTTCATTGCTCAGTAATCCTCAGTTCACTTTGCCAAAATCAGTGGAGAAACAGCCTGTCAACTGCGACAGATGTAGTTTGCTGTAGGTAGCTGGCCCAGAGTACTCAGGTTTGAAGTGGTGAATGGACAAGGCTTGTCTTCCATTTGGGGACATGGGACAGGGCAGCACCATTCCGAGAATCCATCAGGTTGGAAAAGACTTCTAAGATCATTGAGTCCAACCCATGACCAAACACCAACATGCCAACTAGACCATTGCACGAAATGTCATGTCCATTCTTTCCTTAAACACCTCCAGGGATGATGACTTCAACATTTCCCTGGGCAGTCCACTCCAATGTCTAGTCACCCTTTCCGTGAAGAAATTCCTCCTAATGCTCAACCTAAAGCTCCCCTGACAGAGCTTAAGACTATGTCCACTTGTCCTTTTGCTGGTTGCCTGGGGGAAGAGGCCAACCTCCACTTGGCTACAATCTCCTTTCAGATATTTGTAGAGAGTGAGAGCATCATCCCTGAGCCTCCTCTTCTTCAGGCTAAACAGCTCCAGTTCCCTCAGCCACTTCTATAGGACTTGTGCTCCAGAACCTTCACCAGCCTCGCTGCCCTTCTCTGGATGTGCTCCAACACCTGCATGTACTTCCTAAACTGAGGGGCCCAGAACTGGACATGGGACTCGAAGTGCAGCCTCACCAGTGCTGAGTACAGGGGAAGAATCCCTTCCCTATTCCTGCTGGCCACACTATTACTGACACAGGCCAGGATGCCATTGGCCTTCTTGGCCATCTGGGCACTCTGCTGGCTCATGTTCAGCAGCTGTCAAACAGCAACCCCAGGTGCTTTTCCACTGGGTCACTCTCCAGCCAGTCTGTCCCCAGCCTGTGGTGCTGCAGGGGGTTGTTGTGACCAAAGTGCAGGACCTGGCACCCGCTTTTGCTGAACCTCATTCCATTGAAATCAGCCCATCTATCCAGCCTGTCTGAATCCCTCTGCAGAGCTCTCCTACTCTCCAGCAGATCGACACTCCAGCCCAACTTGATGTCACCTGCAGATTTGTAAACTGCAGATTTGTTACCTGTTAACAATCCCCTCATCCAGATCATCAATAAAAATACTAAACAGAACTGGGCCCAACACTGATTCCTGGGGACACCACCACTGGACACCAACTGGATGTAGCCCTGTTTACCACCACTCTCTGGGCCCGGCCATCCAGCCAGTTCTTAACCCAGCAGAGAGTGCCCCTGTCCAAGCCGTGGGCTGCCAGCTTTTCCAGGAGTGTGCTATGGGAGACGGTGTCAAAGGCTTTGCTGAAGTCCAGGTAGACTACATCCACAGCCTTCCCCTTGTCCACCCGGCAGGTCACCTGGTCATAAACGGAGATCAAATTGGTCAAGCAGGACCTGCCCTTCCTAAAACCATGCTGGCTATTCATAGTTGTCTTCACCTCTACTCTATGGGTTGTCCTCTATTATTTACACAGGGCAGTAACCCTCTAATTTTATCTGAACATTTATGTTAAATGAGGCCCCACATTGTTCCTACTACATCAACAAGTGTAGTATGCAAAAAAAGAAAATAAATTAAACAAAAAATAGAAATAGGACTGAAGAGGAGAAGCATAACAGATTAAAAATTAAAAGTACACAAATATGGCTTGACTATCTAAAAAATTCCTCAACTGCGTTGCTCCCTTGTATTTTATAAATCACTATTCTGCTGGGGAACAGTATGCAACCCGTTAAGCTTCTAGGGATGTTATATCTACATCAGAAAAGAATTACTCTATTTTTAGCACACAAACATGTTCTGGTTAAAGAAAAGCAAAGTAAAGCCATGGCAATTAAACTTAATAGCTGTGCACAGCAGTCCTGTCAGGCTGCCTCTCTATAGGTGAATGGAAAATGCAGTGGGACTAAAAGCTCTGTAGCTGAAGGAAATTGCACAATTAAGATGCTTTTCTGATTTGGTATTTGTAATCTGTTTTTTTAGGGGAGAGAAGCCATGTATTTGAGATTTTCTTCTAATTACAGGAAAAACATTTCAGTGAGATTTGTTGCTTTGATCCTATACCATATTCTTTCCAAGAATTCAAAATAAAGTGATTTTCAATTTCTTTGATCATGTTGTGTTACAGAAAAGAGAAATGAAAAAATGAGAGGCAGATCTAATCATTCACCATTTGGCTCTCTGCTTTCCATTCAGGAGTCTCAACTCCACCTCTATTCTTTAGATCCCTGAAAAAAACCCACAATAACAAAAAAAACCCAGAAAGACCCCAACCAATCAATCAACCAACCAAAAAACACTATCAAAAATAACAAATCCCCCCAAACCACAAAACAAACAGGCAAACAAAACAACTAAAGAAAAACCCCCAAAAACGCAAAACCCACAATCACCATATACAAACCCAAAGCAAACTCCTAACACAACAAAATACTCATTTATTTTTCAGACACTGCAGATATTTCTCATTAGTTATTGGCCCAAATTTGAGAGTGCTTGGGTAAAGCCACTTGTAAGATACAATGCTCAGGATAAATAGGTGTTAATTGTGTTTTGAAGAGTCTCTTAGCACTTTTTGACATGCTGCATCTCCAAATCTTGTCTGTTCTGGAAATTTCAAATAAAGCTCATCTGAAGTGAGATGTAGCTGAAAAGAGTCATTAGAAAAGCAGGAAGGCATTCTGGGACATTATTTGTTGGTAATTAGGAAAATAAGAAGAATCTTACGAGCTTTGAAAGGTTTTTGAAGGATGCAAAATGACTAAATAAGATTTGGAGTCCTAATCATTATGCTTAACTACAGGCAAACACGGTTTTGGAAGAAACAAAGGAGTAACAAGATTGTTAAAATGGCGGAACTGAGCTGTCTTCTACCCTGTTGGGTGACATCCATTTTTCATGGCAACAGGCAAAGAAGTTTTATAGCCAACAGTGCCTTAAGATGAGATTTTCAGGATGACACTAGTGCCTGAATCAGAGAAGCTCCCTTCAGGTTTGCAGTGGAAAAACACAATCCCACTGAACTGGAAAAGATTTACCATGTCTAGGCTTGCGTGCTACGCTGCACGGGGTATCGCACATCTGGCCCTCTGCATCTTATGTCTAAAGAAATGGACCCAAGAGCTCTTCCACATGATGCTACAAAGACCAGAATATAATCACAGTGTTTGTCAGCCAAGCCCCTGAACAGGACACTGGGGACCGGCTTTCAAGGCACATCTTGGAGTCTTTTCTCTGACGATGAGGTATTGCAGTGCTTCTGCTCACAGGCTGTGATAAGGGTAAGCTGTATGTGGAAAACAGTGGCTGATAAGTGGCACATCTAGCTGAGCTTGGAGCACTTGTGACAGTTTTTCCTTTTTGGGAAACTATGTACACTAGCAGACAGCTTCCCAAAGTATGCTTAAAGGGATGCTAGAACCAGATATTTACAGAGTGGAAAAAAAGGATTTCAAACCACACCGAACACAAACATACAATCTTAAAATCTGTACATTAGAATTCCTTCTTAAATTAAAGGGTTAGAACCCATTTATGATCTCTGAACAAACCTAGGCTGAGAGTCTCATGCAGTCATTTCTTTATACAACTTCCCTCTTCTTACACTCCAGCCCAGATGAGCTTCACAGGAAGAAGCACTATTTCATGTGACACTCAGTCAAATGGTTTGCTGGAGAATGGCTGTCACAAAGACTTCATTTTTCCCTTCTTAAGAGGGCATATGTTCCTACCGAGACAAACCCTGAGTTTGAAGTATCTCTTCATCTGTAAAAACAGCACATCACAGCAGGTACAAATGCTGTGTCAATAAACACCAAGGACCACAGCCTTATTTGTTACAGCTGTGTATCTCTGAAGGTCTGCAAGGAGGGAAAGCAGAAATCAATACGTGCAGACGGCAGGAATACTGAGTAACTGCCAAGGTGGACAGACACAGCTCTCCAAAGGCTGGAGGAGAGGCAGGGGATATGGAAAATCATGAAGTAGTATAGAGAATCCACTGACCCGTAAAAACTCCTCTTCAAGTATCTTGTCCCTGAGAAAATAGACAGAAGATAGATTTCTAGAGGAAAAAGTCTGTATTAAGCTAAAATTATAGTTCAGAACATACTTTAATAGCTAAGGGTAATACAAAAATATTTCGCCTGCAGTTAAATAATCATGAGAAGAGGAGGAAATTGAGTGTTAAAAAGAACTAAAACTCAAAGATTCAAAAGCACTAAAAAATGTGTTATACAAACATCCGCGGGCCTGTCCAAAAGCTATTCAACATAAAACCCAACAACAAAAAAAAAAGTAGTTCAGTAACTCTGAGATATCTTTTTTCCGCCAGAAAAAAAAATGGCTTCATTTTCATCAGCAATACAGAAAACCAGAATTAAATAAATTCAAGTTCTCAATTTTTATATTAATACCATCCTCTGGGATCCACAGAGCTCAAGACAGAAGCTGTAACTTGGAGCTGTAACTTACATTGGCGTGACTAAGGGCAAAAGACAGAAGTCCACCTTCCACAACGTTTTACTGTGAACCCTTCCATTATGCTACAGAAGTTCAGTATATCACACAAAGGCACAGCGGTTATGTGAAATAAGACTTGAACATATGTATGAAGCAGCAGAGGGAGAAAGAACCTGACCTTAAAGTGTTAATTTAACAAAAATACAATTGTGCTTTTCAGCCTGAAGCCAGTGTTACATAAGTACAGTAATAGAGAAAAATGGTTTCCATGCAACATAGCCTGATAATCTATCTGAGTAAAAAGCTATTTTTAGTTTTCAAGAAAAATTATTTCTTCAGATGAAAGAATCACTTTCACTATACTCAAAAATTACTTCTTGCCAACAATCATAAGTATGTGTACCATCTATTTGCACGTTTTGCATGGATGTGATAATTTTACTTGATACATCTCTTAAATGCTAAATTCTATTAAAATATATGTAATTTAGTAGAATATTTTATTCCAGTGAATTCTTCTACTAAAATGAATAAATACAATGTTTTTTTCTTGAAGCCAACTACTTTACGTGCTGTAAATAGAAGTCAGTGATATTACTGTGATACTAACTATAATTTTTAGAGACACTGATGTAATCTTCTTGTAAACCAATTTCTCACAACAATAGCATACAATACATATTACAATAGCATAATAAAGATTTTTTTTCCCCTCAGCTTATTCTTTGCCCATTTAAAAATTCTTTCACTCTGCTGGATGCATGGTAGTTATATGCAATGCTCATCACAACAGAATTCAGAATAGGCAATTAATTATGTGACTGATTTGTATTAAGACTGCACTACAGGATTAATTTAAAACAGGGTCCACACTAAAAGTCTCTGATCTAGTACCTAAAACAAAGGACTTGTTACATTAAGAAAAGCTGAGGAAAAAAAAAAGCAGAGATCAGAGCACAACAGAAACAGAGGTCATGTTAGTGTCACAGAGAGAGAGTGCCATACTATATATAGATAGATATGTACATACATAAGGCAGGATGACAATAGAAGTGGGAAGGCAAAATGTCAGAGGAA
Source organism: Anabacerthia variegaticeps (assembly GCA_035583185.1). Classification (NCBI taxonomy): domain Eukaryota; kingdom Metazoa; phylum Chordata; class Aves; order Passeriformes; family Furnariidae; genus Anabacerthia; species Anabacerthia variegaticeps. Next base: position 85,519,167 of record JAWWEW010000001.1, on the reverse strand, counting down.
AGGGCGCACAACAGGAGAGGGAATGGTAGGAAAAAAATAACATATTAAAAGTTTAGGCAGAGTTAGGGAATAGACAGATGATCACAGGTGACTGAAGTCCTATGCTTTCCCTTGTAACTCTGCAACTCAACAGTGATTCCTCAGCCCAATCCACTGGTGAAGTAAAACCATCAAGAGCACCAGGCAAGCGACTTGAACCACTGAAGCTTACTTCCTGAACAGAAATGCAGGATCGTGAGTACAGTCACTACATGCTGAGGTATCATCTGGCTTCTCACTTAGTGACAGCAGCCCTGTGTCCTCAGCAACAGCAGTTGTTGGTTTTCTGAGCTGAGGGCACAATCACCACGTTTGTTTGTGTAAACCTGTGTTTACCTTTACCAGGAGCTAGTGATAGACACCATGATTGTTCAGGTTTATGTTTCTCTATGATGATCAGCTCTGCATGTGTATATTAGGAAAATTGTGGACTTAGTTCATATATATGAACTTCATCTCCTGGGAAAAGGAACAGTTATTTAGCCTAAACACTTTGTTTACAGCCCAAACTCAAAACCAACACTGGCTACGCAGCTGACATATGCCCAAAGCATCTTCATCTGACAAGGGAAAACTCCCTCAAACAAAGACAACATGGCAATGAACAAACAAATTATATTTATTGCCCTCATAACACTCTAATTAGGATGTGATTTAAACATGGAAGCACCCTTAAAGGAAAATCTGAGAGAAAACTTAAACCAAAGCAGTCACTATTTCTAGAAGGAAAGCCAAAAACTAGAATTCCTGAAAATGGAGGATCCCAGTTCTGCGAAACTTTCAGAAGGTTTTGCAGATAATGATACAGACACAGAACTTCTCTGTGAAGCAGATTAATTGAAAACATAACTGACATAGGTGGACCAACCACTGCACTGCCACAAACATCAGCCTGGCACAGCTGTGGTGAAGGCAAGAAAAGCACTTGAGGCCACAGGAAGGAGAAAGCAGAAATCGTTTGTGCATTCTGGTACTGCTTCCCTAACACGACATTCAGAAGGGCAGTATATGTTAAGCAATCAGGCCTTGGCTTCTACTGAATGAATTACTAAGATAAATTACTATTTTCAATGGGTTTGATATCAAACACACAACTGAAGATTTTTTTTATCATTACATTGTTTCATAACAAAAACTCCTACATCACCAGAAAACACCACTGATGCACCTAAACATCACAACGCTTGTATAATAGCAACATAATAAAATATCTAAGATATTTTAAGACCTTGAAGAGAAAGTAAGGATCCGAATGAATAGAAATACAAACGCATTCAGGATTAAGTAGAGAAGAATAAAGCCTAGGGCTTTAGGGGTTGGTTCTGGTGGATTTTTTATTTTTTTTAACTTTACAAAATAGTGTTTAGAAGAATATGTAAGACACAGATGAAATATGTAGAACACATACATTTTCACATCTGAAGAGTATAGCCTCTTGAGCCTTATTTTTAGGCATCAGTCTGGGATGAAGGATGAGCTTGACAGAGGATATGTACCTCTGGAACACAGAAGAGTTTGACTGCCACCTGAGACAGCAAGAGACAGAAAACTCTAAATAAAAATTTTGTGCATGTATGGGGAAATCAGTTTTTATGAGCAATGGGGCATTCACACAAATCCTTTTAGTGCCCTAACATTGCTGAATGCGTAGTAAGGGAAATAGTAGACAGATAATGTGCTAGTCATCAGGGAACCTGGAAAAATAATGATGCATCTCTGTGGATCTTTCCATGCAAGTCTTTTGCAAAATTCAGGACAAGACACTCCAACAAAAAGTGTGCGTCCTTGTAATATACACAAACAAAACTTCAGGTAGTAGCTGTAAATTCTTTCTTGATTGCTTTTATTATGCATCAGGTCTTTATTTAAGGGGCTCCTCTTTGGTTTAATTTTTTTTTTTTTTTTAATTCAAACATTATATTATAGCTGTATTTCAGTTGGGGTCAGCCTGAACACTGCTACAGTAACTGCTGGCACAGTTTTTGACCAAATGTGTTTGGACTGAGACAACTTGGTCATTTAATTTAATTAAATTCTCTACTCCTCTCTTTTCCATCACATATAATTTAAGCCATGTGTAGGATCTTAGATTAATGCAGCAGTGAGAAATCAAATCTTTCTACTGACAATTTTCTTCAAGCAAATCTTACAGCTAGTGTTAATAAAGTGAGTCAGCGACTGAATGAGAACAATCTTACATTTAACAGTTTTTAGAACATTGTACGTTTAAGGAATACTAAAAATTCTTAATGTTAATATGTCAGTGGTGCTACTTCATACTATATACTCTTCAGCTGGCACAGACACAAGCATATTGCTGATAAAGCACAATAGCTGAAATCATTATGCCAGTTACAAACTTAGGATGTTGGACTAAGCAAGATGATTGCTATTATTAGCATTTGCCTTTTGATGCAAAATAATAACCCATAATATCATTCAGAGCTAGAGAAAAAAAAAAAAGCACCAATTTTACTGGCGCAACTCCAGTGAATATATGTAAGGAAGACTTCGGAGCAATTCATCCACTAAACCTCTGATATTACATATGTTCACTTAAGGTACCATGACTTTATTTTTAAAAGTGCTGAAGCAGCACAAAATAAGCAACGAATCTGTAGGCAGTAGAAACTGCAATTACTTGAGGTGCTTCTTGAAGCTCCAAGTCAATCTTTAGCTGTCATAGAGAGCACCATGAAGGATTTTATTTTTTCTTTGTAAACTATACCCTTGTGGGTTCCTTCCAACTCAGGATATTCTAAGATTCTATAAAAGCAGACTGTGGGTTTCTGTGTTTGTTTCCCCCCCTGATTTTGAAGACTTGTTTCTTCTAAAACACTGCTAGTCTGTTGTGATGTAAAAGCTTTGCCAGTTGCTACTCTACTGTGTTTTGTATTCCCTACTTCAGTCTTGCAGCAAATTAGTCTCTGTGTAACTAACTAACTGGGCTTCATATTTCTGTTGAATACTGAGAAAAGTTAGAGCATGCATACACACTCCTACATCACAGTAATCATGACAGCAATCATTTTTGCCCACAACAAATCTTGTAGGGTCAATGTTGCCACCTTGCCTCCCATTTTGAAGGGTAGGAATAAATTATAGGCAGCATTCTGCATTCTGGCACAACTTAATTGGAAACCTACTGGCTTCCCTGCAACCTACAGTTCAACAAGGTACTCAGGTAGCATACCCAAGGCTGAGAGCATGTTCTTACAATCCATTTAATTCCCTTGTTCACACATGTAGCCAATCCTAATCTACCCTTTAAAACAAAATAAAAGAAGAAAATGATTACTCAAATATATACAAATGCTTGTTTTAAGCGGTATTACAAGAGGAAATGGGCTCAAGTTGCTCCAGGAGAGGTTTAGATTAGATATTAGGAAACAATTCTTCACTGAATGGGTGGCCCAAGGAAGTGGTTGAGTCACCAATCCTGAATGTATTTAAAAGACATGTAGCTGTGGACATGGTTTAGTGGTCAACCCGCTGTTCAGTGATGAACTCAATGATCTTAGAGGCCTTTTCCAACCTAAATGCTTTGATGATTTGATGAGTCTGTGAACATTACAAGTAGAGGAAAAATCTATGAATATTGCTGAATATTTCCTAAAGTATATAGTAAATACTATTCTATGTATTAAGCAAACAAAAGGACGTTTCAAAGGAAAATGAAAATTAGGCACTGTGCATTTATAGCATTAAACAGCATCACATGTACTAATGTGATGCCAGCTGTGAAAGAGGGGAGGAGCGCAAAACCAAAAAAATGCCATCACCCATGATCTGACAAGCCCAGAAAACTTCAATGCATCATACAACACAGATGCTTTCAGCACAGATTTAGAAGAATTTTGTCTACCAGAATGAACCGAAAAATAATTAAAATCATTACTGTGTCAGAAGTTTTCCACTTTTCATCCTATTGATTAACTGCCGGCAAAAAATAGTTTACATGTCTCACATTTTTAAGAGAGATCTATGTCTACTGCCCTCTGGACAGTCTGAGTCTCTTAAATTACATCTACTGACTAAGAAGTTTAATAACTGTTTCAGTAATTGGTACTTTCTAGATCATTAAGAGCTGAATACAAAGAAAGCAGCACTTCAGTGATAATTATCAAACTGTGGGTTTAGGTAAATATCCAAGAAGAGAAAGAAGTCTTCCTCAGCAGGAATGAAAGTATCTGGGCAAAAAGAGTCTTTTTTTTTTAGTGGAATTTGGAAAAACTCTTCATAGAGAATGACAGTCAGGGCAGTCTTTATATTCTGAGAAGGAAAAGCAAGAAAAGGTATGTGTGTGAGCGGGAATGGGCGGGGAGAATCTTTCAATGCAAATTGTATCATGTAAGGATTATATTATTTTGCACAAACTTGCTAATATTATGTAAGAAAACTGCAGGGAAAGCTGGACTCTAGTATCTTCATTCTGCTACAGTAAGCCTGTTACAAGCCACTTGAACCCCAAATGCAGAAGAGTTGATCAGCAAGGGTAGGACTATCAGTCAGATCCTTCTCTCTCTTTACAAAGTGAAACCTGATGGTTTTACTAAAACACAGATTTGACCTGAAAAGGATTCAAACAAAATATAAGAACGTCCCAGAAAATTTGGGGTTTTTATGAAAAACATGTCCCCAAGCTATTTGTAAATATTAACACGTTACCTAGCAATTGTCTTCAGTTTTTTTTCAGGGGGTTTTGTTTTTGTTTGTTTGGTTTTTTTGTTGTTATTGTTGGTTTTTTGTTTGTTCGGCACAATGTCCCAGTAAAGTAACAGAAAGAGGAGCCCAGAGAGAAGCCCTGCATTATAATTCACTGACTACTGCTCTGATTTCCTGATCCCTAAAAAATGCAGTGTTTGGTTGTAAATAGAGCTACAGAAGATAGTTGATATCAGAACAGAAATTAGAGTATTTTAACCACAGTAAGCAGTCAGGGAAAGGGAAATAAGATAGAAAAGTTGCAATAGATACTCCAGTCGGTGCAGAGCGATGGTGATGGCAAGGTTTGTCTAATCACACTTCTGACTACTTCAAACATGCACCTGAGTACATCGAGAACTGGGATTTCCAGAGAATAATGAAGCTTGAGAGAAGCAAAATTTCTGATACAATAGTTTTGGTGTCAGACGTATACATATGAAGGCCCTCTAGAACTTGAGCCACCATAAATATCAAAATTACAAAGTGGTAATGTTGAGATAACAGAAAAAGCAAAAATTTGGGCTACAGCAGTCCCACAATTTCACAAGCATTAATCAGCAAAATACCCTACACAAATTCCAACACCTCAAAAGGAAGTCAGTCTTGTCAAAACCTGTGTTTCTAATTTGAAAATACATCTTCATTTGTGCAACTGCTGAGCTGGCATTACTTTCACCACTCCAGCTGGAATGGATGGGGTGTCTGAATCACAGAAGAGTATGATTTACAGATTTTACCTTTTTGCTGGCTAACCAGACAATTTCCCCAGCTAAAAGCATGTTCTTGATCAAGAAAGGTGTGCAAGGTGAAGAATGCAGCAGCACACAGTGGCTCGTGCACTATGAAATGTTCTGCAAAAAAAGTTTATGACACATGAACCCGTACAGGTGTCTGTGCATCTCATCAGTTTGACTCACTGCCACATGGGCACTCTCAGCAGCAAGCAGTCATTATGCAAACATCATTGTTTACAGTTCACCCAGTGTTCTTCCATCCGTGGACTGGCCAAGAACACTAGTGCAAGTATTTGCTACTAAAGATTTGTCTCCCAAGCTGTACAGATCAGCCTGATAAGCCAAAAAAGCTTAGAATTTTTTCTGGAAAGGAAAACAATATTTTTTATGACATGAACACTTTAAAAAACCTGGAGTTTCCCTGTGTGGTGCAACATAATGTGTGAGGATAAACAATACATAGATAATCTCTAAGGAAAACCTACACTGTTTAATTTAAGATTACTTCAAGGCTCTGTCTGCAGTACCAGGGCTGTCTGTCCAGGCTGATTTAGCCTGCTGACATTTTGGTATGAAGAATAATTTATCATTTTGGAGTTATCAGTCTCTCAGCCGAAGGGAACACCTTTCACGAGACACATCAATTAAGCAAGATTAACAAATACTCAAATACTTTCAGCCTGCACACTGGTCTGTGCAGCCCTAGCCCTGAACAGTAAAATGATTATTTAACTCCTTACTGACAACATCCTCCTAACTTTACTCATGTTGCATACAGGGCATGGTAGAGTCCTTTATTCTAGAAATGGGTGAAATACTGGTTACATTTAAATACAGCAATTACAAGTACTGGCTACATTTAAATAAAGCAATTACAGATTTCTAAGCATAGGCACAGAGAATGGGAAAGTACCATAAAATTACTAAACGCCATCCCTTGCAATGGCAGGATGAGAGGGAGGCACAATTCCACTCCCTATGAGAACCAGGAGTAATTAACTAAATAGTAGCATTAGAAGGGCAGAGGCAGACTCTTAAATTAAGGTTCACTGAAGACTGGTGGACATTGTTTTTCCTACTGTATTACTAATCATTATGTAAAAGGTGAGACTTCCAGTTTGTAAGCTTAATGTTCTTATGCCCAGAGCATTTTTATGGGCAAAACTTAAATTGCTTCTGTGCTTGCAGAAGGCACGCACAGCAGGAGCATAAATATAAGCAATGCCTACTCAGGTAAACAGTGCAGTGCAGTAAACAGTGCCTTATGCAAAATCTCAGGAACCTCACTTGTGATTTTTTTTTGCCGTGGGATGGAACAACCAGCATTTGAGAGTTATTTTAGATAACAGCTAAAATGCATCTGGTTGTGGGCATGCCAATGGACAAAAACCCACTGTCGTTTTCAGAATAAAGGGTCTCGCACGCAATGCAAGCTCTTTTGACATATTTTGGGTAGTCACCTCTTGATCAGCTCCAGGACTAATATGATTCCAGATTCATCTCCTGATTGCGTGCCAGGGCAGTGTCTTTAATATCCAGGTGGACGATTAGTGAAAACTGACAAATAAAATCTGGCAAATAAAGATCTGCTTTATTTAGGTCATTTTAGTATCTATACGCAAAGTACTGCGTTCTTATATACTGAAATCATCAGCTTTGTTAGAGCAGGTCTTCTTCCAAAAGTAATCTGATGGACTGCAAGAGAGAAATTGTTTAGGTATGACAGGTTTTCCTGCGCAGTAGGGGCCACACAGGAGGATTGACTAAATCCAGCAAATACACCACACAAATGAAAAGAGTTGAAACAACCCACTTGTGCTCTTGTGCCCATGGCACATCAACAGGATGGCACCATGGCACAGGCAGGTCTAGCCAAGTCCTGAAAACACATCATCTGTAGGAGGACAATGACACCATTGATAAGCTCTGGCACTGCATGTTTTGATATAACCTTGAAAGCACCAGTCCCACTCAGATTAAATTTCATGGAGGGATAGAGACTGCTCCAACCAGTTTTGTTTTGGATGACTTGAGGAAGTTCACCATATTGAAGTGGATGACTGAAAACGCAGCACAAGCTATTTGCCTCCCAATTTTTTTTTTTTTTTTTTTTTTTTTTTTTTTTTTTTTTTTGGTTGTGGGGCATTTCCAGAAAAGGGGCATTAACACTGTCCCGTCATGGTCTTCTTCAGAACAGTGAAGTAGGAAAATTTCTAGCAGAAAAATACTCTGGCATTTTACTATTAAGGAGAGAACTGAAGAAACAAAATCGCAGAAAAACTGCGCTCCAGAAATGTCAGAGAAATATCCCAGTGAATGCACGTGGATGATACAAGAAGGCAAAGGCAGCAAAGACAATAAAGACAAAGATGAAGAAAAGGGGCAAGGCGTCCTATGATAATTTTTTAAACCCAGTTCTTGTTCACTGCAGGAGAAATATAGGTGATTTCTCTTGAAACTTATCTTCTGCATGTATAGTACTACTGAAATGCTCATTTGGGGGTCCTCTAAGCCAAAAGCTACTACAAGTGCAAAATGAGAAACAACATCCTATGGAGCTAGGTAGCTGTATTTCAGCTGTGGAGGAAACTACCGGACCTTTTTATAATTGCATAAATTTTAGAAGGGTTTTGAAACTTCTACTACTGATTTGCGCATAATATTGACAGCCAAGAACACAATATTTACTCCATTTCAGCAAGTGCATCACTTCAGCCAACATCTTCCTAAACTGAACAGGGCTAGGCACTTAAATATATTTTTAAGTACATAGAGAGGTGGTTTGAGTCCTCTCAGCTGCAGTTTGCAGCAAAGTAAATAAGACCTGTTAAATAAACATTTAAACAAAACTAAGCATTTCAGAAAGAAAATATTGTGGGATGCGATGCATCAGGAGAACTGAGTAGGCTCCACTTCATGGTCCACTGCCCCACTGCTTGAAAAAAAGCAGCTCAGGCTGAACATTTTTGAAGGCAAACATTCAATAAGGATACAAATGGTGGTACCATATCGCAACACTACTAAAAGGAGTACAAACATTATTGAATCATCTGTACAACTCAAACCACTCAATCCTTATTTTACAGAACCTATTACAAAGGCAAAGTAGGCAAGGAAGACATTTTCATCTTAACCAACCAAAATTCCAACCTGGCATAAAGCAGGGTAAGTTAAAGCATTATTTCCATGCAGCCATTCAATAAAAGCCTACTATGCATCTTAGTAGGATAATGGACAGCAGAAGGAGTTCTGTACTTAAGATCAAGGTTAAATATTTGCCACATTTAATTAAATTACAATTTTTTTTAAAAATAATGACTTGTGACAGGTATTATTATGAAGGAAATTATAAAGCTAAAAATAGTATTTTTATCTATATTAACTGTTCTTGAGCTCTGTACTCAGTGATATTCTTTTTGTTCTGACGCCTAAGGATTTTAATGTTTATTTTGTAGATTCTTATAGGGTTATATAAGTTAAATGAGTTTTACTAAGTTTCTCACATTTTTGACAGTACTTAGAAGTCACTGAGCACTTTCACACACATTTACCAAGGACACATTGTTTTGAAGAACACCTGCAAGGACTCCAATTGAGACAAGAATATAACTTGTAGTCAAAACAAGAGAGTAAGCTCAGAGCCCTTGGAGGGGCTCCAAGGGGCAGTTCTGAGGAGTTTTGAGGGTGGGCACCAGGGGAAACTGATGCCATTGGTTGGCTATAGATGTCACATTTGTTAATGACTGGAAGTTAGAAAAACTGAAACATTTGGCCGACGTGCTTGTGCATACCTTTGTGTGCACCTGGAAGCTTCCAATAAAGGGCTATTTTATCTATCTATCTATCTATCTATCTATCTATCTATCTATCTATCTATCTATCCCCACTAATGTTTCAAGAGTCTTTTACAGGAATTTAGGCATCAGTTTCTTCACCTAAAATATTCACTATCACCAAAGTAAACAATTTATTTTGTATTTTCAGTTTACGTGTGTACGAAATCCTGACATACGTGTTTGTTTATCAGCATCTTCACCTCAAAGTATCTGTGTTACAGAACATCAGTGTCTCATAGTTCTAAGCATGAATAATTCAGGTTGAGGTTTGCTGCAGTGCGTTTGTTCACCTTGGCAAGTGAAAATCTAAAGTGGTATTTGTGACCTATCCCTCAAAAGTGTGCAGTAGCACTGATGACACCAGAAAAAGTAAAGAAATTTAATTTGACTTCAAAACTGGAGCATCACTAATGGAGGTCTATGTTCAAATTCCTGTCCTTAAACTGCAAAATAGCCTTCATCCTGTACTCCAATTACTGAGAGAACACTTTCAGCAGTTGATCAACTTATCATGTAGAACCTCACAAAGTTTAAGACAGATTTTTCTACCTTCTCCAAATCAAACAATTTGTCCCAAATACAATCAATTAACTTCATTAAATACACTAAGATCTATCAGGCTGCGAAGTGGTTTGGCAGCAGCTTTCCATATCAACTGAAACCTCTGCCAACACCAAGCACAGTCTTTACCAAATTTCCAGCAGCTTTTTTCATTCCATCCCTTATTTTTCAAAGAAATGGGGATGCATGTGAAATAAGTGGTTTGAAGTAATCCTGGTAAAATTGTCTACGAACTCAAAGATGCAAACAACACAGGTCAATTTGTTCTCGCTCCTCTTAAGATTTTCATTATAAAGTCAAAATTTTTCCTAAACATGCCTTGCAACCCTGATTCAGTTTAATGATGTTTTAGCTGTTATCCAAATACCTTGAAATGAGTGATTTTGGTGATAAACAAATACAGTAGAATGACAATCCACTTTCATTGCATACTGTATGATTTCAAATCTGTTCAATACACAGTTAATTAAATGACTAGCAATTCACTGAGTGGACAAACACTGCAGGCTAAACACTGACTCTTAACTATGTATAACAGGCATTTATTGGTCCTTGATCTGGCTTTGTTGTCTGAAAAAAAGGGAGCCTATTGCAAATACCCAAATAAAATTCTTGATAATAACAAAATACGCCTTCAAAGCAAAGTATGCCATGTTGTAGCCAGGCTTCAGGTAATAATACACTAAATTATGCTGTCTATACTCTTGATGAACACCATCTAAATGTTACAACTCCCTATAAAATACTAAAACAGTGGGAGAAATATTTATTGTTTTTTCTCAATAATATATGGGTCAAGGGATTTCAATGTGACCTTTCTTGATGTTCTCTATAAAGTGTCTGAATATTTAAATAAAATGGCTAAGGTTTAGAGCTGTCTGGCCAGAGAGGTCTAACTGGGAGGAAGAATAATCAATCACAGCATCTTTCAGATAATTTGGACTCTTTCCTTCTTCCAACATTTTCAGATATGCTTATTGTAGACATAAAGCTAGAAATAATCTGAGAGCTCTGGGCACGTAGCTGGTAAGTAAAACACCTATGAAATTAAGGACTATCCACTTCTATAATCAAATCATTCCACCCTCTATCAGAAGTGAAAAAAGAACTTTGCATTACATACAAAAAGCTGATAGAAGACTGAAGAAACTTAGCTACTATTTATTTTACAGAGTCTATAATGTAATGTGCTTCTTTCAATCACTTACAATTTGCTCACAGTATTCCAAATTCATGTCAAGAAAGACTTTGAAGGCCCCTGCACAAAGACTTTTTAAAGGACCAACCTCATGAGAGAAGAATGAAAGCTAATGTCTGCTTCACTAAAAAATCAGTGGAAAATATAACCTATTAAATTCCTGGGTTATTTTTCTTTCTTTTTTCGATGTATGATGAACCATTCCAAGTTCACCCCTGCAATTCTGCTTTTAAGAGCTGACTACCTTTCTCCGATTTCTTACACCATTTATATGCTAATGGGTGTATATCTTCTGGACCAGAGAACTTCTGTTCAGATGTACATACCTTTACAGAGGAGCTCAGCATAAAAAAGAAAGGTACAGGAAACAACCTCTGGTTTTGAAGTCATATAAATTAAAGAAACACTCTATGCTTCTTAGAGGTTTCTAGCCATAGTCAGGTAATAAACCTTAAAAGAGTGAATTCTCCCTACTCAAAACCCAGAAAACAACAAAATGCCTTACAAATTGGGTTTATATCTGACAAGCATTAAAACTATGCAGCTTTGTAATAAGTTTCAAGATGCAATAGGCATTGTTAGACTCCACATCCGGCACCTGGCCGCAAAACAGAGCACTGCCACCTTCCTGCTCAGCACTGAGCTGTCCTTCTGCCAATGAGCCCTGTCCATCCCTCTGCTTCAGCACCGGCTGTCTCATTTAACAGGGAATAGAGCTTTTGCACTGCCCCAGCTCCACACTGATCCTTGGAGGTTAGAATCATGTCACCAGTATGACTCAGACCTTGATTCAAAGAAGTATTGAAGACAGTGTTCAATCATTTCCTCAAAGGCAAATATCAAAGGTCTAACACTCCTACATTCTCAATCATTTGCAGTGCTAAGGAATCACAGTGGTACTGAAGAAATACGTTTTACTCAAGGGGGGTATGTACACCCAAAACTATGTTACTAAAATATATTACTAAAATTTAAAAAGTGAGTTTAGAAAGCTAAAAGATCTGAATGCTATCCAGTTTGCCCACAGACTGGTACTGACATACATCTACAAAAACCCTGTGCAAATCATCCCTCCCAGAGGTTCAGCTGACCTGGGCCCTCCCATCTCTTGACATTCAGACACAGTCCTGAACTGACCACCCTAAAGTCTCAGATCCCTCCTGCAGGTTTTTTTCATAAGGTGTCTGCCACCATTCATTAGATTTCATTCCCAGTTTGAGTAAGTGGGAGAAATTTACTTATGCCTCAACCTTGAAGCCAAGGCCACCCAGAAGTGCAGACCACACTCTGCTTCAGCTGCAACCCACACACACAAAACAGCTGAAACCAAAGTGTACAGGAAAAGAGGATGAGGCAGACTGTTTTATCAGGACTGAGAGAACAAAAACAAATTACAGAAAATACTGATGAAGTGAGATTTTTTTTCTTTGTTTATGCACATATCTTGGAGATGGTAAAAGATACTGATCCTGCTAATCCTGTCAATTATTTGAAATTGTTTCTTCCTAAGCATGTTGTATGCAGTTTAAAAATGGAGATTTCCACTAGTTAACTGCAAATCTCCACAACCTAACGAATCCAACTGACCACCTCTCCCTCACAGCTGTTCTAAAACATCACCATATATTTATTCATGGGTTATATGTATGTTATGTTTCCTCTAATGAGCCTGGATTGCTCTTAATCTTTTCAGTATCTGTGCACTATAACCAGAGATTATGTCAGGATTAGGGTGTTAATTTAGAGCGTATCAGGTGGTTAGAGAAACTATTCTTGTGTTTGATCTGATGCCACTTAAACCTTAAGCCAATTTGCCATTCCTTTATTGTGATGTAAACAATTTCTAACTAATTATTAGCAATTATTTCTGCTTTCAATCCTACAGAATGTTCATTCTGGTTTTAAAACTTAAAATGCAAAAAAGGTTATGTGGCATAAAGCAAAGTGTTGGTTAATACTGTACATAAGCATGATGTTGTACTTGAACTAGCCAAGTATGAGAACAATGTAAGGGAAAAGTAAAGCTTTACTCATAACATATTTTACTCTTAAAGTATCAGGTCATTTATCAAATTGTATTTTTAAAAGGACCATAAATCTTGAAACTGTATCTTCTAAAATTTTCCATCTAAAAATACTTTAAAAAGCATTTCTTCCCCATTACAACACCAAGTTCACAAAGCACCTTAATTCACTTTTATTTAACAAAACATTTCACATCAGGAGCGCCTATAATGCTGCTGACCAGAGCACGCCCCACAGCAATGCTGAAACCAGGCCTTGAAACATCACTGCCAGTTTGAACAACCCTGGCAAGGCTTCCCCCTTGTTCTCTGTCCTTTCTGCATTACTCTGCCATAACACCACTATAAACCAAGTAGAAAGGACTGCGGAGAAAGCCTGACTGGAACGGCCAGGATGCTGTCACTTCCAAGGTGGTTCTGAATAGACGAACCGAAAGGAAGTTCCTGCAGCCAGACTACAAACCATGAGCCTTGGGGCTGTGCTCCTTCGGAGGCTGAGCAGAGCAGAGAACACTGCCAACACTGACCCAGAGCATACACGATGTTTCTTTTATTTTTCCCTTCCCTCTGCAGTTGGCAGTCTCTCTTTGAAGTGGGTACAGAGGTCGGTGCTCTCAGCAAGAGGGAAAAAGAATTAAAAGACCACAGCTGCTGCAATTGCCTCGCCTGGGGTGAGCAGCACTGGTCTTCCCATGGCGCGTCCTTGGGGAAGGCTCCCAGGAAGGAGCAGCCCCTCATCGCCTCCCTTCACTTCTGCTGCTCACACCACCAGAGCAAATCCACTCCTGCTGAGACTTCTCAAATGCATTAAGTGTGAGAGTTAAGTAAACTCAATTTGATTAAATCTAGTGGCTCTGAGGTGACAGTAAGTATTTCCAGTTCTATCTGATTCCTGATGGAGCAGTAGATTTAGGATTGAAGAATATTTTTTATCCCCGACTCTTCATTTCTCTGCTTCTTCATGATATAGAAAATAATAAAAATAGCAAGACATCTTCATCTTTTAAAATAGTTTCTATTCCCAGAAGATGAAGCTGCATTTGCTCATATTTCCACTCAAGAGCATGATAAAAACATTTAAGCCAAAATGAATAATTCTTGTCAGAAATCATCCACGCTTCTAACAGATGACAAAGAAGGGATTAGAAATTTGTAACTATTATCAAGGTATGTTCTCTACATTAGAGAAATTGTTTTAAATTAACATAGCAAAAAACCTACTCAGAGCCTCCAGAGACTCTTTGGTTTGCTCTGGGAGTTTGGAAGTCACTTACAGCTTATTCAGCGGGTTTTTCCTCCAGGGGCCACTCTGCTGCATTAAGAAATGCACTACGTGTCACTGCAGTACAAGAACTTGTAACAAACTTCTTTGGCACTAGCATTAGAAATTTATGATGAGCTCTCCAAGTGTAAGGGATCATTTAAAATAACTGCTAGAAGGGAGAAGGTAGCATTGAAATTGCTTTTGTCAGATCCTGCAGTAAAAACAATGAAAAAGTGTACCTTACATTTTTAACTGTAACATCATAGTAAGCACAGGTCTACAGCTGGTTTTGAAAACTTTAAGTATAATAATGAAATTTCATGGAAAAAATAAGCAAATTTTTTTTAGTACTATTTATCAACATTTTCCTCACATTCATCCAATTTATTACTAAGAAATACTCAGCAACTCTAGTAAAAGAAAATACAATTCAAAATAAACTTTTTTCTTAATCCTATAATCTTATCCAAGTAGGTACTAGGAAAAAAAAAATGTTGAAGGTGGGAATGGAAACAGGAGTTATTTCTGCTAGCACTACAGGTCTGAAAAAAGGATACTCCTTAAAACATTTTTTTTTAATGCACAGGAATAAAAACCAGTGTCAAGTGAAGCAATACACTATTTAGTGTTGGTTCATCTTACTCCTCTATGAGAACATAGAATTATCCATGATTTTACCTTTCTAAAACATCAACTGGATTTGCAGGAGACTGAGTGCAACATAGCACTGTACCTTGGAGGCAAATGACTACCTTACAAGGAGAAGCAGTTCAGACACTACAAAAATGCGTATGAACTGTTCAAGCAGAAACATGATCTGTACAAAAAGCAAAATGACATTTTGAAAAATTAAATTACAACAGGCCAGGACACATTTATGTAAAAGATTCAAAGTCTGCTTTTGTGTATTTCTAAAATTATGAGATATCTTAAAGAAAAATAAAATGAAAATTCAGATTATTAATGTTCTATTAAGCAATCAACAAGTTATAAATAATTACAAGCTTTTTTGTGCACTATTAAATGAATATTTTTACATTTTTATCCTTACACACACACAGTACCAGAAGTCCAATGTATTGGTTAAGATATATCTGAAATTACAAGAATTTTTTTAAAAAGTTAATATATTTTTAGTAGTCACTACAGAGGTATTTTTTTAAGTTAGGATTTTTGTCCGCCTATTTTATTGTATTCCTCTATGAAATGATCCCCAAATCAGCATGCTTTTGAAATATCAATCCTAAGATGTGTTTTGCGATTGTCATTCCAGTCAATTTAAACACACTGTTTTACCCATATGTAACTAATAAAGGTTAAGTGATGCCACCCTCCCACTAAATTATTTCACATGCAAAGGAAGAAAATGCAACACTTGCGGGGAAAAAAAAATATAACCTGAGCAAAACCTGGGCATTTTACAGAGGGGTAATTAATTACATCTGTAACTTTGTTCTAGTGTATCAAATCTAAACTTAATTAGCAAAATGTAGCATAGTAGAACACCATCTCATTTTCATACAGGAGATGATACAAAGCATCTTTAAAAAACAAAATTCCAATTGATATAAAACATTACAGTTTTCTGCACCAATTTCAAAAATGACATATTGTAGGTACAGGCACATGTGTTGGATCATGGGATGATTTCAGCAAAGAAACAAGTCTGTCACCTGTACTGGGTGCATGACAGAGGTCACAGATGCATGTCATCTGTCAGCACCAAAAAGAGGAAAAAAAACTTCTGCAGAAATTCAGGAGGTGCTGGCAAGAAGGCAGCTCATTGCTTACTACAAGCAGCCTCACTGGAGGACAGCACTGAAAATACTGCAGTTTCAAGAAAGGCTTTTCAGTTTCAACTGGAATATTTACTTTCCCCCTCACTATAATTCTCTAATATATATACACATGCTACTAAGGATATAAACTATATACTTTCTGTGAAAAAGTAAAAAAAACATAGTAAATAATTCTATCATGAAAATAAATGGGCAAATTATGCATCAAGCAGGAAATTCAGTCTCTATTTGAGAGTAATTTCTAAAGCTGACTTGCTGCTCCAGTAGTAATCACTCTAACTCAACGACCCAGCCTTTACAAATTCCCCATCAGTGCACACACCTGGACCTACTTTCCTGAGCTCAGGAAGTATGACAACAGGGTCTTGAGGAATACGAAAGTACCACAGCATGGCCCCGCTAATAAGTGTCTCCTGACAGTCTAGGGCTTTCTGTGTTTTTTGTGATACTGTGGTCTTACCTAGAAATTAAAAAGCCTAATCAAAGCATGCATCAGTTAATGACTTTTACAATCCTGGTGTGGAACAACACACTCAGGCTCTGCTTCAGTGCAGCCTGCTTGCAGTGTGTTATATCTGCACACATACTGTTGGCCAGTATAACCAGTGCTAATGCTACAACCCTCATCCTGGGCTTCATCAGCCAAATGGATTAACATCCCCTTTGCTTCTACCCCTGTCCACAGTGGCAGCCATATTTTTCATAATACTCATTCAGCTAACTTCATACAGCAAATACTCTAAGAACAACAGACCTTTGTTGAGTGGAGGTTACTTTACAATGCCTCATAAAAGACTGCCTGATAGGCTATATTCATATTCTGCCTTTTGAGATTAGTCAGTCAGAATTGATTGCAACTATAAATCCTCAGAGAAATATTTACTATAAATCCTCAGAGAAATATTTAACAGGTGCAGAATGTTTACTTCTCTGAAAGTACCTGAGTCAACTGCATCCCATTGTGAAGGACTAAACTGTTCCATGGAAACCTCTTTGGGGGGAGAAAAACCTCCTAACAAATAAATAATCAAATAAATAAAGGCAATGAATTGATTTCAAGCAGAGATTTGCTAGAGCATGACATGGAGTGTAGTTACAAAGCAAAGGTGTGGTTGTCACATGCTGAAATACTGGTGTTATCTGTGCTATCTAAAATAACAGTGAAAAAACAACCTGAATGCTCAGGCTTCAATACACTCCTGCATTCCTGGAGTTAGCTCTGCCATTAACCCTACATGGTAATAAGTGAATAAAAACTATTTTAAGTCTTCATTTTCCCACTGGTATTGAAGAGATTCAGCAGGCACAGAGACGCCTCTTTTGTTACACGTGCACTTTTACTTTGGTAGGAGTGCTTAGTACTGTAATGAGTAGATTCCAATATTACTGTAGTTGTTTTCACATTGCTAAAAAGTGGCATCAAAATTATACTTTGTCTGCCAAAATATATTGATTTTGAAAATGTTTTGTTGCAACATCTCTGTAAATGTTTCAGAATAGTTTCATATTAAATTAGCAGCACATTGGAAAAAAAATCAGCATTATGATAAAAAACATATTGACTGCTCCAAAGAAATATTTTTTAAAATGTTCTATTGAAAATATTTATATATAAAATTGTTTATTCTAGGCCAAAGCAAACATGTAAATAAAAAAAACAATTGCCATTAAGTAAACAGTCTGGATCCCACACAGCTCAGTTAATGATTTTCATCTGGAAGTGGCCTCAAGAGAAGACTTCATATCATAGTAAATCTACTAGTTGGTGTCCTCCTCCCTTACACTCCAGACTTCTTTTAGAAGGCTTCTACAAGCGTTCTTCATATCGTGCAAAACTAAGGGCTCTAGTTCCTCAAATGGCACCTTGAATCTGTCTATCTGATCGCAGAAGGAACCCACACTGGAGTCTGACCACTCATAGCTGTGGTTAAGAAGAAGACGCGGAGAACATACAGGTACTCATGACTTCTCTTGCACCATCCAGTCATTTGGTCAAAAAAGTCTTTGAAGACCTTGAAATAACCCACTGGGGAAAAAATTGAGCAGTCTGCAGCAGGGATTAGCTTCCCCCTTTGTCTGCCCACTTTCCATTCTCCTCCCGCTCTTGAGCACCCCTGAGGCTACAGTGATTTACTTATCTGGAAAACTCTATACCGGTTTCAGGGTAGATAGCAGCGAAGAAGGTGCTGAGGTGAAAAGCATGAGAAAGTACATACTGAAAAATTAAGACTGGGTCAGTGAAAGGTCTGTGTGTGTAATGTCTACGTCTAACCTGAGATACCAGCAAAGTCATCACCAACTCCTGCGTGTCTTCAGATGCCATACCTCAAGCATGACTTGACCACAGGAAAATGATCCTGTTTTCCACTTTTTTTATAATGCAAATGCAAATTATATTGTGCATTTCAAGACATGGAATACTTAATCCTGAGTTCTACTGGATTTTCTGTCCCAGATTTCACAATGATTTAGCTCTGAAGCTTTATTTTTTTGGAAAGGGAGAAGTCATGAGTTCTGGAAAGAACATCACAGGAGCTCTCAATTCCTATTCTACTTCAAATAATACAGATTTTACCTTCTTTCAAAATGTATTATGGTTTCTTTTTTTAAAGTTCAATGAAGTCCTCAAAAACTCTCATCTCAAGGATTACACACTGCTGTATCTTGTACTGTAGAACTCAGTATTGTAAGCAAAAGGATCCTGAGGAAAAATAGTCTCCATTAATCCATGACTGAACATACAAAGTCATTTGGATTTTCTTTTCTTGAATTCCCAATACAGTAATTCAAACATTAATTCAGAAAGATTTTTGAGGACTGGTGCAATCTAAAGCAAAAATGCTGCTGCTTTGAAAATTCTAGACTGGAAAAGTCCAGAAATTTATGATAGAGTTTAAAGATTTTCCCCTTCACCGCCACACACACACACTGCTTTATACTGTTTGCACCTGGAAGATTTTTGGCATTCAGAGGAAACAGTTGGTGAAAGCAAGCAACTTCCAAAACCTGCACAAGTGCATGGAGGAAGATTTCATGGCAGTGTCAATGCTTAACGATAGGCAGCTTCGGGGATTTAACGAGTGCAACTAACAATGATGATGATGTGCACTGCAACAGTATGTTGTAATAAAGTATGATCTACCAGGAAAAATGTGGAACTATATACAGATACATCCTTTATGTAGGTGTGCATAGGCTAAATAAGCACAACAATTTATTTTAACATCCCTTAGTTTAAGCATTAAGAAACCAATTGCAACCACCAATCTTCCTGAAGTGAAAATTACAAAGGCTGGGAGATTTTTCCAGGAAGTATCACTTTTCTGTGCTATTCATTAAACGTTTGACATTAGCCCCAGTCAGAGATATGATGGGCTAAGAGGCATTTTGCGTGAGTTGATACAGCACTTCTTACATGTGTTTGCCACTGCCTCTCACAAACAGCCAAAAAATGAGAATAAAGATGAAGGTACCATTTCACAACTAGTTGCTAATTAAGTGATGAATAAAGAACACATCAGATGGAGATGTGCTTCAGTGTCCCAAAATGAAATGACAATTCATTCTAAAAATGGGAGTCAGTATGGCTTTCAGTTATCTATATTAGCACTGTAGTTCAAATTGGAAATGTGCTTTTGAAGTGCATCTGCCAACTACTCTCCCTTTCTACACCTTGGTTCATGCACAAAGCTGTTTCGGAGCATGACACAGAATCATGGAATCATAGAATGTTTTGGTTTGGAAGGGTCGCCAAAGACAAACAGCCCTGCCATAGGCAGGTACACTTTCCACTGGACCATGTTGCTCCAAGTCCTATCTAACCTGAACTTCAACACTTCAAGGGATGGGGGGATCTACATTTTTTCTGGACAACTTGGATGGACCCAAGCCAGAGGTGTTCTCCATAAGAGCATCTAGAGTGCCAACTATGAATGATGCCTGCTGAACCAAACTAGAACTACTTCTGCAAAGCAAACTCACAGCATAAACATGTAACTTGGACATTGGCCACCCAGCTGCAATCCAAACATCTCCACCTATTGCACAGCACAGTACCAGCCTTTGCCATCAAAAACTGGCCCAGAGCTCAGGAAGACAGGCTGTCACTGGTCAGCTGAAGGATGTAGGGCATGCTTCCTCTCTTGTTTGTGTCCTTCCAGCACAAGACTATTTAACCTACTTTAGACAGAACTTTGAGACTTATCAATGAAAAGTGATTTCCACTGTTATTTCAAATGCACAGTTAACAAGCCATTCTGGTAATCCATTCCCTTAGATATACTGTAGCATGGATTTGTAAACTACCTATCCCTCACCCACATCTCACTTGTCAGACTCTTCATTAGAGCCAAGACACATTTGGGAAGAACCAGACCCTCTGGACCCAGTGAGGTTATCTTGCAGAACATACAGGTAGGTCTGATTAGCTCAGAGCAGAGAAGACATTTTTTAATGGAAATCCTACAGATTGCTGATATAAATGGCAATGCCAGTTGGCTTCACTTTCCACTGCAATTCCAAAATAGACAGTTTCCCACTTTTGCAAACATAAAGCCTGCACAATAATTCTACATAGCATTAAAAAAAATAAAATTTCCTGGTTTGAACAGTATACATCAAACAAATTTTTATTCATGTTAACTTTACTGACATTTTCTCCCTCATCTCTTGTAAATGCTGAACATGAAATATTTTTTTGGAGCACTATATGGGAAAGTGGAAGTTTTCATCACAGAAAGGCTCTAACAGTGACAAGGATGAGAAGCATAAGGTGACGGCATCCACGCAGCTGGCCATCGCACTCAACAGGGACAACCTGCCAGCGCAGCATCCACTATAGGTCTGAAGCTTGTTGAGTCTGGAGCCATGCACTTCAGAAAAAAAATCTGTGGGAAAAGCTGAACTGCAAACATCACTGGAGCCTTTCATCACAGAAAACTGTGGGTAATTTTCATCAGCTCTGAACTCCTCCCGAGAATTCACCTTCATTTTAAAGTTCAACAGGTATGGCTTAGTGAAGATGCCTAATAAAGTTAAATACAGTACAGCCACTACTTCTGGCACAAAAAAAAAAACCAAAAAAAAACCAAATGCTGAATTTATTAGGCCTACAGATCAGTAGATAAATTTCTGAAAGAGACTCTATGACTACGTCTCTACTATAGAATTAAACATGATTAGAATCTTAAACACATACTCTGGCACTAAGGCCACCTGGCAAGAGCATCTTGAGTCCTTACTATTAGATTATCTCACCCTCCAAAATGGGGCATCAGTATGCTAACTGGGTATCAGATGTGACTCTGGCCTTTGCAGACTCCTGACCAGTGCCTAGAAAGTCTCTGAATGATTACCAGCTGGAAAGGGCCAAAACCAGCCATGAAGTGCTCCAAGAAATTACTGGTAGGGCTGATTTGACTTCCAGTACTCAGGAACATTTTCCAAAACTGTAGTGAAGTAACCTTTTGGCAGCAGTGTCAGTACATGTTCTCCCCTGCCTTTTTGTGGAAGTTTAGAGAAGGAGCTGAGAGTTGTGATGGGACAGCAGAAGAAACACAGACACGCACAAACATAAATGCAGGTCAGAGAAACTCAGTTCCTGGGGATATTTTTTCATGGTCTGGCAGTAACAGGGGAACTGTAAAGTCTTTAATAATTTCTTTGGGATGTACACTAACTCTAAATGACACCAAGCCCCTGCAGATTATGAATAATTTAAAAAAAGAATATTCTTTCTCCCTTTTTATACGTGTCTAATGCTCTCCTTTATTTATTCCCATGAAGAGAAACCAAGAAAGAAATGGGGTCGGTCCTGTTGGTTGATACTACACACTGAGTCATAAAACTTTTTATTCAGTGTTCATACTTTTCAGTGACAGTTTTGCTTGAAAATAATTAAGAACCACCATCAGAAAGAGCTTACAGTCAGAACAGCTGAAGGAAAAATGGAAAAAGTTGTCTTAAACCACCTTCTTCTTCCTCTGATCCCAAATGATCCAGACAGAACCAGCTCCCAGCATGAACTGTAGCACAGTAAGGACTACAGAAACCAGACACAGCAAAGTCATCTTAGTGTCAAACAGACCTCATCGCACAGAATTTCTGTTCCCTGCTCAGCCTGACAAGCTCTTCTCCATATCTCACTCAGACAGAAAGGAGTATTAGCTGCAGGGAGGTTATTTTCAACAGTGTGCCTGAAGGGAATCCTCAGCTTCTTATTTAGTCTCTTGCACTGATACAACCACCAACCATTAGATTCCAGAAAAGGATCCAGCTATTCCCTAGACTTCTGGATAAAAAAAAAGCCTCTTTTCATACATAAAACTTACAGTACGCTAGACAGTATATCAGCAGCAATTATGACTGGTGCTATAGTTGTTGGTCACTAAAGAGAACCCTCCATTAACAAGAACAAAGATAAGCTGGAGAGTACATAACGCGAAACAGTGGGTTTTAGAAACACAGCAGCATTTGAGAATTCCTGTCAATATTCTTGCAAACCTGAGGAGAAAGTGATACCATTTGCATCAATATTAAGATGTTGAACATCAGTCACAGTTCTGTTACGTGTTTTACTGCTTTTAGAAAAAAGGTGAGGGCCGAATGAGGCCTAAAATTTGTATATATCAAAGGGATGATCAAAAGGCAAAATGTCTGAAAGTTTTTCAAAGAAATGAAGATTTGAAGTATTTTTGGAATTTAGTTTTGTAGTTACACATCATTCTGTTGCTGCTTTTAACACACACCAATATTCAGAGTGCTGTGGTCCTAGTTCGTGAGGGAACAGACATAGGCTGGAAAACATGGCCATTTCTTGCCCTTCAAAGCACCTAAAAATTCAGGCAATTATAATTAAGTGCTTAAAAATTCCAGTCTTGGTGTGAAGATCTGCATGTCTGTAGCTTTAGTACCTTTCTACAATGACACAACAATAAACTCATAAATAAATAAACTCATAAATAAATAAACTTATGGTCAGGACATCAGCATTAGCACTGGACTGCTTTGCTTATTCTCCTCTGTATGACAGACAAATGAAGATGGGCTGAAACTCTTCTGTGACCACTGAAATTGCATCACTGCATGTAACAGCCAAATGTGACACTGTATTTTCCCTGGAAGAGAAAATGTATTCCTCAGAATATGCTAAAATAGTTTCCTCTGGAGTTTATTCAGTCAATCAATAAAATAAGTGTCTTGGAGGATATGTGGGATGTTTTTGATCCCATGGAGACTACAGCTACTTTTGAACAACTGCCTGTTTACCAACAGGTTTTGTGAAAAAACAATCAAGATACCCTGTCCCTGCTGAGCAATGATAACCAAATAAAATTGAACTTTCACTCCACTGTGATCATACAGTAATCTAAAAACTGAACAATTTCCTCCTGCCTTCCTTCCCTCTATTCTTTAACTCCACTAGAAAGAGTCACAATTTACAGTGTATGTCACTACAGCAAAAGCAGAGGTAGGAGCAAACTGGAGGACTTTTTTGTGAAGGTCTGGTACCTCAAGTTTTTAAAAAATTTAGCCCTTCTTATATTTATTTATATGGCACAAATGTCTGCTATTCAAGGCAAAATAAATAAACAAACAAGACATTGCATAACAGTTTCATTAAAAATAAGCACTTTCTGTTTTCAAAAAAAATAACATGGCACAAAAAAAAAAAAATTACTGCCAGCTATGCCACATCAGTAGGAAAGGCACCACAGCAAAGGACATGAAGCTGAGCATTGAGTGATGAGGCAGGGTATCCAGCTATAGCCACCACAGTAGATGCTAGGAGAAAATCTAGTTGCAGTGATAGATGACCACCATTCAATGACAGATTGAAAAGTAATCCTGACACTTTCATCCTTTGATTGCTTTCATCAACATTACATCTAGTCAATTCTTCACATCCATTATTTTCATGTATCTAAAGATTTATCACTCATTTTTGAAAGGCAGTATTTCATTTTGTGTCCTCTAGAAGCAATTAACTAAATTCATCTTCTGAATCTTCAGCATTGTTACTGCATTATTGCCATGTTTTAATGGAATTCCTCCGAAGTGATCTGCCATTAAGTACAGATTCATCATAATATTTTATTTTAGGTTTCCTTTGGGTTTATTATCATGAAGGACGTCAAAATAACATCAACATTAATTTAGAGACATAGAATTCAATAATGCCACACAAAGTAGGGTACAGATGACATTCAGTATTGCTCTGTAAAAGTTATAATCAAACAGCATATAGTGCTGCAAAGAATTTTAGAACTCATGACCACATTTTGTAGTATCAAGCTCAGAAGGGCCAGCTAATTGCGTGCCAGAAAATACCAAGCTACATTTGTATTTAGTTTAATTCAGCATTAATTTCAGGGATCTGGTTTTCCCACAACAGCTTTTTTTTTCCCCCTCCTTGGTTGACTGTGCATCTTAGGAAAAGGACTATAAAAGTAATGATGAAAAAAACGCTGCCTCCTGCTTTACAGCACAAAAGATGTGAATAAGCAAAATTCAAGAGGGATGAGAAAGAAAAACTGCAAAAGATTGATACAGAAGCCTTGTGAGATTTGGTCACTTGCTCAAGCTATTAACAAAAACCAGTCAGAGACTTTTAGAGGAAAGTAGTAAAAAATTACTATGACTTCGCTCTTAAGGACAGCTGTTCAGTGAGCACCGGCAGTTGAACTAATGGGTATGCTTGTATCTGAGTGGAACAATTCTTCTTCCAGTCAAACCCCTTTACACATATAGAAACCTTTGTGCCAGCAGGTTATTACATGACACTACATATGTGTCTCTTCGGGTATATTAGAAGAATACAAGGCAAGACTATAAGTGAGATCCTTACAGATGTGGCTAATGAAAGAAAAGGCTAACATCATGAATGTTAGGGCTAGATTACTTCTTGAAGAAGCCTAAGCAAAAAATAACAAAACAACAAACCTCTTCAGAGATTGAAAGCTTTTCTTTTTGATGTAAATATCCTAAAATCATACGACAACCACATTGGAAAGTATCCCATCTTCCAAATCACTTATGACAATATTAAACAGATATGTAAAAAACAGATAAAGAACATTTCACTAGTGGATAACAAGATTCCTTTACTGTAACTTCTGGCATCCCTTTCCAAATTACAACACCAGCATCCAATTCAAAAGGCACCCAACACCACAGAAATGGGTATGCCGGGAAAGACAGTACAGTACAGTATCAGCCTTGATTCAGTCAAGTTAATAATATATGAGCATGTGACTAAAGTGGGTCTACTGGAAAGATAAGCTGATCAACTATCTTAAATGCATTTGCTAATTCACTGCCCATCTTCTTATTCCTTTTTTTTCCTGTCCATTTAAGGGGAATGGTTTATAAAAAGAATTGTAGGCAGATAATCAGCATTTTTAAAATAGCTAAGCTATTCCCAAGTTAGTTCAATCATTTTTCTGAAGGGAAAAAATGGAAGATGTGCCAAAGGAGACACCATTTTTCATTAAAAGGAAATGAAGTATTTCCTCCTTAAAATTGATTTCTCTTAATCACCTCTTGTTCATCACACAAACACACAGATACTGCTAACTACTTCTCCACACATTCCATAAGCCCATATTGCCCAAGGACAAATTGCTTTCTCTGGTCATACAACGTAAGATGAAGTCCAGCCCACCTCATCTAGGCAATTTATTTGCCGCTACGTTCTAGGTGCCTAATAAAGGCTGATTGTGGGACTTTCTTTATTTTGTTTTCCTGAAGAGAGGTACATACTCTGGAAATCCTCCACATATAGACCATGACCTGTCTAAACTGAAGTGAACAACATCTCCGAATTTAAGTGCATGTTAACTGCCCACTGTAGCTGTCCTGGGTATCACCTCAACCTCCTTCTTCTCTTCACTGGTAGCTGTCACTCACCTACCACAGCCTTCTGCTCAGTGATGCAGCATTTGAACTGTGTGAAGTTGCCAAGCAAGATCAAGAGACAGAGTTTATCCCTGAGAAACAAGTATGCAACAGTAGTTTCCCAACATGCAGCGAGGATCTGTCCACCTATTTTTTCAAAGGGAAAAAAAAGAAGTCTGACAGCACAATAGAGTCAAGAGGCCATGCAGGTGGCATTCACTTCACTTACTGCCAGAAGGATAACAGATAAGCATTTGGCCCAAGGCACACTCACCGTACAGAGAATGGAAAGAAACAAGCTCTCTACAAGGAGTTATCTTCTAATACAGGTACTGCTAGTCAAATCAGATGTATTGCCCTCAGAGAGTCACAGCTCTCCCACTCGAATTGACGGCTACATAATCCCACATGGATGCAATGAATTGAACTTTTTGGATAGATCTACCCTAGCAAATAAAGTGAGCCCAAGAGTTTTCTTGTCTGAAGGACAAGCAGTGTTGCACAGCACAACTTGTTTCTAGCCAGATTAACTTATTTCACAGGACAAGCAGCTGCATCCAAGATGCCTATGGACCTGACATGTGCTATCCTCCAGAGAATATCAAACCTGTGAAAATGTTGAGCCAAATCCATGCTAGTAATTAACATTTGATGAGTGCGTGCCTGAGCACAGGTGCTGTGCTCAAGCACAGAAGTCTTGACATTCTACAGACTATCAGGAGCACCACAACTCTTAAATTTAACAGAGTCATAGCCTATGGCTGAAAAAAAATTTGAGGGCAATATATAACATTCTGCAAGCCCTGCAAACATATTCCTATGTAAAGTTCTAGTTGGTTTGGGAGATATTTTTGTTATCCAAATAGAAACCTATTTACATGATTGGAAAATGCTTAGAAAGGCCAAGTGTTATCTGAATAGCCTAGGAGGTCAGAAGCTAAAGCAAATCACTGCTGATGCAGAGAAACACAGACATGTCATTGTGTTTTATTATGAAAAAAAAGACCTGAGTTCATCTTTTGTTTCTTTAACAAATAACAAGACTTATTGCCTTACACAGTAATTTTGAGAATTTAAATGCATTTTTGTACTGTCTATTATTTTCAACTTCAAATTTTCAGTACATTTTAAAAGGCATACGAGTATCAGAAAACACCAAGAAAAATTGTCATCTGCTTACAAAATAACATTTGATTAAGAAGGAAAAATGGTTTTCCTTAGTTTACATTTTAGCCTTCTATGTCTGGAATATTCAGTCTCTTACTCTTCCTGACTTCCCAGTGAAAAATGTGAGTGGGAGTCACCTTCCCTGCATAGCCAAGTGCAGCTCCTGGAAGCGGAAGCCCTCAGCTTCTTGATTCAGCTTCAGCCCAGTCCCAAAGACTGAAGGGCTCTGCCCAACCAAACTCATGTGGCATGTGAATTGGATTACAGCTCAACTGTAATTAAGCAATGAGCTCACACACTAACAGAAAAGTAACCACCTGAATGGGAGACCTTAAAATATCCCTCACATGAACAAGACATAGGAATAAAGCTCTTTGTTTCAAGTAACTTTAGGGATAACAGGCTAGCAGAGTAAGACGGTGGGGCTATCTTACATCTCAATTAAAAGAGCAAAGGATCAGCTATTTTTTATCACCTGGATTTGACCTTGTTTTTAAAGGTTATCTTCTGTGTTCTACATGTATTTTGATTCAGGACTCACATAAAGTCTATCTAAAAAACACTCTGCAGTTCAAACTGTATACAGAATTTACATGTAATGCAATATCCTGCTGGATAATATTACTTCGTGCTTCTAAAGCTCAACTGTGTACCAGTTCAGAGCTGTCTTCCACTTATGTTTGAAAAGGCAGGTTAAGAAGAAAAAACAAGTAGAATTCATGCCAACATGAAGTGAAAACTGAGCATCTATCCAAAGGCAGTCAACAACTTCTATTCTTTTCCGTCCCATTACCCTATTATTACCTCCAGACAGTACTTCTGGAGGGCCACTCATTCTTATTGTCTTAAATACCTGGTTTAGAACAAAAAACACTGTCTTATGGAAGTGCTTCTCTCTGCTGAAGAGCACCCTGATGAACAGCTCTGGCTGCATGCTGGTCATACACCGGATACCCTATTTTAAGCTTGCAAAAGTAGTTGTATTCAAGGACTGAACTCCCACTGGTACAACCATCCTGTAGAGAGCTCTGTATTGACATAACTTCACAGCTTCCAGGAACTCTACTAGCTGCACCAGAGGTACCTCTCTTCAGAGTGCTCTATCGAGCCATGGAGACATACCCATGAACTAATGAAAATTCAACATTCATTTTAGTATGAAGAAAAAAGTCATTAACTGCTATTGAACTGCCAATTATCCAGTGTAACTGTAGACCTCCGAGCACAGCTGTTTTGCCTTCCCTCT
The DNA here is from genome assembly GCA_035583185.1 of Anabacerthia variegaticeps. Taxonomy (NCBI): domain Eukaryota; kingdom Metazoa; phylum Chordata; class Aves; order Passeriformes; family Furnariidae; genus Anabacerthia; species Anabacerthia variegaticeps. The sequence goes on along the minus strand of JAWWEW010000001.1, from coordinate 85,490,698 downwards.
CTGCTGTGTGCAATATTACATTCATATTGCAGGTTACATTATTACAGTGACCTGTAACCAGCTCCTAACTGCTGAGAGAACAAATTATTTTGGCAAAATTATTGGTTCAAATCTGTAATAGTGAATAATGAATTAGACATGCCCAGACTTGAAGATTTTTTCCCTTGCAATATCTGTAGTTATGAGGAACTCTGACATTCAATTACAAATATTAAATGAACTGTCGCTCTGAAATGATTCTTCTTCCAGCTATTTTTTATGACTCTGTGTCACAGGGGAGAAAAAAAAGAAAGTTTGTCCTGGAAAAGCTAAACCCTCTAATAGTAGCTAAATACTACCCAACCTCTTTCACTGGAAGTTTTTATTATCTTTCAGCATTGATAGATTGCACTTGATACTACCCATGCTTAAATTATTTATGCAATCATATCTTTATTAAAAGAGAAACTGCAGAAAAGTGTATTGTTACTCAATCATCCCAAATGTTCTAGTGACACCTAAACAAGAGAACTCTCTCTGAGAGCCTTGAGACTCAGGAAGTCTTAAGTCACAAATCACCGGAGGTTGCAAAAGTACACTAGAGAAATCTTAACATGTGTTCATTGTTTTCTTCCCTAAGCATCCACTACCAACCAGTACCAGTGTCAGGACATTTGGCTCTGATGACATCTAGTCATATGTATCATGGATGTTTCTGTGTTTGTATGTTGTCTTCTGCCATGCATGACATTGCCTGCCATGCCTTTATCAAACTGCTAAGCTTTCTGTATGAATACAGACACTAAATTCATATGAATAAGAATTCAGTGCATGAATAAAAATCTTCATATAAATATCACTCTTTCCTTTCTCTCTTTTCCTTCTGTCTTCAAGAGAATGGAAAAAAATTGCTAGGTATAGAGTAGGTATAAATCCATAAAGTTTCTGGGAATTTTCCACTCCTGTTAACTTGAACTAGTGTACTTCTTCATTATCTGGACATGATGGAAGTCTTTCAACAGATGTAAAAACCCCCTTGTGGTTACATGCACACAAGTCCAGACCCTGTAGTTAACAACTCTTCTTTTTATTATCAGTACATTTGAAAGGACATACATGTAATGCCTGTTCCAACTGAAGTAAAGGTACCAAGAACACCATGAGGATTCATACACAATGTTGATATTTAATGATGTCTCCAATGGCAAGGCATATACTTATGATACTGTCATTTATTACAAAGGACCTACAGGCAACTTCTCATTCTATGGCAACAGCATGATACCAGCAGGGGCATCTGAAACCACATCAAGACATGCTTGTGAGCACTGACCAAAATAATAATCAAGAGCAGAGATTCACAGAAATACAGTGCTGGAGATCTCAAAGAATCAGCTAGCCCAGTTGCTCCAAAGGCAATAGCAACATCATAGGGAGAGTTATTTATCAGATCTCTTCTTACAAACCTACAACAAAGGAGATGCTACCAAAATGCAGCTAGATGAAAACCAATCAATTCATTAATTGCTTCAGGTCTTACTTCAACTGGTTCTAAACAGCACCTCATCATCCTATCACCACCAGCATCCTACAAATTTATGTCCTCTGTTCATCCTGTTTTTCAGTACTAAACAAACCTGCTTCAACATCACTGGATATGCCCTGTTTTGTAATTATTTTAATTAGAAACACTTTTTTCCCTTCCTTATACCTCCTGTTTGTTTCAATCCCCCTGAAAGCCAGTGCAGAAACACTGGACACAGCATTCTTGCTCAGGCTTAACTAATGACAGAGAAAACCCTGTGTCTTGTTAATGACACTTCTATTTATGAGCCCCAGAGTCAGATCTATCTCTTTTCAACTACATTGAATTTGTGACTTTTTCACTTGCTTTAGAATCTTGTCCAGTAAAACCTCTACATCCTTTTATTAGTGTCCTGCTGCTTAGGCAAACTTTTACAATTTTAAATACTGGATTCTTTCTTCATTATAAAATGCAGCACTTTGTGTTTGCTCCTTCTTTATTCAGGGCCATTCCTCTAATTTTTAAGCATAGTTTTGAATCCTTTTTCATCTCCCGAAATGTTTGCAATTATTGGTGATTGATGTCATCACAGATTGTATGTATTTCATCATCCAGGTCTGGATGATTCAACATTGGCAGCTGGAGTTGGATTTTAAATAGTCTATTGCCACCTCCCAGCAACATTAACTACCTCCCTGTCTCTGCATAAGCAGGTAGTCCTTCCTCTTCAGAGGAGCTGCTTTCCACTGCAGATAAGCAGAACCCTGCCATCAATTCCCTTGGCCAAACAGAAGTCATTCTCCAATCACACCATCTGCTACAAGCGTTTCCCTCTCTGCATCAATAGGAACTATGAAACATGACAGGGATGGAGAGAGAGAGTGAGGCAAGCTGGGAGAGCTCATGACTACTGTCCTGAGGAAGAAAAAGAGATGGGGACAGGGCAGAGGATGAATGCTCTCGTGACCAGCTGGCAACCAGAGAGTAGGTAAGCTGCTAAGATAGACCACCCTCCAGGATCAGTGCCTGTTGCTACCGTCTCCTAGAGGATGGCTCCTGGATCATCACCAGCACAGCAACAGCACTGTTTGCAGGGCTATGCTGGTCTCAAGAGATGCTTCCCTTCTTAGGCACTATTTCTTTCTTCTTTTTTTTTTTCCCCCTAATATTATCTATCAAAAACACATATATACACACACACACAGAATTATGTACATGGTCCAATTGATGCAAAGGTATATCTGCCACAGTATGATCTACTATTGTTCCTAAATACATATAAAAGCAAAATTAAAATATAAAATTACATATTCTATTTTATACTCTTGTGATTTATGAACTAGTTATAAGCACTGCACTTCTAGCTAGAAAACTTGTATTTGCAATATGATTATGTAACCATTTTATTAGTACTACTCTTTTAATTTCTCCATCTGAATCTTCAGAGCAAAGTAAGTCACAACTCGGTTATTATTTCCTTCGTGAGGTAACTTTGAGATTCTGTTTCCAAAATATTTACAAAGTACCTGTTTGTGGCAGGAAATATAAGCTACATTTATGACAGGAAATACAGCTTACATTTCACCATGCCTAGCTGCAGCCACTACTAAACAAGTTACCTTGGGTCTCTTCATAGCCATTCAGGAAACAGGGACACCTCCCAGAAAGATTAATCCTTCCATCTTAAATATAGCAACCACACAGACATCTATGATATCTGTTACAAAATAGTGACTATCTCCTTCTTCTGATTCCAGAGGGAGCCTGAAGGACAAGCTTTAGCCATTCGTCTAGGGAACAATTCACTTACCTAAGCAAGGGTGTCTGGTGCCATTTTGGATGCCTGGATTATGCAGGACCCCTGCATAAGGCTGGCAGGTACAGCATAGGAACTACATGAGTTCCCTAGCCTTCTAGAGAGGCAACTGGAATCCAAACACCTTGAGACACCTAAAAATATCTAAGAAGCACTATTAAAGTGTTTCCTACATTTTAAGCTTACTAGCTTTCTGGACTCCATTGTCTGTACTGACAAGAAATTGACTCAGTTTAAATTTCAGGAGCTGGTATCATGTCTAACACACGACCACACTAACATGGCAGAGAACTTGCAAAAGATCTGCACCAACCTGGACTGGAAACCAGACATCAAGTATGATACCATGAAACCAAAATGACAGTAGACACCTCTGCCCAAGCATCAACATTCTGTTCTAGATCTCCATTAACTGCAGTTGTAGAGTTTAGCAA
>JAWWEW010000001.1:85456692-85486844 GCA_035583185.1 Anabacerthia variegaticeps | reverse complement strand
ATGACAGTAGACACCTCTGCCCAAGCATCAACATTCTGTTCTAGATCTCCATTAACTGCAGTTGTAGAGTTTAGCAATCCAGCTGTCACTTAGACATCTAATTGTATACAATTCAATTTACATAAACCATATCCATCAAAATCTAAAGTAAGATGTGACAGATTTCATTAACAGAGGCAGGATGGTTCTGCACCCTCAGTACTTCAGGTGAAATACGAATTGATTCACCTTGAAATAATTATCTGTGTATCACTATCTAAGGAAAATAAACACTATCAAGGCTCAGTGAGTAGTAACTTCAGTTGACCTTAGAGCAGCAATTAAAACACAGTTTGTCAGAAAGATATCAAAATTGCTTTGAAAATCAGCAGGCACCCAATGAAGTCCATCTGTGTAGTTGCAGTTTTTTAAAGGTACATACGTAAAAATAAAAAATTACAGTGTTAGCATAAAGCAGATTATATCTTTTTCAGTGTTAGCACAGAATAGATTGCATCTTTTTCAGAAACAACACAGAAGTTTTATGGTCTGACTTTATGTCAAACTAATTTTCTGAGTACAGTAGTCTCAAAACAGCAGGATGACTATATAGCAAATGACGCCTCCTGGGTTTTCCTGGTTTAATTTTATCGAAATTAGAGCCTTTGAGAAACCCAGATGAACAACTCTTGAAGTCCCCTCTATACACAAAGAGAATGCAGACAGCATTTCAGAGGGCAGTAGCACAAGTTTCCTTTCTTGCAGGAGATCATACATGCAAAACATTATATCTAAGGAGAAAGGTCCATTTTTGCATTGATCCCCTTGTTTTCTCCATCCATTTTACAGCATTATTTCCCATAAACTATAAAACATATTCTAAAGTTGTAGTAAAATAAAAGCACAGTACCTTAGTTTACCAGTTATAATGTTGACTTTAAAGAGGGGGTTATTTAGAAATTCAATGCATTGATTATTTAACTTCCTAAGATATGGAAGTATTTGGGTGCTTGAAAATTGTATGCCTGGAACTAACACATTTGATTCACTGACCAAATGTTGAACGAGTATCAGACTATAAAAAGAACTGCAAACTGTGGACACCATCTGATTGAAAATAGGCTGATAGACTAGTAAAAAGCAAGAGAACTATTTCTTTTTCAATTCATATCATCTAAGCAAAACACCTAAAACCCAGTAAGAACACAATCAACTTAAATCATGAAAAATGGTAAATGATACAGCTAAATTATTGAAATCTGAAAACAATAGTCTTCCATACCCTTTATTTGTAAGTTGACTTACAGTTTTTCTCAGTATTACATCTGTTGTTAATGTTGATTACTATTTTGTTTGGAGATGGATATTACGGTACAATTTACAGCAGTTTTAAAGGCAAATACTGGAAGTCAGCACAGAAATAGGTAAGTGCCTAAGTACCCAGTCACAGGTATAATTTGTGAAATAGGCAAATAATCATGGTAAAGCCTGTACAGGTAAAGCAAAGAAGTAAAGCACATTCCGAGATATACATATATATATATATATATATATGTATATATATGTAGGTCATTAACAGACTGCAGCCCTTCCTTAAGCAATGCACTTCTTACATGCAACTTCATTAATTCCCTCTTGCTACCATATATATACCTCAAAGTATAAATATCAAAGCATATGATTTTTACATCAGACATGTTTAGTATTTTCAGTATGATGTAAATAACATAGCAATGTTTTCAATAATTCTACTCAATATTTTCAAGATGCTATGAGATGCAATACAAACTGTTTATTTACAACTTTTCAGTAAAACAATTTGATGCTCTGCAGTCCTGAATCTTTCATCTGTCATCCTGATCCAGCTTAGCATTTCAGCATCAAAAATAAAGAAAAATGCTAACCATTCCATGTAATCCAAGGAAGATGCACATGGCTATTCAATAAGTCTATTCTAAAAAATAGCTACAGATAGCCTGGATCTAGAGGGCAAAGGATGCTCAGTAATTTTCACCAGAAACACTAAACCCACACAAATGTTTAAAATGCTGGAAAACTAAATGAGTAACTAGTTACTGAAGCTTCACAGAGGAATATATTACACATAAACCTACAGTTTAATTAAGAATAGAAAAGAGTATGATACAAGCTGTAATTCCTCTTAAAAGAATTATCATATCACTGAAAGCTACACTACAGGCTGCCTAGAAGTCAGCAAAATAAAACTTGCTGTAATAACATTTTATTTATGTCCATAAAACTGAAGAATGTTAAACCTCTGGTTATTTTAATACAGAGATGAATTTTAACAAGCTAATTTATAAAAGGTTACACCAATGTCTAGATTTAAATCAAAGGAATACATGTCCATACTACAGTTCACACAAAGAAATTCTTGTAAGACATTTCAGTAGTTGATGAGGCTAAAGGTCAATGCTCACAATATCTGCTTGGAATTAAATGAAAGAATACATCAAAGATTAAAAGTTTAGTTCGCAACCAACATGAAGTTCAACAGCTATGCTTCAGGTCTTCAAACTGTGACATTTTTTCCCTTCCAAATTACTACTCAGAATATAGACTTGAGTAATCTTGAAAAGCTCCTTCTGTTCATCCTTATTTCCCTTTCAATGATATTTACTCAAGAATCTTTGCAGATCAGTATAAAATAACCTAAAATAAGTGAAAGTAATCAACTCAGGCAGTACTTGAATAAAGCTGGGCTTAGTCAAAGATGAATTCTTTCACAGGGAAATGAGACAAGCTCAGATGAAAGTCTGGTTGTAATAAGGTGCTCAACAAGCAGAAACCTTTTCTGTTCATTTTTCCAAAAGTAAATTAGTAAAGTTTTCATAACAATAGTACTTTAGCAACTCCCTTCAGAAACACATTATTTCTTTCTGCTGCAAGATCCATATTGATATTTCTGACTGCATTGCCCCATGAGAGGACACAAGAAAAACTACTTCTCTACAGCTGTTCTGGTAACTAATGGGCAACAGTGGGCACCAACTTGTGAGACAGCTAGAAACTTTAATAATTGGTACACTGGTTACTGTCTGGGGGAAAGCAATGGTACCCATCCTCTTGAGGAGCTCCGGTATCTTGTATTCAAGATCTAATTACCCAGCCTAGCACAACAAGCAGTGTAATTACTTACTTTTCCTTATGCCCTTTTGCTACAGTGGTTTGGACAAGTTGTAATTTAAACCTAACACCTTTTCCTGCAGCTGGGAAAAAAAAAAGCACAAAAAGTAGCAAACATCCCCTCATTTTCTTTCCAATCTCAGTATGCCTTTCTCTGATATTTATTGCCTAACTGGCACTTCCCATACACAAAATGCTATATATTAATTTAATGCGTCATGTAATGCTTCCCTAAGTCTGGAGCATAGCCAAAGGTGGAAAAGGTGGCAGTGGTGATAGTGAAGTCAGACTTTTCAATTACTCTTCAATGAGAAGCTTTCATTCAGCTCCCATCTTTTTATTTGAGAGGCAATCCTACAGGTACAGAAAAAAAGCCTGTCTTATGAGGTGTTTCTGCAGTTGCCTGAATCTGCAGGAAGCCTAAAACAAACTCTTATAAGTAAGAACTGAATCATCTTTTCCTCCTGGATGAGTAAAAAAGGCTGGAGTTGCTGACACTTCTAACTGCAAACAGGTAACTGTACCTCTGCTATAAACATTTTTTAAAAGATGAGAAGTAGAGCAAAAGTTTCTCAAAATTTCCGGCAGAGCAGGTGAAAGAAGGGGCAGGATTAATGAAAATACACAGATCATGTACAAAGCCAAGCTACGCCAGCTTGTAACACTGCAATAGTGCATTCAAGGAGGTGTAGTGCAATGTTAGTGTCATATTTACTACAAGGGAGCTCAGCTCCCAAACCTGTAATTATTATTTTTAATGCCATAAATGTAACCACAGCATTGCAGAGTAGGCTGGACTTTCTACATCAGGTTTGCAAAAGGTAGGCTACAAGGAAAAAACTGAGATACGTGCTCAGAGCATGAAAAATCCACCTCAGATTTAGGATAAGAAACAGAAATTGTAGCCTCTAATCCAGAATCACCAAACTATACAGATGGGAGGACCAAACCGCAGAAACGCACTGAACACCTCCCTGTCCATCGGTGAACCCGACATCCCCGCACAGCATCACTTTCCGAGGCAAGACTGCAATTCTTCCAAAGTCCATACACAACCGCGCCGGCTCTGGGTGCTCAGCGATCCTTAAAGCGCTCGCACATGTCAGAGTTTACCCACGGACGAGCCGGGCTGCTGTTTTCCCCCGAACCGCGGGGAGATGCCGACAGCCGCGGCGCTCCGACACGGTCCCCGGGAACCCCGCGGGTTGCCAGGCCAAGGCAGGGGCCGCCGAGCCCCGGCGAGCTCCGGCCGCCCGGAGGCTGGGGGGGAGCGGGACGGGGCTGGGGGGAGCAGGACGGGGCTGGGGGGAGCAGGACGGGGCTGGGGCAGACCGGCGGCCCCGCACACCCGCCCAGGCGGCCGCCGGCAGCGAGAGGGGAAAAGGCCGGGAAGGGGGGAAGCGCATCTCCAGGGAAATAAAGTTTTCAAGGGAAGAGGGCAGCGCTCGGCGCCCCGCGCAGCCCCGCCGAGACAGCAGCGACTTCGTGCGGAGGGAGGGACGGGGAAGGGGCGGCCGGCCGGGCTCCACCGCTAACTCACCATGTTGACTTCAGAAACCATGTCGATGCTGGCGATGTCGATGTTCATCCCCACGCAGACGGGCGGACCTGCGAGCAGAGCAGACCTTTACCCGGCGGGTAGCGGTGCCCCGCAGCGCGGGTGCGGGAACCGGCCCCCCGTGCGGGAGCGGCCGCAGCGCCGCGGGCAGCAGGGGGGTCTCAGGGCGGCGAGCCCGGGCAGGGCGACTCACCTCCGAAATCCGGCCGGAGGCGGATGTCGTAGCCCTTCAACAATTTATCCACAGTTTCTTTCACGAAGGACATGTTGCCGGGATCGTTCACACTGTGGGGAGAGAAAGACGGGGGTGTCGAGCCGGAGAGGCAAGAGGACGGGGTTCGGGGGGCAAGGGGCGACGGCGGGAGCGGGGCGGGGGGTGGAAGGAGGAGGGAGCGCATCAGCTTGTTCCCCTGGAGAAACGAATCCCGCACGGCCGCCGGGGCACGCTGGCTCCTACCTCTGGGCGCAGCAGACCACGGCCACCAGGACGGGAGCGGAGAAGATCCCGAAGATCCTGCCTCCCCCAAAGCCCCACATCCCTCCGCTCCGCGCTCCCTCCGCGCAGCAGCAGCAGCAGCCGCCGCCGCCGCCGCGATCCGGCTGCCCCGGCTGCTGCTGAGGAAGAGGCGGAGGCGACAGTCCCTGTTCTCCCCTCGCCCTCTCCCCGCAAAAGAATCCCCCACCCCCTGCCCCAGCACCGCCGGCTGCGCCCACCCCGCGGCCGGACGCCGCCGAGCCCCGGAGGAAGATGCCCTCCGCCGGAGCCCGGCCGCCCGCCTCCCCTCCGCCCGCCCTGCCGCCTTCCCGCCAGCCGGGAGGGGAGGGGACGGGAGGGGACGGGAGGGAGGGAGAGCGCCGCCGTCCCCCCCGGCGGAGAGCCCGAGGAGGGGCGGCGGGGGAGAGGGGCCCGCGGGGCCGGGGCGGGCGGCGAGGGGCGGTGGCTCCCCGGGCACCGCCTCGGGCACGCCCGCCCCGCCGCCAAGGCACCCGCACCGCACCGTGCGACAGCCCCTGCGGGGCACTCCCCGCGGCCGGCTTCATCTCTTTGGGAGGGCGAGGGGATCCCCGGGGCGGGAGAGGGACTGCGGGGCCAGGGCAGCTCAGAGAGCCCCCGTTAGAGCCGTGTGGGAAGGGGCTGCTGCTGTGTGTTGGGAGACCGTGCCCACCTGCCGCTGGGCGCATCCTAGGAGCGGTGCCCGGGGGAAGGAGCTGGCCTGGGAGCCCTGCCCTGAGATGCAAGGGGCTCAGCCCATCCCCGCCGCGGCCAGGGTGCGGTGTGCGTGCACAGCTGCCGGGCCTGGGGCTCCCTAGAGCCGTGTCTGCGACACAGACCGACAGGGACGTGTTCTGCCAGGCTAAACCTCCGCTGGCTTCAAAGCGTGTGTAAGCAGGCTTGTCATGCCGGACAGTAATGAAGGGAAACCGCACTATTACCAAAGAGATTTAGGGTGAGAGCTGTCACCTGCGAGCTTCTGATGCTCTTAACTTTGAATAAAGCATTGGTTGGGGTGAAGACAGCGCAGTTGTTACTATATTTAACCTCCCTCCAGGTTAATTAGTCCCTTCACCAGGACCGATTGGCCTGGAAACAGAAGAATGCTAACTTAGCTATATCGTTTTTGGTTCCCTAGGCAGGTACTCAACGCTAGAGATCTTCACTGTGCTCTACAAATACATACACACATCCTTCGCCAGCTCCCGATTCTGGTTACATTGCATCTGTGGCCACTGGTCCCTGACAAAGCGCAGCGTTTCACCAGGGAAAAGAGCTGTGTCTTTCTTTTGCACTTTTTCTCTTATCACCTGTTTTTTTGTCTACATAACCTCTTCCCCTAGAGAAGCTGCTACAAAAAGATGGACACTTGAGGAATACTGTGGTGTTATGTATAGGGGAGAAAGCATGGATGGCTTTTCATCTCTCCTCAACAAATTCTTTTAAAAGAAAGACAAGTGCAATCCATGGCATATGTCCTGACCTTGTTGCTGTTGCAGTTAATAATAAAGCTCAAAAAAAAGAAGGAGCAGGTTCAAGTTTAAAAACAATACTAAGGTATATAGGCAATGTGGGACAATGTAGAGAAACTGAGCGTTGCCAAATCTTGTGTTTTCATGTCAATATTTGGATTTTTTTATTAGTGCCATAATTAATATGATTATCAAGTAAGTGAAAATCTTCGCTTTCATTTAAAAACTTTATAAGGCTTATGATGAAAGCTTGAGAATTGTGGCTTGAAGCATATGTGACTCAAGGGCTCAAAAATGAAAAGTCAATAAAAAAGTATACTAACTAACAGTATAATATTGATGATAATAATACTAGTAATAACAATAACAATAATAATAATAAACTTAAGGCCTTGGGTCCTGATGTTTTTCAGTGCTATGGATGGTCACTACTGAAGACCAGTTCTTTCAAAGACTTCAAAGAAAGTGAATCTAGGAAAGGATACCAATTCAGTTCTGTCCTCCTAAATTCTGAAAGAATTAACACCAAAGAAAATATTTCTTTTGAAGAAATGAACATGGTTTAAAAGCGCATTTAAGCCCTAGTAACTTTTTTTTTAAATAGATGGTTGGTTTCATAACAGAAATAAAAAAAGTTAGGGAACACTATTTGTGATTAATGTGCTATCCTGGTACTTTGGAAACATATCTGAGGTAGGAATGAATCAACAGCGCTGTAGAGTCTGTCATATTTTATCACACTTCATTTAACTATCTGTCTTCTTGATCTTACAGAGCAACCATTTCCATTTGCTTGTGAACAGTTTAAAGATAATCCAGATTGGAGCTGATGGGACAAGGAAGTATTTAGTGGGTTATGGAGCATTTGTTCCTTGGAACTCTGGATTCAATTAGGCTTAGCAGTAACTGAAGGACATTAAAATTTGTAAATGATCAATGAATTTCATGAAAGGGAAAAATCATCTTGACTTCCCTGTGACATGGCATTTGCAGTGAAAGTAGCACTGTGGGTTTTGTCCGCAGAAAAGACCCAGAGTAAAGCTTCTGAGGCAGTGGTCTGGAGGTAAGACCCAACAAAGGCCTGTACAGTGCAGAGTATTTAAGGAAATAATGGAAGCCAAGACTTTTGGGGACTATTTAATGTGGCCAATAAGAAAAAAAAGTGGCACAGAAATAGACTCCTTGTCCTGACCCAGAATTCACCACCCTAACTTTGCTTCAGGAATTAGGCTCCCAAACACCTCCTGTCAAAAACCAAGCAGATTATTTCAAGGCAAGGCAGGAAGGAGTCTGGGCGCTTTTATTCACTAAAGCAAAACAAAGCATCCAGTCATAACCTGTAGATTCTCCATCCAAGATGGATGCATGTCTTGAGATCAGCCCAGACTGCAGGACCTCAGGGTAAACCTTTTTTTTTTTTTTTTGAAATGTTCCACTTTTCAGCAAATAGTTAAGTAGGGGCAGGAAGGAGCTAATGTAACTCTGGCCTACTGGTTTGACTTTTACCTGGGAAGTACTGTTATTTCACAAATAATCCAGTGATTCATTAATTAATTACTGGATAAAATAAATCAGTGGTCAATGGTGTAATGAACAGAACTCAGTTTTTCCCCACTCAGGTGCCTTCATCATTGATCATTTTCATTCTTGCTCTTTTTACAATGTACAGTCTTGCTACCGCAGTAAAATTATTCCTGTAAAATATAAGACTTTGAATGTTGTAGTTCAGGGACTAAAATTCATCACCTTTTTCTACTACTTTGCTGAATGTTCCAGTCTCTGGGCCATTGGACAGTTAAGATCTATGCTCCCGATCAAACTTTGTTCAATAAGGTAAGGACAGCACATGTTTTTTTCTTTCTTAGCATTGCCAATATTGTAAAAGCTACTTCAAAAATGGATAAGTCTAAACTGCAAAGGCAAGCATTATGTGTGAAGGAGCAAAAGAACTGTCCTTGGGCTAATGCAAATATATGTGGAAGAATACAACTGCTAAGCCTATAAGTGAAAGAAGTCCTTGGGGTAAGTTGGATTGCCATGGATTCATCAACTATGTCTGGGTTGGCAAGCCCAGAGGCTGGTCTGTAGTGCAAAACTGCTGCTGCTGAGGACCTGATATCCATGTTTGTTGTTTGAGGTTTTTTTCATCCCATTAAGAAAAGTTCTAGTCTGGTCCACTAGAGCAGATGCTCATTAGCAGTTGGGCCATGTTCAGTGTGCTGCTGAGGGGCATTTTTCGACTTAGTTTCATGTGAAAGGAATCATGCTTGCATACTCTGAGACTGCTCTGAGATAAGAACCACAGTAAGCACAGTAAGTAGGAATGATCAAGTGATTACTTTGCAAGCACAGTCCTACTCTGCACTTAAATGCTATTGTAGTTACACCCATCATCTCATTTCAGAGGGTGTTGGAACAAAGCACACTCACAGGACAAAAAATGTTGAAGGCAGCAGGATTGGAATGAGACGCCACTCAAAATTTTGGGACCAAATTCCACTTTTCTTCGTAATTTTCAGTACTAATGGAGATACAGAAGAGGAGGCAGTGACAGGAAGGCTAAAGAAGAGGAGAAGTCTGCTCACAACTGATGTATTTGCAGTATCACCACTATTAGTCACCAGACTGTAGGAGAAAGACTGGCCTGAGAATCAGGGAAGAAGTATTTGATCACACCATGCAATGCATCACTGAGTTCTTGTGCTGGAAAGCGGTACTGAGGGTTTGCCTGACAAAATGAACTTAACTCCACTTACAAGCTGAGGTCAGAATCACTTATCAAATGTTTTCTTTCTCGTTTTCCTCTCTGGTTTGTCTGTCACTGAACTGATTTTGGCAAAGATCCAGTCTTATCCTGAAGCAAACTGCAGTCACAAAGGGTTCAGAGATACAAAAGAGAGAGACACTGAAACTTAAGAAAAAAGTGGGAAGAATTGCTGCTATAGCTGAAATGTTGTCTTCTGAGGAACACAGGACATTAATCTTAGTAGGCTGAGACCCATGCTGCTGCTTACCTACTCTGCCTTGCAGCAATTTTAATAGCCTGCTGGTTTAACCTGCTGAGAAGGTGTAATTAATAAAACTGTTTGAGAAAAAAAATCCACAAGAAAATTTTCAACTCTTCTTTTTCTTTCCCCCAAGCCTGAATTCTTTTTCACTTTATGAAGTCAAAGTTGAGGATCATTTTTGTCTACAATACCATACAACAGAATCATAGTATTTCCATCAGAAAACTTTCCTATTTTCCTACTTTCTGTTCTACAGTATCTCAGCAGAAGCAGAGTTTTACAGTGACAAGAGGATGCTGGGGAGCATTAAGGCTTAGGGAATGCTCTGCACTTTGCCAGTTTCATACACTGTGTTTTGCCTGTTCAGGTAATGAGCAGTGGTTATTGGACATACTGTGAGTAAAACAAGATTATGTTTATTTACTATATATATTTATCAGAAACCGTATGTAATATTTGCTGATGTTTAGTAATACTCAACAATTTATGCTGAGCTTATAACTGACAATGAGTTTATACTCATTGTCCCCATTTCTCTCAGGGAGATTGCAAGCAGCATTGCATGAATCCATTTGCCTTGGTTGCATAATTTTCTGGTTTACATTTAATTATACAGAAATATTAATGGCGTTATGTCAACAGTTCTGATGTAGTGGAGATCTGAATGTTTCAGTGGGCCACATAAAGAACAAGTTATTAATTCACATGAGTAATGGCAAAAAATTTGCCTTTAATAAGAAGCTTGACCCAAATTGTTTTGAACTGCTGCTTAATTTTCAGATGGGTATTTTTCTTCATATTCAAGAAAATAGAACAAAAATTTGCAATATCTGAATGAATTTAAAAGAGTATTCCTGCAACATTCCATTCCTTATGCGGCAAAACCTCTGGATTATGCACATAATGAGTCAGACACATCAAAATAAAAATCCATTGACACTTTGGCAGAGAAAGAAATAATCAAGGCTCTTTATAACTCAGATTTTTTCATCCTAAAGATTAATGATCGTGCGCTGAAATAACACAAATACATTAGAGAAGCCTGTGGTGCATTAGAAGTACTATTCTTTAAGTCTCTGTCCTGATGAAAACAGAGTCTGTTTAGAAAAACAGCCAAGTAACTGAGTTATGATTTTTTTTTTTACTGTAACTGCAGTTGAGGAAGAGCTATTTTACATAGAACTTCTTTGTTAAGAGTTTCTACTTGAGTGGTTTCATCTAAATCCCTTTGGCAGGAGCACATCATTCTTTACAAAACAATATGCAGCAGTTACTATTTTTCTTTAAGGCTAGTTAAAAACAGAAGGATATAGCCCATGTATTTGTGCTTTCATATTTATCATTATCTTTATGAATCTTATTTGTGGTAATTATTGTTTATGCAATTTTTTACTAAAGCATCCAAAATTCCAAGTAATTTTGCAGGAGATTATACAGAGCGAAGAAGATAAGCACAAGTTGTTTGAATTGCTTATATTTAATATTATGTATATTTAAAGGAAGATCACGTTAGGATTCTAACTGATGCGTCTGTGTTAGGACTCGCTAAAACACCAAGAGATGTTGGTTCCTGGCGTTTTCATCCAAATGTCCCTTTGAATTCTAGCAGTGGAAAACTAGAAAGACAAAGAATAAATACTAGAGGGGGGGGGGGGGGTGGAGGGGAGTGTGCAAAAACTTCCACATGAAAGAGGATAAGCAACGAGAAGGAAGTGAAGTGAAATGATTCGGTTTTCTAAGATTAGCCAGAATTCTGGAAATGAAAGTCCAGGTTAACAAATTAAAATCTATGGGTGAATAAAGTGAAAGTCTGATACATGCCTTGCTCTTATCCTTTGAGTAGGTTTTTTTGCTTATGCTAAGGAGTGCCCTTAACAGGAAACAGTCCATGAAGGATGAGGGGAAAGGAAAGGCTTCAGAGTGCGGAGGTGTGTTTATATAGAGGCTGCATCCTCAGCTGTCCACTGCCAAGGCACAGCACTCTGCTGGTCTTTCTAAAAGCATTTTCTGTTTTCCCAAAGCTGTGCCAGCTAGCTCTTCATTCTCATTCCCCAAACACTGGCATCAGAAGCAGCCACAGTTAAACTTATAATACACAGATCAGGATTGCGAGCCATATTTCATCTGTGAAATAACATGTAAATTAAGCTGGTTGTGTAACTATGTTTCTTTGTCATATGCACTGTGCACAGTGGGGAAATCACTATGTATAAAGGGGAATCATTATTAGGTAGTACAGAATTGTGTATGATCATTTAAAATATTTTTTGTTTTGCCTTAATTTTTGGATTACTTTGTGATAGGGAAAAAAATGTTAAAATTTTAAAGGATTAGCATTCTGTTATAAATAATAATCACATTTTTAAGTGCTTTTAGTAACTCACCTTGTGTCATAAATTGCATATAGTTTTTTGTTTTCTTCAACTGCATTCCTAAAAAAAAAAAAAAAAGAGAAAAAGAGAATATCATTTGCATGCCCTGTGTTCATTGCAAAAACAAAACATGGTTTAGGACCCCAAGTGTTTTCAGACTGTCATTGTAGAACTGGGGATGGGAAAAAATAATCTATAAAGTGACTTGTTCAACCCCTGACATGACAAGATTGTAATAATCCTTTGGAAATTGTCTAAGTGGGTTTTTAATTATAGATCCATGACTCTGTTGCCAAGAAATGAAATAAGAAAAAAATAGTAGCTGCTTTTGTGAAAAGCACAATGAAAAGACAGGGTTTTGATAGAGCTATGTGAATAATTTTCAACAAAGGTTTCTAATTCATCAGGATGAACATTATCCCATTCAGTTATTTCATTATTTTTTTTAATAAACCAAACTAAAAAAATACACTGAAGTATGTATTCGATGTAAAGTGAAATAATTTCTCTCTGATATTTTGAATACTTTTATGTGTGATTGAGGTTCATATGAAAAAAGACATTGAAAATTGGAAGCTAAAGTCTATATTTTTGAGCTTTTTCAGTTGAAATCCATGTGACTTTTTGGAATACATTTTGCATTTTTAACTAGAAAGATTCTTTTATTGAACTTTTTTGTAGGACTGTTTCAGAACGTGTGGGAACAAAGTACTCTTCTGAAATAGTGCTACTGATTTGAGGGAGAGCAAGAGATGTTGTCTGAAATGTGTTGGCTTTGCTGGAATCAGCAATAAAATGTAAGTTTAAGCTAAGTAGTTTCTGAGAAGGCGTGATGAATATAAGGGGCCCTCCATAATAAGTATTGATTTGTATCTTACAATCTGATTTATGTCTCTGTACATTACTTTACCTGTCTGCTTAGAGAAGTTAAAGGGAAGCAACTAAAAGCATGGGGTAAATTGGGTTTGAATGCATTAAGCCCCACTTACATGAGAAAGGTAGATCCTAGGTTTGGTCCTTGTTCCAAACAGGGTTGTGCATTTTACATTAAATGTGCACTGGCTAAAGGGTTTACAACTGAGTGTTTAAATGCCCAGCTCCCTTGTGCACTGGGTAGGGAGTCATGGAGCCTCTCTCATGTCTTGCATCTCCTTGAAATAGCCAGCCATCTAAAACAGAACTGGTAGTGCTGGGCTGGGCTCAACCTAGATGCCACTATCTAAAACATTTAAGATGCCCTGAGTTACCTGAGACACTGCATAGAGTTGTCAGTTATGACACAGGACCTACGCAATATCTACACTCTACTGAGAGTTAACTGGAGTTCAAGGGGAATACCTTGGAGCATCCCAATAGCTCAGGACGCTTGTGTATGGGAACTGGGCTGAACCTCTCATGCTGGATTCTACCCAAGAGAAAGATCCCCAGCTTTCTATACATAGGCTCCATTAACTGAGTTGACTGGATCTCTTTTGACATAATGGGAACACCCAGATCTTGTGTAGACACCTACGTCTAATCTTCAGATTAATCCTACTGCAAATTTCACAGTATCTTATGTTCTTTTGATTGTTCCAGGCATCAGGATCATAAACCACGTTGCTCTGATTTAGAGATAGTTGTATTGCATGCCTGCAGCCACACCTGAGGATGCTATGTTGGGGATTGATTGATATTCTCACATACAGTTTTGTTTAGTGTCCACAGTTCTTAGCTGGTCTTTATTGGCTCAGTATGGGCTTGGGGTAATTTCATGAACTCAACAAAGGAGAGAGGAAGGGAGGAAGAGCAGAGAGGGTGCATCTGAAGTCTCAACACTGACCCAAATATATCCATTGATTATAGTTAGGTCTCTCATATAGGCAGAGTAACATGGTCAATATTGAGATGAGAAGATGGCTGGGCTCTTTTCTGAAGTGCAACTTGCTGCAAGGTAACGGGGCAACCACTCTGCATTTGCAGAGGCTGGATACAGAGTCAGGGACCATGCTCAGACTTCATCTTCCTTTAGGACTGTGCTCCCAAATACAGCCAGTGACACCTGGGAGACAGACACAGCTCACCGTGTAACCGTGACAGCTGATATGGGACTTATAGCAAATTAGCTGTGGGTGGAAGAGGGCACCACTTCTAATTGAACATGTAGAGTATAGATGGAATAAGTCTCTGGTTTCAGTCTCCTTTCCTAAATATATCCATACCCATAAGATAAAAAGAAATTTGAATTTAATAAGAGTTTCCTTTAATTAGTAGATTTATGAAAATTTTCAGAAGTGTGCAAAACATCATGTATTTTGTATAAACACCACCTTGTGTTTATAACTTTTGACATCTATCAGCAAAAATGCCAGTGGCAGGAAAGAATTAACTTAGCTTCCTTATTGGTAGAGAGATGATAACAGAAAAGGGAGATGATGAAAACCATTAGGCAATGTAACAGGAAAGAATCAAATTTGATCTTTTAAATGTTGAAGTTTCACAATCAGTTTTTATTCAAACTGATAATGCACTCTTTTTTTTTCTTATCTTACAAAAAAAATGTAGACACATCTTAATGCTGAAATTCTCTTATTCAGCAGAGTGGTAAAATCATTTGGTCTCTGCATTGAAAAATGCCTTCTTGTGAATGAGGAGTAAATGGAGTTCATCTTTCACAGGAGTCTCCTACTGCAGCTGTCTCACTGGCACCAATGGAAGACATGCTTCTGAAAGTATTACAAAAGTAATTCCCCCGTTACAAAAGCGCCACATTAAAAGTACTTATATTAAAAGCACTTTGTTGTATATGAATATCATTATATAATTGATTATTCCCATTAAAATGCTTTGCATCCTTATCACAACTTTAATAAAAGAACAAAACTCCTTTGAATATTATACATGCACTTGCCTAGAGCCACTATTAAGCAGAGAGGCTCTGTGTGCAGCCAGGCAGTCATTGATGGTAAATCAAATGGAGGGCATATGGTTTCAGTATTGCTGCTGGTGAAGTTTTTGTTGCTAGAAAGAGCTAATGTTTTACATTTAGGATTATTAAAGTAACAAAAATAGTAGCTTATCTTTCCCCCTTTTTTTTCTCCTCCCCAGGTCTCTTGAAGGCTTACTCAATATAATACAGAAAAGCATAATATGAACAACCCATACGGGAATATTAGGACTTCCCTGAACTGAAATTAGAACTCTGTGTGCTTTTTTAAAGACTCCACAATTTTTGGATGACACCACCAATCAGAATGTCTCTGTTTAGGATTCCTCATAGCTGATGTATGCATCAGAGATTAAATGTGTAAGTCTGAGTCAGTTACCATGGGCTACTTTAATAATCACTGAGGAGGGCAAAAGCAAGTCCAAAGACTGAAAGAAACTCCAGAGACTGAAATAGACTAAAATAGTGTAAATGAATCACCCTCCAGAAGTACTTAGTATCTATGAACATAGCTCATAGCTAGCAAGATATCTAACTTTTGGGTAGGTAGTACTGCATAAGATATATCCCATCCATGAGATTTAATGGGAAGGAAGGCAAGATCTGTTTCAGTACATTGAGCATATTGCTCTCCAAAGACTTATCAGACCAAGATGTCTTTAGGTTGGAGTTCCATGAAGAATATCTCTGCTAGTGTTAAATGGGCAGCTCTACCCTAGGCTGCATCAAAAGCAGCATGGCCAGGAGGTCCAGGGGGGTGATTCTATCCCTCTGCTCCACTCGGTGAGACGCCACCTGGAGTGCTGAATCCAGCTCTGGAGTACCCAACACAGGAAAGACATCAACCTGCTGAAACAAGTCCAGAGAAGGGCCACCAAGATGATTAGAGGGAAGGAGCACCTCTACTGTGAGGGAAGACTGAGAACTGGGTTTGTTCAGCCTGGAAAAGATAACATTTCAGGGTGACCTAATTGCAGTTTTCCAGTACCTGAAGGGAGCCTACAAGAAAGAGGGACTTTTCATGACAGCATGTAGTGACAGGACAAAGGGGAATGGGTTCAAACTAAAAGAAGAGTAGATTTAGATTAGATATTAGGAGAAAATACTTTCCTGTGAGGGTGGTGAGACACTGGAACAGGTTGCCCAGAGAAGCTGTGGATGCCCTGTCTCTGGAAGTGTTGAAGGCCAGGCTGGATGGAACTGTGAGGAACCTGAATCTCGTGAAAGGTGTCTCTACCCATGATAGCGGGGTTGGAACGAAATTATATTTAAGGTCCCTTCCAACCCCAACCATTCTATGGTTCAATGCTAATGAATCACAGAATTATTATCAAGTACTCTAACAAAATGCTTCAACATGAACATATAGATACAAAGGCAAACATTTATAGCTTGGAAGACAATGCTAGCAATAAGAAAGTGAGATATTTTATCTTCAGATTCAAAAGAATCTGAACATGGAAGGCCATTACTGAGAAAAAAAAATACTTTCTTTTTCTACTCTGGAAAAAATTCTGTACACCTCACACAAGCTATTTACAAACAGGAAGAAAAACAAAAGTGATGCTACACTCCCTCACCACAGGCTTGGGGAATGCACACCTCATTATGTTTGAGCCTTATTAATTTTGAAATGAAGAAAATACTGTTGTGGAGTGACCAAGCATATGCCATAGATGCCAAATTAAACCCATTCTCCATGGCTTTGATGTTGTAACTCTTGGTTGTAACAGCTAGATGCAAAACCTCAGTGTAAATCTTCCTCCCTAGAACAGCTGTTTCTGGGTTTCTACCTCAAGATTGTTCAACCCACCGTGCAAACCCTCCCTCCAGGAACTCCAGAAGCAGTGAGGCACCTGCACATTTGCACCAGTGAGACAATAAAATTCTCTTTTCCTAGGAGGTTCAACCCCTACTAACCAGGTTAGGTATTCAAGGGCATCACTGCCACATAGCGTGATAGGCACTAGCTAATTATTTTTAGTACCTAGAAGCCTATCAAGAAAAGTAAGAAAGTACAGACTGAAATGTCAAATGTAAAAATGGGAAACTGTGTTTAAAAGTCCCAGGATATTGTAGACACAGTTATTGAATTACCATTGTAGATCTGCTGAAACTTCAGCAAGCAGCAGACGATGGAGATTTCTGCTATAAATATAAGATTCACATAGCTATCTCTTATTTTTTAAAAAATATAAATTAAGTGGATGCAAGCCAAGTTTTCATAAATAATGCCAAAAATGTTTATGTATGAGAAGCTTAAACTATGTAGCTCTAGCTGAAATAAATGTTTCAGTGAACATGATTTTAATCATGATTTATTCAAATGTTATGTTAAGCAAGCATTCAATATGCTTTTATGTAATTCTGATGCCCAAGTTACATGTAATTATGATGACATTATAGCATCCTTGATCTTTCATAACCTCTCTAGAAATTCATTTTTCCCAGCATCAAGCTCCACAAATAGCATGGAAGTGACAATGTCACATAGTATAAACAGTTACCAGAACAATACTCTTCAGGTCCAATTCTGTGAGGGCTAGCCAGTCTTGACTCCTTTTGACATCAGCCAGAGCTGGGAGGTTTAGCACTGCTCAGAAACATGCCAATTAATTAGCAAGTCTACAGACCTGTTTGTTGGCATTTCAGAGCAAGGTAAGAAGGATGAAGTGAGAATGCGTCAAGTTGTTTATTCACATTTTAATCACTGATATTCTTGAAGGTGTCTAATTCTAGTTTGAATTCAGTCATTTCTATGCCATTATTTTAGTCTACAGTATTTATTTTCTCTTTTCTTTTTAATGTATTCTATTTCCAAATACAAAAATAGTAGGCCGTCAAAATAAACACAACAGCAGTGCATAAATTTGCCATTTTCCTTACAGTAAAGATCTCAGAGTCATTGCAAATAGTTCAGTGAAGGTTCCAACTCCATGCTCAGCAGGTCAAAAAGGCAAACAAGTGCTAAGAACAATGAGGGAATTAATAGAGTAAAACAGGTTGTATATATAGTGTTGTGAAAATTTGTGTTCTACTCACATCCGGTAAGTTTTGTGCTGTTCTCTTCCATCTCAAAGAGCCTGAGAGCTCAATAAAGGTTTAGGAAAGATCTACAGGGATGATTAGAAGTGTGAAGTGACACTGGTAGCAAGAAAGAGATTTAGGCTGAGTAATTTAAGTCTGGAAAGCAGTTGAGGAAGGAGAGAGATGATGGATGTATATGAAGTCATAGACTGTCTAAATTATTATTTGCTATTGCTCATACTATAAAAACGAAGGAGCACTCAGAAGATCAGGTGGTCAGTTTAAAGCAAACAATGTGAAGTCCTTTTTCACACAATGCATAATTAAATTGCGAGGCTCATTGCCAGAAGAAGCTGTGGAGGTCAAAGTTATAAATGGGCTCAAAAATCCATTAGACAAATGCATGAGAAGGAGCTCCATCAATGGCTATTAAGATCAATGTTGTGAATGCAGCCTCTGGCTGAGGAAGTCCATAAACCTCAGACTACTCAAAAATGAAAGTTTGTACCTGGGAAAGAATTGTCCTGCATCTGTCCCATTTCTCAGGCCTCTCCCAAAGTCATACTGCTGCCTGTTGTGAGGAGCAAGACTGCAAACTAGATGCAACTTTGGCTTGATTCAGTATGGGAATATTTATGTCCAGTGCAATCAGAAATACATGTTTCTGGTTTACAGTGAACCAGAAGTAAAATAATTTTCAGATCTTAAACTGTCTGTTGTTTTCATTACTACACTCTTCACAAATAAACCACTGATTTTACTTCTCTTACTTCAGAAATTCATTCAGTTGCATGTTTTTGATTTCTGTGCTTTGATCCCCTGAAGCACTTGTAGATATCGCAGGGTGATAAAAAGTTTGCCAATGTCCTTTCTAACCCTCTTGAGCTATCCGAGGGCTGTTGTGAAACACATACGTTTTCTCAGAAACAAAAAATTTCAGAGGCAGCTAGTCCTCATAAAATTCTGTAGTAATAAACCTCTTTACATTTCACAGACCAGAATATATGTTTGATAAGTGTATCCCTATTATAAAAGATATGAGATTTGCCTCTTGATACAGAGATTGGGCACATTTACTGTGTATTGGGGTGCAAATCAACTTTGGTGGCAGGAGAAATTATGATTCAAAACAAAGCCTACTCTCTCAAGCTCTTCAATTCCTTTGAAGTTCTGTGGGTTGTTTTTTGTTTGTGTTTTTTTTAAATTTTCAGAATGGAAGTTAATAGTCTGGGTAAAATAAAACTTAAGTAATTAATTAAGAATAGCTGATGTCACTCCTGAAGGGCTCATGACTGAAAAGGGCAGCTCCCTATAGAGGAATTGAGCTTTTCCATGCACAGTACACGGAGGCAGAAGAGAGCCTTGAGTTCTCATTCTGGCATCCTAGTGGGCATGGTGTATGTTATTTAATGACCCATACTACAAAATTAAGAGGTCACCTTGGCCCAACATTATGACAGTTTTGACTGAACGCAGGTGTTACTAACATGCTCTGTGCTGAACTCAGTGCTGTTGTGCAATAGTCATGCCAATGAGAACATTTATTTGACAAGGCCCATTAGATACTTCTCAGGTATTTTTACTCAAAAATTTAAGGTGCCCTTGGTCTCCAAGGAAGTTAATGTTTCTGTGGATCGTTCCTTGGATTTTGTAGACATCCACAGAAAATGAAAAATATTTTCTTTGGGTTTCCTTGTTGTTTTTCTTTTTCAAATACTACTGGGTGGGGAGGGGGGAGGAGGGAACAACGGAGTGAAGGTATTTTCATGAAAGACTCAAATATTCCAATTATTTGAAAAATGAGGAAGAATATCATGAGGAAGAATAATTTCTTGATCCATTCTAAATCACATAAATGTATGTATTTATCCACAAATACTTAAAATGGGTTATGAATCCCATGACACACATTTTTACAGAAAAAAATTAGTCTTCAAACTATGCAGGGAAGAACAATTTTAAGATGATGAAAACACATATGATCAGATTAAATAATTGCCTGGATATGTAATGGTAATACGTTCTCATAGGTTACTACTGCTTTGTAAGTACGGATCAAAATAATTGTTCTAAGCGATCTTTAGCTCTTTTGGTTGTTTAAATAGGAGATCTTTATAAATTCAAAGGCTGTCAGCCTGCTGTGTGTCAGGAAACTTGAATTTAAGAGCCCAGCCCTAACATTTACATTCCTCTGTTATGTTTCAGAGTTGGTTGTAGATGTTAAGAATATTGCCTTTGGGACCTTTAAGTGCATTATATCATAGCCTTGAGCTGTACTTTTTTTATCTACTTTTCTTTAATCATCAGAAGTTTAGATCTAAAAGAGAAACAAGCTGGTAAAGGAGCCTGTGCATCTCTGCATTTTCCCTACCTCTCATCAAGTGTGAATGTGAGAGAACTGTAAAATGTAGTTAAATAGTCATGGCAGTCTATGAAAGATTGGAAATGTTCTATGAATTGGAAAACATGGAAATGTTCTTTGCTTTAAAAATGAATCAGAAGAACTAACACTGTTTTTATTGTACAGGTTTTTGAGATGTGAATATGTACACTTCAACTGTCCTGAACACACTGGGACATCTGTTGCAGTAGTGCTTTTTTCTAAGAGAGCTTGGTTGAACCTTAGCAGCTAAAACTTTTATTTTTTTTAAATGCAGAATAAACATCCAGTGACATTGGACTGCTCTCAGGTCTCCTTTTGACTTAGCTACATTAAAAAAAAAAAAAAAAAAAAAGATTTCCTGTTAGTATTTCAGAAGGAGCTGATGAAATAGGCATAAAGCATTAAGCACATAACCAAAGTATTAAGAGGCATCTGTGTAGTCAATAACTTCTTTCTTGTCAGGAAAAAATGGTGCAGAAATGGTAATTATTTTTTCCACTTCTGGACTAATTTGTTTTGTTCAATTATTCTGTCAATGATACTAACACAGGGTCTCAGTTTTGTTTCTTGGTTAATTACTGCTTCAAAATGGGTAAATGGTTAGCTTAAAATATCTTTGCACTTAACCCAGAGAGGTGATTTTGCAGTGTAATTTTTCACTGACAGAGCAATAGGTATTTTTTAAGCTATTATGATAAGTAGTTTCGGTGGCCTTTCCATAAAGGCCCCTTCTTTTAATTTTTGGCAATCTTTTTCAGCATTGATTTAAACACAATTTTAAGTACCAAGCAGAACTAGTTAAATTAAAACCTTCCAAAGCTGTCTGTGATTTCATATTTTCTCTGCAAAATACTGTGCTTGAAATCCCTACAGATGCTTTAACTTTTATCCTACTGAAGTGAACAGGAATGATATATTCTGGTTTCCAAGACAAATCAGCAGTGTGTCTCTGTAGCTCTGTATAGACACCTGCGACCTTCTCGCAGTTTTCTAGTACTTACAGCAGGATATAACTAACTTTTTGGTCAGCATTATACTGAAAGTAGATAAATGCAGATGTAGAAACAGAATTCACTCCACAGCAGTACATTTCTATGAATGTGTAACAAAGCTGCATTTTTGCCATGTCATTTTTGACTGTTTTCATAACTGTCAGTGACTCTTCCTTTTCTTCCCCCAGTATCTTCCCTTAGATTCATGCACAGAAATCAGTCTTTACTGTTAATGTTCTCTCCACATCTACATTCACCTGTTTGTGGATATGTGAATTTGAGAGCTTGACTTTTAGTAAAATTTTGCTAAGTAATATGCATTAGCAATCCATTAGCCTTAATCATTTGTTTAGCCCAGTATGGGTTTCCATTAGCACCCTTGTGGAAACTAAAATGGAAAAATTATTTGCTCATGAAAGACAGAAATGAAGAGATTCAGAGAAATGAATTCTTTCATGATCTGTATATCTTTCTGAACAGCTGCTGGAAAGTAGGACTCAAAAAGCATGGTCATTGAAAGAGTTAGGATCACAGACTACTCATACTATTTTCCCACAGAACTCTGTGGATATTTCATTCTATGATTCCAAAATGATTTCTCATATAATCATGGATATTTAAGATATGAAAGATGTTATTTTGTAGCAAATCAGTGTTCTTGCAGTTTCCTTTTGTATTTCATAAGTATTTTCAGTTTCTTCTCTGTATTCTTACTATTGCTATCATTTTGTGTGCATGTTATAACTTCATGGTAGTGTAGACACTATAAGGAGAAAGATTGCAGGGCTGTATTGTAATATCGTCAAGAATCTACAGGCACTAGTGCTTTCCTCTTCTTTAAGTGACTGTAAACATTTTTCTCATTTGGCTTTCATTAATATTCTTAACATCTCTACTGTACGCAAGAACTAAGACTCAGGAATATTGCACTCTAGGTCAGGCTGTACCATGAGCCTCATGGTTAACCATATCATTTAATGCCCTGCATGACTTTTTATGAATCTCTGAGAAAAAGAAATAATTTTTGCCCAAATTTATTAAAGTTTGAGATGTATAAATTAAAGTGCAGATAAAACCTTGACGCCTTAACTACTAGTGATTTTCAGCCAACTTTTGAATATACTATTCTCTTAAAAGATAAGAAGATGACATTTTATAGTGTCCTGAGCAAATGCATAGTATTAAAAAAAAATCAGGAAATGTTGGCAACTTACTACATTGTAGTATTTGTCTCACTTCTCTAATGTTTAGTTTTTCCTCTTTGGTTAGGATGGATTAGAGAAATTAGAGCCGTTCTGGTATGGCTTCAAATAATATAAAACATTAGCATGATAGAATAAAAATGCCTGGAAGAGGATTGCTACTTTGCCAAAAGAAATAGAAGTAGATGCTTCTTGGTCATTAGGTTTTAGCTCCAAGGGAGAGAGAACTATATAGGTAGAAATGAAAGAAACATGGTAGGAACATTGTCATCTGTCTGAGTATTTCCTATGTGTTGATTTGGGTGGTTTTTTTTGTGTTGTGGGTTTGGGTTTTTTTTTCCCTCGTTTGGGGTTTTGTAATGCATACTTTGTGAAATTAGTGGTATAATTTAACATAAAGCCTTGCCTTTGTCTCTGTGGTGAAGGTTGAACTTACTGGAAATGTTGCATAACTTAGGCAATGCTGAAATAAAGCAGCTGACGCTGGCAGAAACAAAATCAATCTTTTTTTTAAATTTCTTTTATTATTATTTTTTTATTATTTTTATTTTTCCAGGGGAAATTACTGGTACTGAAATAACATTTCAACAAAAAAACATAAATGTGATACACAGTGGGAGATCATTAAAAAGTATCCTGTCACTTGAATCAGACCATGTATTGTAATGCAGAATATGTTGTTTTGCTGCAAGTTTTACATTAAAACTAGAGTTTCACTCAAATGAGCCCAGGTACTGAAACTCTTTGAATTACAGTGGCAAGCAGCAGGGTAGTTGGTACAACATCTCTCTTACCCAAACTTGATATCATAAGGATATTAGCAGGAGGTTTTCAGACTTCTTACTGAAAGCTCAATAAATTATTAACTAACTGTATTCCTACTATTTGCAGTACTGCTGATGAATAGTTTTCTTGAAAAAACAATGAGGTGCCATACCTTTATTTTTGTTGTAAAGTCAAATATTATTCATGTTGTTCTTTTCAAAGGTTTAGAGATATTATCTCAGGTAGAGGCAAGATACCCTTTTCCAAGATCTAAATTCAAATCTTCCATGTTACAGTTACCTGCATTTACCAAGGCTGTAAGAACATTCTTTGTTGTTTTTTGAAAATATCCTAACTTCATCAGCTTTACCTCTGGTAGATACTGAATCCCACAGTCTCAAAGGATATGAGCAGGAATCAGACAAGCTGTAACAGAAAGGCGTGTTGAGACAATAGATGAGACTGCTGGAATTATCCTCCTGAATGATCTGCTGTGACATTTGAAACTACCAAATGCAATAATGAACTTTTCAAAGTTAA
Source organism: Anabacerthia variegaticeps (assembly GCA_035583185.1). Taxonomy (NCBI): domain Eukaryota; kingdom Metazoa; phylum Chordata; class Aves; order Passeriformes; family Furnariidae; genus Anabacerthia; species Anabacerthia variegaticeps. Next base: position 85,462,980 of record JAWWEW010000001.1, on the reverse strand, counting down.
TATGATTGGTCTGAGGTGCTGTGATGCCTCATTCAAGTCTTGAAGCCCATGGCAATACGCCCTGTCAGTTTTTCCATGGTGAGTCACAGAGGTTTTGGGAACATGTACAGTGGCTAATGTCCTGCTCTGGGGAGCTGAGACATGAATAACTAAGTAAATCTACCCTGCAAAAGGCCAGCAGCAAGAAGTCTGATTCAGTTACATTAAGGTTTCTTTAGGTTACCTTCCTAGTATGAAGGAACCTGATGGTCACAGAAACAATGTCTGTATGCAAGAAGTAGCCTTCAGCCAGAGCAGAGTGTAGTACTGTATGAGTCTGCTTACAGCCCCTAAAGTGTGCGATATATCAAAGACTGAGCTTAGGGAAGGGAAGGCAATTAAAGGGAGAATGAATCCGGGGTTGTACTGAGCACCACTTTTGCAGCCTCTGGCAAGGAGAGCTTGGTTGTTGAGGCCTGCAGGAAGCAGAGCTTCAGGCAGAGTAGCCTGAACCCCCACTGACTTTTGCTGCTGAGGACACAGTCTCAGCCTGTGTAAGAGTGCTGGAATACAAAGTATTGGTGATTGAATCTCATTGTGTCTTGTCAGCGCTTTCCTCTGTCACAAAAATCATATATCTGAAAGCTGGGACCAGGGAATGGAATAAGATCAGAACTACTCAGTAGCTGATGGTGATACCCTTGAGGATGTCCTGTAGATTTTCATCAGTTTTCAAAGAAAGTGCATTTAGTTGCTGCTTTGCCTTGATGTATCATATCAGATCTGTTAGACTCTGTTTCACATTCGATCTGGCTTTGATAATATTATCTCACCATGACTTTCCCTTACAGATTTTCCAACTAAATAGAAGGAATATGTTGTGATTTCATTTTTTAGCCTGATTTAATACGCTAAAGCAGGCTCAGTCTGGATTCGTGTATTCTTGCTGTTACTGAATTTAACCCTCATGGAAGAGTAGCCTTTCAGGCTGTGTCCCCCTACCACAGAAGAGACACAACATGGACATCTGTTTTCCTTCCCTAGCATTACTTTTTAAGCATACTCACCTTCTGTCTCAAGGAGCCCTCCTTAATCATGATAAATACTTCTTTCTCAGAGATTTGTTTCATCTTGGGCATTTTTGCTTTGCCTGTTGTGATGGTACAAAGTTGTAAAAGCAGGAGTTTTTTGTGGTATTTGTTTAATTGAGTGTGCTATCTTTTGTTAAATAAGCTGATATGTAGGGAACATGGTGCAGTCAGTTCAAATCATCCTACAAAATTAAGTATCAATTTCTGTCAGTTCCTGTCAAAATTATACCTTTTATAATTTTGAAAGGCTTTCTTATCCTAAAAGTGTAGCTGAGCTCTACCCCCATATTGTGCCAGACCTTCAGCTGAATGTGTGTTGCTTTGTATTAATACAGTGCTTTTGAATAATTTGTGGATTCCTAAAGAGGGAGAGTAGGGAGATGTCTGATCAGGTGCAAATCTGAAAGCCTTTCAGCATTGTTAAATTACTGATGTTTCAGTACAGGTTACTGAATATTGATTGAAACAAAGTTCAAAGATTATTACAGGAAGTACAAAATCTACATTGCAGAGCTTAAAATAATAGATATGTTCTTAACAGATGTAGATTTTTGTGACTACAATGACATCCATAAAGTTACATTTTTTATAAATATTTTCATCAGAAATGCTTTTTCTGTTAGATTATGCAGTTTCCTGAAAACATGAAGAGAGAATTAGTATTATTTGAAAATTAAATTTATGAGTTTGACTTGTTTTCTCATATGGGATATACTCTTTTCCTGCTTGTTTAACAATTTATTTTTTTTTTCTCTGATGTTCAAAATCTGCTAAATAAATATTCTACCTCTTTCCTGGTTTTCAGTAAATTGATTTTTTTACCAAATGTTATATTTTCAGCACACTATTGGGTCATCCCAAAAGTAATCATTGCCTTTTTCAATGTTAAAATCCCAGATTTCAATAAATTGCTATGTTACTTATCACTGTCTTTTAGAAGACTTAGTAATACATTTGCACCATGTCATAGCACTTCTGGAGTAGAGCTAAATTAACGACAAATTCATAGAAGAGCTAACTGGCAAGAGATCTAACTGGCAAGAGAAGCCACTGAATTTATTAGTCTGAATTACAGCTTAGGATGGACTGTTCAATGTGGAGTTCATATATAGCTGATTTAAACATGCTAATAGAACAAATGTCATTAGGGGTTTTTGTTTAGTAATTCTTTGATATTTAAAAGGGCAACTTGATCTGCACAGTTACGAGTTATAAATTTATTTCTGTAATCAATGTGATTTTTGTTTCGAGCTCTGAAATAGCCCTGAAATGCATTGAGAAAAAGACTCATATTTTAGATTCAGGTTTTCCTGGAACATATTCCTGTCAGCTGGGGTCACATTTTCCTCCTTTTCAGACATTTAAATGGAGATTCTTTTCACCCACCAAATGTAAGAAGCTAATCATCTCACCCCAGGTGACTCACTCACTTCTTTTACCCTATGAAGAGAAGCAGCTACATCAAGCAGTGGCAAACATCCCACCTCCTTACGATGAAATGCACACTTCAGAGGTGCCTATTTCTCTTGTTGATTATAGAAGATACTAGAATAGAGCACAGCTAGTCTTAGCTAACCTGTCAATGCTTAATTTAGGCAGAATGATTGTACTCTTGATCCTTACTTCCAAGTTCATAGTTTGTCACTGAAGCTTTTCAGGGGAGTTGAACCACATTGTAAGAATGTTTGTTAAAAAAATAATAAATAGCATTCAACCAGGAATTTAAAAGCTTTTCCTTAGCTGGAGGCTAAGGCACGTCCACCATTTGAACTGTTCCTTAAAAATGTATGATTAAGCTCTGGAAGCAGTCTTTGAGAAACAATGTTCTTGAATAGCAAGAACTTCACCATATTACTGTAAGAACGTGTTACTAAAGTGAGAGAACTGAAAGAAACGGTTAAAGGAAAACCTGAAAACTCAATGTGAGTTAGCTTTTGGGCCCGTTTAGATGCTGAAGAGATGTAGGGAGACTGTGTGGATTGGAAACACCCAATAAGAAAGAAGAACAAGAACAGTCATGCAGTCTCAATTGTATACCTCGCTTATTAATGACCCTTTAGTAAAGGACTCTGGAAGAGAATTTTTAATTCTTTTATTCTTCCACTTTAGGGTGTTAATTTTCAAAGCACATGAAGGTACGGAGCTTTGTCAAAAGAATCGACATTCAACAGTAGTTATGCTTATGTGATGGCCTCCAAAATATTTCTAATTAATTAATAAAGTGAAATATATAATTATCAGCTAAGGGTGGAGGCAGTAAAGCTGCTTGCTGAAGATGAAGCCTATACTGAGGAACAAATTAAGCAGCTTGTTGTAGATTTGCACATATTTTTGAAAAGATAGAGGTATGATAAGTATGGAAATCACAGTACTTTTCCTAAATTATTCTGACAGTTAAAAATGATAGACCCTAAGAAATCCAGGCCTGCTTATTTGTTCACTAACTAAGCTTAGGATGTTCTTTTACTTGGGAGTCATAAAACAATCTGCATATTGATAAATGGATAGTGCATTTTCATAGTTGCTTTCTATAAATAAACTAGCAAAGCAGCATTAAAATATGGCAATTGCAGCACCACAGTTTTACAATTACTTATTTGTCCGCATTCCATAGCTCTTTTCTTGTAGTAATTGCATACCACATTGCTTAGTTATGTGGAGAGTGAAATCTTTGTTTCTTTATGTTTTGAGAAGGCATAATTGTATTTGGTATTCCACCTGTACTGGAAGGTTGCTCTTCTAGCATTAATCCAGGGAAGTTTTCCCACTTCTTTCATATTGGAGTTAGTTCTTCAGCTTTTTCCGTGCAGAGTATACTTTTAATAGTGCCAGAAACCCTGGAAGAATGCCCTGACCTTCAATTAAACAAAACAAAACAACAAAAAGTTTCTTTCCAAAATATAAAAAAAACAAAAAAAAAAAAACCAAAAAAAACACAAACAAACAAAAAAAAACAAAAGCCAAAACCCCACAACAAGCTACAGCAAAGGAACAAACGCCAAACATGAACTAACCAAAACCACAGAAAGCTGTCGTGTCTTTTTTTCATTCTGATTTTCACATTGTAACTTCTGGATTGTTTGTCAAGAATCTGGCATGTTCTACTGGGGATTTCAGTAGGCAGCCACAACCAAAAATTTAATTGACAGCTCCAGAATCAGTCTTGTCAACTTCCTTTGTGTTTGAAAAGAGTTCATATAGAAGATCTCTCTGCAAGCTTGGGGAATTCGAAAACTGTCCTTGTTTTTTATCTACTGTGCAAATACTTTGTTATTCATCTTCCCTGTCTTGCCAATGTTGTAGTATTGGTGTCAGTAGCAAGGTCAGTCAGAATTGAGAGTTCAAGAGAAAAATGTAGGAACAGAAACCTAAGAATTTCTACATAGAAAAGGAATCCAGCATAAGCATATTGGCAAGCTCTGCATGACATGCGTTAGGATGAGGCTTCATGCATGGCTGAAGTATGTCTTGTTTAGCGAGCGGCAGCAGTGTCACTGCTGATGTGCTTTACTGTCTCAGTTACTATAAGAGTTTTGAAGTGCAACCCTAATCATAAAGGCAGCGTTAATGTTTTGTGATAAATTTAAGTTCATTCAATGTTTAATTACTTTACAGGACACACAAATAAGCTATATATCCCAGGTTCTCAAAAGGTACAGCAATCACAGGAAGGCAAAAGAAGGAGAATGCTACATGAAAAAGACAAAAAGCAATGTCAGCCTTCCTAATATTTCCTGTTCTTTCATACAGTTCTCTGTTGCTGTCTTTTTAAACCTGTTTTCAGCTTTCCAGTAGTATCTTCATGCTCATACCTATGTAATGTCTAGCAATATTTCCTCATTCCTTTGCTTTTAACATGCCCTGTTGCATTACAGACAGTACAGATTGCTCAATTTTGGGAGAAGACTTCAAGCATGACAACTGACAGAATTTGATGAAGTACATCACCTATAAAAGAACTAAAGAATATATCAGAGGGGAATGGTTATTATTATTATTTATTCACTAGTTCATAGGCACTCTTCTGTGCCATTCAGAAAGCAGCTGTCAGACTAACTAAAAATGCATGATAAAAAACCCCTCATCTTTTTAAATGATTTTAATCTAGTTGCATCCAGCCATAAAATGCTCACCATTGATGATATGGCAAATAATGTGACTGCAATTAGTTAGCAATTCAGTGTGCCTTCCAGAAAACAGTCTCCAAACCTTCCTGGAAATAACTTTCTTCTGCCAAAATGAAAAAATATTTTTTTTTTTTTTTTGAGATGTAAAACCACCAGGTTTTAGCATGTCTTTAGATCCATGTTCTGACAATTTGTATGCCCTTTCTGAAATTAATGCTAACTCTTTCCTGGGTTAGGCAATGGTTGCTCATTTTAAAGGGCAAAATAAATTACTGTAGCATGTTCTAGCATATAGAAGCTCTTTTGAAAACATTACTGAAGGGAATGTTTATACGCTATGTTTTATCTTTCGCCAGTCTGGCAAACGGATGATCCTGGAGAGTGCTCTGCAGAACTGATTAACTCATTTCACATTATCTTCAAGGTAATGTTACCGTGATTTAGAGATAGCCTTCTGTTTATGTATCTAATTTTGTAGTATTTTGTGAAAAAAAGGAACATTATATTATAATTATTCACTAAATTTTGAACCACTAGTGTTAATCAGTCCATTAGTGTACCACATGACATACATAAGTGATTCTGGAACATCCTTTGGTAAAAGGAAAGTCTTCACCGAACTCTTCTGCTTCTGATACTGTTATAGCTAATGATCTCGGATTGATTACACAGGTTATTTTTCTGGCACTAAATCCATTACAGTCTGGTTTTAAATATCCTCAGCCACTATGCAACCCTACAATAGTTGTTTGCTCTGGATGACCACAGATTATTTGCTACATGTGTTGCTACATTCAAGATGGAAAAAAAGCACTTGTTGGTATACAGCCACAAAACTATGATGAAAAGACCAAAAACTACAACTGAGAAGAGCACTGAGGTATGTGGGTCATCAGTTTTCCCCCTGAGTGGCTTTGACTGGTGGGAGTCTGTGCTGGTTTTAAAGGTAAACCGGCAGGAGAAATGGACCCACCACTAGAGAGTTTATAAGTCAGAATTACAATTTAATGAAAAATATTACAATAGATATACTGACACAAAGAGAAAACTGCTTTTCCACTCACCAAAACCCAGCAGTATAACCCAGTGTC
>JAWWEW010000001.1:85438288-85453437 GCA_035583185.1 Anabacerthia variegaticeps | reverse complement strand
TTGCTAATAAATTCAATGGATTGAAAAATATGCCTTTTTTTTTTTTTTTCCCCTTGGAAAGACCCCCACCAAATTGTAATACTGAACAGTAGCATCTGGCAATCACCATAAATAAGTTGATTAGCCTGAACTGTGGGGAACACCAGTGATCTTAGAAGACTCCTATGTATCATCTGATATGGGATCTGGGTCATTTTCCTTAGAAAGAGATAATAGGAAAGTTTTATATGGGGTATTCTAGGGGTTTTATTTCTTATATTCATTAGCAGAAGGCAGAGGATTTTACCAAGAAAAGCGTTTATCTAACATCTAGAACAGACAAATTAAATTTTATGTCTTATCAAACCACATGGCTTTCCTTGTAACATTTCATTCTTACAGACCTATAGAATCATAGAATGGTTTGGATTGGAATACATCCTTAGAGGTCATCCAGTCCAAGCCCTCTGCATTAAGGAGGAGCATTTTCCACTAGATCACCTTCATTAGAGTCCCATCCAACCTGACCTTGAATGTTTTCAGGGATATGTCATCTGCCGCCTATCTGGGCAACACGTGCCAGGGTTTCACCACCCTTCCTCAAAAAATTTCTTTTTATCTAGACTGAATCTACCCTCTTTTCATTTAAAACTTTCACCTCTTGTCCTATTACAACACCTCCTGTTCCTATCTTTCTTATCAAACCCTTTAAGTAGTGAAAGGCCACAATGAGGTCTCCCTGGAGTCTTCTCTTCTCCAGGCTAAGTAGTCCCAATTCTCTCTGCCTGTCTTTATGGGAGAGGGGCTCCAGCCCTCTGATCATCTTTGTGACCCTTCTCTGGATCTGCTCCAATACGTTGATGTCCTTCCTGTGCTGGGATCCCAGAGCTGGATACAGTACTACAGGTAGGGTTTCACCAGAGTGGAAAAGAGGGGCAGAATCATCTCACTCAACCTACTGGCCACGATGCTTTTGATGTGTACAGGATATGACTGGTTTTCTGGTCTCTGAGAGCACATTGCTGGGTCATGTCCAGCCTCTCATCCATCAACACCCCCAAGTCTTCTCATGAGGGCTGTTTTTAATCTGTTCATCCCCAAACTCTATTGATACCAGGGATGGCCCTGATCCAGATGCGGCACCTTGTGCTTGTCCTTGCAGAACCTCATTAGGTTCCCATGGGCCCACTTCTTGAGCTTGTCCAGGTCCCTCTGGCTGACATCAAGTCCTTTAGGAATGTCAGTGGGAAAGATTCGAGCACATTGCTGAAGGTGCACTGAGGATTAATGCATCTGTTCTTGTTAGGTGCTTATCTATTTCCATATGCATATGTGCACAATTCTACACCCGAATTTGCTTTTTGCCCTCTCTTCCTATTTTGCTCTGCTAGCTAGTTATGCACTGCTATTAAAGAAAGTATACAGTGCTTCTATTAAAGAACATTTAGTTCATGGCAACTGACATTTTCATTAGAAAGGTCTTAAATAGGTAGCAGATAATTCAATTTCCAGCTAAGAAAAAGAACAATAAATAAGTAATGCTGAAGCCATCTTCTTGTTCCTCCCTAATGGGAGGGTAATCATTAAACTTTTAGCCACTGGAGAAACAGATTTAAGGAAAGATTGGGAGGAAAATAATAATTAAAAATAAGACTGAAGTGAAATTACCCACTTTATCAAAGTTACCAGTACCTTGGAGTGTCTACATGAAATAGAGAGAATGACAGGGAAGGCTGTCACTATCTATGAAGGCATCTAAAGGCGTAACAACAATGCAGTAGCAGCCATATCTGGTTTCTTGGGGATTTTGGTTATTTTTGGGAGGTTGGTTTGGGTTTTTTGTTTGTTTTGGGTTTTGTTCTTGTTTTTGTGGTTTTTTATTGTTTTGGTTTTGGTTTGGTTTGGGTTTTTTGTTTGTTTTGGGTTTTGTTCTTGTTTTTGTGGGTTTTTTTGTTTTGGTTTTGGTTTGGTTTGGGTTTTTTTTTGTTTTTTTTTTCTTTTTTTTTGTGTGTGTGTGTGTGTGTGTGTGTGTGGTTTTTGTTTTTGTTTTTGTTTGGTTTGGTTTTTTGGGTTTTTTTCGGGGGTTTTTTTTTTAGATAGGACATCTTCTGAATTATTCAGGTCATTTATATAATATGGAGCATTGTTCAGGTTTTCATGCTGTCACCGGCGTCTGGCCTTCCAAACATGCTTAACTCTCTGCATGCATCTCAATGAAAACAACTACACAGCAAAACTGAGGGCACCCAGCTCCTTTCCATAGCTGGTTCTTGTCTTTAAAATGTAATCGTGTGTGCAGCCAAAGGTGGGGTCAATAAGCCACAGTTACATAGTTGCTGCTTGCCACCACAGATTCTGTTGAGTTTAGGCGTCATTCTTATTATAACCTTGCTTGCAGTGCTGGCTCACAACTCTACATTACAGCCTGTGCTCAAGTAGTGGTACATGGTACATTCTTTCTCCATTCAGGTTTTTCCCTGGTGTCATTGTGACCTTTTCAAAGTACCTTCTGTGATATGAAAGATGACAGTGATCTCTCATTCCCTTTAATCTCTTTCCCTCACACCAAGAAACAGACATCAGTGTTTCAATTTGATTTTGATTACAAGCATCAGGGTGCTATTCCAGGAAGATGAGAGTTTTATGTTTAACTGCAAGTACAGCCAGGTTACAATCATTTTGATATATTCTAGCACTGAGTTCTTTATATTTAGCATGGTCCCTGCTGAAATTCTGCTTGTTGCAATTACGTTCGTCTCCTGCCTCTCAACAGTAGCATTATTTCAATGGCCACTGTTTTGGTGGGAGATCATGATAGGAGACTTTTTTCAAATGAGCTCATCAGTGGTTAAAGAAAAAGGAGATTTTCAACTGGCCTCTCTTTCATGAGGGAACCTACCTGAAGACTCACATTGGAATAATCCGCATTCCACTTACTTTGCTACGTTTTCTAATACCTAGGTGACTCTGAGGATGTAGACGTAGCTGAAAGGAACCACTAAGCAAAAGATATTAAATTAAACTTAGACCATCAGATTCTGTTAAACAACAAGACAAAGGTTGACGTACTTCTGGCAAACTTTTACTGAGCAGCAAGGCTGCCGTGCTCACAACACACTAAAGATTTCTTCACTGAAATATCTTTTACAGTAATCCTTTTCATATGCAAACTATTTTAAAAATGTTTTCAATGTGAGAGAGCAGATGTTTAATTCATAAGTAACAGCCAAGAGAGGCAATAGCCATCCCTAACAATAGTTCTGTGCCTATTGTTTGTATCCTTCTCAGAGCTTGTAGCACCATTGGTAAAGTGAAAAGTAAAAACCTACAGGACAGAGTGTTGCAAACATGTTTCTACTGACTTAATTATTGCTATAACTTTGCATGTGGGTTCAGTTGCAATAATTTCACACATCCAGAATAAATCATATGTGCAGTTCATAAGACCAGGATGTATAAGGAACCATTTACGGCAATAATTTGCTACTAAATATTTGTCCATTAAGGTCTTCAATATAAGTAGCAAGAAAAAATGATTTTAAGATATAAATTGAAATATCCTTTTAGGCCATATAGTGCATTGTTTTATGCAGTATATTCTTATTATCTCAAATAGATCTCAAATATCACAGAGTAGAACATCAAGTAAATGTCTAGAAATGTGTAGAGTTAAGTTGCAATAAAACATACTCCTTTATTAGATACATTGAAACTGTAACTATTATGCAGTGGATGATTCCATTATATCAAGACTACTGCAAATACCACGATTCTAATTTGATATGTCCTTATTTTAAATATAGCCTCACCAAACGGGGTGCAGATCAGACTAACAAATCTATGCATTCTCTGTCTCTGGAAGAGCATCTGTATAGCAAAATAAGCATGACTCAGAACTGTATTCAAATGAGACCCATCAGTGGACTGCTGCACTAGCACATCAAATACACAGACACAAAATAGAGACTCATAGAATGGCTGCTCTTGGAACCCTCTTGCTAAAGCAGATCTACCTAGAGCATGTCGCTCAGGATCACTACCAGTGCTCCGTCATCCTTAAAGTAAAGTAAAAACTTTTTCCTCATATTCAGATGGAACTTCCCATGCTTCTGTTTGTGCCCATTGCCTCTTGTACTGTTGCTGGGCACTGCTGACAAGAGTCTGGATCCACCCTCTTGACACCCTCCCTTAAGATATTTGTATGCCTTTTTAAGATCCCCTCTCAGTTTTCTGCAGGCAAAACAGACACAGCTCCCTCAGCTTTTCCTCATAAGAGAGATTATCTGTTCCCTAATCATCTTCATAACCCTCTGCTGGACCCTCCCTAGTAGTTCCTTGTCTTTCTTGGGTGGGGAAACCCAGAACTGGACACAGTACTCCTGATGCATGTTCACTAGCACTGAGTAGAGGAGCAGGATCACCTCCACTGACATGCTGGATTTGGTATTCCTAATGAACCACTGGATACCATTGGCCTTCCTGGCCACAAGAGCACATTGCTGACTGACGGACAACTTGTTGTCCACCAGGCTCCTCAGGTCCTTTTCTGTAGAGCTGTTTTCCATCGGGCCAGCCCCTAACCCGTGCTGGTGCATGGGGGTATTCCTGCCTAGCTGCAGGATCCCACATTTGCCTTTTTTGAACTTCTCTAGGTTCCTCTCTGCCCAGCTCTCCAGCCTGTCCAAGTCTCACTGATTGGCAGCACAGCCTTCTAGTGTGTCAGTCACTCCTCCCAGTTTTGTACACCTCAGCAAACTTCCTGAGAGTACACTCCATCTCTTCATGCAGGTCATTGATGAGGAAGTAGCGACCCCTGAGGAGCACTGCTCACTGCAGGCCCTCCAATGGACTCTGTGCCGCTGCTCACAACCCTCTGAGCTCTGCAGTTCATCCAGTTCTTGATCCACCTCACTGTGCACTCATTTAACCCACACTTTCTGAGATTACTTGTGAAGATCTTATGGGAGTAAATGACAAAAGCCTTGCTGAAGACAAGGTAAACAAAGTGCACTTCTCTCCCCTCAATGAATGACAATACAGATCTTTGAAAAATGTAATTGTAAAAAAGGACATTTGGCAGCTTGTTTTACGGATTGCACATGCTTTTAACAGATGTGATAGCAATGGTCAAATAAGCAGTTAAATTGCAGGATACACATACTCAGGCTACCTTAATAAAGTTTGAATTGAAGTGTAAGCATACCCCCGCGTACAGTGGTTTTCATGTCTTCGTCGTTTTCCTTGCTACTTTCAACAGCTGAAATGTATTTGTTACAAGAGGAACTCTTAGGGGGAAAGTTATTTGTATACAAAGAGAGAGACACTGTACCAATTGAACAGGTCACCTACCCTGAAACTAATCTCAGAACTCAGGGGGAAAAAAAAGAAAAAAAGAAAAAAAAAAAGAAAAAGGGAAAGAAAGAAAAAAGGTCAGTTTTGGTTTTCCTAGTTTTCTGGCTGAAATAATTTCACATGAATAATGATAGACATACACAGTCAAAATGCTACTTTTGAGTAAATCATCCTTGCTTTTATGGCAGAGAGCAAGTTATTATACTTAATCATGTGCCTGCACAGAAGACAATTGCCTCAGAAAAACTTTATGATGGCTGCCAAAATCAAGAGCTTTAAAGCTGAAGAACACTAGAACCTAAATGGATGATGGACTCCTAACTATACCTTCCTGTAAATCAGTATTAAGATTTTTCTTGAAATGTGTCTTTGCCTCCCTTTCCCCCCTGCCCAAGGAATCCTTTAGCATTCATTACATAGGATAAGTAGGTACTGATTACATAGTACCTACTGAATAAGCAGCTACTTAGAAAAGTAATCTTCACCAGCCAGTTAACAGTGCCTTATTTACTGCACACCCAAAGGCTGCAGTAAATACAGAATTATTCATTTTTGCATGGTCTTTCCTGGGCCACTCATCACTGTAGTATTTGCATGCCTCAAGAACACAGATGAATTTATCGCTGCCGAAAGATAGGAAACCATTATTATTATTCCCATTTTACAGCTGAAGAGATAGGGACTTGCCTAGAGCTACACAGTGAATTAGTGGCAGAGCAAGGATTAAAATTCATGGCTTGCAACCCTGTGTACTTTACTGAAGACTGCAGAGCCTTGCAGTCAGAGGTGCTGAGAAACCATGGCTCTCACCAACTTTGTCTACCACTGCAAGTGTTCTATAAGCCTTGGGCAGCCCAAGCTGGTCATCCATAAAATAAGACATGCAGTTAAAAGTCAGCTGCCAGAATTTTGGACTTATCTTTGCATTAAGAGACTAATACTTCAGTCCAGTGTTTACACAAGGGTTTTGAACCTGGTGAATGCCTTAGCTAGTGAGGTGCTGGTGTTTCCAGGGTGGGTAATTTACTTTTCCATGGTATAGATGATGGAATTCAAAAAGCTGTGATAAAAGCACCATAAGCTGTTTTCAAGAAAATGGCACTTTATGATGAAATACAGTTAAAAAGGAAAACTGTCAGGCTTAATGTCTCTTTTCTTGCATTGTTCACCTGAAACTCATTCCTTCCTGCTGTCTTGGACATACCCAGGATCCTGCCCCAGCCCTCTCTACACAAAAAGCTTCTGTTTAACATTTGATGGCTCTTGTTCTGTTCTTTTTAGTAACTGGGAAAACACCAGTAGATCAAACTGCAATCATTCTGGCGGTCATATTTTATTTAAGCTACTATTTTCTCTTTGAAGATATTCTTTTGATCCTCTTCTGTGCAACTGAGATGCTATGTTTATTGACCATTCCCACTCTTTGGAGCTAAAATTAATATGGGTGCTTGCTCCTTGCACCCACAACCAATCATTTTAGACAAACAGGTAAAGTTTCTGGAAGACAATTGTCCAGCAGTCTGATCCATTCAAAATATATAATCCCAAACTTGAAACTAATCCATTCATTTTCAGTTGCTAAAGGTGAAAGGCATGGTGATAAAACCAGCTTATTTTACTTATGCAAGCAGTCTTGTTTCTCAAAAATATGCATTCAATAGAGTCGTGGACTTTAAATAGATATGGAGTCTGGTAACATGGACAATGTGCCATCCTGTCCCTCCAGCTCATGTGCCTGTTTGTTTCCTTCAAAAATTATAGCACAAGTAGTGAAGGAAAACACTGTGCACCCAGGAATGAACTTGGATGTGCTACATCCTAAATATGCTGAACACTCAATCACCTTTATAAAAGTGGAACAGAACAAGGAGGAAAGAACAAGGAAAATCCATAAAAAATTCTCTATGGTCAAAAAGAAAATAACTGCTCACAGCAAAGGTTTAGTCTGACTTTCCCACAGTCAAAGGGAATGTCCAAACCATGGGTTGTATGACGACTCCTCACAGCTGTTCTGAAGTCTTTCTGCAACTATATCCTCCTCTTCCATCCTATTGTTTTTAGAAATATTAAAACAAAAATGCTCATTAACTCTAGTATTTTAGTCTACTTTTTTCCATGGACTAATGCAAACTGGCAAATTTGAGCTTGCTCTGCAGTTGTTTTGTGAGCAAGCCACCTGCATTTTTCATTGAATAAATGTCTACTAAAATGAAAAAAAAAAATAAAATAAATATGCCCCTATTTAATATTTGTGCCAAATCTCATTCTTCAGATTTAAACAAACTCTCATTGACTGAATAATAATTACTGGGTCACACTCCAGGCATATCTTCAGCTGATGCATGGGTGTAGTTCTGCTGCCCTTCACTTGGCCAATTTCTACTGCATGAAAATCTGGCTTATTGACTGATATACATAATATATGTTGCTATTTTTATCTTTCTGAATTCTACTGCACTGGGACTGACGAAATATTTTCCTACAAAGCTGTAGGACTGGCATCACCTGCGTTGGTGTGGTATATTATAATGGTTGCTATAGTTCAATCATTAATATTTAACATCCTGTAGTTTTATATATAAATCATTGTGAAATCTCCATCAACATATTTTTCAAAACAAGGCACTGTCAGGTTATTTCCTTTTCTTTTAATTTTATTTTTTTAGCAGCCCTGTTCATTTTCTGTAAAAGCTAATTCTAGATAAAACAATTTTAAACCTCATTTTTCTTGAAATTTTGTTAATTATATCACTTGAATCTATACAGCAGAAGTCACATTTAATGGAATTCGGAACTGCTGAGAACATTTATTCCCACCTAACTCTTGCCAATAAATTCAGCCTGAAAATCAGTACATTGCAAATCCTAAAATAAATGTAAGTTGTGTCTACAGCTTTCCAAATGGTATGCATTAGTGTATTTTTCTGTAGCGGCAGCTAATTTTTATAATGAATCATTATAGGGTGACTTGAAAGCTTATGTGAAATTTTACAGAAGTGGATACTAATGTTTTTTGGCATCTTTGGCAGTTACCTATATTGATCAGAAACAGGAATAATGAGTTCTGTCAGTATGCCCAACACACATATAAACAACACAGGGAAATGCAGTAAATATGGAAACTATAGCAGCCAAAAAAAGAACTGAGTTCATCACAATAACTTAAAACATGTTAGTCCAATCTTATCTTAGCATTTATATAGCCAAAATTCAACTGACAGGTAGACCTTATAGGTACACCTGATATGTCAATATGCATAAATAGATAGATCTTATAATCTAAATATGTGTGAGAGAGATACATATATACGTGTGTATAATTAAATTCAGAGATGTACTCTGAATGTCAAATAGATTTTGGTACTTCTCTGTATTTAACCAATTTCTAAACTTCAAATACTCTGTCCTTAACATCACTAAGTACATTAGTTTAGTATAGGCCTATATTGTCCATTAGTAAATTCATCTTCCATCCATTATGAATATTTGAATATATACTTAATAAAGAATTTATCAAAATTGATCCTTCCCTCTTAGTTCAACGAATTTCTGTGTTGTTCCTTCCAAGATTTGTTCTCTCCTTCCTGTTATGAAGGAATTGCATGTACAGTAGTGTATGCGTAAAGCCTTGAGTGTTGATGCAGAGCTCATATGCTCTAGATTAAACCTGATTAAGGTTTCTTTTGGAGTCATATGTATGAAGCTGAATTGTTGTGGATATTCTCCACAAAGTTCTTTCTTACTTACTTTTGCTCAACTGTATCATTAAAAGTGCGCTCTATCTTCACAAGGAGTGCACCATGCAGTGCCATTCTTACAGTAAATTTGCACCCAAATCATCAGACAGCAGAACTGAGGCCTTAAAGATTATATACAATGCTACCCTAATGACCCCTTATTTTTCAAATACTCTGACTAACTAAAATATGAACCAGCAAATTTAACCATTTTGAAGAAATCAAAGGTATTTTATATATCATAGGATCATTCCGAGGTTTTCTAAGTTGATGCTCATTTGTGTGCAAAAAATCTCCCTTAAGTTTGCACCAAAAGACTAAAATACTTTAGACACAATTGGGTATTACTAGTGTTTAATATAATCTACTTGAACACATTAGTTACAAGTATCTTACATGTTTAGAGAACACTTATTCATCCTTTACATTATTATCTCTTTCTATGCAGAAGTATGGTTTATACATTTCATGTTTAAAAGTTAAACTCTGGAGAAATGGAAGATCCAGAGGCAATCCCCTGCGAATGTCAGGATACAATGATTGCTGCTGCTGAGTAAAGCAAACAGACTGAGAAGACAAGCAATGCTTCTATTTGCTAACTTTGATTATGGCTGCTTCTCACTAGGCCTGTTAAGAAGCTTAAGTACACCTATTTGCACTGTAATTTTCATATTATTAGGACAATGTCTATGGTTGCCAAGCAGGAAACCTGTAATGGGTCCAGTTCAGAAGTGGGCAAAGTGTGGACTTCACAGCAGTATACATTATATCTGTATAGGTACATTAAATCAATTTGCTAATAAAGGACACCAAATCTAAGAGAACATCATGTTATAAACTTTGATTGGGTGAGAACCTTGTTTCAAATCTCCTTCTACTTGCAATGCCAATCTCACTAGTGTACAATCTTATCTCTGCTAAAAACACTGTGCCAACAAGAGAAGAAACCAGGGAGAGATTTAAGGTGAGATAACAGCAGGCCCTTGTTTATGGGATGTAATACTCACAGAGGAGGTGACTTGCTGTGGTTTATGGATATCCAGAAAAAACAGCATGTATTCTTACAAAACAAGAGGAAAGCAAACCAGAAAGTCACAGTTTATACTGCTATGAAAATTTGTGGACTGTGTGATGCAGGAGGGACTGTTGTTAGCTATACTCTTTTGCCTCCTGAAACTAAGACCATGAACTAGCAGTTCAGGATGGTTTTCAAATCTCTTTGGCTTTCATGATTTGAATCTCAAGGGCAGACTTTGGGAGATTGTAGGAACAGGGAGCAGATTTCACATCTGAACCCAGCAAGGATGTGAATAAACCCACAATTCTTCCATTGAAAAAACATTTGTATCAGGTTAGACACCACACTCTGAATTTGCATTGCTATCCACTGGTGTGGAGGAAATTCTTTTTTCCAGGGCAGAGGAGAAAAGACCTATCTCACTGACAAGCTGAACTGCTATGAGTGAACTGTCATAAGTCACCTGTGTGCAACATTTCTCTGCAAAGGGCAGTGGCAGGCCTGATGATCCCCATCATTGGCCCTGGCCCTGTGCTCTTTGTTGACCAGAGCTAGGTTTTGAACACTTAGATTCACCTCAGCCACACAGGTGGAATATAAACTGAGTAAATCTGGACCAGCTGGGTTAACCGGTAGAGAGGAGAGAATTGGTAAGAGAAAAGGGAATTGTAGAGACTCAGACAATGAAGTGGGTTTGGGGGAAAAGATGGAACCTCTTCATATGGGTTCAGAAAGACGGGAATGTCCCTTTAAGTAACAGACAGTCTTTGCTCTAATGCTGTAATCCAAGGATTAAAGCATTACACCCTTACAATGGACTGGAATATATTGGAAATGTTCTCCACTCCTTTGGGTGGGAGAGGTATCTCTAGGAATCATTTCTCTGGGCAAAGTATCTAATAGAGATATAAAAACATTTACATTTCCTGCCAGTCACTTTTGAGAAATTTGTCTTCCAGCACCCAGGGCTCTAATCTTGGAGTAGGGACCTCTGTAAGTGGTTTTCAGAAACACTGAAGCTTAGTGCATTCTATAAATCCGTGATGGTATTGAGGCACACCCTGAATATTTGCTCAGCTGTTAGTCTAGTATGTGGAAATGGACTGAAGATTGCCCAAAACAGACAGATGAACCACCAACGAGAAAACGTAGCCTTTCATTTGTTTCTAAACTGAATGTGTGCAGAAAGTAACCTGCTCAGGATTAGATTCAGATGAAATTTTTAAGACCTTTGAACCTGAAAATTTGGGACTCGCAGCAAAGAGCATGCAGAAGCAAAAGTGTCACTTGCTAAAGGTGTTGCTTTTCTCAACCAGCTGGAATTTTGCTGGAACAAGCTGCCTGTCTCTTCCAGTGGCACCGATGTCTTCTGTGTCACACAAATAGGGACCATCTCTGAGTGATCCTTCCCAGTGTTACTCTATCCTCAGCCACCTTTCACAAAACTCAGCTAAGTGTCTCCCTGTTGCCACTGGGGTGCACAGAACAAACCACCAAAGCACCAGGTTCACAATGCAGCTCTGTCTGAAGAATGGCCCATCAGACAAGTGAAATGCAGCTCACTGGTCATGTTTTATGGTGTCCATGGCATTACAGAGCAGGCCTACATGAGGGGGAAACAGGCTATCAATATAATTTTTTATCATTCAGAAATAAACCAAATGCTTTGAAGTCTATCATACTCTAATACCTATCACATCAGCAAGGTTGTTTGCATTATTTCACTAACAGATACAGTTGGGAAATCGTTTGGAGAAAGTAACAGAGAGTTTCACAGGATGTTAGAATTTTCATAGCTTACAGGATCACTGGATGGTTGAGGCTGGATGGCACCTCTGGAGATTAGCCAGGCCCACCTCCTGCCCAAGCAGGGACAGTTACAGTGGGTTTCCCAGAATCATTTGCCTTCAGGTTTTGTCTCTATAGACAGAGACTTCACAACATCTCTGGGCAACCTGTTCCTGTTTTTAACCACCCTCAAAGTAAAAATGTGTTTTCTTGTGTTCAGATGGAATGTCATGTTTTTTATTTTGTGCTCACTGTACCTTGTCCTGTCAAAGAATAAGAGAATAATTTAGGTTGGACCTCCAAGATCAAGCCCAACCTTTAATTGATCATCACCTTATTAACTAGACCATGGCACTAAGTGCCACAACCTGTAATTTCTGGAACATCTCCAGGGATGGTGACTCCACTGCTTTCCTGGGTGGCCTGTTCCAATGCTTAACAAGCCTCTCTGTGAAGCAACTTCCTGATGTCCAACCTGAACTTCCTCTGGTGCAGCCTGAGAGTATGTCCTCTCTCCCTGCCACTTGTTGCCTGGGAGAAGAGGCCAACCCCCACCAGGCTACAATCTTCTTTCAGGTGGTTGTAGAGAGTGACAAGGTCTCCCTGGGGTCTCCTTTCCTCCAGGCTGAGCAACCCCAGCTCTCTCAGCCACTCCTCATTGGACTGACTTATTGTCAGTGGGTAGCACTAAACAAAGTCTGTCTCTCCTTTCTTCTGCCCTCAGATATTTATACGCATGGATAAGTTTTCCCCAAGCCTTTTCTGCTCCTGGCTGAACAGTCCCAGCTTTTTCTGCCTCTCCTAATAGGAGACACACTTTAGTCTTTTAATAATCTTCTTGGTCCTTTGCTCGACTTTTTCCACTATGTCCGTGTCTCTCTAATAGTGGGGAGCCCAAAGCTGGATCTTGTACACCAGGTGTATCTCACCAGGGCTGAGGGCAAGCCTCTCGACTGGGTCTTTACAGATACAGTAAAGAAAGGAGCGAAAACGAGACTTTCACCCTTTGTTTACATCCAGTCTCTGCTCAAAGTGGCTGAGTCGGTATTAGCTGATGATTAGGGACTCCTTCAATGACTGATGAATTCAGACTGCTCTCTATTGGAAAAGGATTTCTATCACCAAAATCACTATTGCGAGTGCTGCCTTGTGTGGAGTCTTAGCTAGGAGGCCAAAGGCAGATGTCAGGAAAACAGGCAGCCCTCTCCACCTACATGTCGGAAGTTGAATTGTTTTGGTAGAAAAGAATGCCACTGAAGAGCCTGCTTGGCTCAATTCCCACAGCATGTCACACCTCCATACAACTTCATGAGCTTTCTGTAGCTCTTCTGGAAGAAGGAATGACTTGATCAATTACAGAGATGCCTTTGGCTGCTGGCATAACAGATCACTTTCTAACACTGAGTGTCACAGTGTTAGGGGTTGGTGTGTATTTCCCAGAGAGCTCCCCGGTGTGTGCCATGGGAAAAATCACAGTGTGATTTGTCTGCACCAGGGTTTTACTCCCATGTGGAGGATAACCTAGCTCAAATTCATTCATCCCTACAAATAAGCAACATTGCATAATGAAGTAGGGAGAAGAAATGTCAGAGAAAGACCACAAAAAATTTTTCCTAAATTTGAAGGAAAATCACGGTATGGAATGGCCATGCTGGCTTTTGCTAAACACCAGCACAGAGAAAAACCAACGAAGCAACCAACCAAAACATTTCCCTGACCCCAATAAAAAGCAATTACTTTGCATACTAAATTCGACATATCCTCTAAAACGTGATTAGAAGGCTAAGGATACAAACAGGGTGTGAATCACCAGGGAGTGCCTGAAGAAACGCACAGCGGAGGACACGTACAATGCTGTTGCCTTCAAACAGCGATCTCCCTATAGCTGGCAATAGCTGCTATCGCAGGCCAAAGCCACCGTGCTGCCGAGGCCCCAGGGCAGCGGTGCTGGAGCATCCGTGGTGATGAGGATCCCTGTGGGTGACCCCCCGGTGCCGCCAGCCCCCCGCGCCCCCCGCGCCGTGCCCGCCGCTTGTGTGGAGCTGTGCTGCCCTCCGGCGGCGGCGGCGCGAACAGCAGCCCCTGGCCGAGGTCTCCCACGGTGACAGTGACACCGCGAGGAGCGGGTGGGCTCGGCGCGGCGTGGGCGGCACCGAGCTGCGTGACACCGGCACTCCTCAGCTCGCCCCTTCGCCGATTAACGCGTTTTCGTGGTATTGCTGCCCATGGCAGGGGGGTGGAACTAGGTGATCTCTAAGATCCCTTTTCAACCCAAGCTGTTCAGTGATTCTACCGTTTTCGTTTATCTTTTTCTTTAAGATTTCCTCTAACATTTTCTTGCTATTCTGCTCCCCCGATTCCTAAGCATTTCCTGCCTTCAGTGTTGAGAAGCAGATCTGCAGCATATGGCTTCGTGGAGAAGATGGAACAAGTCAGAGGAACCGAGGCACAGTTCAGCTCACTGGGGAACTGGAGGAAGAGGCCAGAGCACGCAGCTCTTGCCCATTTGCACGAAAGTCTAGGCCAATATTCCTATGCCTCACTTTTGTAAGATTCTGTAAAGATCACATATTTTTTCAACATCACCTATAGAGATATAAATAGTTCATACCAGAAATCAAAGCACTGTAAAAAAATGTGATTTAAACACTCACAGGCAAGAACTTTATCATGAGAAACTACTGGCGCTTCATACTACTTTACTCAGATATTTTTAAGCACTGGGAAAGCTGTTCTGATAGCAACATTCATTCACAACTTCATATTTATTGAAGACACCAAGGCGCAACGAGGAAAAACGTATGTCATTGGCTCTGCATTTAAGACCATAAATCATTGCTGTAAGCACCAGATATAGAGCCATAGAACCACAGACTGGTCTGAGTTGGAAGGGACCTTTAAAGATCATCTAATCGAATCCCTGGTAAGTCTTGAGGGAATATTGAAGAGGAGAATTACAAAGAACTGCCCGAGAAAACGCTGCTCGATTGATACTAGGAAAATGATTCATTGTTTACGCAGAAAATTCCCCCTGGGGCTACATTTCTGGTTTAGTTAGGTGGGAGAAAATGTAAACTGAAATTCCTAAGGACCAGCTTGCAACTCAGAAGGTGCGGATCCTGGACTGGGCACACATACAGTAGCACCCTCTGTGGCAATGAGCTACAGAATCAATTTCAGTGCAGGGATTAATTTCATAGGGCTTTTCTACAGATATAGGAAGAAGACAAATGCTTCATTGATCCATAATGTTGCCTGAAAGACAGGAATTACCT
>JAWWEW010000001.1:85413718-85437091 GCA_035583185.1 Anabacerthia variegaticeps | reverse complement strand
GCAGCGGCCGGGAGGCAGCGCCGCCGCTCCCGCTCCGCTCCCGCTGCCGCTCCGCAACTTTCAGGCAAACACCGCCCCCTCGCCCTCGTCCCCCCGCCGGCGGCTGGTAAGCGGCGGGCTCCCGCGCCCGGCCGGGCGGGCGGACGGATGGACGGACGGACGGACGGAGGGCGGCGGGGAGCGCTGGCCGCGGACCCCCGGGCGGACCCCGCCGCGCACACGGCCACGGGAAACTTCGGCCGGCCGGCGGGGCGGGGGCGAGCCCGGGGGCGCCGTGGGGGACTGGGGAGGGAAGAGGGGAAGGGGCGGCGGAGCGGGCACGGGCGGGCAGGTGTCATCCTCCGCCGAGCCCCGCGCAGCCGTGCGCGCCGCCCCGGGGCGCGGGCACTGAGCGGCAGTGGCCGGACAGGTGCGGGCGGGCCGGGGCTGCGGGTGCTCGGACAGGAGCGGCGGTCCCGCAGCGCCCGGCAGGGAGCGGCGCAGAGCGAGAGGGACCCGCTGCGGGGCGGGGGGACCCCCGGGGGCGGCTTTTGGTTCGGGTGTCTTGCCTTGCCGGCGGGGTGGGAGAATAAGTTACTGAGCGATGTAGCGCGGGGGCACAGGGTTCAGGTGGAAAATCCAGGCAATTCCCCTCTGGGTGTATTTTTGGGGTCTCTTTACGGGTTTTTGTTGGTTTTGGAGTGTTCTTTTGTTTGCTTGTTTGGGCTTTGTTTGTTTGGGGGGGGGGTTGGGCTTTTTGTTTGGTGTTTGGTTTTTTTTTTTTTGTTTAATAGGGCACAGAGGAAAACGTTAGTGCACAATGCTGAAATTGGTGATCTGGTCGCTGAGGCAGGTATCCAAAAGGCGGCATTTGCTGGAGCAGCTATATTACTGTCATTCTTCGTGCTAGCGTGAGGTTTATGTGCCTTTGAGAGGAAGGTCACTTTTTACCCTCTCCCCCCACCCCCCAACAACCCACCCTCCTTTTGCTAAGCCGTGCATCAGCAGCATGAATTCCAAGAAGCAGTAGGTGTTTCTTGGCATTTCAACTGGGATTTTGGAAAGGGAAGCCGGGTATTTAATGGGAAAAAATTGCGATGGAAGGAAAGGATGCGGAGGCTGCACACAGCCCTGGGTTTGCAGGCATGTGGAAGTTGTTGAAATAGGTAAAGGGTTGAAATTGGCATTTTGAAAATCGTGGCTATTTCTTTAGTTGCTTATACAACAGATGAATATAAGGGAAAACTGGGCCACAAAGAATTTTTCCTGTTTTGCAGTTTGCTGTCAGCAGAAGGTAAAACATGTCCTTGAAGATATACAACTTTACATAAACAGCTGATGTTTACATAAGTCTAGATAAGTTTGTGAAAAACGCAGATAGCAGAAGATGCGAAGTTAGCTGAACTCGGCTATCCCACTGTTTGTCCGTGCAGTAATCTGTCAATTTTTTTGTGTTGTTGCAGTGTAAGAGCAAAGTGAACAGCTGCACCTTCACCAAAGCAACCACCTGCGTTCCTTTTCTCCTCTGGAATGGACAATGGGATGGTCTCTGACTGTATCATGATTAAAAACTTCTTCCTGTTCTGCGTTTCCATGAGTTTAGCCAGCCACTTTGGGTGAGTTGCCAATTGTGTTCGAATTTTTGCTGTGGTTTTTTTTAAGGAAATGAAAAGCCTTGTCTCCCTGTGGTATGGAGCAGCTGAACAAAACAACTGGGCTTTGCATTTCATCTTAACATGCTGGTGTCAGAAGGAAGGGAGTGATTTGCTCTCCTGTTCAGATTTACTCTCTTGTATCAGTTTTCTATGCTGTCGCGGGAAGGCTTGTGCGGACACAAAGGGCACACACCAGGCCTACAGCTGCTGAGTGCTCTGACCTGGGTTTAGCACAGCCAAGAGCTCTGGTGCTCCCTGCCCCTGTGTCTGTGACATGGGGGTCTTGTACCTTCCCTCTTACCTGATGGATGCAGGTTATAGGCAGTAGTGCAAAACTGCAGCAGTGGGACTTGGTGCATGCTGCTAGATGGTACAGGCTTTCCTGGTGAGTACACTAAGATAGTGAGTGCTCTGAAGGATGTCTGAGTTTGAAACTTGTTAGAATAATGAGAAATTGTGTCTCCCTGAAGCCTGTAGCAAGGAATTCTGTTTCCTTATTTTTGCTTTGGATGCTTTCCTGATGGTGATACTCTGAAAGCTGTATCAAAGAAATACTCTAACTATAGCTCTTAGAAAATGGAAAATAAAGTCAGAAATCCTATATGTATATGTTTTTCCTATACCCAGAGATATTAAGAAATTTCCAAAATTGAGCTATGCAATGGAATCTGGAAAAAGCATTTTGCAAGTGCTCGGGAAACGTAGGTTGATTCTTCTTTGTGGAGGAGAACAATTATTTATGATTTCACCAGAAAAAAATGAATCCTCCCAACATTCTGATTCACAAGCACACCCATCAATTCCTTGCTATAAGAAGACACAAATAGAGATGCAAATCAGTTTCTGATTTCATGGAAAGTAACTTGTTCCAGATTGGAACTAGGAGAAAGACCAAACTTTGGTGACTGTCTAGGCTGTAAGCAAAACTTAGCCTGGTCTCCAGTATGTGTCCTGTGTATGTAGGCAGAAGCCTGTGACTACAGTTGTTTATAAGAGCAGTTGTACGACTGCACTCCAAAAGGACGCAAAGACTTGCACACTCATTTTTTCACCTTGAAAAAGCTCCGTCCTGCTTTCACTGTGGTCTAATGGAAAACTCTCTCAGGACTTTGTGATAGAAATGAAGAGGGCATAGATAGGGTGGGACTCATTTTAAACTTGTCTTTGCATTGTTGTAATTTGACAAAGTATTTCCACACTGAGAAAATTTAGATGACTATAACCTTAAGTCCTTCTTGAAAGTTCATCATCCCTGTGGAAAGCAGCACATTGCAATAGTTGAGCATGACCTACTTGGTATGGGGGTCTTTTAACTGTGTTTAGCCTCTAGCAGAGGAATAGATAGACAAGAATTAAAAAAACACAACCAAACAAAAAAACCAACCCAAAAGCCAGAGAGTTTAACTGTCCCTTTCGACTCCAAAGCACATACTGAATTTAAGTCCCAGGTAGGAATCAGTATTGCCTGTAACATGGCAGATAATCAGAACGGGACAGTTAGAGGAAACTAGGACACTTGTTTTCTGTGAGTTAGTCAAAAAGCTTCTGTGCAGTAAAAGGAGATCATCAGACAAATTTCCCCCACCCCTCGCCCCCCATTTCTAATCTAGTAATTTTAGTCCAGGCCTGCAGAGATAAGCGGCTCCAATTCACTGCACCATTCACACACTGCCTTAGGGCTGAATTTTGACCCTGCTCAAAAGACAGAGGATGCTCCAGCGCTTCTGTTTCAGAGGCAGAAGCAGTTTCGGAGTGTAATTTGCTAGGTGCTTTGGGACTGACTCTTCAGGACAGAACAGTACAATTAACATGTAGGCTTCTGTATTAACTGCAGGAATCTAATACTGATAACGCCGTTGATAGCAGGTTCTTCTTTATTAGCTTCATCCATGTTTGGACTGTGCTGTCATATTGATTGTGTTTTGCAATGTGCTTGATAAAAGTGATTGGTGGAAGGAGCACAAATTAAAAGCCAAAATACAGCAGGACATTACAGATGAAGGCAGAGATTTTTCTACAGTTCTCCATAGTATTTCCACATTTATATTAAATCATAAATACATTTTTTGCTGACATAGCAAAGCCACCTTGTGGGATTTTGATGCACAATGCCCGGTCAAATAAACAGAAATTATGTATCTTGATCTCCTAGGCTACTTGAAAAATCTCAACAAAAGTCTGTGATTAATGTTTAACATAAATGTGTAATGACTGTCAAGAATTATCCACACTAATAGGCAGTAGAGAAGGACTGTAGACATAGCTGGAAGTTATTTAAAGAAAAATCACTGAATTAAAATTCAAAGATATATATGAATTGAGAAGAGGATGTGAAGTCTTCCCTGCCTCTCGCTCTTATAACTCCTAAACTCATAAACAGTTTTATGAGATTACTTCTGCAGAAACGGTCCAGCACAAGACAAGCTTTTTCAAGATTGCTTAAATTCAGCCTTGAGTTGTATAATTTTCTAGCAAGTTAAAGTATTTTACTTAAGCATTTCAAGACAGTTCACAATTGTCTCGAAAGTAAACATTAATAGTCAAGCTGGAGAATGACTAAAAGTCAAATACAACCATGAAGAATGTTTATAGGTAAGACGAGTCTGATTCCTTATGGGCCCTTGGGGAGCCCAGGGAGTGGCAGCCCTGCGAGGGTCAGTGCCATGGGTGGCTGCTTGCACACAGATCTGTGGGAGGCGAGGTAGCCCATGGTCAGCTCCATGCTGGCCAATCTTACTGTGTCCTGGCTCTTATTTTGCAAGTCTCAGACTGTCCGTGGGCACATCTTTGGGGACACACTGGTGATGCACAGTCCTGGTGTGTTTGTGTTTTGGATGTGCGATATCAGAAATCTGTCCGAACGCCAAAACCATCAGGGACAGACATTGTTCATGTACTCACAATCTAGTTGCCATCTGCTAATAATATTTATAATAGTAGAAACATGGAGAACAGAAGATCCAATTATGTGTAGCCAGCCGAATATTTCTCTGCACACTCTTAAGAATTCAGTCCATGGTGTGTCTGTAGTTTCACGTACTTCTCTAGCTCACAGCCGTTACCACTAAGAACATAATCCTACTATTTAGACAAAACATACCTCTCCTTCAGGCTGTTATTTCCAGTTAGTGTCTGCATCCCTATGCAGTTAGATCTGCAGGGATATCCCTCTCCAAGTACTTGTGATGCTAGGGAGTTTGCCTTCATATTTTTAAAGACTAATTTGTAAGAAATATCATACCTTATGCAGTCATGCTTTTCTGTTTATTTCTTTTATTCCATTTTCCTTTCCTTCTCCATATCTCCAGATAATTTTTTGAACCCATTAGATAATTTTACTAACTGGAAAACTAAGTGGGTATCTAGAACTTCTTGGAGGAGGCAAACAGCCGTCAGTCAATCCCACTGTCGAACAGAAGGTTACGGCTTCAGCATCTCTGGCCTGCCAGCTGGCCAAATAGCAGGCGTGTACCTGCAGGCCATCCACCATGTACTTAGTGCAGGAGAAGCCCTGGCATGCAATGCCTCCCAGTGAAGCTGCAGGTCAGTGACCTGGGGAGCTGAGAGTACTGGGAGGTGTTTAATGACCCTGGAAGAAATTTAGAACACTGAAAGGGGCATTGAGGTGCACAGAGGGTAAGGACTGTAAGATGTCACTCTATGAAAAATAGGCTTTCATTGGACTGCATTTCTCCTTCCCAGAAGGTAGCAAAATATTGCTCTTGCTAAATAAAAAAATTAAATTCTTTAATGATCTGAAAGTAGTATTAAAGTTTCAGACTTTTAGTCAGTTCTCTCCTCGGTTCTAATCTGATGTGAAAGAATTGAATCTTCATTGTGCAAATTCACAAAACATCAGCATTTTTAGATCTCAAGAATCCGTAAGAAAGGGGTGGTAAGAAACCGACTGAGAAAAGTGAATCTTTTTCCTTTGATGTCTGGCCAGCTGGCAGTATCCAAAAGTTTGCAGGTGCATTCTCCACTGTCTTTTCCACAAACTGTTAATTTGCCTGAAATTCAGGTATAATTGCTATCCTATTAAAGCAAGTTACTGGAAATGCTACTCTTAAGAGAGAGAGAGAAAAAAATATATCTTCCAATAGCAAAATACTCTTCATTTATTTTTCCAGTGTTTCTTATCTTTTTTTTTTTTCAACACGTTTTCAGAAAAATCCTTAAATGTCTACCATAGATTTTCCTCTTGTTACAACTAATCTATGAGTAGTTCCTGCCATGATTTTGACTGGGTGGCAAAAAAGACAGTGATGTTTGGAATGGTAAATGATGAACTCATCAGAAGAGGTAGCTGAGCATCTTTAGAGTATTATATTTTACACTGATGGGTCCCTTCTGTGGCTTCTGATTTTTTCAGTTACCCTGAAATTGCAATATTAAATAAATGTGATGAGAAGTATTCCTGGTTGGTTTAGTTTATGTTCAATAATGAGCTTTAAATGCAATTATCTCTGATTTTTCTTAGCATTTTCCTGTTTTTTCCTAGGTTTATTTTTATCCAGATTGAAAATTTCTGCTATAAAAACATTTTTCACTGCAGAGGGGCAATAATGTGCTTACCTAGTAATATGTTGATAAAACTAAATCTTTAGCTGTGTGGAAATAATTAGTTTAGGTAGCACCTGTTTTCTCTCTATTCATAGGCCTATGTAGTATCTAATATGTGCATGCAACTTTGCAAATACTGTTTAAATGTCTTGTGTCATAACAGGCAACCTCAGACTTTACTCCAAAACATGCATTTCACCAGCAATCTAAATAACAGAAATCAAACACTAGCTTTCTGTGAAAGGAAAAGTAACATTTACACAAGAGAAAACAGCAATCCATCTACAAATGAAGTTTCCCTTAATACTGACATTTCACTGAAATTCAGCATCAGATGCCTTTTTTATGGGTTAAGCGACGTGCCAAATCAAAATTGGATTGCAGTTGTGCAGAAGTGCAGACTTTTTATGAGTTTTCACTCTAGTTGCATCTCCATCTTTTCCCTCTATTAATTAGCTTTTCTTGTGGAGATATAAAAGTATTTCAGTATATAGGGTATGTGTACTATTCTTGGGAGAGATGTACATAGCTGAGATAGAAGGAAGCAGCATCAATTACTCTTGTTAGATTCAGAGGAGCAGTTATGAGAACTAAGTATATTTTGTCCCATCCCCACAAAAATAGTTCAATGGAAATCTTCCCTCTGAGTTCAACTGGCTTTGAATTCAGGCATAAGCACTAAAAATAACAAGCTTTTTCAAGAGCAGAGAAAGTAGTGAAGCTTTGTGTCCTGTGCCCCCAGCACCATATCTTTG
Organism: Anabacerthia variegaticeps; assembly: GCA_035583185.1. Lineage (NCBI taxonomy): Eukaryota > Metazoa > Chordata > Aves > Passeriformes > Furnariidae > Anabacerthia > Anabacerthia variegaticeps. The sequence continues at coordinate 85,430,139 of JAWWEW010000001.1, read as the reverse complement.
CAGTAATCCCAGCTTCACATTTGGCATCTCTTGTTCTCATCTCCCATTGCCACACCTACATTTTACCTCTGCTGTCCTTTTCTCCCGGGATCTTTCCGAGTCACCCTGCAAGTCTCCTCCATATCTCTTAATTATCAGAGAGGAGGGGGGGCTGGTCTTGCTGACGCTGTTTCTGAGCTACATGCATGCTGAATGGCCCAGTCAGCCAGCCAGAGGGAATAGATGACTGCTAACCTCACATTTTTACTTAATGAGGCACTAATTTAGATTGCTCTCCCCTTGTCTAGTCACAGCTTCCCATGGAACTTGTAGGAATGAAATGAAGTTTGATCTCTCCGCTCCTTTGTCAGATGCAGTGAAAAATGAAAATGGGTCCCTACGCTGATATGGTGTAGCAAGCAGACAGCATGATGTATATCTCTTTCTTATGAAAAAAAGAAGATAAAATAGATGAGAAAAGTTGAAAACGGTATTCTAGGTGTATTGAATTTTCATGATTTGCACTAGGATTTTATCAAAGTGTTAGTTATGGTCACTGCATGTAAAGAACATCTGTAACTTCTCTCTCCCGTTTGCATTTATTTGCATTTGTTAGGCTGCTACTTGTAAATATTCACTTTAATGTGGTGAATCCCTTTGATTACAATTGACAAAAAAGTGTACAGTTTTTTGTCCTGAGTGGTTCAGCATGCAAGGATGTCTAATGCTTATGTAATCAGTTTGCATCTCCTGGATTAACTGTCTTTTATTAAAGTCAAACATGCCTGTGATCTTGTCTGCCTCAGTTGCTCACTAGAGGTTGTGGTCACAGCATAGAAAACAGAATTAATTTGGTCTTTTGACCATGTAGAGATGGGATGGCCTGAAAAATGAGTAAGATTTGTGGCTATGTCTCTGCCTGCAGTGAAGGGGAGATCCTTGGTGGCCTCGGGCTCAGCAGTGTGGAGCGCGCTGAGGGTCGCAGCAGGGCCAACAGCACTTAGACCGCAGAGAGCCTCTTTGACCAGGCATTTGCATAGGCTTTGGTGTTTCAGGGAATTGAATCTGTGCTCCCACGGCCTGGCCTTACTCCCCTGTCCTGAGAGGCTTTGAAATCCTTTCCTTTTTCAGCAGAAGTACACAAACTGTAAAGGGATGCAGGACTGTGGGTCCCCATCCCTGTGAGAGGATATGTGGACAGGAGCAGCTTGTTCTGAGCCAGGTCTGGTGTCACTAAAGCTTCCAGATCCATTACATGGGTGTCAGTGAGATCCCGTTAGTGGAAACCTTGTGCAGGTAAAATCAGGTTGATGTCCCTTGTCTTTCTTTGTATGAATCCTGTTCTGCTAGGTAAGCCAAACACGTATGTTATAACCATTCTGCAAGGCAAGCTGTTCAGAGAGATGCTCTGAGCTTCTCTATTTATTCTCTATTTACTGATTTATTTCCCTGGGGACTGGTAGTAAATAAACATGAATTTTATTTGCTTAATTATTTAATTATTTATTTATTTATTTAATATTTATCTCCGGATGACTGCCTGGCATTGAGTTCAGATTGCTGGAGTGTAAGCGATTCCTGTCTGCAGGCAGGGTGCATGAGGCAGGGTATGGTTCCTAGTGGGGCGATGCGCCCTTTCACAGCTGGAGCATTTGTTGGTGATTTCAGCAGAGGCTAAATCTTGAATAAGCACCAAGTGTGAGCCAACTTGCTGTCTTAAGAAATGCTCATTGCTTCTGTAGGTGAAGCATGCTTATGGATAATCTCCCATGTCTATTCTTTAGGTAAGCAAAGGCGTTAGTAGGCAGGGGATTCTCCTAAGCATCTTTAAATGAAAATCAAAAGAGATTTAAAAATGCAAGTTGTAGTTGTGCTGTGAGCGGCTTCCTAGGTCTGAACCACGGATAAAATGATGAAATAAAAAAGGGTTCAGAATAAAAACAAATCTGGCCCAAAAGATATGGAATGAGGCCCACTACACATTGCTGTTATTTGCATACTACAAGGGAGAACTAATTTATGCAAAAGAAAGAGGAGGAGTGAAGAGCTGTGTTTTCTGTACGGCAGTATGTTTTTCAGATACCCCAGTGATACCCCAGTGGGATTTTTGAATGTAGTGGGAGTTTGTTATCCTCAAATAAGGTTAGAGTTCATCCTTTGTTCTGGCAATAAATTACATAAATTTTGAAAAGTAGAAGCTGTTTGTCATTTAAGGATTAGACAGTACCTTCATGCAGACTTGAGGGTGCATCCCCAGGCAAACCCATGCTGCTCATGCAGCTTCCCTAGCAGCTGATGTAGATTCGAAAGAATGGAGACTTAACCCGGGAAAAAACCAGTAACAACTTTTGCTGGCTGTGTGAGCTGACCTGGCTCTCTGCAGGGGATGGAGACATGCCAGCACTTGGGAAATGGTGGGGCTGATGTGAAACAGGGCAGCGTTGAGGACAGGAATCTACCTGTGTGTTACGAACAGGGGGTCAAAGGGCTCAGGTATCCCCCAGTCCAGCCCCCCAGGGTTGTAACTCCATGGCATGGATCCTTTTTCAGGTCCTCCTCCGGGGAGAGCTATTTATGATTGCTTACAGCCATGATGAAATCACCACAACTCCTGTGCTACTCTGTTGGTGCAGCAGGAGAGGACAGAGGCTCAGTGGCTCCATTGCAAAGTTCCCTTGAGACTGAAGTCCCTTGAAACCAGCATGGCTTTTGACCAGCATGTTTTTTTTCCTTTGCATAAAATAGCTTCTCACAAACGCCAACAGCATCAGGAAAAGAGGATACCAATGATAACATCACTGTATTCACCAGGATCTTGGATGGTCTGCTGGATGGCTACGACAACCGACTGCGCCCAGGACTGGGAGGTAGGATAACATGTTGGCTCTGGACAGTCCCGGTGCTATACAGGACCATCATCAACATGATGCCCTCTCAGATGGGTACCTGCTCTTGGTCTGATGAGGGAGTTGTGTTTGATTAATTTAACTAAGTCCAGAAAGTAGATTTATCTCCTAGCAAATGGGGCATGATAAAAAGATCACCAAAAATCGTCTTCTTTCAGTCACTAAGGTCATCTGAGGTTGGATTATGAGAGCATCTGTGATACATTTTTTTTCTGTAATTGAATACAGTTTGGGTTTTTCTTTCTGGTACTTCCTAAGGTGAGTAAAACAATATGCTAGCAGGTTGCTGCAAGGTTCCCTTACTGGTCAGCCTATGTAAACTTATGCTGGTGACACATATTTCTTTTAAAAACAGATTCCCAAACCATCAATTTTTAGACAACTACAGCAAATCTGTATTGATATGTCATTTTGATAACCTCTACAGCAGCTATTTTAAAACCATAGCATGTGAATATTTGTAAATAGCATGTGAATAGGTTGCCATCCTAACCTTGTTGAGCCCTCCTTCAGCTCTCTATCCCCCAGATTTCTCTCGTCTTCTACCCATGTGTAAACCATCTGTTATGTTTCTTCCTGGCCCTTTTTTAATCTGGCTACCCCCACCCCTTCCTCTTGTGAGACCAACACATTGCTTTCATCCCTTTCTCTCCTTCTCCTCTCACTTTACACAGAGATGCTTGAAAATAGGGCTTGATGCTCTTATCTTATATAACGAACTTCTGAAATTTTTGCCCTTAAATTAAATTAGTCCCGGATTTGAAAAGATGCCAGAAGGACTTAGAGACTTGAGGGTAGAAATAATTTCACCTAATTTTGGACATCTCTAATAATGATGTCTGAAGTTGGACAGATCACCCAAGCCAGCAGAAGGGAATTGGTCCTTCCAAGATATTCAGTACCTATTATAGGACAAGATGAAGTGTAATGCTGGCAATGAGTGCTCACAGCCCGGAAAGCCAGTCGCCTCATGGGATGTATCAGAAGGGTGGTCAGTGGGCTGAGGGATGTGATTCTGCTCCTCTACTTTTGTGAGTACTGTGTCCAGCTCTGGGGCCCCAGCATAAGAACAACGTGGACCTGTTGAGTGAGTCCAGAGATTAACAAGATGATCAGAGAGCTGGAGCATGTTTCATATGAAGACAGGCTGAGAGAGCTGGGGTTGTTCAGAATGAAGAAGAGGATGCACAAAACTCTTACAGTGCCTCAAGGGACTTGGAGGAAAGATGGATGGAGGCCCTTTATCAGAGAGTGCAGTGATAGGGCAATGTGCAATGGTTTTAAACTGGAAGAGAGTAGATATAGATTCAATATTAGGAAGAAATTATTTACTGTGAGAGTGGTGAGACATTGGAACAGGTTGCCCAGAGAAGTCATGAATGCCCCATCACTGGAAGCATTCAAGGCCGGGTTGGATGTGTCTTTGAGTAACGTGATTTAATTGAAGGTGTTCCTGCCCATGGCAGAGAGGTTGAAATGAGATGATCTTTAAGGTCCCTTCCAATCCAAAACATTCTGTGTTTCTATGATCTATGATCAAAACCTGTCAGTCAGGGGAATTACACCCTTGAAGGGCTTGTTTCTTTCTGATTATAAGAGCCTGCACTCCCAGAGGTCAACTGCATTTGATCAGGGATGAAATGCCTCCTCAAGCATCCACTTAATTTAAAACTTTTGGGGATTTTTGAGTGATCGTTAATAGCTAAACGCATAACAAGTATGTATTTTTATCTTAAAGCAGTTACTAATGCAGAGCCCATATTTATTACAGAGAGAATAACTCAGGTGAAAACAGACATCTATGTTACCAGTTTTGGTCCTGTGTCAGACACAGAAATGGTAAGTTAGCATGTGGCTGCCAACTCCATTGTTTTTCCTTTACTAAAGTAATTTTTGGAAACAAAAATCTTCTATTCAGATCCTGCAATACCTTGACTGTTTCTTTGTGCCAGGAGTACACCATTGATGTTTTTTTCCGACAAAGCTGGAAAGATGAAAGGCTGCGATTCAAAGGACCTATGCAACGCCTCCCTCTTAACAACCTCCTTGCCAGCAAGATTTGGACCCCAGACACTTTCTTCCACAATGGCAAGAAGTCTATTGCCCACAACATGACAACCCCAAACAAACTTCTGCGCCTGGAGGATGATGGCACTCTGCTGTATACCATGAGGTAATAACCAGGACTGATTTCTTGTGATGCTGATTCCCACCTAACCCTGCAAGTACTTGTGGGGAGCACCTCTTTCTTCACTCCTATTAGAACCAGGCAACCAATATTTCACACATATTTATGTGCATATCAAGAAAAATGGAAAACATAATCGCTGCCTACAAGTACCAATTAATTCGTAGCTTCTGAATACTGTCAGTGCTTAAATATTTCCTTTGATTAAATGGAAGGCATATTCTCAACAGGCTTGATGATTCAGTTCAGCTTTTTTATGAAGATCTGTTCTCTCTTACTGTTTGTATTTGCAGCTGTAGTGCAGACTGCAGGAGAAAAGTCTCCAAGACCAGAAACTGAGACTTTGTTTCACTAATAGGGCTAAAGGGCAAATGATCATAGGGATAAATGAAATAAGCTAGCAGCACTGTGAAGCTGGTTTAGCAAGTATTACCCTGAAAACAAAACTGTGACATTATATTGACAGAGAAACAAATTGGTGTCTCAGATCTTCAAGGTTGTGCTTCTCGTCTGATTAGAGGATACTGTCAAAATTCATCATTGCATAACCTAGATAGAAGATATAATATCAGTGATTTTAGAGGATTGTCTGAAATTCTTCTCAGGCTAAATCCCACACCAGTGTATGGCAATTTGCTTATTAAAGGTAATTAGCCTGTAGTAATTAAGACTGCTGTATATCTTCAACAGGGTTTTCTCCAAGAGCATAGTCATACAGATGACACTTGAAAAAAGATGAAAGAAAAAACCTACTGAGCAACAAAGTGTTGTTCAGAGCTTTTCACATACAAGCCTAGAGTGGTGCCTGAGACCCAGCAAAGTGCTCAGGAGCCTGAAGTTGGGTGCTGAGATGCCCAGGTTTTCAGTAAGCAACCCCAACCAAGCGTAGGGAGCTGAACTCCTGCCAGTGCTGTGTCCTGCTATGGGGCCACACGGTGCTGCACATTGGGAGGGCAAGTCCCAAGTTCACTCACAGGACCACTTGTTAAGACTTGTTGGGGCTCAAGGAGAGTATGCTTTTGTACACAGGCATCTGGAGCTTCACAGCTTTTATTTCGGGTGTTCTAAACCTGTTATACTTATTTTGGCCCTAGCCTTAAATCCCTTCTTCTGAAAGGAAGAGGAGATACAATGCGTCCTTACGTAACTCCTTACAGCTTTAGACCATCACAGCCTTAACTGCACTAGTGCTAAAAAGACTTAAATATGACAGAAGTCGTATTTAAAAGAAGAAAAAAACACCCTGGTTTTCTCTTCTACATTTACTTATTGTTCTTATTAGCCCTGAATTAATGATCACTGCAATAATAAACCGAAAATATGTGAGGACACAGAGACACCTTTTAAAGGCAGAAGAGCTATCAGAGAAAGTTCTTTTCACAAAACTATTAGTAGCAGCAGCCTTAACGTCACTCTCACTGCTGCCTGGACTACATAAATACCACTCCAGAGACTGCTGCAATGGGAGTTCCTGATTATCTGTGTAAATTACTTGTGTAAGTGAAGTCCAGACCAGGCTCACATTCAGCCTGCAGCAAAACATTACATTTTGTGGTGGACTTGGAGCTGATGTGTTATTTTTGTGTAAGCACTGGGTTTTGAAGTGTTAAAGAAATGCACCTATTCATGAGGTGAGGAGCTGAGCCACCAGAGCTAGCAGAGTGAGAGCTGGCTGAGCGAGACCTAGGTGAGCTCATCGCTGGATCTGAGTTACTCTGTCAAGGTACCTCTGGTGAAAACGGCAGAGTATTGTGAGATGCCAAATGCACGATATTGAGGAAAAGCTCAGCATATGCAGCTGGAGAGAAATATGGGTTTGACACAGATTTTTCTCATCGTTCCACTTAGCACTTTTTCCCCTCATTTTTTGGGGTTCATGATTTTGTAGACTACAGAAAGAAAAAAGAGTGATTTTGTAACCTAAAAAAACATGCAACATAGCTTTTTTTTTTTCTTTTTGCTAGTGTATTGTGTGTGGATGTACATGTGTGTGGAAATAAAACTTCCACTAACTGTGGCATATGTGATAAGAAATGGAGTGCAAAACTTTTAAAATAGCTTGCTATTCTGCTTTTGCAAGTAATAACTTTAAAGAGTGTCTATGCTATTCTGCTTAAATATGAGTCAGGAGCCTGCTTTTCTAACATGCATGGAGCTGTGCTCCTTTAGAGGCAGCAGATTTCGTGATGGGTGTTTCAGCAGCGTGAGCGATGCTGTGCCAGGAGGTGGCTTGAGGATCCCACCCCAACCTGTGCAGAGGTGACTGTGACAAGCAACCAGCACCTTCAGTTGCCTTGGCATGTCTTGATGAAGGTAACAGCTCAGCAGTTTTTTAGGATGGTTTTCCTTGAGAAGATAGGCAGCATTGGGCTTTTTGAGGGGAGAGCTGCTTGTCTCAATGGTAGTGTGCTGTTAAGGTACTGGGTCTCAGCCGTGGCTTCAGCCCCATTTCCTGTAGCTCCCGTCAGGCTTACTCAGTTCTCAGGATCTGTGGATGTGTAGACAACCCTCTGTTAGCTCTGCATTCTCTTCGTTTCCAAGGAGGAATTGCGAGCTTCCCAGACTGTACGTAGGAGTATTCTGTGTGGGGAGAATTGGACCCTCTGTCATTGACAGAGATGCCTGAATTGCTTTTGCAACCTCGCATCTGGCTGCCTGAATGAAGAGGAGGAAAGCAGCCGAGCCGATGCTGACCTTCTATCCTATTTCACTTCCAAATATACCAAGTAGGATCAGCTGAACAAACTTCCAGCTTTAGCACTTGTCAGGACATACATTTTCATGACACATGTGTTTACTTATAAAGAAAAATGTACTCTGCACATATTGCATTCGATGATATGTTGTCTAGGTCAGAAGTTGATGGGATGTATGTTGCTAGGGAAATCTGATAAGCGGGTTTCTATGTACGTGCAGCATTAAAACCCTTCTGCATGAATATAGAAACTCAACATGTCCTTTAGACAGATTTAATGAGCAGCAATGTTCTCTGCAGGGAACGACTTAATAATTCTGGTTGTCTTTCACTTGGGAGGACCTGTTAGTTTTATTTTGCTAATGTCATTTACCAATGATAGGCTGCTGAATGGAATGTTGCAAATCCTGGTTTTGCCCCTAGAGGGGAGTATTGTCTGTAGTTCCACTTTAGAGGGGAGTATTGTCTGTAGTTCCACTTTAATTTTTTTTTTTTTTTTAAAGTAAGGGCACCGATATAAAAAGCACTAAAAAATGTCCTTGTGAATGGTGGAAAATAATAGATTATTTCCCTTTAAAAACTTAAAATATATTTAGTTTACCTTATCTCATAAATAAATGTTGTAAAAGCATAAAATTTGTTAACTCCATGAAGGTATTCTGAAAAATTGGAACAGTGATTTAAGCAACATTTTTAGCCCAAGAAGAGAACCATCGTGTTTCAGTGAGCTGCATTTTTTTTTTTTGCTCAGTGGAAACTGGCAATTGGAATTCTGTAAAGACAGAAGCTTTGATAAACTTTGCAGCAGAATGCCAGAAAAAATGCTGCAAAGAAGCCAAAAATTGTATGAAGTAGAGCATGCTCACTAGAGCTAAAATTTTGGACCATGAATTAACTTTTCACCAGCAGCTCATAGGCCTTTTTTTAGTGATTTTCTATCAGCTTGCAGATATTGAAAAATGTTTCTTGTGCCATCATGAAGGCTAGGCTCCTCAGAGCCCCATTCTTACTATCAATTTGAAAGGACCCCAGACCACTTCTGCTACCACTGGGACCTCCACATATCTGATATAATCTGGGATTTTACACAGGACATGGTCTTATATCTGAGGAGAGTACAAACAGATTTTTCCCATGTTATCAAGGTGATTGAAGGTTGTCAGAGATCCTGAGAGGGTTCACAGTTAAATCTGTCCCAGTAGTTTGCATATGAATAATTTATCAGCTGGAGAATGCAGACGTTTTTCAGTATGGTGTTAAAAAACTCCAAAATTTTTAGTACAGTGCTGAAATCCAGTTATTTTCACTGCTTCTGGAAGATATTTACACTTTAGCAATGTGTAGAGTGGCTATCCACTTGATGGCAGCATAACCATGCTGCTTGGTCTGCTGTAGTGCATACACAGGTTTACGTAGGCTGAAGATATTCTTACATTAGCACTGAGCATTAAAATTGTATGTACAAGTGTACACATGTCCCGGACACATTCTAGCACAAAGTCTTGTCTTTCATGATAGACTTGGATTAGCAAACTAATCATTTTATGCTGTAGAGCTATTGCTTATAAAACCCGTTGACTGGAGGATATGATGCTGCTTTCAGGATGCCCATTGGGAAAGCCAGGTTTTGTTTGCTTGGGTTTATTTTTTTTAAGGAAAAATTATTCTATGAAAAATGTTTGGGTACTTAAGCTCTGACTCTGCCAGAAGGCAGCCTTTCTGAGATGCAGGTTTGCCTATGTGCCCCTTAGTGAAAAGTGACTGGCAAATACTGACCCTGAGATTAGCTCTGTTGGTTAAAACTTGGTGATGATAACACCAAGGTCACAGATTCAATCCCCTGTATGTGCCACTCACTTAAGGGTTGGACTCGATGAACCTTGTGCGTCCCTTCCAAGTCAGAATACTCTGTGATTCTATAAATCTGTGCTTTAAAATGAAGCCTTAGTTTTCCATCGTCCAGCTAGCTGTCTAAATGGGAACATTTCTGTTCAACTTGAGTTTTCCTTATTTCAAATGGAAGATTTCGTTTACACATCTGTTTATATTTACAGACAGGGATCTGTCAATGCTTTTAAGGCATTGTATAAATATTACAAAACTAATCAGGATCTATGAAACCATACAAATATGCAGTTCCTTTCCCTGTGTTAGACTTGCTGCATTTTCTTCCATATTCAAGCTTTGAAGTGCCCGAAGATGGAAGAAAAAAGTATTTTCTTCACATTGTGCTGAATCTTGCAGACTGATGAAAAACTGCCATGGTGGCAAGGACTCTCTGCTGCTTTTCATCATTTAGATTTTGACAGAGCAGTAGAAAATAGGGATATATAAAATGAAGGGCCCTTTCCTGAGGATAGCAGCAGAATTCATGTTTTAGTACTAAGCCTTTTGGTTCCCATCCCTCTGCTTTGGTTGCACATTGCCCCTTTTCTCAAAAGTTGTCCTTCAAGGAACGAAGATTTGTTGTTTTGAAAAATCCAGGGCTGGAGTTACCCACAGGGAGAGAAAAGTGCCAGAGGAGACTGTGGTATAATACATTAAAAGTGGACAGTTATGACCTTCCTAAATATGATCCCTATGTAGAGTGTGTGACAGTGGCCTATTCTGCTGGTAATAAAAGTAGGCAGAGCCCTGCAGAGATCTCCATCACATCAAGGGCAGAAGTGATTAAAAGGCAAAACCCAAACCAGAACCAGCCTGGCCTTGGATAAAGGGAGTGCTTGCTTGGATTATGGGAGGTTACAAAAGGTACAACTTAAGTTCCAGGTCTGTGCTGAGCTCAGAAGTAGACCCAACTCTCCTTTGGGATTAGCTGGTACAATTTCTGCTAGATTCCTATATGCTCCCTATGCTTTATAAGGATAGACCAGCAGAGCCAACTTGATGTGCTGCATATGCACAGGTGGGGTGACTGAACAGAACAGGAGGAAAGCAGTGTCCTGACCGGTGTCACCCAAACATCCCCAGGAAAGCACCCCTGCCTTGGTGTCTTTGCCCAATCTGCAGCCAGGTCCCAACTTCTGAACCTGGGGGTTTTGGAATTACCTGGTAGATGCTGAAGAATTATGCCTCTGCTATCTTTTTCTTTTATTATCAGGAGGGTAACATTACAGTGGATTTTCATTGAGACTGAAATTAAGAGCTTCGTCTGCCTAATCAGAAGCACTGGCCCCTGAAGTCTATTTCTGTTTGTGCTGAAACATCCGACTGCCAATGAGTAATCTGTAACATGCTGTGGTGGAGGGCATCAGGCAGGATGGGTGGTATTCACCTCAGCTAATTCTATTCATCTGTAACCTTGATGGCTGCAGCCGAGCCTCTTAACTCAGAATTGCTCCCAGTGCAGGAGAGTGACCTTCTCAAGTAGTTAGGTGTCTACATTATCTGGTACTCCAGCTGGATCCCTGCAAATCTATGGGACCTGATGGGATTTATTCCATAATTCTCAAAGAGCTACCTCATGTCATCACAAAACCTCTCTCAATGATTTTTGAGTGGTCGCAGGAATCCAGAGAGGTCCCAGCTAACTGGAAGCTGGCAGATGTTGTCCCTATTTGCAAGTAGGGCAAGAAGGAGGGTGCTGGAAACTGCAGGCCTGTCAGTCTCACTTCAGTGCCTGGTAAAGTTATGGAGAATATTTAAAAACACCTGGAAGACAATGCAGTCCTTAGTCATAGCCAGCACAGCTTCATGAGAGGGAAGTCCTGCTTATCAAATCTGATTTCCATATAAGACAAGGTAACCCACCTAGTTGATGAAGGCAAGCCAGTTGATGTAATCGTTTTGGATTTCAGTAAAGCTTTTGATATGGTCCCTCACAGGATTCTTCTGGACAAAATGTCCAGCACTCAGTTGGATAAACACATCATGTGGTGGGTGAGCAATTGGCTCAGCAGTCGAGCACAGAAGGTAAGTGCTGAATTCTTCACCTGGGATGGGACAACCCTGGCTGTTCATGGAGACTGGGGAATGAGATGCTGGAAAGCAGTGCCACGGAAAGGGGCCTGGGGGTCCTGGTCAATGGCAAGTTGAATATGAGTCAGCAGTGCCCTGGCAGCCAGGAGGGCCAACCCTGTCCTGGGGGGGCATCAGGCAAAGCATCGCCAGCCGGTCGAGGGAGGGGATTGTCCCACTCTGCTCTGCACTGGGGTGGCCTTACCTTGGATGTTGTGTGCAGTTTTGGGTACTGCAATATAAGAAAGATACTAAGCTATGAGAGAACACGCAAAGGAGGTCAATGAAGGGGTAAGCCATATGAGGAGTGTCTGAGGTCACTTGATCTGTTCAGCCTGCAGAAGAGGAGACTGAAGGGAGAGAAGGGGCAGGCACTGATCTCTTCTCTGTGGTGACCAGTGATAGGACCCGAGAAAATGACTGGAAGTTGTGTCAGGGAATGTTAGTTTGGATATCAGAACAAGGTTCTTTACCTAGAGGGTGGTCAGGCACTGGAACAGACTCCCCAGGGATGTGATCACAGCACTCAGCCTGATGGAGTTCAAGAAATGTTTGGATGATACTGTCAGGCTCGTGGTGTGACTCTTGGGGATGGACCTGAGCAGGGTCAGGAGCTGGATTCGATGATCCTTGTTGGTCCCTTCCAACTTGGCATATTCTGTGATTCTGTGATTATTTCAGATGTCTACTTTAGTATGAAAGATGGTTATTTTTCTCCACTCACACTTTAGGGATTCTTGGGGTTTTTTTTCAGTGTCAGAAAAAGGAGCACAGTGCAACTCTTATCTGTGTTTAGTCACGAGTCCCATCTTACTTAGTTATTTCCATTGGCATTTTCCATCCCCATACTCAAGTAGCCTGGAAATGGGTAGTTTGCCAGCAACTTAAACCTATGGGATGTTCTGGCCAGCAGCTGTTCCTGTAGCTGTTTTGTGGAGGAGTTGCACAGTTTCCTCTTCATGCAACGTAAAGCCCAAGGCTGTGTAAGTGTAGTGTATATGGATGCATATAGGTTGGGTTCAATCCTTCACTTTTTTCTAGGTGTGTGTAGGAGGGAGTGTAGTGCACCTTAGGAGGAACTCAAGAAACAAATGTCACTAGGAGATTCAGCCCTTCCTTCTCTGAGGTTGCACTGTAGCAAACAGGTGCTTTATGCTGCAGCAGATGCTAGCACTGGTGGTGGTATAAATAGCAAACAGATGGTAAATTGAGGTGTGTGTAATGACTACTATGTTAAACAGCTCAGGGATCAGAGGGCTCTTCCCCTGGAGCAGTGAACACCCACAGTCTGCCCCTTTACCTGGCTCTTCATGATTGTATTGATCAGGATCATGTAGCAATTCAGAAGCAGGGCAAAAAACCCCAGATTGCAGTGTCCTGCTTGGATGACTACACTGCCTTCTTCATGTACTGATGGGGTACATACAAATAGGCACACATTTCCCTGTGAAAGATCATATCATCAAATCCCTTGCTGCTTGCTCCTTTGACAGAGAGGTGTGGGGTAGCATTAAGGTTACACAAGACAGGAGATCCTGATAAGGGGTGACCTTGGAGGTGGACATAGAAATGTGAGGTGAATTAGAGGAGGCTGGGGTTAAATGTGATTGAAAGGAAACTGTGGTGAGATATTTTTGAGCTCTAGATCATTCAACTGTGGAAAATAACCAAGGATTTCAGGTCTGTATTTTAGTTTGCCAGATCATAATCCTTCCTACCTACTCTGCCATGTCTGTGTATCCCAGTCCAGATGTGAGAGAGCCCAAATGGGCTCGTACTGCCCATCTAGTGTCTTCCCCTCCACAGTCCCCCACCACTCCACCATTACTTTCTAAATCCAGCTCATTTTTCTCTGTAAAAAATTCTACAGGTAGTTTTGTGCCTGTCAATAGAAATATAAAGGGTGTATGAACTGCGAGGAAGGAACAGGATGACTGTGCAGCCAGGTAGCCTTCATCCATGGGAGAATGTCTGCAATACTGACTGGCAGAAAAGGAAAAACAAAAGCCCTTTTGGCCAGTCGGAAAATCTGCGCCAATCAAATTGCTTATCAGGTGGTATCAAAATGTGCTCACCACAATGCACAGCCTTCATTGCCTTGGGTGCTTTCTGTGCTCCCTTCTTTCTCCTGTACTTGAGTTTTCTTCCACTGAAAGCAAGGATCAGATATGTGGTTGGGTGGCACTGGATATTGCTGTCACTGGCTGGTTCTACCGGTAACTAGGATTAGCCTCTCTTGATACCCAAAAAGAAGCTCGTAGTGCAGTTTTACCCAGTGCTTCAAGAGCAATTGTACTTATTGCACTTAGCACATCATTGAACATGCCATCAGAAAGCCATGCTGATGGAAATTGTAATCAAAAGGTGTAGCATGTGCAGACTCGGGGAATGTGTGGCATGGCATAATGAAGTGTGGGCTGGTTGAGATGTTGCTTCCCATTTTACCTGCATCAGTTTTTCAGCATTTCTAGTGCTAGTTAGATTTTTGGTTTTCATTTAAAAAATCAGTATAAATGGAAGTTACTGCAGAGGAGAGATTTGAAAGCCTTCCTCACTGTGTGCCGAAAGAGAATTCGTCATGGATGAAGGACCGTCAAAGAGAGAAAGCTTGGAGAGGTTTTTAAGTGAAACTATCAAGTAGATATGTGTGATATTGTGCTAGAGCATTCATAGGTGGATAGCTATATTGATCTACAGTTTCTTTAGGAAAGTAAAGTTTGTAGGAAGAGAACCTAAAGAAGGAATTATCTTAAAAAAACTTGTGGGTTTTTTTACTGCACTAGCTAGTCTAATAACAAACAGAGTTTCTTCCAGCAAGTTCTGCCTTGCTTATGGTCTTCATTAGACAGCTTGCATGGCAAGGTTGGATAAGCGTAAACTCACTGCTTCATGCATTGGTTTTATGCATATTAAAGAAGTACTTCGAATGAGAGGTATTACCTCTATTATAAACTTTAACTTTGTGATTCTCTCTGTAATCTCCCAAATGTGTATCATATAATTTTTTGTGTCTTGTTGTTTATTTCATTGCCTTTGCTGTTTTTCCCGTGTCCAGAGGCTGAACATCCACCCCTCTCCCTGTCTAAGAGTATGCTCTGGGTATGCCAAAGTACTCCACATGCAGGGAGGTCATTCCTAAAATGACACAGGTTTTGAGATCAATTCTGTCCACCTCAGATCATCTCAGGATAACTTAGTCTTCAGCACAATCTAGGCAATTAAAGTCTGGTTTTCACACTTCAGCATAAGCTATGCTAAGGATTTTGTTTGCTTAAAATGAGAGTTTTGCTGTCAAGTACACCATGCATCTGAATTATGTATTCACAATTCCAAAAAGCATCAGTAACTTGAGCTTAGTCTTCCACAGACCTTTCCCTGTAGCACTTTAAAGGACATTTTGGTGTCACATAAAGATAGCATATCTCAGCATCATAGGAATGTTGGGAAATGGTAGTATTCTCAGTGGAGTGGTTATGAAGGAAAAATGGGCTACGACAGAATTTCTGCAGACCACCTCAGTCCGGTCCTATATTTACTCTCTATTTTCTGTACATGTTATACAGTGTATTTGAAGGAACTGAGTGTATGACCAGTGTAAATAGGAAGCAGTGGTGAACTGCCTCCATGTCCCATGCAGGGGTGTCAAACAAGGCCCCAATTCTGTATTTTGGCCTCTTATCCAACAGAGTGATGGCGATTCATGAGCAAAGTAGTGTTTGAGTTTCAGAAAGTAATCACTTCTCCCACCTTGTGCCGGGCTGCAGAGAGTCACCCAGCCAGGGGTGGGTTTCAGGGTGACTCTTACAGCCATTCATACCATAAATGAAAATCTATCCACATCCTAAGACGTCTGTGTTGTGTTGTGTAACCCACTACCACCACCACCAACTAGGTTTGTTAAGACTGTCTGGCAAGTGCTTCAGAACCAAGAAAGATCTTTATAGGATAAGGATGGTCACTTCACAGACAGGGATAGAGACAAGGCAGAGGGGTTTAACTCATTCTTTGCCTCTGTCTTCAACATGAATGACTAACTAAGGGGGTCTCAGTGCCCTGAGCTAGAGGGCTGTGACTGCAAGAATGATCAAGTCCCAGCTGAGCCTGAAGTTGTGCAAGATATGCTGATTGAGCTGGATCCCTGCAAATCTATGGGGCCTGATGGGTTTCATCTCAGAATCCTCAAAGACCTACCTCATGTCACTGCAACACCTCTCTTGATGTTTTTTGATTGGTCATGGGAAACCAGAACTGACTGAAAACTGGTGAACATTGTCCCATTTTCAAGAAGGGCAAGGAGGAGGATGCCAGCAACTACAGGCCTGTCAGTCTCACTTCAGTGCCTGGTTAAGTTATGGAGAAGATTGTTCTGGGAGGTATTTAAAAACACCTGAAAGACAATGCAGTCCTTGGTCACAGCCAACATGGCTTCATGAGAAGAAAGTCCTGCTTATCCAACCTGATTCCTTTTACAACTAGGTAACCCACCTAGTTGATCGAGGGAAGCCAGTTGATGTAATCTTTTTGGATTTCAGTAAAACTTGCAATACTGTTTCTCACAGGATCCTTCTGGACCAAATCTCCAGCACAGCTGCATAAACACATCATGTGTTGGGTGAACAATTGGATTGAGCACAGAGGGTAATAGTGAATGGGGTAACATCAGACTGGTGACCTGTCACTAGTGGGGTTCCACAGG
>JAWWEW010000001.1:85338541-85413420 GCA_035583185.1 Anabacerthia variegaticeps | reverse complement strand
GGGGTAACATCAGACTGGTGACCTGTCACTAGTGGGGTTCCACAGGGCTCCATCTTGGGCCCTGTGCTCTTCAACATTTTCATCCTTTACTTGGACACAGGACTGGAAGGGATACTGCACAAGTTTGCAGATGACACGAAACTGGTGTGTGTGTGTGTTCATATATGTTTACATAGATACATGTTACATTTTTTTAAGGAACACAGGGAGTCATCAGTTCCCTGGGCTACACACTTTACTGTGCTGTGGCCTGAAGCAAGTCTTTCTTCTAAAGCCTTTGAAAGAAATAATAGTTTGGTTATAGAAGGGTTCACAAGGTATCACAGTGGGAGAATAGGTGAACAGTTGTGCCCTCAGTCAAGACTAAATGAGTAATTTCACAAACCTAACCATGTGTTTACTCACAGTTGGAAAAAAACAAACCAAAACATCAACTCTTTGTTATTCTCCTATCTGCATGTGTACCGGCGGGCATACTGGGGATGTCACAAGGGCTCAAATTGTTCTGTCAAGGTCCTGTTGAAGCAGGTACCCAGGGAAGCTTCTGAAAAGGGTTTGACCCAACCCTAAAGTCTTGTTTTGCAGGGAGCCAACCAGCCCCTTGGAGTGGGAAATGACTTGGCTAAGGCTGGATCCACTTAAATCTTTTTTGGCGTGTTGGGGAGATAGATTGAGATAGGTTTAAAATGAGTTTCAAGCAAACATTTTGCCTTTTATTACGGAAAATGGTAATGGCTGGCCTCAGGCTGGGAACAGCACTTGGGCTCTCCTGAGCCCCATAGCAGGTACTATTTCCCAGCACACGTGGGGCCAAAGCACAGCATTAAAATGTTCCCTTTTATCAGGGGAAAGGGCAGTGCACAGAAATAATCAACTAAGAAGATGGGGCTGGTATGGGGATTAAGGCAAACAGGCAGAAAAGCTTTGAATCCCTCTGACCACAGTACCTTAGCACCAACAAAAGTTTCCTTGTATCCTCTTCATTAGTAACTTTTGTTGTTCAATGCTTATCTTGAATTAACTTTTCCCAGAAGCCACTGGTGATTCTGCCTTTCTGCTCCCCTCTCCTTCTAAAGCTTTCTGTTTTAATTTGTTTGCATACTAGAGCTAGTAGCTGATAAGAAAAAACAAGTTTCTGTAGCTGTCTGTGGGCTCCCGGGGCAGGTGACTGCCCTTACCTCCTCCCTGGCAGCTGCAGATAATACTCCAGAAAGCATTTTCTGCACTTCCAGGATAGGAGAGAGATGATAGCTTTGCTCAGTCCCCCTGCTCTTTTCCCACAGCTGGAGCAGATGCTCCTTGCATTGAGGGAATTACGGAACAGCTGAGGGCTCCCTGCAGTGCCCTAAAACAGGGTCTTGCAGGACAGGGTGCTTTTGTCTTGGGGACTTCTGCCAAGGGACCCCCACCTCTCCTTGAGGCACTCTCACTGTGAATGTCTGGCTCCCTAATATATGCATTTATTTCCTTTCGACATCCTTGACTTTAACACTTCCTTCTTTTCCTTCTTGCTAAAATGGAACAGTCTCTTGAAAGCACTGTCACACTTAATTTCCCAGTGGAAATGGTTGAAGGTGACTTTTTTGGAGTGACAAAGTCTTGCTGCTTGAATTGTTATGCTTGTCTTAGGGGGATATTTGCTTATATGTCTTGAAACAGAACTTCAGTAATCACTTTATGTTCTTAAAGTAAAGGCTATACATAATGCAGCTTTGATAAAGCTTTCATGTACAATTATAGATGTTAGATTAAATAATTTGTAGACCTAACTTTTTTTTTTTCCAGATAGTTAAGGAATGCAATAACATTTTGTTCGTTGATTAACATTTGGATAGTAGTGTGAGTATTTGGAACATTATGACAGTGAAATTTTATCATTAATAAATCAGCAACTATAATCAGGATTTTTTACATTTCTTGGGTGAATAGGGGCTCCATTGAAGCCACGGAGAATTTTACCATTATCTTCAATAAAATCAGAGTTTCATCCTCCCATTGCAAAGGACCTTTAACAGCCGCCTATAATCTTGTCATGAACTCTGTTTGAGTGAAACTAATCTTGTAGGGCTTTTATTAAGACAGAATGATGGTGGAGAAGGGAAGCTTTTAAATGCTTCTGTTGAAAAGAACTGCCTTTGAGCAATACTTGTGCTGTGACAGAAAAATCCTGGTTTGGGGACTGTCTCTACCTCAGATAACTGTGCTGCACTGAGCACAGCAAGATCATCCTGGAGTCACCATATGAAAAGGATTAGGCAAAGGCTGTTTCCTATATGCATGCCAAGGCCTCTTTTCTCTTTAAATAAATGCAAACAGGGAATAATTTTATAATAAACAGCTGTGTAAACTAGAGTATGCAAAGGGTACCTAAACTTTGTCACAAAGTTAAAAGCCAAAGTGTGCAAATATCACCCCACGAGATTTTTGAAGAAGTAGACTCAGATATCAATTTCTTTGCGAGTCTTGGAGCTATGATCTGAATATATAGTTTGTACTCTGCACCTAGTATCAAATCTGTATGCAGTGACCCATGCTTCCTGCTCCAGGGTCTAAAAGATGGCTGCTGTGCTGCTTTTATGCAATAAAAAATCCAGTCTCTTTGAACCAGGAGTTGATTTAGTGACTTCGTTTTTTAGGTCCTCACACAGTAATGAAAGCCACCTCCTGCTGAGCACAGAGCACCCTGCAGAAATTCAGGGTGGTGACATTTGTGCTGTGTTCCAGAACCCACAATCAAATTTTCTTACAAGTTTTCTGTCAAATTTTTTGTCGAGTTGGTCATTACAAGACACTTCAGAAGCCTCCAGTGATGCACACTTTTGTAAGAGGTTTCTAGAAGAGCATTCACTGACCACTTTAAAATCACTTAAAAGACTCAACTCCAAGGTTTTCAATAACATGTAACAAGTAATATAGCTGCTTCATTTGTTCAAGATGGCCCAACCAAGAGTGGTTCTTGGATGGAGGCCCTGGAAGAGGAAAGAAGCATGCAAATACCACTGACAGAGAGCAAAAGAAACTTCTTCATCCAAAGAATTTGTGTCAATGAAAGGAAAGGTTGTACCCAAGCACATTCACAGCTGGTAAACTTCGTTCTCCCTACCCCCAGGCTAGACCCAGAAGACTACTTTTAAGGGATGTGCAGACTTTTGCTGGATGAGAAATTCAGGGGGGGGACAGAGGAGTAGCCCAGGCATCAGAAAGGTCTTTGGGTCTTCTGAGTCAGGTAGTGGCAGTCAGATGGCCTCCAGACTTATCTGCTACCCTTTCATTTAAGACAGGCAAAAATAATTTCTGGAGGGACTTAATTAAATTCCACTAGGTCACAATCTCTGTGCAGCTCATCTTCTCTTCCACATTTACAGTTGATGAATGTCTACAGCCTTTCTCATTATACACAAGGGTTATTTCCAGAGATGCAGGCAGCAGGATACAATTCATAAGGCAGTCAGATGAAACAGAAGGTCTTATGCATAATTCTGCACTGAATCTTCCTTTGCTTCCTGATTCTACACCTTTTGTCTTTGTAGGATGAATATAGGGATCCCCTCCTTGGTTGTTTACAGATGACAAGTATGTATATTAAAATGTTGTCAATCTGCAGCCTTTGAAATGACATGCTTAAGATGTTGGTAGACACAGAGACAAGACAGGCTGCAGTAAAACATGCCAGCTTTCCTATGGGCTCTTGGAGCAAGGTTTCTGAATTTATCAAAAAAATTAAATTTGCAGTGCATGGAAAATGCAACAAAGCATTAGAGGGATGTTAGCCTTGCTTTCAAGTACCCATTAGAGTGATTTTTATGAAATGGATGCAGGGTTTAGGCAGGATGCTACTAGAACCGTTAAATTCATCCACACATCACTTTTGATGACTTTGGCTTTGCTGACTTTAATGCCCCAGGGCAGTCTTCACTGCAGACAACTCTGTCTTTGAGAGATTTTAAAATTTCTTTTGCAAAAATAAAGCCCAAGGACAATTTTGCCTAATGGCAGGTATCTCAAGCCTCAGTAATTTTTTTTCTATATTGTAGCTTCCTGTCCTAACGAAATGGTACATTATCTCTGTTCTGAACTGGATTTTTTTTATTTGCTTTATATGGCATTTTCTATTACTGAGTGCAGTTTACCTTTTTCTCTTCCTGTTTCCCATCTTATCCTCAGACTATGATCTCTAGCCAATGATACTATTATATTTTTATGTGCTTATTTTGTCATTTCCAGTACTGGTAAAGCTCCAGAATTTCTATGTGTTGGCAGACAGTGGAGCTGTTTTCCCCAGTTTATTTTCTTTGTAGCTGGAGTGCCCCAGCAAGGCATCATTGTGTTGTATTGAATCGGACTGGCTGAACGCTGTGCCATCTGTGCACGGACAGATTGTTACTCTTTATGATCCCCTTGGATAGAAGTTCTTGTAGCACTTTGAGGTGCTAGTAGGAAGAGGTGAGTGTGTATACCGCTGGGGAGTATGGCTCTGTGTTGCTGATGTGAGAGGAAAGTGTAATTTTCCATTCCGGTCATAGGGTGTTGTGGATTTCTTTGCAGATTTTTGCTCCCCAGGCAACAGGTTTCTTAGGAACCAGGCTGCCCTCCAGCAGAGCCCCATGTCACCCCAGCACCAGGTAGTCTATAAGGCTTTGGGTGTCTCTGGTCTGTTGCCTCTGAGGTGGAATAGCAGCATAAAGTGAGAAAGCCCTAAGGATATCTGTAATGTAAAATGAGATTTGCATCTTCACTATCCTGAGCAAACTGTGTGTATTATGCAAATATCAAAATGGCATGGACAAAACAAATTCTACATGTGCTAGAAGTAAGCTCTCTTGATATAGTTGATTTATTTGATGCATTTGATATCAATATAGCTGATACGGCATTGCTCAGGAATTTACCTCAGACTTCTTTTAGTGTTCAGCTTGATCATACAGAACAGCCATGGGACATGTCTATAGGAGTTTTTTCTTCCCTGCTGCAACTCCACTCTAGATGAATTATTTCCACATAGTGGCAAGGTAGTCTAGGATAGGATTGCTTCCCTAGGCAATATGCTGGGGAAGATGACCCTTTTATTTTTCCCTGACAAGATGCCCGGGTAATTCACAGTGTGTTGAACTGAAATAGCCTACCCCAATACCATGTTATTTCCACAGAAGCTAACTATAGTGCTGTATAAAGTGATGTATATATGTCCTTGATGATATATAACTTTATATATAGTTATAAATAGTTATATACTTTTATGTATAATTATTTGGTTTACATATTTAAATAGTTGCTTATACATATATAGTCAATGCTTCTTTATGTCTGTAACAGTGCTATAATCAGGAGTCAAATACCTAGTCTAGTTGCAGTATGTACAGAAAGCAGGTAAGTATCAAGTATGTGGCAGAAATGCATCAGAGGAGTTCCTTCATGTACTAATAAGAAGGAATGATCTTATTGGAACACTTTACATAAAGAAAATCTTTCATGTGTCTCAGGGTTCCTAGATAAGGCCTGTGGCATGCACACAGTGGTCCACCTGGCTTATCTCACATTCAGTTTAACTGGGGGTTGCTGTGATTTCATCAGGAGCAAGAAGCCTTCAGGAAAAGCTTGCTTGTGTCAGCACTCATGTATTTAGGTGAGGGGCCTAAAGAGAAAGTGCCAGTTAAAAATAATTATATGTTTTCTTTTTTGCTTCCCCACAGACTGACCATCTCTGCTGAATGTCCCATGCAGCTTGAAGATTTCCCCATGGATGCACATGCTTGCCCATTAAAATTTGGAAGCTGTAAGTTCTCTTCTGAAATAAGAAATAGAAAAATGCCTTGTTTTCTGGCTTTTCATACTCAGCCATGTCTTGTACAGATCTTTCACTCTCCTACCCCTTTAACACTGCTTATTAGCACCCACAACCTGCCCTCCTTGCTGCTACCCTTCTGGTCCTTCTCCATGACTATGCTTTATCTGTGCCTGCTGCTTTTCAACTCATGCTTGCATGCCCTATGATAAATGATGAGCTGATGGGTGATATGTCTTATATATCCACATCAAGTGTAATTGCCACTGTTAGATGGAATTGCAGATGCAGACAGCCAAGTTGATAACTTGGTTTTACATTTGTAGTAAAACTGAGCTTTCACTGGACTGACCAGATTGATGTGCAATTATTGTGGTATTTATATGAATCATGCTGCAGTGCAATATCTGCATCACATATATTAGAAGAGATCTAGAATATTAAAAGAGGAAATATCTTTCCATTTGGCTTTAATAAATCCAGTCCTGTATCCTGTTACATGATGTTGTATACACATGTATTTGTATATATGCACACATTACTCTAAATTGTATGCTGAAGGATGATTTTTCCTCAATTCCAAGCCTCTAATCCACTACACTGCTGCCTTGCCAGAAGCTTACTTTAAAAATAACCTCAGGGAATCAGATGGTTATATTTAAAAACAAAGCTCTTAATTAAAGTACAAATCAGGCTACTACAGTAGACTTCTTTGTTTGTTTGTTTGTTTTGTTGTTTGTTTTTTTGTTTGTTTTTTTTTTTTTTTTTTTAATTTTGGTAATCAGAGGTTCCAGGTATAATCGGTGTATCTAAAGACTTCTGATAATTACCGGGCGAGGCATTTTGCTAAGCCCTGAAGCCACCTAACTTCACCATTTTGCAATGTTTTTCAGTCGTATCAATTTAGAGTCACTAATCCTAGCAAGATTAAGCTTTGCCTTTATCATCTATATCTGCCCTGATTTAATACTTACTATACATTGTCTTCTAGTGTTCATACTAAGAAGTAAAAACACTGTTTACAGTAACCATTACCAAATTGCCAAACTTAAGATGAACTGGTTTCCCTTCCCTCTTCCAATCCAGGTAGACCCTGTTTCATCTGAATGTGTTTTACATGGTCACTGTAGGTTCAAGTGTGTTCACTGACTTCAGCAGGATTAATTGACAGCAAAGCCAATATAAATCCATACAACCTTACACTCAACTTAAAACAACATTTATGCAAACCATCCATTTCATTCCAGACCTAAAACCAGGAAAACATCTCATAGGCAACTCTAATTGTTTGTGTATAGGGCTAAACAAAAGCTACTGGAAAGAATTAAGAAAAATAAGTTGTCTGTCTTGGTATTATGTATCCTTTACTGTATTTATAGATAAAGTTGAGGTCACACCTGTTGGTCTCTAATGTAGACTAGAGAACTGGGAGATTGCATAATTTTATGAAAGTGATGCCTCAAGATTTTAGTGTATTTTGCAGATTTTCTAGAATTTTTAGAATTATGTAGGTTTCCCTGGATTGCTTACATATTAGGTGGTTTTTAGAGATCACTGGGCACTTTCTCACACATTTCTGAGTTTTGCCAAGGACATAGAGTTTTGAAGACACACCTGCAAGATAGCTTGAAGACAAAACACAAGAGAAGGCCCAAAGGCCTTGGAGAGGCTCTAAGGGGCAGTTCTGAGCTTTTGGATGGTGGGCAGCAGGGGAAATGGGTACTATGGGTTGGTTTTAGATATCATATATGCTAATTACTAAAAGCTGTAACATCACTGAACCACGCAGGTGCATAGTTCTTATGTGCATCTAGAAGCTTCTAAATAAAACCACTTTTCTATCTATCTCCACTAGTTCTGAATGCCTACCTTCCAGGATTTTAGGCATCAAAATCTTGCAAAATATGCAATGTAAAACTAAAATATATGTATTTAAACAAAGGACCTGATGCAGCAGAGATCTGAAGCTCAACCTTAAAGTTAAATGGATGCTTCAATGTATTAGTAGATTAGGTGAAGAAAGGTAGAGGTTCTAAGTGTCCATATAATAAAGACATAAAAAAAGCACCCCAACCAAACATGCAAGTGCATGAGATAACATTGCAAGATAAGGTACAAATACTTAGAAGGAGTACTCAGTAATCTGTCTGAATGTAATTATATGTTTTGCTTGTGCCAATTGTGTTACACATTAACCACTTACTAGCACTCAAGTAATTTTAATCCGTGTCAAAACTAGCACTGAAAGGTTGCATTTTAGGCATGTGAGGGGTGAATACAGTTTTAGTTTATGCTCCTTGCCGTGCTTAGAATATAATTCCAGAGTACATTTTACAAGCTATTACAAGTTACCTTTAAAATCTTCTACAGTGTGTATACACAGAGCCATTTGGCCTGTGCTAGTCACACCAGTGGCCTCTGAAGTAAGTAAACATGTCGGGACAAGGCATAGGCAGTCTTTAAGCCTTGGGAATTTCTGTATTACTGACCTGACAACTCACTAGTAATTTATTGGGATTTAATATGCGGATGTTTGTACAAGTACAGCCAATAAGTAAGGGTTTATTGAACTAGCCCAGATGTATTTTAGGAGAATACACTATTTATACCCTATTTAGAGCAGTATGGATTTGCCTTGAGAAATGTCCAGTTTCGTAGCAAGATGAAGCCTACAGGGGTATGATACACAGGCACATAGACTTTCTGCTTTAGCTTTCCTCCCTATCTTTCCCCAAAGGGTTTCTATTTATTGGTCTTCTTTCCAAGAAGGATTTTGAAAAGCCTCAAGGAATAGCATCAAAGTAAATGTTAAACACATTATCAGTGGAGCTGAGAGGGTCGAGAAGAGACTAGTGCTAAGCAGTCTGAGGGTGGAGAGAGCCAGGCAACAAAACAAAACAGCCGGCACATGGGCAGATCAGCAGCAGAAAGGATGCTGAAAAGCGATCAGTGCTGCAGAAGAAGCAGGAACAGGTTATTAATCTTCTGGCTGCATGAGCATTCACCATGCTTGCTATAATTCAGCAAGCAAAAGGCAAAAAGTTCCTGACGTTTCCTGCATTATTAAAGAGAAGGAATATTAATCTTGCTTGCAGAAATAAAGGTAAATATTGAGTTCTTATGTCCCATTTTACTGGTTTCTTGCTATATTAGAATTGTGGAAGATTTTACAGGTCTAGAAAACATTATATGGAGCAAAAGAATATTTTGTAGAAATAGTTAAAAGAAAGGTCAAATACACAAAAAGGGATATAAAGTTACCTGTGCACACCACCAGCCTAGGTACCTGCTGGGCAGTTCGAGTGCCAACTACAGTAGTATTTTTCAATGCTCTATGGCACATCGTGAAAAGGACAGAAGTTCAAGGGTGGCTTGTCAAGAACAGAGCAGGTTTTAGTTGTCGTTCTCTTAAGTACAATGCCCCACTGCTCAGAGATGGCAAGATCAGGTGGGTCTGCTCCAGGAGATGCATGTATGTGGATACTTGTCCTTCTGGCTTGCACCCCTGCTAGGGTTCAGGACATCTGTAGAAATTATCCTACAGAAGTCTCATTCAGAGGGAACTGGGGACAGTGCAAGAGCACAGGCTCTGGAGTCTCTGCAGCAGGCTCCATTCCCTTTGAATCGGGCGTACTCAGTGGGGATGGCTGTGACAGTCTGTTCATTACCTTCTGGTAGCATGGGAAGGATGCTGTTTTCTTCCATGACCAAGTTTAAAATAAACTTTACATTGCAATTCTAGTGTTGACCTGTATTCTAAATAGCTTCACTGTCAAACAGGATCTGATGAAGATTCCTGATGCCAGACACAGTTTCATGAGGAGCAGCTTAGCCTAAGAAATTTGTCCTTACCCCCAAGCTATTTCTGGTGTAGGGAGGAGGAATTAGATAAAATAGCAAGGACATTAAAGCTTCCCAGCTTTAATGTTTCACCTCTCCCATTGATAGGCCCGAAGAATACATTAAGAGTATCATTTAGTTCGGTTTCAAAATGTCCATGTGTCACCAGGTAGGTAAGCATCATTATCTCTAGGGCAGCTGAGACAGAGAAGTTAATTGACTTTCTGTAAGGTCACGCAGCAAATCAATGTCAGAAAAAGGATTAGACTCAACTTCTTTGGTTAGAGAGGCAGATGTCTAATCCACTAGACCATGAAGGCCTCTGCCCAGGCAACTGACTTAACTCCTAAATCTCATTTTACTCATGTGTTAATTATGTCAGTGTTACCTAGCTCACGGGGTTGCCCTGAAGATGAATTAGTTAATTGCTGTTGGTGAACATTAACTGGTGCTTTGACAATGTCAAATACTGTAAAGTGGAGTCTATTTATGGCACCTGTCTCCTGAAAACATGGTGTCAAAGTACATGGAGTTATGAAATATTGTATTGTGGAATGGACAAATGCATGAAACAGCTGCCCACTAGTCACTCAGCAGCAAAAGAAAAAAAAACAACCTTACTATTTTTAGAGCAAGTAGAGAGTTTCATGAATATTCTGAAAATAATGAGATCCCCAAGCTCATGAACAGAGAAAAAACAGGCCTGGTGTTTATTCCTGATGAATTTTAAGTCAGATATGAAGAAGGTGAAGGTTGAGCACCACTGATCAACAAGGGAGCTTGACAATTGTTTGTGAGGAAACAGTGCTAGGTACAATTCATAGTGTCTGGAGAAAGCAGTTAACGTGGTTTACCTACATCTCCCTTTTTAACAGCTCAAACTAAGTCACAGTATGACTTTTGATAAAGGAAAGTGCACAGGCTATGTCTGTAGCAGGAGGCATGCTCAAATCATTTTCCTCTAAGAAGGAAGAGTAATTAGTAGACAGTAACTTCACCAGTATCCCAGGATTCTATTGCAGCACTGAACATTAAGGCACTCACTGTTCACAAACTATCCATTCACCTGCAGCTGCTGAGAAGTTTCTCAAAAAACCCAGTATTTAAAGAAAATGTCCCTTATGATTTTTCCTTATATTTTTCTTGTCCCTCTTCCAGCCCCATATTACCACCAGCTACCATCTACCACTTTAGTTGGAATAGTTTTTCCGTAACTTTTAGCTGTTTAGAAGCTAGATCTCCAGACACAATGAGAAATGCTTGTGGCAGTATCAGAAAGGCAGTCTAGACAACTAGCTTGAACCGTCATTGTAGTTTTACTTAAGTAAGTAATCTTAGTACCTAGCTAGTAAAGCACAGGCATCTAGCCTGAACTAATTTTCCATACAACCTTTAGAATGAACGGAGGAGGTGGAGACTACCTAATGGTATTGCTGTTATTTGCTTCTAGTTTCCATGGAATCATGGTCACAGGACTTGTGGGTCTGTGTTGTTTAAAAAATTAAATGCTATAGTACAGAATGAAAACAGTGATTTGGCCCATATCAAAAGCCCTGCATTGAGAGCAAAGCCTTAGGGAGTGGTCAGAATGGACCTGTGACAATTTCAGATAGACAAATATGCCCCAGTTAGTTGTCTAGAGTTCTTTTTTGGCTACTGAAAGGAAGTACTTCTGCTGTGAGGTTCATTAGAACTATATTTGATACCTGCCTAAGGATGAGAGGAATCATATTTTAGAAGTTCTTTTTTTTCTGTAATGCTATCTCAGAAGTAGGTAAGTATATGGTATCCTAGTCAGAGTAACTTAGACATCCATTTTTCTCATACAAAACCATACTTTGTTCAGAAGAAGCAGTCACTGCTGTAGATTAGTTAGGTTTTGATGTTGGCGGTGAGCTTTTGTATCTCTCCTAGGGACTATTTTTGCTATTTCTGCTGGAAGTCCCATTTTTGAAAGGATCTTAATGAAACAGTCAGCAGGGTCTTTACTAAAGAGACAACCCTACCATTGCTGCAAGCATCTTATATGAGCTGTGCTGTTTCTTCAGCTTTCAGTGCAGTAGGTTGTAACAACAGATACTTCAGCCTTCTCACAGGTGTTGCAACATAGCCTGTAGTCATCTCAGATATATATGTATAACAGTATTTAGGACTCTTTTAGTCCAACATTTTGGGCAGTCAGTGCTGCCAGCAGCTTCATCCTTGCATTAAGTCCCACATAAAGGTGGAGCAATGAAGCCCAGGACTCCCAAAGGGCAGGAGATTCATCAAGAGTGTTACATAAAAGAAAATATTCAAGTATTGCAGAGGTCTAAGAAGCTTTCTTAACAGGAATCTACTTAGAAATGAAAACATAGGGTTCTGGGCCTGGACTGCATGGTGTGGGTTTCTGCAGCAGCTGTTGTTATGGGACTCCAGCCAGCATCAGAACTTACTGATAAGGATGACTGTAAATTCTCACTTGTCTGGTAGGTTTCCCATATAAATGATACTTTTTAGTATGACAAAAGGGAAAGGTGCCCCATTTTAAAAGCTCCCTAAAGTGTTCACATAGTTTTTCATTGCCCATTACAGTGACATGCATTCAAGACTTCATAGGAGGCTTGAGAAACTGTGCTAGTATACTCTTCAAGCATTTGCAGTCACTGCTGCTATTTAACTTTTCAAAGACTTTATCATGTATACATGGTTACTGTTTGCATTGAGATAACTGTAACAGTACATTAAAACAGCAGCATTTACTGCAGCCCATTCCCCTGACTTGTGTGATGGCTTCCCTCTGGAATAGTGCCTGGCTCTGGGTCAGTCAGCTCCTACTTCTGCTCACCCACTGTTTACAAGGCAGAGAGTTTTTTCCCCACTTAGGTTCATAACAGACTGGAAAAGGGAGTCAGAAAGAACAACTGCTCGCCCAGGACATTTGCTATGTGATCCAAAAAAGCTGTTGTCTTCCCCATCTGTCTTGCAGCCAGCGCTAACCCCAGGCTGCAAACTCTGCCGACCTGCAGCAGGCGAGGGCATGGCTCCCTACCAGCCCAGAGCAGCCCCAGCACAGGCCGGGTCATCCATAATGAATCTCGGTTTTTGTATCAGTAAGGAATGCTTTAGGTGCTGGTGGTGGTTTTTGTAGCAGCTGCAGAGAACCCCTGGAGCAGCCGCCTGCCCTGGGAGCAGCCTCCTCATCACAAGGTGGCCCACATATGTCAGGCTTTTGGGGGGAGAAAAGCTTGACCCAGTGGCATTTTTGAGTGCAAGGAAACAAAGGTTCAGGCAAGGGGAGGAGTTGGTGTGGAGATATTCAGCAGTGAGGTTTTTGTGTCACATGAAAGAAGTCTAGACAGGATTGTGGTGGAGCGGTGTGGACATCCAGGATGCTTTGCTGATGGTACAAACATCAGCATGCATTTCCCACTCTGGAGATTTCAGCCTAAATTTAAAGGCTACACAAGTTTCTGATTACAGGACAAGAGCGATTCAACTTGAGTTGTCAGCAGTAGAAAACAACGTGGGGAGACTCTGTGCTTGAGCTTTCAAATGGCCCTTGAGTGCAAACCTGCAAAGACATTGCTGGGCTCACAATGTCCCGAAAGGCAGTGCCAGGGTTTACGGTTGCCAGCCATGGGTCATGGGTTTATACCACTGGCAAATGGGATATTATTTGTAAATATGACAAGTGGGTAAATACTGCTCCACTGCTGTCCAAGCCAGGTTTTTAATGTCTCGTATTTATAAGGTGGCTGTTTTCATGGCTCATAAGCATTTCATAAACGTTTCTGGAATCATTCTCATGATGCTGGTGTGAGTTTGGTAGGTCTCTGCAGTCTGCATTTTGTAGGTGGGGATAAAGGAGGCAAAGAGCAATTACAGTCTCTTCTGAGCTAAGATAGAGCGGTTCATTACCTGCTTTTATTGCCTCTGTCGTTATGGGTCCCTAGGTTCAATTAGAGCCTCCCAGTGCTACTGCAGTACATTAATGACAAAATTACTTGCCTAGGGTTTTGGAGGGAGGAAAAAAGCTCCAAGACACTGCTCAAACTTGGATTTCAGTTTCTAGTCTGGCAGCTCCTTTATGACACCTCAGTCTCTGGAGGGCAAGCAAGTCCTCCCTCTAAATTAGCCTCCTCTCTTACACAAAGAGCCAAGTTAGTCCAAACTGTCATCTAGCACTGCTGCAGTCCCAGCCCAGCAAGCTTCTTCAAAGGAAATAGTTGTTTCATGTCCCCCATGAAGAAATTAGAAGGAAGGAGAAGTGGGAAGAGGGAAAGTCTTATAAGCCTTCTGTTTTTTCTACCTTGCCCATCATCTCCACTGAAAATCTCCTCATGGTCAGTCTCTGTTAGCAGCTAACCATTTTGCTGAAAACATCCCAGTGATAAATCTGTCAGCAAAGCTGGGATTCCTCCTCCTAAATTTATATTTCTGTAAATATATACAGCTGAGCTGATTGCTCTCACCCTCTTAGGGAAGAGAAGTAGATATTTTTAGGCTCAGGTTAATCTCCTCCTATTTTAGAAGGAGATTTACAGCTGATGGCTGTAAATAAGTAGATGTTTTATTTGTGCACAGAGAAGATTGTGAGCACCTTAGAATCTGTGTCTCTGTGACTGGGAGGGGACAGTTCCTGAAAAGGGGATGTGTGCCTGAGTACTGTAGCACAGAGCAGGTGAAATGGCAGTGCCTCTGAACAGCAACAGTTCACCTAACAGAGACTCCTTGTATCTATCACTGCGGTTGGGCAGTTTGAACTGACAACCTTGGGAGATTTTATCCCCTTCTCTGAAATACAGGGCTGAACTGCATCCCATGGCAGGAACCAATAATACATCTTCTGAGTTTTAGATGACTGCACCTTTGGCATAGGGAATAAGTTCTTGTGATTGCAATCTCAAAGCAGTATTAAAGTTATAAAAATAATATTTCAGCCTTCTATCTCTACATACCTATTGATTATACATTCTCACAGTGTTACTAATGTAGCAGTACTTTTGAGATTTGTAAATGTCTTCATTAAGGGGCTGAATTCAGAAACAAAGGTATATATTCAGCTCTGCAAGTAGTTCCAATCACTCCCAGCTGGTTTCAGGCCACACTGATTTATAAATGAGGGTGCTTTGAATGACAAGCTCAGCAGATGTGCTAATTATGATGGTTGAGTTCTTGGTGCCACTCAAGTGGATGGGAAGCATGTCTGTAGATGAGGTCACAGTTTCATTCTGTGGTGTTAAATGTGGCCAAAAATGCCATGTTTGTGAAGGTACTTTCCACAATAACATCAAATAGAGTATTTTCTAAAATTTACTCCACGTCTCTCAAAAGAAAAACCAGTGACACTCCTGAAGAGCTCGTCACATTAGCTTTGCTGATATTAAGTGGCAGCTTGCAAAATGAGTGTACCACTGCAATCAAGGTTGCTTAGACAGTAAAGGTACTATGGAAAGTGAGTAACGGTGTCAGCCACACTTTGGAGGGTACTTTTGTTTGCTTTGCAAAAAGTAAATTAAGTTTCTTAACATCTTTCTCATGACCATGCTGTTTTTCCTAATGAAGCAGTTAATATAACTGCCTAATATTATGATTGTAAATTCAAAGTTCATTAAATGTGAGTACAGCACTAAACTGGCCAATTGATTTGGAATTACCATATGCCTGGCCTAGAAAGACCTACATAAGGTTAGAAATGTCCCAGGATATTTAGCATTTTAAATATCATCCCAGCATATCCTACTGTTCTGTTGCTCTAGTTCTCTTACAGCAGATATTTATACCAGCCGTAACTGAAAAAAAAGAAGAATCAGAGGCTGGAACACCAGACACATTTTGACATGTTCCATATGAAAAGCAGTCATGTAGGCATCACTAAATGGTGATGTAAAATCAATTCTTAGGTTAGTTCTAGGTTGAGACGGGTACCACTAAACTTGAAAGTAAAGCAAGAAGTTGAGTTGTAAATAACAACTGCAGTGAGAGGAAGAAATGGGAAGAGACAAAAGAAGAAAGATATGACTTGCTCCCTAATGTCAGCTCTTAGATGAGAGCAGGGATTTGGAGAAGATGAGCTGGTGCTGCTGGTACCTTGGAGCACTGGGTGTGTAACAGTTCCTTCTGTTTAACCACCCCTTTCAGTCAGCTCCTGGCAGGCATCCCACAACGACGGGGTGGAGGCAGAGTTTAGTTGTTTACAGACACATCTCATTGCTGTTTGGTGTGCTCCAGCCTGCCCTATGGAAAAACACTTTGTTTGGTGGGGTTTTATTCTCCTTTTCTGAGTGGCGTCCTGCTATGCTGGGACACACAGCTCAATTCTCAATTCATTGTGCCACGTCTGGTCTTTAATTGTCTGTATGTCAGGTTTCGTAGCAAATAGTCGCTCCCAGTTTTGATCCCAGTGGTTGGAAATAGATGCACCCTTCTGATTGCTCCCCCGTGGCGCCATGGGCGAGCAGGATGCACTCACTGGTCATACTGCCTGAATAGTGGCAAATATGGACACCTTTCAGAGGCATCCCTCAAATTGCTGCACTGTCTTCACAATCATCCTTAGGAAACATTCTATATTACTCTTCACAGCTCCTAGCTCAGGTCTCTTAAATGGTGCAAGAGCCTCCTGTGAAGGGTCTATGTCTGACTGAATTATCAGGAAAACTATTCATTACATGCATCATCAGCATGACTGTGATTCAGTGTACAAACTTGCAAATAGTCAATTTATTGTATTAAAGCAGTCATCAGACTTGCCTATGCTAATCATGAATCACATCTCCAAAATTGCAGTTACTTTCAGTGAAAAATCATAAGGGTTTTGGGCTAATTTTTTCCTTTGCTTTATATTTTTGACCTTCAAGTTGGGTCATGTTTAGACTTTTTTCCCCTGAACTGGAACTTCTAAAATTACTCAGGACCTTCCAGCTGTTCCTTGCTTATAAAGGCCAAAGAAAATGGCTTTTCCAAAACTATGTGTCTCAAAATGAATTTCACAGGCATCTTCAATTCTCTGTGTTTCACCATCTTGTGGGTACAGTCTGTGTTTCCATTTCATTTCCAAGCCATAGACACTTCTATCATATTTTTATTCCCACTTTTTCCTGAGATGACTTATAAATTACGTTCTGAAACAGGGTAATTTTGATCTAACTTAAGGCTTTATTTTTTTTTTTTTTTTTAGCAATGATCAGTAGAGTATATTAGTGTTGCTTAGTAATGAAGTCTCTCAAGACCTGTCTGGCACATTTTTCAGAACATCCTATTCCCTGCAGAATGTGACAAGATCAAATAAAACTGTGTATCAGGAAAATATATAAAGTACTACTTCTTTACCAAATGTTATATTTATTTTAAATTTAGGAAGGACAGAAAGTATCATTTTAGTGTGACTGAACTTCCTACTGCCCATTTCACAGCCAGTGGTGTCCTATAGTCTGTGTCATCAGTTTTCATACAAGAATTGTTCCAAGTTCATGAATAATTTCCTCCTTGGATGTCCTCTGCTGTTGGATTTAGATGATACTGTGTCATTCCAAAAAAGTTTCATTAATTTATTTTCTACCCACATCTGGAACAGTGTCCCATTCCAAGCTTCCCAGTGGAAATAAAGTACAGACTTTGTGGAGAGAGTCCAGTGCAGGGCCACAATGATCACTGAAGGACCAGAGCATCTCTGCTATGAGGAGAGACCAAGAGAGCTGGGACTGTTAAGCCTGGAGAAGGGAAGGCTCAGAGGGTCCTAATCTATCTGTATAAATACTGGGGGGGGGTGGGGTTGGGTGAGGGTAGGGGGACAAAGAAGAGAGAGCTGGGCTTTGCTCAGTGATGCCCACTGGCAGAATAAGGGACAGTGGTCATAAATTAAAAAAGATTAAATTTCATCTGAACAGAAGAAAACATGCTTTTACTGTGAGGGTGACTGAACACTGGAACAGATTGGCTAGAGAGATTTGAATGTTGTGGAGATACTCAAAACCTGTCTTGATGTCGTTCTGGAAAACCTGCCTTTGGTGCCTCTGCTTGAGCAGGGTGTGGGACTGGATGATTTCCAAAGGTACCCACCAGCCCCAACCATTCTGTGACTGTTATGTGAATTTGTAGTCCATGTATTGTACACATTACACTTCTTGTCTGTGGCATGTATTTAAAATCATGCATGCTGTTTATCCATATGCTGTAAACTCATGCCAGTTTAAATGATCTGTCTTGGTTCTGATGATTTCATGTCCCTAAAGTATTTTCCACAACTCTAAAGTTCTCCCAAGAACAGCAGAATTCATCACACTATGGCAAAGTTTTTATTTCAAGCTCTTAATAATTTAATACGTGAATACATTTCTCTTAGTGTTTAAAATGCTATTTTACATAAAAAATATATTGTTAAAAAAAGCTATTTCCCCCTACATCTAGACCATGCATATTTAATCTTATTTTTGTATTTAAAATTACATTTTTACTAGATCTGTTTTCCACTTGTTGTCCCTATAGAGTGATCTCATTTGTACATTGATTCATTCTTATAAACTTAATTTAGTGGGAGATTCCAATTACAGAGCTCAAATCTGGCCTGAGTCACATAGGCAAACTGTTTGACAGATGCTCTGTAATGGGCTACAAAGTATTTGTGCACAAACCACAAGAAACACAGCCTGACTCTAAGCATTCAAGCTGGTAACATGATGGCTTAGTAGCAGTGCTGTTTTACTGCCTGCAGGAGTCTTTGAAAGGCTGTAAGTCTGGATCACGATTGAGTTATGTAACGGCCTCTAAGTCAGTCAAATACATTAATGGTTAGATAAGATAGATATTTGTATGTGTATTCAGATTGTAATTAGAGTTTCTAAAAAAGCTGACAATTTATGCACATCTTTTCCAATCAACAGGCTTTGACAGGGATTATCAACACTCCCAACATTAGGCAGTCCGATGATACTTGTGGCATGTACTAAATGTCATGATGATAAAGGCTTGGAATGTAACTGCACATTTGTAATGAATAAAACAGAAGAAAAGCCAAAAGTCACCTTTCCACTCTTTAAGTTAATTCAGCCTCCAATTAGCATAATTCTGAAAGAAAAGTTTCAGCCATGGCTTCTGGATAAATGGTCTGTTTAACTGCAGGACAAAGCTCAAGCATGCCAGGTGGGCACCCATACACAGAGGTTGCCTTAATTATGCAGGCACTGCTTTATGGCTTCCATGAGGTCTGTCGAAGCGTTTAGGGCGTGCTTTGGAGAGGGATTCTTTGTTACTATGTTATTTTATGCCCTGTAATGCAGATATGAAAACTTATTGGCAGATACCAGTGGTGATTTTCCTTATGGGTTATAACTTTAAAAAGAAATCAGTCCTAGAAATACATCTGGGTCCCATATAGACTCAAAGTTTGTGTTCATCCTTCCACATTTAGGTGTATTTGACTTAAGGTTCTGAGAAACACTTCACTTTTCCCATCCCCCTTCCTCTCACCACCTCCCCCCTAGCCCCCTTTTTTTTTTCTTTTTGTCCTGGAGTTTATTTCAAATATGGAGGAGAAAGAAGGGCGAGAAGAAGAGTGTCCATCAGTAGCCACAGCTGCCACCACTGCCCTGTGGTGGAGGCAATGGCAGAAGAACACTTCCTGCTGGTGTGTTGCTTTTTGAATGAAAGGGAGGATGCTACACTGCTTATGCTCTTTTGTTTGCAAATGAAAACAGGAAAAACAGGTCACTCCTGAATGCCAAGGCAAATGGCAGGGATCCTCCAGGTCTTACCAACGAACTGCTCTGCTTTGCTAGGCTTTTTCTTAATGTATTTCCTCTCTTTGGCTGTGGTCACTCCCCTGCCCACTGTTCACTGGCATAAAAAGACCATGTTATGTCTTCCTTGCCAGACCTACAGGAGCAGGAAGAGTGTGGGAGAATAGCGAGGAACATATTTACCATTTTTATATTGTGTGGTGTTTGTTGGATGCTAGAATGTAGAAAAACAGATCTGCTCATCAATAAGTAGATATGAGAAGAAATTACTTCTTTCATCATTCTGGTAGGTGATAAGCCTGCAGCCATTTATCAACTGTCCACTAGAAATAAATGTGTGTTGTCACTTTCTCACATTTAATAACATTATACTTCTCGGTAATTTCAGCTGTTCATCTCAACTGCTACTTTTTTTTTTTTTTTTTTCCTTTTTGAAAGAGTGTGCTTAGGAGAGAAAGAATAGTTTAATGAGGTTTCCTCCTTTCTTTGCCAAGCCAGCAAAATGATTGTAAAAAACACCAAATTAATTATTTGGATTCATAAATCCAGAAAATGCTCAGTTGCCTAAAGTAGAATAAACACTTAAGCAGTCTCACTTGGATTTTCAGTGGCTTCGAATTTGAGCTTGCTTTTACAATGTTTATTACCAAGATCATTGTCTCAGGTTGCTATCCCAGAGCCACTGCTACGTTCTCCTCTCGCTCCTTGGGAGACGTCAGCACCCTGTGTGCCACATACAGGAGATGAGGGCAATATTTCCTTATCATCAATAAACCTTTTTTGTAATTTTAGACAGCATGAGCTGAAGTTCTTTAGTCCTTCAGCAAGCATGGATAGTAGGCAACATACTGGAAGCTTTGTTTAAGTGGAAGAGGGTCTTCACACCATTTGGTATGACAGTGGCTGATACCATCTCTCCATTAGCACCTCTCCTTCCCCAATAGCAAAATAATGTTATTCTAGGCCACAGCCACACTTTCAGCTTTTGATGTGACTGGATCTTATACTGCAGGGGTTATCCGCAGCAGATCTGGAGCTTCTGGTTGTCAGGTTTGGGGTAATTGGGATAATTGAGGCTTCTGGGAAGACAGGGCAGAAGGTTTGCAGTAAGAAGACAACTACCTGCTAAAAGTATGCAGGCTTATGTCTCTTATCTAGGTGACCGGAAGAGATAGTTGATAGTTCAGTTGCCCACTCCATAGTGCATGAGTTGGCTTTTTCCTCTCAGAACTTGGCCTATAGTAAGGGAAGGAGGCACTAAGTAGAAAAAATTTAGATTAGAGCTTCTTAAAACAAAGAACATGTTTTCTTATGTTTCTGTGAAAAATAGATGAGAATTATGCCATATATGTGATCCATTACAACAGAATATCTCCAATCTGGGATAAATTCTTGCTATTCCTAATGTGACAGACTTCTGAGGAGGAGGTAAAATCACTGCAGGTTGCATTGGTTTGGGTTGGGCTCTACAGAAACACATCTGTTACTCTCTTGTGTCTTAAACCCTGGCTACAAACCATCCTGCCCTTGCACAAGAATCTCTTTTAGCTGGCCTATTCTCCCTTTTTCCATAGATACTCTACTCCTGGCCAAGTAATGTGCAGTTCTCTGTCTTGTAGTCTTGCATTAGGTGAGGCTATGAGACCTTTTTCCTGTGAGAAAGGATCTACAGGCTAGAGTCTTCCTCCCGTGGAGGGACTGGCCTCATCCTGTGCTCTTGTCTGCCTGAGGGCTCTCTCTTCTCACCAAGTGGCCTGGGATGGGCAGCCTCCCTTACCTGGCATAGTTTTTGAAAGAAAACAGCCTCATGAAGTAAGTATTACTTGGGCCCACCTGTGAGACCTGGATGGAATTTTGGCACCTTCTGGCCTCTGTCTGAATTGCTGATATTTTTTTACAAGAGGAATCAACTGGACTTTTCCAGAGTAGGAGTCTCCAACCCTGGTTCATACATACTGGTTTGTATGTAGATACATCCTGTGTTTAAGTAACCAGTAAAGGTTGCAATTCTAAGCAGAGGCACTGATTTATTTTAGGACCCTTCCAGGCTAGGCAGAGCAGAGAACCAAAACATCTGAATACTCATTAAGCTTTAGAGGACTATGTTTAAAGGTCTTGTTGTGGTCACAATTTTGGTGGAATTTGGTTCATCCTAGTCAGGATGAATTAATGTGTGTCATCATCAGAAAACAGGACAAACACAATTATCCCAGTGTCTGTGATCTTTGCAGAAACAGGGAGGCATACTTCTGTATCATCCCAGAAAAAAAAAGTCCAGTGCTGGGCTGTTTTGCATAGGAAATAGCACAGGTAAAAATCAAATTCTCTGACAATCCCAAACTGCCTAAATAAATCCCACATTCACTGGGCATATCAGCACATGAACATCATATACCTGATAAGCATTAAAAAAGGGCTTTCTGCATCACATTTTTAAAAGGACCCAACTCCTCCTACTTGACTTTTCCAGATCTGGCTTTGAAATAATTTACAGTATGTTGTGAGCTTGTAATAATTTCTGAGATAAAGCATCTCACCTCTAAAGGGAAGGTAAAAGTCCATCACTTTTTGTGATGCAAATATTT
The DNA here is from genome assembly GCA_035583185.1 of Anabacerthia variegaticeps. Taxonomy (NCBI): domain Eukaryota; kingdom Metazoa; phylum Chordata; class Aves; order Passeriformes; family Furnariidae; genus Anabacerthia; species Anabacerthia variegaticeps. The sequence continues at coordinate 85,391,494 of JAWWEW010000001.1, read as the reverse complement.
TGAAATAGGGAATACATTTTTTCTTAGCCTTTTAAAGCTGATCATGACATATAATTACAGTAATTTTGCTGCAGAACTACAAATAAAAGCATAAGGAAGGCATGTGGGCACTCCTGCATGGCTACCAAGGGATGAAGAATTTGTAGGTTCCCAGCTTCCAAACCCTTGATCAGCTCCATCCCTGCATACAGCAACAACTGTCAAATATGTAACAAAAATTATTTCAACTCAACATTATCTTCCTAGTGACAGTAGTCCATAATTTTTTTTTCTCAGAAGGTTATCCACTGTATAATCACCTACCCCTCACCCAGTTAGGAAATTCTGCCCTGTTTCTCATCTGAATCTGCCTGGAACCATCTTTCAGGCACCTTTGGTCAGTAGTACAAGAGATTCATCCTGGTTTTAGATTTCTGTATGCAAGTGTCTATACTCAGAGCTTGAGCCACAACTCAGCTTCTTGTCAGTGAGCTGAATAAGTTGAGCTGTTTAAGTTTCAAATCATGACTTATTTTCCAGTCCTCGGACATACTTGTAACCCCCTTTTAAACTATCTTCCTCTCTCTGTCCTCACTATTTCTGTGTATTTTCTGAGGTGTGGATGAATAGCCATAAACTGTCAGACCAAAGCGTATCTAGCCTAGTGTATCTGCCTCCTACATATGACACAGTAACATAAATAACAGTGGAAACAAGGTGATGCTTTATTCCCTGCTACCTGGTCCCTCATTCAAGCTCCTGCTGTTAGTATGAACTGGGATCACTTCCCATTTTCTGCTTGACATTCCTGGTTGTATGGATCCAGGGATAACATTACCATATGTCTTGCCTTTGCAGTGCCTCAGAAGCTCGCACTTACTGACTGTGTGAATTTTTTATAGGTCCTCCATAGAGCTGCAGCTTTCCAAGACAGCTTACTTGCTCTAGCAAAAAACCCACTCAGTCTGATGGAGCCAGTACACATGATCCTTCAAGCTAACCTCTTGTCCTTGACTCTGAAGCCCTTATTTAGAAAATCACCACATACTGTGCCCTTAACTAGGATACCAGGTTTCTCCAGAAAGAAACATTATGCACTCCCAACTTCCAAGTTAAAGAAAGTGAGATAGTATTTGACTTCAGGCCACTTTCAAGCCTACCTGCTTTTCATCTTGTATTCGGAGAGTAAGCCTTGCCTGCTTTCCAGAGGTTTTAGTACAATGGACTCTAACTCTTGTGATTTGCAAGCTTTCAATGATTTAGGTGTTCTAAAAAGTGTGAGAGTTACTTATATTCAATAAAATACATTTAAACGTATAGTCAGATCCTGTATTTTTTGAGACTGTCTGCAGAGAAGGCTTAAAAACTAAAACCAGCATTGACTGTCTTTCTAAAAGAAAATTGAGATTCTATTATAAAACTATAATCACTCTAGGTGTTAGGGCATGAAAAGTTACAAGAGCATTATAGAGGAACAAATGAGTTGGCAGTACTGCCATCACCTTTAATTCTTAGGACTTCTAAATGACCGTGAGAGAATTCACCTTCGCATCTCCAGATGTGCGGGTGTTTCCACAGCACCACCTGTTTGCTCTGTTATGCATGAACAGCTCCACCCACCCCATTCCTGCTCTCCTTCATGCATTCTCACCCCTGAATCCTGTGTTGGCTCTTCAACATCACAGGTACAGGCAGATATATACCAGCTTACTTTATCTACAGCCATTGCCTTCATGCAAGACCTACCCCCTCACCCACACACACATATTCCAAAGTCACTGCATACACACCATTCCCTGCACTTGCACACTTATAATTCATTTGGAATTTTATACTGGAGACGTGACAAGACATAAAAGGTCCCTGTTGTCTGGGCATTCAAGGTGCCTGAGTCGTTTTGAGGGGGAGCTTCAGCAAAATGCCTTTTGCAGCTTGCTGGGGTTTGGGAGCCACCAGCTAGGTGAGTAAAGGTCTAAGCAGCTCTTTCTCAAATTGAGGGGTTGTGATGGATTATATTTATACCTCCACTGTTCACAAACCTTCCCACGCCTCTCTTACATTAGAAGGATTCAACCTAATATTTTTTGAGCTGGGCATATGGGAGAATGATTATATCATCTTTATTTGTTTTTGTCCATTCACTCTCACTCCTTCATTCTTCTCTCCCCACCGTTATTATTTAAAGATCCACTAAAATATTAGACAGTGGGTTTTACTCATCACCGTCTTTTTTCCCCCTTGTTGGCAGATGCCTATCCTAATTCTGAAGTGATCTATGTGTGGACTAATAGTACCACAACGTCTGTGGTGGTGGCTGAAGATGGCTCACGACTTAACCAGTACCACCTGATGGGACAAACTGTAGGAACTGAAAACATCAGTACCAGTACAGGTACGGAGAATATTTCCATCTCTTGATTGCTCATAGCTGGAGCAGGAGGTGAGATCCACAGGTTCTGGTTATTTTGCAGCAAGGCTAGAGAAATATCTGTGGGATGTGAAGTGCTAGGGAGATCCTATGCGGGTTCATGGCCACTTAGCAGAGACACTTAGGCACTGAGAGGGTTATATGCTGGCTCTTAGGTAGATTGCAAGTCTGTTGCTACAGATGCATCCAAGCCCCTACTATTTACAGGAGTGCCAGAGAAGCTGCACACAGCTTCTTGGAGATCGCCTTTGCAGAGGCTGCCAGCGCTATTGCTGGCTTATTTTCCCGTGGGAGGAACCACCCTGGGAGGCAAACACCACCCACGCATTTGATCCGTTTCAATCATCGGTTTAAAATGATTGCCTGATGAAACCTCGGGGGGGGGGGGGGAGGGAGGCGGACGAGGGATGAGGGGGAGGAGGGAAATGAGTAGGGAGTGGAGGGTCAGGTGGGGGCTGTGGCGTGGGTGTGCAGCGTGTCCGTGGGACCACGTGGCCGCGGAGGAGGTGCAAACCCCGAGGATTCCCATTCCCTCCGAGGCTGCGAGCGGCGGCGCCAGATGTGGCAGCATTAGGGAGGCAAAGAAGCTTTAATCCCAGGCCGAGCATCCACGTGAGCCATGCCCCCCTGCTTCTTAAGGGTCCCACGCAAGGGCAGCCCTGGGTGTGCATTGGTGGCGGGGGGGGTCGGGGCCGGGACAGGGATCACGTGCGCTCAGTAGGACGGGGGCTTAACCAGGTTACACAATGCACTCGGCTGGAGAGCATTAGTGGCATCCAGCGGGGCGGGGAAGAGGGGGAAATGAAATAGCCTGCTATAAAGGGAAGGGGGATTTCCACCCCCACTGATTGCAGGGGGATTGGGTTGGAGAAAGGGGCAACATGTAACAACACGGCAGGAAACCATTCCTGAGACAAAAGCCCAACCGAGTCTGCTGGTGATGCATTGTATCCCTGTATCCCAGTATACCATTGTATCTGATAGACAGTTGTAAAGGACGAAGTATAGACTGTATTAGGAACCTGTTACTATCTGCAGGAAATGCAGGAGATGTGAACAGGTATACATACAGATACACTTGCACACAAAGTTAGCTGGATCAAAACATAAAGATGTGTAAAGCTTTGTGCTCCAACTGGCAAATAAAGAGGGGGCATCTGAGCTCGATGCCTATGCTCTAAACAGGACACAAACTGAGGGAAGGTTTGCCACGGGCAGCCAGTAAACACAACTGCCATCTCCATCCTATAGATCTTCATCCCCTCCCTTGCCCATTTCAGGAGATGTGAAGCTGCTGCTAAAGCAAAGATACCTAAAGTCAAGAGAAGCATGTAGACAGAGTGGTCCCTTCTGCAGAAAATGAGTACTCTATCTCCCGTTAAAGAGTAAAGACGCTTCTTTCCTTACCAGTTCACCATCATAGCCGCGTTGTTTTCTGCAATGAATGGCAGCTCCGCTCTCGCCTTCATTGTTGCCAAGAAAAAGATCCAAAGGATGTACTGGAGCATCTCCTACAAGCTTGTCCTGCTCCTCAGAGCAAGAAAACTATCCAGCTCAGGCAGTGAGTGCTCCAGCGTGTCAGCTCCAGGCCACTTCCAGTTTGCCACTTTGCCTATGAAAATTCCTTGTACTCCTCTGCCCAAGGAAACAGGGAACTCTTCAGACAAATCCCAAAGTTTCTGCACAGTAAACACCTCCCTCCTGTATTTAAGATTTATGCTAATAAATGCTTGCTTTCCAACGTCAAGATTTTATATTAATGTCCTGGGTTACATCTGGGCTGCCTGGATTCTGATTGCAGGGTGGATCACAAAGAGCAGGACACAGATTGTAACCGGGGATTAGCAAAATACAAAAATCCGATTTTGCACAGGGAAAGCATCAGTCAACGATGGATTTTCTGGACTTCATCAGGCTCGTAGGAGGCCAGTAATCATCATTACTTACGAATGGCTGTTGAAGGCATTTCTTCCTTCTATTGAATTGTTGAACACGAAAGAGAAAAACCAAATAGCTATTGCATAAATCCAAGTGCTTGGATCTTTTGTGGCTTTTATGACACACAAGTCAAACTACACAGCCCTTGTGGTTGTGTAGACAAAATGTTTGTGTATGTCATAGGTCATTTATACTCTTCTTTCTAGAAACTTTCTTTTCTTTTTTAATGGAAATGCCGAACCTGCACCAGTCCCTTGGGATTCTGCTGACTTTGTAGGCAAGCTGCTAAGTTTGGCTGGCTTCTCAGAAAAAGATATCCTGGCATTCCTAATTAATCAACCAATCTTGAAATTTGGAACATTTTAGCTGTGCCACAGAAACAACTCTGACATGGATCACCTGTTTGCTCTTTTGGCTGTTTGTTGTATTTTGGTGGGGGTTTTTTTGTTTGTTTTGTTTTTCTTGTGGTTTTGTTTGGTTTTTGGTTTTTGTTTGGTTGTGGTTTTTTTGTTTGTTTTTTGGGTTTTTGTTTTGGTTTTTTTTGTGCTAACATCCCCAGATGTCATTCCCCCAAAAGTGAAGATATTTGACTACTCACACTGCTTCCAAGAGACAAAACATCTGTTACAGCTTCGTGGTACAAGTGCTGAAAATAATCAGTTACAGGACTTGAGTCCAAGTGGATCCTCCTGCTTTCCAAAAATGGCTGCCCAATTCTGTTCCCCATACCCAGAATCTCTCATAGATAACTCAGGATCTGCAGTGGCACAAAACAAAACATAAACCCACTCTTTTATATTTTGCCAGCTGGAGCCTGAGCTCTGTAATATCCAAAGCCTAAATAATAAAAGAATTGTTCAACTCTTCACTTTGCACCAAATAATTATGATTTTTTTTTTTTCATGAGGTGAATCTTTCCCTTGCATCACTATAAAAGGACACATGCATTTTTTATGGGCCAAAAATATTCTGGATGTCAGCGTGATCAGGGAGGTGGCATCACAGACCTAATGTCTGGATCTTGCCAGAACAGCCATTAATAGACTTGAGTGGAGGTATATCCAACAAACAAACACGCCTGGGGTCTGGTCCAGCCTCATTAAAGTACTCAGTTGAATCTCAACATAATGGCAATAAAAGAATGCTTGTAAGATCTTGGAAAATTTGTAAGCATGATCTCCAGAATCCCATCAACTAGATACCAAAAAATACTGTAGCAGCTTTTAAAACACAAAAAACCCCTTAAGACCAGCAGCGCAGTAAAACAGCTCTGTGAAGAAAGACAGCCATTCCTGCTCTAGGGCTTTTCATTAGAACTAGATTTGTTATTGTTTAATAACAATAATTTGTTTTTTGCAGTGTTGAGTGAACTCCATCAGGAACAGGATTCTCTTTTAAGTGCTACATAAATCTGTGACAAAAATTAGCTCTTGCTCAATAAAGCTTATGGTCTAAGGATAAAGAGTGACCTTACAGAAGTAAAAGGGAGCTTTGTCACTCCAACAGAGCCAGTATCTTGTTCTATATAAACAAAGGCCAACTCAGGCAGCTTTTAGCTTTACTTTAAACTGTGGTCCCAGGGCATTAAAATCCCTAAATTCTTAAGCCTTAAGTCTGCTGGAAGAAGTATTCCCAGTATAGGCATTTTTGAAAGGGACAGCATGGGAAGTCTGAGACGATACCGGCTGAAAGAAAATTGACTACAAAATCAAGGTGCTATTATTATTTCAGTGGAGACAAGAGCTTTGATAGGTTAAAGAAAATAAGGTAGAAATCAGTTGTGGAGGGCCATGAAATATAAGCATTCATTTTCTGCATTTTAAAAAATGTTCCTCTGCTATGTAGATTTTTTTTTTTATTCCAGCTCTGAAAGCATACTCTCAAAATCGATAATGCACATTGTCACTCTGTTGCAAGCAGGGAAACTGTGACTCAAACACATCCCAATGCAGTAGCAACTGAGAAACAGATTATAGGCACACAGACCCTGCTGGCTCTTATCATCCACAAACTAAATAGTCCTAAAGAGCAAGTGGGGTTCCTCTTGGGACCATTGTATGTTCAGCATCCCTGGTTCAAAATTACACTAAATGGAAGGGAAATAGGTGACGCTTTACAGGGGTTTTCTCCCCAGTTTCACAGTATTCCCTGTCCTTCACATCACTTTTCAGGAAAACATTTCACCAGAAAATTAGACTCCAGAGAAGGACATAAAGATTGAGGCAGGATGTCAGTTAAGGTATTGCTGTGTTCAGTATTTCTGTCTAAAATCCTCAGCATGAACAAGGTCTGTAAAATGCATCCAGAATGGCAGAGCTCCTGTAGCATAACATCAGTGCAGCTATACCTGCAAAAACCCTTTCACTGTTAACCTGTTCTCTACTAATTAGCCATATTGTCGCTTAGAAATAATCTGCCAAATCTAATTGCTTGGCAATGCTGGCCACAGCTCAACTCGGGCTATTCACTCAAGGCAGAATCAGTCTGTTGTATATTTTCCTTTTGTGGCTGGTCTTTAGGGACTAACAGTCAAGTCTTGTGACAGAGATTGTAGCTATAGTTGTTTTGTTTTTGGAAGACAATATATATTTCAGAACAGGCATTTCTCTGATTCATCAGTAACCAACTGAATGATGCATGCTTTTAAATTAATTTTGTATCAGTGTGAGTTGGAGAACTGCTAGGGCTTGAAGGGATGGGTTGTTTTTTATTCTTACATTTTGTTTTTATTCTTATTTTTCCAAGGCAAATAGCAGCATGCTTTTAGCTAGAAAGATTCTGGCTTTGGGGAGCAGTTACCGCCATGAATAGCCTTCAGCAACAACTATATAGTTTTTCAAGAACAGGCTGAAAGAGCTGATTAAGTCTTGATTTTTTCTGAAACATTAGGGAAGGTGACAGCTGGTCTGTCGATTTTGGAGTGCATTTTTTAGGCTTTTACTGAAATTCAGAGGAGCCGATAAAAGACAGATTAAGGCAATGCTGTGAATTTGGCATATAAAAAACACATGGAATATAGCACTGCTGTGGCAGCTTTCAGTGAACTCTCCATGCAGGCAGTACAATATTCATTGCACAGGTGAACAAGACATGGCAAAATGTCTATCCAGAAACAGATTATCTTTCCTAGGGATAAAGTGTTTCAAATTCTAGGAAAGCTGCATGCACTACAGGGATTCTTTTTTCCGGGGGGAGCAGTCTGAAGGGTTTGGGTACTCAGATCAATAAGACATCCCAGGATCCATATGCAAAGTGGCAATTTTTGCAGCAGACACTGGGACAGGCAATCCCTAAAGTGTGGTGCAGAAGGTGTCTGGACCCATTTTTATTCTGAAAATTGATGGCATGGCAGTGACAGTTGCCCTAATGAGGATAAATCCTGCTGCTAAATCAGATTTCTAAGAGTAGAGGATGTTAATCATTATTACAGTATGAGAGTTTGTAGGAATGGGTCAAAAACAGCTGGGGCTAAGACAGTGCCAGCAAGCCAAATTTTTTAAGCCTGTGGACATCACACCATTCCAGGTACCTAGGAGGACTGCAGCTTTTCAGTGTAGTAGGAGTAGTCAGTCATTGTCTTCTGCTTTTGGGGATTGAATGTGAAGACTGTGAGGATGTAGAAGCACCTATGTCTCAAGTCTTCGTTTTCCACAGCACAGAAATCCAGAAATTTTTCATGCAATTAAGAATGGTTGAGTGGTGTCCTCAAATGGGGGGTTGGAGCTGGCCTCTTTAAGACACTAAATCAGTAAGCCTTCTTTATTTTACCCACATGCACATTTTTCTCCTTCTAGGTGAATATACTATTATGACAGCCCATTTTCATCTGAAAAGAAAAATTGGTTATTTTGTCATCCAAACATACCTTCCTTGCATTATGACTGTGATCTTATCGCAAGTGTCATTTTGGCTAAACAGAGAATCTGTCCCTGCTAGGACTGTCTTTGGTGAGTATCCACCTCTCTCCTAGAACACGGATAGGATTGGTCTGGCTTGTGGAAGTGATTTGCTGTAACAAAACCACAGTTCACTAAGGTTTATTTCTGTTTGAGATGTTGTAGATGTTTCCTCATTCTCTTCCAGTTTAAACTCAAAATTCATTTAAAAAACAGTGTCTGGGCTTTTTTTTTTTTTTTGCAGTTATGACAGAAATTGGTCAAGAATCAATTACATGAAATTTAAGGACAGAAGACAGAAAAATCAGATTGATGCGATTTGTGTTGTGGTTTTTTCCATTTGGGTAAAATACTGGGTGGTTTAGAACAAAAAGATATACAGACTATCATATTTAGTCTATACTCTAGCTTTCGAAACAGATTTTATTCCAAGACATTTTGTAGGATGCTTATCTGGGAAAACCATCTAGAGGTTAATTAGTGAATTATCTTTGTTACTATCAAAGAAATTAATATGAATTTACATTTAGAAAATGTATATTTGCTAGAGAAACTGTTACGGAAAAAAACCCTTGGGGTGTCATTAAATTACTTCATTTATCACTAGAAGATTACAGAAAATAAGCACTCTCGTAAGTGAAGGTTGATGAAAACCAAAATTTTCACTAGATGAAAAATGAGGGGAGTGGGAACAGTTTATCACGTAAAACTTCATTCATCTATCCTTAAGAGAGTTATTCTTCTGTACAAACCTACTGAAATCAGCTGGCAGCTTGAATCAAAAGTCAGTTCAGCAAATTGTATAGGGAGAATAGAGGTAGCAGCATCACTTTGCTGACTGAAAGTACCCATTCTAGATTTACAAAGATGTAACTGAGAGTTGAATTTTGTACTCATGGGGAAATCCTCCCACAGATGAAAGTAGCAACAGTTTTGCCAGTTACTGGCCTATGGAAAAGGAGGAGCTATGGTCAAGGAAACCAGTAACAGTCAACAATTTCATATATGCAATTTCCATGTAAGAAAACAAACTAAGTAATCTCACTTTATTCTAACAATTGCAAACACTGGGTTTGTGTTGCCCTAAAAATACTTATTTTAATACACTATAGCTAGAGATAACCAGAACCGCACAGAATTAAACATCTGAGGGTGGAGGCTTTCATTTTTGTCTTATTCTTTTGGAGCGTAATATGCAAACACTGACTGACTTCATGTGGCCTTCTTAGGTGTCCTGAACTGGGACCTGTTTATAACTCAGTAGGAATCCCATAAGGGTTAGCAAACTGATCTCTGCCTCTTTTATTTTTATCTTCTTTGCAGGAGTAACAACAGTCCTCACCATGACCACCTTAAGTATCAGTGCCCGTAACTCTTTGCCAAAAGTGGCCTATGCTACTGCAATGGACTGGTTTATAGCTGTTTGCTATGCCTTTGTATTTTCTGCATTGATTGAATTTGCAACAGTCAACTATTTCACCAAGAGAAGTTGGGCATGGGATGGCAAAAAAGCCCAGGAAGCTGCAAAAATCAAGGTGCTTAATTAGATTTTTAAAATACCTAAAATAAAAAGCAGGTACCCAGCATAGTTCAAATAACTGAATAGTCTGTTTTCAGCTTCTTCATGAAAAAGTTATTTCATTATCTCATGACATACTTTCACCTTCTTATAGAGGAAAAGTTGCAAGGAGAACTGACACCTTCTCTTCATGGAGATAGACTACCAGTCCCTAGAATATATATGAAGAGGAATTTTTACAGAAGGATATTAGGCATTGAGTATACGTGGCATGAGATTTCAGTGACCAGAATTCTGATAATAGCAGACTTACACTATGAAACGTATCTCTGCAGAGCCCTCCCTCTGTGCTCTCCTAAATAAATGGCAAAGCTTGACTGAGCTCCATTAGTCAGGGTTCCACCAGAGTATCCCCCCTAAAAGGGACAAAAGAGTGGTTCTGTGAAAACACAAACTTTTGAGTTTCATGCTGAAATGAAACTTTTGGAATAGGACTGACTCTTAGTAAAACATCTAGAAAGAGGTCATACCTGCAGGCATACCAGAAGAGCCATACAAAGAGGACAAACAGGGGCAATGAGCCCTTCCCCACAGTCTTTGCTGCAGCCAGGGGAGTGAGGTTCACATCTTGTCGGCTGCCCATGGGGCAGCAACAACTGCAGGTGCAGGACCACATTGCCCTGACAAAAGGAGCTGCTAATGCACATGCCAGGTGGGATGCAGGTCCAGCCACTCAGTCTCAGCTTTTGCTGGCACCAGGGAAAGTTTCACCTGAGTAAGGGCTACGAAATCAAGGCAAAACCATCTGTTTGGTAGTCAAAGTCAAAACAGCCAACAGGCTTTTATTAGCATGATTGATTATGGTACTTAGCTCTTTGGGTTAATATCTTGAGAATGTTTCTACTTTCTGTTCCTGTGGTCTAATGATTTTTTCTTTACACTGCAGAAAAAAGAGCGCAACTTGCTGGGAAATAAATCAACTAATACCTACACAACTGGGAAGATGACCCCTGCACCAAACATGCCAAAGGACTCAGCCCCATCTGTCATCTCAAACACTACATCTGCTCCAGTGAAATCTGCAGAAGAAAAGCCTGCTGAAAGCAAAAAGACTTACAACAGCATCAGTAAGATTGACAAAATGTCCCGGATAATTTTTCCAGTGCTGTTTGGAACTTTTAACTTAGTTTACTGGGCCACATATTTGAATAGGGAGCCTGTAATTAAAGGTGCCAATTCTCCAAAATAAACTGAAGTACTCTGAAGCCACATGTGAGCCATACTACAAAGCAGATGCTACCAAGGAAAATTTGAGATCCAGATGACTTTTTACATTTGGGCAATATTCTTCAGGAAGTTTTTTGCATGTTTAATAATATGTACAAATAATATTGCCTTGATTGTTTCTACATGTAACCTCAGATGTTTTGGAGACGATTATATTACTTACAGCAACAGATCTTTATAAAAGATTGGAAGACATTAAACATGGCTTCTTTGCTGCTGAGTATCTTGCATTGATAGTTTACAAATAAAATAAGTTATATTTTTTAACTGTTCAAGTGTACTACATATCGTGGTTTTTATACTTCAGATGTACAGTCTTACAAATATAGGCTTAACCTATATTTTACAGGAGAGCTCTACTATTGTCATCTGATAAGTTACTGAGTAACGCCGGTTGTAAATGTGCCAAATTATTAAGTGTAGGGCTATGTTTGAGCACTTTTACTAGTTACAGGCAGTGCATTGCTCCACAAATAAAACTGCTCAGCCCAATTCTCATTGGAAGTTAAATACAATGCAGTAAATCCTACTGGGACTATGCTGATTTTCACTGCTTGAGACTCCAGCTTGCAGTGAAATAACATAGGGAGTGGAATGCTACTTGTGTAAATAAAGGTGGTGGAATCTTGCACTTAAATGAAAAAGTTTGTTTGGATTTTGCATTCCAAGAAATTTTCTCTAATGGTTCTCAGTATTTATTCCAAGAATTAAGAATTATATTGCATGAAATTAACATAGATTAGGAAAATACTTGTGCAAATAAAACTTTTAACAACAGCAGTAGACATTTTAATCAGGGCAAAGTAAATGATGTTTGGACATTTTCCCAAGAAGAAGATTGTGTTATGGTAGCAGAGATTATGCTGCAATAATTATTATTTGTTTCCCACAGCAAAAACCAGTCAGCCAACACTAAGAAGTGTGAACAGAAAAAAAGATGTACTTCATGACAGCAAGGTGTTTCAGTGACAATATCAACAGAAAGGTCTTTGTACTGTCCATCTGAAACTTTTCTATAAAACTCCTTGCTGCTAATGATATGTTTTGCTTTCACAATGAGTGAAAAAATGCAGTCTGAGTTTTCAGCTCTTTCCTCCTTGGCATCATTTAGTTGTTCCAGAAGCCTTTGTAATTAAATCTTAATGTTTAAATAAAAAATGCATTCAACATTTGGTTGCAAAATGTCATTCTTATAGTTGTTATCCTTTTAGAAAGACCAAAAAGTCACACCACAGGAGCTGAAGAACTAACTAGAAAGCACGCATGCATGCACTTGATCACGTGTGCATACGACACATCCTTCCTGCTGCCCAGAAAGGTACATGTCTTGATTGAAGATGATGAACTGAGTTGTTTCGTAATTAGGTGCTATCTTTCTATGGAGCATCAGCCCTGTGATCTTTTTGGGACGGGAGATTTTGTGCTTCACTTTGAGGTGAGGGTCTGATCCGGGACTGGGTAGCTGTCTGGGCTTCTTGTGCGTCTTCTCTTCAACCCTTTCATTCCTAAACATTGCCAAGAAAAAAATCTCATACATCTATTCCTTTTTGAAGCTTTTTGTTTGATGCTGTGGAATGAGAAATTCACAAATGCTCAGTGGCAATGGAGAAGGCGTGGGATTGGACAAATGATTGGGTGCTTATGAAGAGGAGGAATGGAGAAACATGCCCATCTATTCAGTGCTATCCTGAGACAATGTGAGGATGGGGATCTCTGTTTTCATGCAGGCTTCCCATGTGTCTTTGAGCAGCCACACACCAGTGTCACTTTGGGGGATCCCTTTGGGGATCAAAAGCAATGATAAACTGCAGTGTCTATTGGGAGGCAAAACTTTATAAAGTTCCTTTGGCTATTTCTTGAGATGAGAAACTCAGAGAATTTCATGACTGAGCCTCCTGACTGAAAAACTCAGAGTCGTCCTTACAGCATTATCTCTTGGGCAATTCTTCTGCTCCAGAGGGTTTCTGTGCTTTGTTTTATTTGCATACACCCAAGTCTGACTCTTACTCTGTATGGCTCAGTATTATTTTCTGGACTACATTGCAGGACTCAGTGCCAGGACCTCTAAATCTGATCTATTTTACTTACATGGAAAGTCTCATCTTCAATGAATATGGATCTACCTGCAAACACCAGAGTGGTATGGTTGCAGGATCAGGTTGTTTGCTTTGTGCTAGTAACCAATTTATTGGCGTTTACCTGTTGTATAGAGGACCTTATAATTACCTGCAAAAGTCATATGACAACACAGACATCCTGCACAAAAGTCACTTCCGGTTGTATTGACTATCACTTACTGTGTTTAAAGGTAAAGGTGGAAAGTAATGATTAGAACTCCTGCTAAATCAGATTGAAGTTTCCTAATCCTTGCTGAGAACTGAAATGATGGAAGAAGAAGCCACCTTGCAGTGTGTGCTTGTGCAGGAACACTAGGTGTTGTCCCATAGCTTGGAAGATGCTTCAATAAACCAACAGATGCCAGACTGGAATACTTAAATGCCACTGCCTCTCATTACATAATACCTAACAATTTAAACCTCTCCACAGCCAGTGGAACTGTTTGTGTGGGAGACCATTACTCACTGAGATGGCATCTGAATTGTGGGAGATGGGAGCATTTCCCAGATCCTGGCTCAAACGAAATACCTTGGCCTTGTCCTGCTCCAGGCTGAGGTAGTATCTGGATGTGCATCAATCTTCTCTGGTTTCCCCTGGAAGTAGCTTGAGCTTTTAGGAGTGGAGTGAGTTGTGTCACTGCCGCCAGCATGGGTGAACTCGGACCCTGCAGGACACATCTACTTCACTTCAGCTTAGTCACAGCCAAAGAGAATAATAAATAGGAATTGCTTCTCATCAGGGTTTTCCCTGTATGCTTTCATGAAAAGAAAGAGTTGAAAAGTGAATTACAACAATTCAGCACCATGAAGTAAGTGTGTGAAGTCTGCTCCCAAAGTTTCTTACTTGCATCCATTAAGAATGAAAGAAGGCAAATGCAATAGAAAAGGTCCTTTATTTCTAATATGTGATCTGTGCCAACTTACTGCAAGGATGAATTTAAGCAATAACATGTTTTCTAAAGCTTAACCCTCCTGTTATTTCAAGTTGTGTGCTGCTTTTTTTCTAAATCACACCTGTGGAATAACTAAACATATTTGTATGAAACCGAGAAAAAAATTATTTTACTAAATAATCTTGTCTTTCAAAAATTCTTGCTCAATGTGTAAGTTAAACTTTCAAAAAAACAGAATGAAACTGCTATGCTGTTCAGTTTATGCGGGCAAGATGAATGTTGCACTTGCACAGCTATTTGTGTTTTAAATCTGGAGATAAAGTTCTTTGTAATAAGGAAATATTTCCCCTGACACACTTGCACACTTGCTTCTCAGATTGGAATTGACCAAATTGCTTGAACTCTTTATGGCTTTTTATATGTTTTTATGTCACTACAAATACTTAAGCACAGTCATTGCATGGTGACTCTCAGATGACATCCTTGCTTTACTGATTTTGTGTCTTCCCCTATGTTGTCATAGATGTTTGCTGAGGAAGATGGAAAGATTGGAAGTTAGATTTTATGAACCCCAAATGAGTTCTGAAAGATCTTCCTAGGATTACCACTAATTTAAACTCAAGTGGAAGTGCCCTATTCTGTAGTGCATTATTTGCCTTTTCATTGCCATCCTCAAAAGCAATTACCACTCCCCACAGTCATCATGTCTTAAAAGCTGCTGTTTAAATTGGCCCTGGCTAAAAACAAAGTGGAAATGAAATTGAGAATGTTGATTGAAGATACCAACTCATTTCAGTTAGACAAATTTGGAGAGTTTTTGAAAAATACTGATAGGTTGCAATGAACTGGACCAGCAATGGATTTTTAAGTGGGAAAACTACTGCACATAGGACAAAACTCCCCCACATAACTTGCTACATATATGATAATAAATGTGGGAACCAGCCACCCATGACAGTTTTGGCCTCTGGATCTGGGCTCAGTTCTTCATTCACTACAGGCTGGTATTGACATCCTCGGGAAAACTGCTCGGGGGTCTCTCTGCCCCCTTCTGCCAGCATGCACATGCGAAGCTGCTGAAAAGCTCAGGAGACCACTGTGCTGAAAGACAGAGCTGAGGGCACACAGAAAGTGTCTGGGCCTCTGAGGTTGAACTCCCTACCTCAAGGCAGAGTTAATTATTTATAGAAGCAGACTGCTTCCAGCAGTAGCGACAGAGACCTTCAGTTAGAATAAACTGGCTCTATGGACTCCTTAAAATCTCTAATAAGCCTTCAGCTGGAGGACTCCAGAAGAAGGACATGGGTTTCAGGCCCTTCTTTGTATGTCTCAAAGCAGCCCAAGTTCCCTTCTGTGCTGCTCATGGTATAGGTAGCACTGGGGTGCCAGGAAAACCACCAGCAAGACTCTCCTTCAGCATTTAATCTCAGAAAAGTTCAGGTGTCCAAACTGTCCCATGCTAGAGAGGGGGCTCCCAGTTTGAGCAAATGAGGCACTTCATCTGTTAGTCTCATTCCCTTCCTCAGCATTCCCCCCCAACCCCCCCCCCCCTTATTTATGCTAACTAGCCCCCTGCACAGCTACTTTCAGGGACTCATACTTTCCCACTGCACAAGACATACCACAGAGGTATCCCTCAGGCTGAAAAGATGGTCACCTCCTGTGAAAATGGAATTAATGCTAAATTAAAGTGTGGATCTATTTTATTGAGCTAGAGAACATAAACGTTTTACTATAATTACAGGATATTATAAAATGTTCTTTTGTTAAAACTGGATAATCGTGACCCTTATCTGAATACACAATTTGAAAAGGCTCAGCAAAGGCAGAGTGTGCTTAAAAGTAAAATAAAAGTATGTGAGTATGAAGAGAAGCAGAAATTGACCGAGGCATGAAGTGTGAGGACAAGTGGTGCTGAAGTATCCCTTTGGCAATAACACATAGCTCACCGAGGCCAACAGAAAGAAAACCTTAAACTTCACCTTTTCTTTTTCCTTACAGCCTGAGGAGAAGGAGGCAATAATTAATGAATCATATCATTTCGCTCGAGCCTTGGGGCTTGCTGCCGCACTGCAAGGGAAAAGGGAACACCATGAAGGTCTTTCTGGAGGGCTGGGTGACTCGGTGGCCACGTATAGCTCCGGCACCGGCACACGGGCACCGCACAGGGATAACCGAGCGCTCTGCCGCCGGCTGGAGGCAGCCCGGGGTAGGGGCACCCGGTCGCATCCCGGCGCTTCCCACCGCGGCCGCCAGAGGATGCCGCCGCCGCGGCAGGAGGAGGCGAGGGCGGGACGGGGCTGGGGGCGGAGGAACAGGCGGAGCCGCCGCTGCGGGGAAACCACCCCTGCCGCCAGGGCAGGGGGCCGAGAGCCCGGACCCCCGAAGGGGGGTGCCCCGGTGGGCCTGCGCTCGCCATCTCTCTTCGTGAATCGCCGCCAGTTGTGTCTTTCCTCACGGTCTTTTTGCCACGATACCATCTGGTTCCTTGTGCCGCCCACCCGGGCGGTGGCAGAGGCCAGGCGGTCCCCTGCAGCCGCCGCCCGGGCCGCCGCAACCTGCTCCGATGCTGCAGCATCGCCCCGGCTGCTCGCGCTGCCGGGCTCTCCGGTAGAGTGGTCGGGGCCGGGCTAAGCTTTTATTTATTCAAACTGTGTGTGTGAATACACACATTTTTCTATATTACCAGCACAGGGTTAGCCGGCGATGGCGAAACCCCTCTCTGCATGGAGGGCGCTTCCCGTCCTTGCTTTCCAAACGCGCGGGCACTGCGAACCAGGACGTGGGTGCCGCGACCTCGGAGCATTAAGTGATGTTTCCGTAAGCACCATCCCTCGGGAAACCTTCAGGTGCTTGAAAACTCTGTCCCTGCCGCGGTGCCGTCGGGGCTTACTGGCACCAGCGGGAGTTTCTCCCGTCGCCGAGAGGCGGCGGCTCCTCCGCACGCCCCGTCCCGCCTCCCGCCCGCCCCACAGCGCCGCTGTTCCCGCAAACTTCATTCACATCACCGGGTCGGCGTGCTGCTTGACCAGCGCATAGCTATTCCTGCTGAAATTGAGGGAACCCCTGAATTCCCGCCGTCCCTTCCCTTCGTTTTTTTCTCAAGGCAGCAGGCAGCCAGGATTGCACCCTCACTTCTCTACTGGTGGCAGAAAAGAGCACAAGCTTTGTAACAATTGGTTATTAGTAATCCGCAGTAATTGCAATTAGCCAAAGTAAACAGGAAAAAATCCAGTAAAAAGGCGTTTAGGTTGAAAAAAAACCCAAAAACAAACCAACCCAAAATAAGAAAGGTTTAAAAAACCCCTAAAGTGCATGACTGGGAATTAATTGCCTGGCTCACAACGGATTTTCCCTAAGCGGTCTCATTCCTTCAATAGATAACTTCGGGATCAGAACTCCCTACAGTTGGCTCTTCTAGGAATCAGGTAGGAGTTATTCTAAAAGCAAGATTGCATCTTCCAGCAGATTTTTTTTAATGTAATGTCATCATTAAAAACGACTCCCCCAGAACTCAGAAGTTTTATCTAAGGGAGGAAGAAGCAGAGATTTATACTTCCGAGATTTATGATTACAGGAAAACAATCACTCGCTGTACCTCTAGCAGAGATTTTTGTTTCAAAATTAGCATTATGTAAGTGAAATTTTGCCACTTCCCGTTCTGAAAACAAAAGGGACTATTCCAATTACGCTGATGCCCGGAGCAAAGCTCCACACACCTGCAGAGAATTGCAGTCCCTAAAAATCGCATCTGTGCTGTTCCTAGTGGAGTAAAAAGACAAACGATGTTCAAACCCGAACTATTTTTGCCCTGAATACACTTGTCTGCTCTCACATTTCCGAGTTTTCTTAGCAGAAAATCCTCATTTGCTCCAAAGTTCACAATATACACTTTAAGTCCATGTAACTCGGTTTGCAGCATCTCTGTTTTCTCTGTGTATACATCTTACTGGGCATACCTTGTACATATATATATATATCTCCATGCATTCGTCCAGTGCATGCCAACTTCTACATACATAGCTAGATACCGGGGCACATCAAACACACTGCGTTGTGTTTGTCTATCTGTCCGTGTAAGCAGGCGCACGGATTACATAGATCTGCTCTTGTATGTACGTCGAGATGCCAGTCGTTCCGATCAACCCGAGACGAGCACCCGATCCTCTGCCTCCGTCTGAAGAGAGCACCTTCAGCACCCGGGGAGGCGGCGGGGACGGGGAGGGGGGCGAATTCGCCAAGTGAGTGTGGAGTTTGGCCGTGAGGGCATCCCACAAAACAGCAGGAGGATGCCCCCGCCGGCCGCCCCCTCGGGGGCATCGGGTTGGTGATGCCGGGGAGAAATCCCGGCTGCCGGGATTGCCGCTCCCCCTCTCCCGTGTGTGTGCGCCCGCCGGGGCGGGGGCAGGGTTCACTTCCCGGCCCCCCCGTTGCCGGCGAGGCGGGTACCTGTTGGGCAGGGAGCGGGGACGAGGTGCTCTCCGATGCGGGCGGGGCGGTCCCCGGCAGCGCTCCGGTGCCGCGCTGCGGGGCTGGCCGTGGCCAGGCGCTCCGTGGCGGGGGCAAGGTGCGCCGCTTCCCCCCGCCCGGTCCGGCCCGGCGGGGCTCGGGCTCCGCCGCGCTGTGCACCGCCCGGGGGGCACGGCATCGCCAGCCGGGGGAGCGGGAGAGGCCGCGCCGCTGCTCCTGGCAACTGGCTGTCGGGAAGGGGGACGCGCCGCAGCTCGGTGCCCACTGAACACCTGTCAGCCAGCGGAGTCTGATTTATACCTGGCCCTGGCAGCCTCTCCGCTGAGGATTTCCCCCTTGTCCCACTTTTTTTTTTTTTTTTTTTTTTTCTTTCCCTTTCGCCTCCCCCTTCCCTTCCAGGAGCGTTGTGGAAGGGAGTATTTTCTTCAGGGTATAAAGCTGAGAATACAGAAGAGGAGAGACTCAGAGCTTCACCTCTTTGCCTCATTCTCCCTTCCATGTGAACATCCTGCAACGTTTCCCTCATCCTGCCTCACCTCTCACCTGGCCAGCACTGTCCGGACCATGTCCGCTAAGCTCCTGCCGATTTTCTTCCTCCTCTCAGTGTTTCATGCCTGGTAAGTCTGCGCTCCCCTCGCGTCCCCCCAGCCCCTCTCCTCTGCTCTCGCAGCGGGGCTGGCGGCTGCAGTCCCGCTCGCCGGAGTTTGCACGGTACTCGGCGCCCGGGAAGGACGGTGGGCTCTCCCCGCCTCCCCCGCACCGTGCCTGGGCTCTATTCCCAAACGCGGCTTACCCCGCTCCCTTCCCGGACCCGCCTGGCTCCGCGGCGCTCCCGGCTCGATGGCACCGCCGCCGCCCCTTCCGTTGTCCTGAGCCGGCCCGGCAGAAAGTTTCCCGCTCCGGCGGCTGCCGGCACCCGGTGGGACGGCGGCTGGCGCTGCCCTTGCTCACCTTAGGGCCCTGGCTTCCCTCCGCGCCACCCCCGGAGGCTCCGCGGGAGGGGTTGCCGAGAGGAGGGAGAGCGTAAGCCGCGGGCAGGGTGCGCCCCTGGCCCCTGCCTCAGGGCCGGGAAGGGTCTCCTCGACGGGGCTCCCCAGAGGGGGACAGCAGGCAGCTGCAGCCCCGGGCTTTTGGACTAGGCTCGCTTTTGGTCCTCTTGGTTGTCCGGGGCTGTTCTATACCCTTACCGCCCAACCCAGGCAAAGGGGTAACCTCAGCTCCCCCACCTCAGCTGCAAACCAGGCTGTAGACTTTCTCAGTGGCCTTTCCTTCCCCTCTCCTTCCCGCCAGCCTGCCCTGCACCCGAGTGGCATCTATTTTCTAAATGCCCACAGGAGCTAGAGGATGCTTCATGCCAGCACCTGAAGCAAGTGCTGGACACACGTGTTGCAGGACATAAACCCTTTCCCCACAACCTCGCAGGGTTTTCCAAACTTCTTCTTTGCAGTTTATGCACAGTCTTCTCTGTCTCCTCACAGAATCAAAATTAGTGGCCCCTGAGGAGTCTGTAGAAGGTGTATAACTTTTCTTCCTTCCCAGTTTGAGACTGGCCTGCCATCATCCTATAGTGGTTTCTGTGGATTGGAGGAATGTAATAGGAATTGGCAGTCACCAGTACAGTTACAGATTAAAATGCAACCTCAGGTGCCTTCAAGGAGCTTAACTAGGTAGAGGTAAGCAAGGGAAGTGAAATAACAAAGTCTTAAGGAAGAAAACAAAACACTTTGAAAAATATGTGTCTTGTCTATTAGTCTGATCCACGATGAAACTTCCCCACCCCCAATCTTAATCTAGAAGAGAGGTAGGGATTTAAATGATTTGGAAGTACTTTCTAGGAAAGAAGCTGCTAGAGTGGAGTGATCTAAAAGGTCTGCTTAGACTCTTCTTAGTGACTGATTTTAAAGCAGCATCTCTCTGAAATGGGAATCACAATCTCACCTGAATTTGGCTCTCATTTCCATGTGCAGTCTGAATGCTTCTGGTAAAGTTCTAGTTGGTGCAGCAGAAAAAGATGTATGATTTGTGCTTCTTTGCTATCAGCAATTCAACACCACTGCAGCGTTTCAGCTCTAAAGTATCAACCATGTATATTTTGGAGATGATGCCTCCTTTGAGAATGGCTCTGTAACAGCAGTATTACAACATAGGGCTTGTAATGAATCTGATGTAGAAAAAAATTCCCCCCCCCAAATCCTCCTGAGGTTCTTTAATGCTCATTGGGTGAATTATTTAAAAAAAATCAAGTTTTTAAAAAATACAATTCAATAACAGAGAAGTAATGGTTGTCTATTCAAAATTTTTTCTAAGTTTTCTCTACTTTTGCAAGTTAGTTGTATGAACTCTCTATGGAAAATCCTCAGGGTCTAGGTTTCAAAATTATTTTTATGTAGAAATTGTGCCTAGAGCGCTTGCAATTTGTGAGGTCATGCTAAGTGATTCATGGTTAATCCTTAGGGATGTATTTGCTGTAGAACAGTTTCAATTAAAAGTTTCATTAAATTCTCAAATAGTGGTCTTTGAGCAATGCGAGGATTGCTGATGCTCTGCGATTAAATTTTTATACTTATATCAGGGTTTTTTTGGTGTTAATATAGAGTGTCTATCAAGTCTTCTGGACATCTGAGGTGTTTTGAAAGACACTAGTGTCATTATGGAGAGAAAAGGTTGCTCTGATGTGTGTAGCACAGCCCATGAATAAGCAGAACTGGTGCCTCTCATTCTCCATTGCTTTGCATTGCACATATTTATTGACATTTATACAAAAATGTTGCAAAATGAAATCGTATCCCCTGGGCAATTTCAGGTGAAAGCAACATATGATTACTGCTGTAGGTTCCACCACTGAGGTTATCTTTTCTCCTAATAACTTCATCTTTGTTTGGCTATCATGGATTTTCTCCAGTGAGAGGCATCAAACAGATTTGGTTTCTAAGATACCAAAAGATACATCTTCAAATCAACATATTTCAGTTTGTACAAAAACAGATACACAAATGAAATTAGTCTTTTGTGAAAATAGCTCTAGATGTGATTTCTGGGTAAAGTGTAGTTTTACCACATTTGTATTAACATGCTTTTAAAAGAAAAAAAAATCCACCTTTAAAGGAAAGAAGTTGCAACTCTTCATGTAGTTTTTTAAAGAATGTCATTAAAGCTGCAGGGAAATTCAGATTAATTTATGCAATGTATTTGTGTGCTTGTGATAATCCATCTTAAATTCAAGGAATGAGATCTTAATTCTAAGCCTTGTAATACATTAAACTCTGGAATTCAGACACTGAGAATGTAATGATTTATTAATAGGATAAAATTATCAGGAAGCATTAACAGAGCTAAATTTTTAATACTCTTATTAGCCTTTGTGCAAGAGATGAATCAGTTGTCTCGATGTATTAATGAAGTGATACTGCAGATGTTCATTCTTTGTAAAAGTATATTGTAAACTAACCAGAATAGGTTCATTAAAATACAGGATATAAAATACTACTTTGATAGCTGTATTAACTCCTGGAATATAACTTTTTGAAGAAACTGTCAGAAGACAATTTCTAAACAATTCTTATTCATGACTCATCCACAGAATCTCAACAATCATTAGGGGGAGCATCCTATTGCAAAACCAGTCTAAGGCT
Organism: Anabacerthia variegaticeps; assembly: GCA_035583185.1. Classification (NCBI taxonomy): domain Eukaryota; kingdom Metazoa; phylum Chordata; class Aves; order Passeriformes; family Furnariidae; genus Anabacerthia; species Anabacerthia variegaticeps. The sequence continues at coordinate 85,369,335 of JAWWEW010000001.1, read as the reverse complement.
GAGTAAAGCCAGGGAAGACATCTAAAACTTCCTCAGAGTGTGGAGCTTTACCCAACATGTAAATTCATATTTTAGATATGTAAAATAACATCTATTTATTTCATTTGTTATTGCAGTTCTAGAAAGGTTGAAGAGTATGAATATGAGGATGGAACAACTAACCAAAAATGGGTTTTAGCTCCAAAAACACAAGACACAGACGTGACTCTCATACTCAACAAGCTTTTGAGAGAGTACGACAAAAAGCTACGGCCAGATATTGGAAGTAAGTACTCTTTCTGCACAAGTGAGGATAAGCTTCTTTGGGTGCATGTTGTATTTTGGATGTGTGCACAAGCATTTGGGAAAGTTTTTTTTTGGCTGAAGTTCATTTCTAACTCACTATTTTAAAAATGCTAGTTCTCATGAGAAGATCTGTTGATAACTTAGGATCCTAAAATGTGGTTTGCTTTTACAGAGTTTGTGTAGTGATAAGGGTTGGCTCTAAAGTATTCAGCAGGTCTTTGGCAGAGGAAGGAACATACTTACCTCTTTTGTCATCCAGGCAATGCATCTGAAAAACTCACACTTTCAGCAGCAAACAAAACCTCACCATATTAAAAACAAAAATTAGGACACAGCAAGAGAAGCATGTGTTTTCACTCTCTTCAAAATATAATCACGAAATTGTATTCCTTAATGCTGAGAAGGTATCAGGATTTCCCTGTGTAGGGCAATTCAAGAGATTTTCTTCCCCAGAACAGCAGACATCTGCAAAAGAAATCTTATAGAATGGAAATGCCTTGTGGTCAGTACTACTACATTTAATTACGAAGTTTAGATAAGAGCCAGTAGATACCTGCATATAACCATCTTGGGCTGTCTTTTTTTTTTGCTTTTTATTTGTGTAATGACATTGTGCATTTTAAATCAATTGTTGGGGTTTTTTTGTTTTGTTTTGGGGTTTTATTTGTTTGGGTTTTTTTTGTTTGTTGTTGTTTTTGTTTGTTTTTAAATGCTCCAGCTTTTGTAGTTACGCCCTGTTTGCATGGTTTGTATCCCTAGAACAAAATGTCTGTAGCACAACTGCTGCTCAGTTTATTCACCTCAAGTTTGTACGACAGAAACCAGAGAGAATTTGTCATTTATATTTACTGTACCTTGCATGTACTTCAGAATGAACTAAGAATGGAGAATACTCAAACCAATCATATAATATAATTTGCTTTTCCTAATTTTTTGGAGAGATTGGAGGGAGAATTCCTACCACTGATTATAAGCGAAACTGTTGTTAGCTGATATGTATTGATACGCTTTCTAGATGATCCCTTTGGATCAGTTTATAGCGAAGTAGCAGCCATCTGTATGCATTCATCATTACAATTATTAGTGTCTCATAGCTACACAATAATACAAAGGTTGCAGGAAAAAAAGACTATGTTGTGGTATGAAAGAAAGTGTCTATTTGGTTCTTTTTCATAGCCTTTACTTTGATTTTCTGTACTATTTACAAAGATCATATTTGATACATGTGTCTGGTTTTATCACAAAGTGACATTTATCTCTCTACTTAGTTTGTCATACTAAGTTTAGCTGTTCTTTAATGTCTGATGGAGGAATGCTTTAATGCACTTTCCCACCCATATCAACATCTTGAAGACAGTCTGAGACAAATTTTTTAATTTGTTTTGTACACTGTGTCTGCAGATCACTGACTTAAGGCAGAGTAAATTATATTATGCCTATGTGGGGCAAAGTAATCATTCAAAGTCCCCATGTCAGTTGCCATAAAATCATAGAAGTCAGACATATTTTACAGTACTGGAAAGTCATTGTTAGCAAAATAATTCCTTTTGTCTCTCCACAAAATTTCGTAAATCCTGTTTTAAAGAAAGGAGTTAAATTACACAGCTCCTCATATATCATATCAGACAGAGATTTTACAGTTCTCAACTACATTTATTTCTATCAAGCATCTTGGTCCTAGGCCATTTTTCTCTTTGATAGCAATCCGGCTGTTTCAGAACTTGAGCTGAGTGTTGTTCAGATGCTAGAGAGGTTAGTTCACCTCTGCTTCCTTTCCTGGTTCTTCTTTCCACCTCTCCTACCTTTGATGCAGATAAATAACATTGCCCTTTTGAAGTTGAGAAACTATTACATTTGGCAAGGAGAACACAAGGGGAATTCTAGAGAATCAGGCATCACATCTAACTTTCCTGAATTGCTGACTGGTGCCTCACACCTGAGCTCATCTTCTTTTCCATCGAGGAGACTGTTATCCTCCAAACAGGAGGGTTGACGTGTCCTGGCAACTGAACTGTGTTCTTGCCCTGAAGTTCCCAGTATTAAAAAAAATAATTTAAGGCATCATACATATCAGTTAGAGCACCAGGAAAAAAAGTAACGAACCATGTAACATAGGCATTGAATAAGAAAATTCATGTTTTGAAATTTGTAGGAAGCATGGAATGAAACAGTGGAAGAAGAAAGAAGTAATTCTCAGAATCAAGCAGAAATACAGCCAATAAAAGATGCTGAGGATTAAATCTAGGACTGACGTGCAGCCAGCTACTCACTGGGGCCTTTACATTTGCACAGTGCTGCCTGGAAGGAAATCGACTGTCCCACAGGACAGGGGCACTCACCATTTCATGCCACATTGCTCTTCACTCAGTTTTCCAATCTTCTATGGCAAAGCCACTATTTCTGAAAGTGTGTAGCTTTAGCAGTGGTCCTGAAGCAATGATCATTGTTCTGAATACCATCAGAAAAGCCTAAGAAACACTGACTTCTTTGTTGTTTCAAGGTTAGGAATGCAAATTTTAAATCACTTGGGAACACACTTTTGCAAGCCAAAGGCCATGGAGAGAATGAGAAGGCTGTGGGAGATAGAATGTCTTGAAGTGCATGCTGGCCCAGGCAGTGGTTTCTCTGTGATTTTTCATCCTTCCCAGGTCAGCTGATGTTTTGGCTGTCTCAGGTGTGTCCTGGTACTACCTGGCAGTGTACAGGCATATTCTGAGTGCCCACTTGCCATACTCTGGGCACTGAGTTCTTCAGCAATCACCTCCAGGGCAGCAGTAGAGCCATCAGTGAATGAGCTGCTGTAAACATTTACTTTTTCCTCTTCCCTCACCCAAGCACATCTAAATCACTGTAAAGAGTGTTGTGTAGGTCACTGCTAGGCCAGGACTTACTCTTTTTTTTTTTTTTTTTTTTTCCCTCATATTGGCCTATACTTGGCCTCAGCTTTCATGTAAATGACTTGCTCAGATCATATGCACAATCTACACTCAGCAGGTCAGGTATCACCTGCAAGGTTCCAAGCCAGGAGTTTTAAAGAGCTGATTGAACAACCTAAATATTAGGCAAAACAGTTAACTTGTGAAGGCTATTATCAACGTGATACCTTAACAGGACCTGTCTAGCTAAAAGGGGCCTTTGATCTTTGGAAACAAAGCAGTGTTCTACCAGCAGGGGAATGCCTGACTGCATCTCCTGTGGCCACGCACTTGGCAGAGTTCTTGTCTCCATAAATATCACAGCTTGTGAGGGTTTTAATTTTATTGGTGTCATCTGGCAGGTTTCCATTATACCACATAAAATTCATGCCTCTTGGAATTGAAAGAAAAAAAAAAAGAGAAAGAAAAGAAAGCACCTCATCCCGAACAGCTAATAGCAGTGTACTGATTAGATCAAAAAGAAGACTGTTTTATGATGTAAAGCATCTTTTTCACCTATTTTTTTACCATCTACAATTATAGATCTGAGAATCTCAGGTCTGTTCCATGGTATAAAAGGCATCAATCCCATATAACAACTAAACCCATTCAGAACTATGAAGGTCTTAACATCTCTTCTATGGGCAGCTATTCTGTATTTTGTTCCAAAGCGCTTTGAGGCAAAAACCTGTTCAATGGATATGCATAATTTTCTAAGTGCAGCAAGACTTGCTACCCTTCAAGTGTGTTTTTTTCCCCCATGTCACATTGATTTAAGTCCTGACATTTAGGAGAACTGAGATCTGGCTCTGAAATTTTACTTCCCCTTTATTAATAAAACGAAAATATTAGAAATATTAGGCAAACCGACAGAGCACAGAGTAGAATGATGATAATTACAGCTAAAAAAAATCTCAGTCTCATTTTGGTTCTATTGATAAGCCACATTTTTGACACTGCTCTTTTTTTTTTTTTTTATTATTGACTGTTTAAAATGTAAGTTCAAAAAAAAAAAAGAAATCACACAAATGAAACAAACCCAACCAAACAAAAGAATACCCATTGGTGAAGGGAAACACAGGTAAATTAAATACCACATGATGAAACATATTTCCTTCAAAGTCAGTTTAACGTAATCTTCCCTCACACCTTCCTTACTGGACAGCTTAGTCCACAACTGAGTTCTGGAAAATATTAGCTACATTCAGAACCCTACATTTTTTCAAGCTTAATGTCATATGTAATGTGAGTTATCTTAGATAGAAAATTTGTAACAGTGAAATAAAGTGAAAGATTCGCCAGTCACTTTCCCTGAGTGAGCTTACATCTGGAAACTAATACGCTACCTTTTTCTTTTGTTGTGAAAGTCACCTTACCCATCAAAAAGATTAGTATGTGAGAGGTTTCTGAAATGTGCCAGTAGTAGTGAGAGAAAAAAGTCTTACCCAAGATTAGGCTTAGAACTGTAGAGTAGTAATGTAATTTGTATTGTATGTTTGCATCTTCTGTTTCTTAAATGTATCATTACATTAAGGAAGGCTCTTAATTCACATGTTGAAGAAAACTTAATCAGGTTGTGGTCTGAGGTACTTTGACCACTAATGCCTGCTTTTCCTTCTTTTGATTATCCTGCAGTAATACATGGTTTCCTCTTGGATTCTCTGAAATTACTTGATCCCTACAGCCTCTGGTGGTCCCCTCTATTTATTGTGTATTTATAAGCCCAAATAAATTCACTTTGAAATACATAATATTCTGATTTCCACCACTTCTAGCTGTCTTGGGAGTCAGGCTGGTTTTTCTTGCTCTCCAAGTATCTTTATAATCATTAGACATATTTCTGAAGATGAGAGCAGCCTCAGAAACTGCTGTGCAGCTCTCAGTACCCTGAATAGGCTTTCACAAGTGTAGCTGGTAGAAATAGATGGGCTCATTTGTATCAGCAAACACAGAAGGCTAAGTTCTGTCTGATGTACTTTACCATGCCGGCTTGGTAGCATTTAACAGGAGTTCTCTTTTAAGGCAGTTAAAAATCTTCTCTGTAACTAATTTAACCAGTTTCTCAGTGCATTCAAGGAGCAAATCTGTTGGGTGAGAGGGCACAACTTTTATTCTGTTGCTTTTTAAAGGAGATGCTCTTTTTTTTTTTTTTCTGAGTTCTGAAGAAGTACCATAACCTTTTTTCTGTCTGACCTGCTTTCCTAGCATGCCACACAGAAATGAACCCTGAAGTGCACCACAGGCTATTACCACAGAGGCTGTCAAGTTATTTTTGCTAGCTGCTGATTGCCACACCTGATGCTCTTTAAATTAGCTCCAGCTAGGTTTCTCCATATGTGGTGACAGAGGGTTGCTTATTGCCTGACAGATCAAAATATTTCCCAGATCATAGTGCAGAGAAAGCTGTAAACTGTCATGCAAGGTCAAATTACTGCGTCCTGCTGTAAGTCTTTTTTTGTGCTGGCCTACAAGAGACAGTGTCAGGCATCTTATAAAATGAAGTAGTGAGAGAGACGTTCATCACTTCAGGATTGATTATAGACAGTTGTACCTGGAGAGCTAACAGGTGTGTAAAGGTCATACACATGGGAAAGAAAGAGGGAGTAAATTCTGTTTTTATTGTGGCAGCACTCAAGGAGGGGAAAGCCATAATTCTGAATCCAACTTCTGTAGTACTGGGCACTGCAGAAGATTGTGGATATTAGTCTAATTTAGCTTTATATGGAAGAAGAAACTTGAATAGCCCATTGTTGAGGACAGAAAGTGCTGTGGCTAGGACCTAGTTAGGAAAGAGGGCTGAATATAGTGAGAGCTCAGGAGCTGAAAAAGATCATAACAAAAAAAATCAGAAATGCTTTCATTTTTCTCATTGATAATTCCTTTTTTTTTTTTTTTTTTTTTTTTTTTTTGGGGTTGGGGGGGGGGGGGGAATGTTGTGTGTGAGGTTGATTGCCTTCATTTCAGAACATTTTTATTCTGATTCAGGCACCAAACTAGAAATCCATTAACTCTCCATTTCCATGGGTAAGACAGTAAATATGAAGACTGTTTTAGTGCCAGTCATTTCCCATGCATTATGCATAAGCACACCTATGCAAGAAGAGGAATATTCCTGAGGAAAGGGTTGCTATTCAATGAAACTGAGATTGATCAATGCACTATGTGGGAGGATAGAAGGGATTTTTTTGATTGTCTGCAGGAGTTCTAGTTCTCTAGCATCTTCAGTAATTGATGCTTTCTTCTTCACACTGTGTCATGTACATTTCCAGAATAATAATAGCAAGGTTAGCAAGTGAGGGGTAAGCTATTCTATGAACACTCCAAAATCCAAGTTTTATATTTTTGTGATCCATACTTGAGTTTTAAAACTTTACATGAATAAATAGTTTGGTTACATGTAGTCCTCATTTGATGCTGGTACAGTGCATCAAACACAGGCTCTTTCAAGGTTCAGCATGGGAACAACTCTGATTAAGACAGGATCTTGACAGTGAGTTTTTTCATGACTACATTCTGCTTTTCTAATTGCTTAACCATGGGTGTGAGCACAGAGGAATTTCTGACTTGGCTTTCTGACGTGCTTTGGTTCACAGCTTTTCAGCTGTCAGGGGAAACACCCTACTTTTTATTCATACTTCTCTCAGGTAAAACTTTCAATGTTTCCTACTAAAAGAATAAGTAAAGAAACTTTATTCCAGTGCAATGAAGTCTGAAGCCCTCCAATTCAATGTTTCTGCTTAAAAATCCCCCAAACCCCCAAGTAACCCAGTTTTATTTTTGCTATTAGTTTTTTTTTGTGTGTTGGTTTTTTGTTTTTATTTTGGTTTGGTTTTTCCTTTTTTTTAGAGCACCTGATTAGATCAAATGCTGGAAAGCAACACTTTAATTTGAAGCTTACAGTGCTTCAATATATAGAAATATTTGAGTATTCAAACACTTTCTGAAACTAATCTCATAGCTTAACCCAAGTAATACAGTTCTTTGCATATAAAATGTTCTTCTGTCTAATTTCTAATGAGGCACTTGTATCTTTGTGATACTTACGTCTTGTGGGTAGTCTTTTGGGCTGACAGAGATATGCTTGTTTAATGTTGAAGAAAGAGGCTTTTTACCCAAGTACTTAACAGCAAGGTCCCTTAAAATACAACCTTTTCTTTTTGAATGTAAATAATTGATTTCCAGAGATAGTTCTTGTTTAGAGGTTTGTTTTCTGACAGTGATTATTTGCTGAAATTAGTTGATACAGACCCAGATGGAATATTTTTCTTGAATGACATTATAGGCAGGGAAGTTTGGTTGACAGTTAATGTTTGCCAAACTCTTAATCCAAACTGTCAGACCCAAAGCTGTATGTAGCAGCTACTAGTTCTTATTCTCTCTTCTTTTCTATAACTTCACCTAAGAAATCTGAGAGGAGGTTGGAAGTATTGCATACAGACTTTCAGGTTGCCATGAGTTGAAAGTTAAGTAAGAGTCAGGGGAAGTCTGAGATATTAATTACATAAGAAAATCGTTTTCTTCTCTCTCCTTGCTTCTGTGATTACCCAAACTATGCTAGCATTAAAGAGGTGTCTGAGCAAGTATTTGTAAACTGGGCAGAGGTACAGTGCTAGAGTTGCTATTTTGAGGTCATGCCACAAACTAATTATTCTGTCATCTTCGAACAGGGAAAATTTTCTGCACCTATTATTTTAAATATTGCTGCTCATTTTTGCAACTGTATTGTTTTTTTATCACTATTATTTTTCATCCAGACCTTCGTTGCTGACTTTGCAGGAGCAAATTCTATTATTCTTCAGTCTTATGATACTGTATAGGAGCTCCACCCTCTGATAAATATAAGTAGAACAAAAATGGAAACTTTATGGATTGAGTGAAAAACAAGCCTAACCATAAAGATTTACAGTTTTCATTCCACAACATAATACTGGAAAAATTGCAGCTTGTGCATTAGGGATGGGCAAATGAAGGATGGAAGTGCTGAAGGCTGATTGATAGTGATGGTAGGAAGTGAAGAAAAAAGGGATTCATAGTTAATTGAGGGAGTCCATTTATTTATGTGCACACTGTCATTCACACTCCTGGACAAAATGGCAGCCAAACCTAGCATGTCAAAAAATACCCTTTTTAGAGGACTATATTCTCATCCTGGTATTGCTGTTACTCCAACTTTCTTTCAAATCTGCACCCAATTTTTGATCATCCTTTTGATTTTCATTTAAAGTCCCATTTTGGTAGTTTGAAACTATCCAGAGGGATGTCAGTTCTGCCAGAGTTTCTCTGTAGCAAGTAGAGGACTTTGGCTGTTTTCAAGCACATTCTCTTCCATGCAGGAAGAAGGAGGTTTTTTAAATTTTCCTCACTGATATCTTTGTAGCATCATAGAATCACAGAATAATTTAGGTTGGAAAAGTCCAACCATTAACCTAGCGCTGCCAAGTCCACCACTAAACCATGTCCTTAAGTGCCATTTCTACACATCTTTTAAACACTCCAAGGGTGGTGACTCAACACTTCCTGTTACTATGTCTTTCTTCAAATGTGGTAATTTGTAGTAAAATAGAGATGTTTTAGCTGACTGCAGTTAGCCTTGAGAAGTGACTTGTTAGCATAGCAGTTTGTTTTATAGGAATAACTAGGTAAATAGATGTTGCCTATAAGGTCATGTAGGAAAATATTAGTAGCCATAATCACTAACACAAATTAAAAATTAACACTATAATCACTACTACTACAGTTACCAATAACTGTGTAACGATTTATTACAGCTTTATTCCAATTTAAAAATAGCAATTTATGTGCTAATGAGATTATGTAAAATATCATTATGGAGTAATTTCAAGAAATACCTCATTACTGTAGAGCCAATCTTGTTAGTCAGAAGCCTTGTGGAACTTGGGCAGATTTTAAGTGGCTGTGTAGTTCTGGAACAGAGATCATATTGTGTTTGTTATGTGATCATGTGCCTTCTAAAAATCTATTGCTAATTGCTTCGCTATGTGTGAATTGATCCATAACATTTTTCCCACTGCTGTTTTGGGTAAAACCGGTATAAACCTGGAAGTTGGTTGAACAGTGTAAGAAATGTTAACTCTCAACAAAAAATATTTTTTATTTTATTTTAAAATTTATGAGAGCTCTGTTAGATCTACTCTGTTTAATTGAGCTTCTAAAAAATATTTCTCAATATTAAAATTTAAAAAATATTTCTAAATATTTATGATTTGTGCAGGAACATGAATGCTATTTGGACAGACTTCAAGTGTGGAGGAAGCTTTCTGAAGGAAGCAAAGTGGTTTCATTCATTAAATAAGCATTAATTTTGAATAGCAAAGATCTATCAAGAATTAAGATATATTTTAAGAGGACAGGATAATTTAGATTATTAAATAAGCATAATATAATGACAGGAACTTATTGCAGAATTTTTTCCCTACATGACATGAAATTGTATTACATTCCCCTTTTTGATTTTGTCAGGAGTATTTTAAAATTCTCCTGATTTATCTGTTGGGTTTCTTGCACACATTATCAACTTACCTATGTCCAAGAGTAAAGTCTTCATGGAATTTATTTGGATTCAAGCTCAGATAGTGTTTATTTCACCAGTGTAAATCTATAAAATAGGACTGCACAAATCCTGTAGTTGTCCTGCATGTGCATTGATGGTCAGAGCAATATTTTAGCCATTTCTGTGTTGTCTTGTCCAGACATCCCCAACCTTGCTTTACCCTAACTGTCTTGGCGTTCACCTGTCTTCCTATGTGAGCTTTGCAGGCAGTGCTTTGTGGCCAGGTGTATATTGAACTGTCTAAAGTTTGTAGGCAACTTTCATTTGGTAGTGCCTTTGCAATGTGATACTTCCAAGTGCTTGCATTGTCTTTTAGGGAAAACTACTGCCATATATTAAAGACTATTTCAAAGAACTTTGAGAAGGCTAGTGCATTTGTTGACAACCTTCAATTGCTCTCCTGCATATTGTATACACATGGTTTTGCCAGTAATTTTTCTAAGTTTCTGACAGTTCTTTAGAACTATCTTGGGCATATGCCCATATCAAAACAGTACTGGAGCTGAGTATCCATTTGTAATCTTGTTGCCAACTTTTAGTAAGGTACTAACACTTCTGTTGTTCAATCAACAACACTGTGAGAACTTTTCTAGTGCAAAAAAAAAGCCTCGATCTGCTGCTCAGTAACTCCATGCATGGCTTGAATTCCTTTGTGAACTGAGCATTTGCAAATTCATGTAGTGTGCAGAAAAACTGAGCAGGCATTGAAATTGCAGAATCGCAAAATCACAGAACGGGTAAGGTTGGAAGGGAACACAGTGGGTCATCAGGTCCAACCTCCCTATTAATGTAGTTATTTATGTATTTCCATGAAACTCAGTTTATTTTGGAGACTGTTAGTGGGTGAATTCTTTCTAGTAAGACATGGTAACTTTAAGACTCAGTTATTTTCTTTTTCATAAGGTGTATTGGAGGAAGTAATCTTAAAATCTTTGAGTCATTAAGGTTTGTATTTTGAATTAAAATCTTACGATAACAAGTCTAAAATTTATTCCTGATGATCTTCCAAGTTTATACCTGTTTATATTCATGAAAGACTACATGCAACAAGAGCTATACTATTCAGTCTTTTCTTTCAAAACATGAACATTTATTACCGTAAAATCAAATTACAATTGTCTTTTCAACTTTTGCCTAGGAAAAGAAATCAAAATAATTCAAAAACAATTTCAGTTTTTTTTTTTTTAAAATTGTTTGTTTGTTGGGTTTTTTCCTTTGTTTTTATAGTAATAGAATAGCTTACCTGTATTTTTCTAAAATTTATTTTCCATTTGAATTTCACTGGGGATATCTGAGGCTGGATGTTGATTTAATTTGACAGAAGAAGGGACTGTTATTTATTTTTTTTCTGTTTCAGGATTAGACCTTTACTGTGAGACCAAATTCTCTCTAGCATTAACAAACAGTGCTTAATTTTTTTTGCACCATAAGAGAATTTGGCCTAGCACATTCAGGAGAAATTATCACCTCATAATCTATTTATATACTTTACTGCAATGATTAAACAAAAATGGATTCCAAGCACTGTGTTCAGGTCTTGAATTTTGCCCGTGATCCTGCCAAGATTCCAGTGCATGCCAATTTGCATCATGAAGTCTAGTGCCATTAACATTCATCAGAACTCCTTAGTGTTTAACTTCCAGCTAGATAGGTGCACAAACTCTAGAAAGATTTGAGCTCGTTATTCCATGTATGCTATCTCGGTGAAAGAACTAGCTGTAGTTCCCTGCTATCACCAGTTCCTATGTAATGACATTTATTACTGCATTTTTGGCAAGTCTCATTACCAGAAGCCGCTAGACTCCTATTTAGTGATTAACTGGGAACAATTAGAGTTGCTTTAATCAGATGAGCTTGTTCAGCTGAGTTCAGATTTTGCTTTGCTGAAGGGAAGATCTGAGTTTATCAGCCAGTATTTCAGTTTGAAACCATGACCTTAAATAATCCTGGATGTTCTGACCATACACATTGAAAGACGTATGTGTTACTTAATGAATTTGAGAGAATGGTTATCATCTTTAACCCCTAGTTGTACCGAGTTTAACATCTGTTTTTTGCAACATGGGTTATAGTCTTCCTAATGATATGTACATACCAAAGTCTTACATGACAAGCCATCGTGCCCATTTTTGTCAGAACCATTTAACTTTTCAAGTACTTTAAAACTACTTGGCATCTCATTGTTAGTCTGAAATTTGGGGCATGTAAGCAAAAAATGTTTATCTTTACATGTGAATGTTCTTGTCTGTCTTCAGCTTTGTGCTGGATGGCTTCTTAAGCTTTAGAGGAATTGACTGTTACTTACTGGAGATAAACTTCCCACAGAACCAAAGTATTTAACTGTTCCTCGCTTCCCTGCTCAGTAGTTTCTCAAAGGAAAGCTTTCTGAGTTTTGGGTGATGTACCTGCATTTCCTCATTCTAGTGTGCTTAGGGGCTAGTGCAAAAAATACAAGTTCAATGCAGTTTGCAAACTTCAGTGCCTTGAATTCTCTCCGGACATTTTTGAAAACCAAGGAGAAGGTACTTCTATGGCAAAGAGATGTCTGACAGAAACTGTTGACCTGTTAAGGCCAAGTTTGCATCAATTCTGACTGTGCAGGTTAGAGCAGCATTTATACTTTATACTTAGTTTTGAGTCAGCTAACCCTGGAGAAAGTAAACCTCCAGTTTAGATCTCGGTTTAGAGCTTAAGGTATACCCTGTGGGGTTGGAAGAAGGGCAGTATTAGTGAAAAATTGAATGTGCCTTTCAGAGTAAGAATGGCATTATTTTAGAGTTAGGTTATATATAGTCACCAGTAACAACTATCTGAATAATGTTCAGGAGGTACACCGACACCAAAGACGCTTAAAGAAAGAGAAATCCTACTGGCCTCAGCAAAAGAAAGGAGTGCAGAGCTTGTCTTGACTTATTAAATCCTGGAAGTCTGAAAACACGTAAGATCCTTTGAGAAACGTGCATTGACTAAACCAAAACAAATCCCAAAGCCTTTGGATGAGTGAATGCAAAGGCAATGTGGACTGAAGGGAATGAGGCTGAATTGAAAGGAAGAGTTGCTTAGGTTTAGCTAACCAGATTTCCCAGAGATTTAACTCAAAGTTAGGATGATTTCAGGGCTCAGAGATGAGATGCAAAAGTCTGGAAAGATTTTTTTTTTTTTTACTGTGGAGCAAACAGGCTAAAGGACCTGTGTGTTGAGTCAAAAGGAAAAATAATGTGATGCCGTTATTTCTAGTTTCATGTCAGTCATTTTAGGTTTTGACTTTGAGCTACTATGCTTAGCACTGAAAGTTTCTTTAACAAATTACTGCTGAGATAAATGAGGATCATAAAGTGGTACGTGTTTTAATTTATGTAATTTTTTTTTTGTTGGGTAGGAAGAAAAGAACCTTGTCTTGCTGAAAAATACATAATTCATATTTCTCAGTAATTCTACCTGAAAAGAAGACCTTTTGGTTATTGGGGAAGAAAGTATTTAAAGTGATTACTTTTGTTGTCTGCAAAATAATATTTTTTCTTTTTCTCCACAGTAAAACCAACAGTTATTGATGTTGACATTTATGTCAACAGCATTGGTCCTGTATCATCAATAAATATGGTAAGTGACTTGCTAACAAAGATTTTTATCTGGACTGCTGACCTTGGCATCAATAATAGCTTTTAAAAAAGACAATAAATACCACTGGGATAAGTTGTTTTGATTCTGATTTAGTTCTGTTTTCAGATATTACTCTATTTTTCTCTTTTGTGTCTCATCAAGAGAGGAACAAACCTACAAGCAATATTATGCTCTGTGTTGTCTATCACAAAATGCTGGTAGATCTGCAATGGTAAAATAGCTGTCTTAGGAAAACATAAATATGAAGCAAAGCCATTGTCAAGAAGGTTCTTGAGTTGTTTCAAGAGGCAGTTGAATATACAGAGCTTCGTAATATGGAGTTAATGAAAGTCATCATATAATAAAGTATATTTATTTGAAATTAATCATCTCTTCAGAGGTTACTTTTCTTTCACTGAGTTACCAACAATCTTGAACCCTAAAGTATAATTTTGAAGAATTTATACATAGTTGTTCTGCATGTGTAAAGGCAGGAGAAACTGAAAGAGTCAGGGTGATAGTGTGACAATAGTGAACCTAGCAAAACCTATGGTTGGGCTGTTGATGAGATCTTAACTCCAGGTCATTCCTCAGTTCTGCAGCAACACATTCAAGTTTAGAAACCAACCTGGTTTATATAGCAAGTTGGGGTTAAGAGTAACTGTGGCTGCTTGTGGAACTTTCAAGTTTTTATTCAGCATATTATTCCTTTTTGTAAATTAGGTTGATTTTTTTTTTCTTAATACAGCTTGGAAATGGAGCACCGGTTAATATCTTATTGTACTTAAAGCTCTTAAAATAACCTATGCAAAGCAATGTATTTTTCTTTTTTACAATGACATTCAAAGGTTGCTCTGTGCAATGTTCATAAAAGAATTGAATGAATGCACTGCATAAATGTTTTGTATTTTTATAAGAAAAACTCCTGAGTTTGAAAGGTGGCTCTTCAGTCTTATTCTTTGGTTTATCCTATACACATGGAAGAAGGTAAATCATTGTAGCATGTCAAATATTAGGTGGTCAGAGACTCCTATGCACCCTGATAATGGGAAAACTGACAAGTCAACACAGAACAAATTACATGTGATGAACAACTTGACATCATATTCAAAGACTATGAAGTGAGTTGGTCATATTTCATGTGAAGCACTGTATGTCAAGCAATGGGAGTACCTGCTTCATTCTTGAACTAATAAATAGATAATTATTTTGCCCTTACCTGATGGCCTACCAGAATGACTTCTCCAGGGAACGATTTATTGGACGGTTCTCTGGCTTTCATTTACTCTAGAAATGGGAACTCTGTTAAAAAACAATGGGGACAATGGTGAGGATACCTACTTCTCAATGTATTTTTGCTCTCTGCCCCTCTGAGTTAGCTTGTAAGTAGGATTTTGTGGTTAAATAATAGGGAGGTATTTGATCAGAACCCCTTCAGGTAGAAAGCAGGAAAAAAAGTAATAGAAGAAATCAATGGTTCTTGGAAGATTATTATGGCACAGTCATACTTATCCCTTAACTTTGAGTATCTTGAACTGTATTCTATGGCAGCAAGATAGAAAGATGCACCAAAATATAAATTTTTAAAATGTATACTGTAACTCTTTGATAGTAGATGGTCTTATTAGTATAGTTAATGAGTGTATGGCATTGATATGTTTCTTGCTTACAACTGAAAAAAACTACATGTATCTGTAGGGACAGTATGATAAATAAAACAATGATGAAATATAAATGTAAGTATCTGATGTTTTAAGGACTCAAATCTGCTTAAAGCCATATTTCAACTTTTGAATAGAAATGGGCCTTATTTCAGATGTGCTTGTGTATATCCCACTGAAACTGCATCTGAACTAGCTTAGTACTTCTATGTTTTACTTCTGTTCTCAGATCTAGTAATCAATACAGGAGATTAACATTAGGCTCAAATGTAGCAAATTTCTGTCCAGAAGCTTTGTTACTTTGGAGTTTGTTCAAACTTACATGAGAGAGCAGAAATGGACTTGGAGTCTTAAATTTACAATGAAGATGGGAAGTCCTCTTCAAAAACCTGCAAGTTATTGTGCTGTATGATGACTTTTCTCTCCAGTGGCAGAACTGATAGAGGAGCTGCTTTTCCCCCCATTTGTTTTATTTCAGCTGTTTGGCTACAGTATTTAGTAGCCCCTGTGATGGTCTACTGGAAAGAAAAGTCACACACTTTGTGGAATTAAATGATGTTTTAAATTATTATTTTTATTTATTTTTAAGTAAACAGTTTCTCGTGTAGACTGTGAACTGCAGAAGCACAGGTACACAAACAGCAGAATAGAAACAGTAGCTGGAAATTGCCTGTGTCCAAGGAAGAGGAAGGAAGGAACCATCTTCAGTCTGATACTTGTCATATAACTGAACTTTCAGAGGGAGAGGAATGTGCATGAAAATACAATTTTGGGAGCAAAAAAAGAGGATTCTTTCTAGAATCTACATATGCTATACTTCTCATCAGGACAGCAACTTTTAGCTTTTCTCCCTTAAATTATTATTAAAAGTTGAGCTATTCTGTCACAGCAACTCAGTAAGGTGGTGGTTGAGCAAAACCAAAGATAATTACATTGATTTCCATCTCTTTTATTTCAAAAGTGAGATCATCAACACGTTCAAGGAGGACTTTCCTGCTGTGTACTTCCAAACTTAGACCTTAGCTCAATTACTTTTTTCTTAATCTGCAGCACTTCTGAGGGAAAATCATGTGGACCTTCTCTAGAGATCAAACCCTGCAGATAGATTTTCTGATCAGTTTTCTTCAGTGATTTTCATCTGGCAGGTAAAACCTAGGAAATAAAATAATCTTCTTTAAGGTACCTATTCAATGGGTGTTCAGCTGAGTGTTCAAGCCAATTTTATAGAGTAAAGCTTTTCACATGTCAACACCTGTTGCAATTATGATTAGACTTGAGTATGAATATTAATATCTCACTGTTTCTTTAACAGTCAGGAAAAAGGCAGGTGCTGCCAGACACCTACTTATAACAAAGGTAATCTCAGATGAATTGTATGTGAATACTTGTGGCCCTAAGGAAAAAGACTTAGCCTCTCAGACTGAGTCTGGAAGTGCCACAAGGAGGAGGAATGTTAGGGATCCCTTCAAAAAGGCTTCAAGTCAAGGGAGGGGTAGTGTTCTGTGACAAAGGTGGCATAATCCACAGGAATATACTGCTA
Source organism: Anabacerthia variegaticeps (assembly GCA_035583185.1). Lineage (NCBI taxonomy): Eukaryota > Metazoa > Chordata > Aves > Passeriformes > Furnariidae > Anabacerthia > Anabacerthia variegaticeps. The sequence continues at coordinate 85,352,763 of JAWWEW010000001.1, read as the reverse complement.
AACCTGCATTCCAGACTTTTTGCAGAGGGGTTTATGCCAATTCCTCTACAAGTCTTATCCATAACTAATTTTCTAGTTACTCTCAAAAATGTCTATTTTAAACCTCAAGATTTCCAGAAAAACACCCAGGAGTGATTGTGAGATAGTAATGCAGTTGCTGTTCAATTAGACACTCATCATTATAATATCTTTATGATGACAATAGAAACTTGTTTTCTGGATAGACAGTGGTGACTCTTCCTTTTTCTGGAACATGGAAGATTTCTTTGGGGCATGGCTTAAAAATATTGATATTAAGATATAGGGATAGTGTTAGAACAAACAAGTAAAAACAGGCTGAAACATGAACTGAGTGATACTGGGTGGTAGTTCCAAGTGACAATGTCATTAGAGACCTTGAGTTGTAGGATGCAAGATTTTATTTCAACTTCTTCTGTATTTAAAAACTTTGTTATATCTGTAATCATAATGAATATGCTTTCACTGTTGTTAGGGATCTTCTAAATAGATTTTTTTTAATTAATTTTTTTAATTTGAAAGTTAGTTTGCAATCTTGTTTTTATTTTTTTCACACACTTCATACTGTGATATGAATTCCATATCACTAATTGTTTTTGTTTTTGTTTTGTTTGTTTGTATTTGTTTTTGGTTTGGTTTTTTTTTTTTTTTTAGGTACTTCTTATTCAAAATGGTGTTCAGAAAGTGTATGATTTTCCATTAAAATACATGATCCCTTTTTTATCAACCATCCAGTTCTTGTCAATAACTTTGAAGGCTTGTAAGTTGCCTTATAAAGCTTAGTCTTGATGTGGCTTACTGTAGCCTGGTTTTCTACAGATAAGCAGCACTGGCTTGTGTATAAAGGAACAGAAAAAGGAGAGACACCAATGTGCAAATTGGGAACTAGACATAACTGCTGGGGGTAAAAATCACCTAGAAGTAGTTTTGTGAGACAGAAATGTAAACACACTGAGTCTACATAGACTATTAAGTGTCAATGGCATCAAAGCCTGTGTGTTTGTGTGCTCATACATACAGTGTTAACTGAGTAGCTATGAGAATCCGAGGCTGCAGGACAAACTGCTGCTGAAGGAAGAATTTGACACGTGTGGTTTTTGCAACTGGAATCTCATTTTATTCCAGCTGTACAGAAAGCATATTGAAGAGACAGTGTGAAAAGCAAGCTTATAAACTACTTACCTGTTCATAAAAATGGTAATTGGTTATCTGCTTGATATATGCTCATCTCTTTATTCTCAGGTATTCTTAAAGGGTAATTCATAGAGTGTTTCTTTTATGTATTTCATCACTTCATTTTATTGTGTCCACTCTCTAGGCTATGTCATATATCTACAGGAGTGCTGTATTTCCTTTGTGTTCAGTTAAGTGTTGTAAAATAAAAGCAAGTTTTGCTCTATTTTACTTCCTTAATGCATTGATAGACTTCTTTGAACCTCAAAGTCCCCATATGCTCATTTTTCTTCTCCACTGGACATGATCGACGTTGAAAAGAATAGTCTTGATGTGGAGACTTGTCTAAAGTACTATTCAGAGTTTATAATTAAGCCTGAATTTCGTACATACCTTTAGTCTTTATGTCTATTTACTTGTCAGTTAAAATTATTATTAGAACATGTGCAATTATAGAAACATAGCCTGGTAAATCTTTCCATAATAAGGCAAAGCTACTTTATAGCCAGATTTCATTTGTTTCTATATCCCACTGTGTAGCCCCAAGTGTTTCCTTTACAGGCATCTTTTCAAAGACAGTGAAAGGCTGATGCCCTCTTCATTGTTAACTTGGAGTGTGTTTTTCTAACTGTATCTCTCTGTCTTACCTAATCTATTTATAAAGCAATTGTGTAAGGAGGTGGTTTCTGCTATTTTTGAGGAGTGGGTTTTCCAGTTGGTGAATTTAGATAATCTCTAAAATAATGGAATGCCTTGGGGTATTTGTATTTTTTCCTGTAAATTTTACAAGCTCCTTTTTTGCTCTGTGATGTAAGAGAACACTCATGTCTTGGATTAAATTTTAGTTTTGAGTGGGTCTGTTTATTTACAAGGACTAAGATACTAATCATACAATGAAAATTTTTGCTAGTTTATGATCAAGTTACTATTCTTGTTTCTAAAGACATATGAATTATAGAAAACTTTTAAGACAAATGGATTTTTTTGCTGATAAAATCACCTCACATACAAACTCATTCATGTTGTTTTAAGCTCTGGCAGTCAATGCTTCACTGTGAGAATGTTTCTGAGAGGTAGTAGTAATAAAATGAAACTTGAATCTATGTTTGATTTCTGTTCCACCACTGAGCTTGTGAGAGGCTCATATAATCTCAAAAGTGAAACAGAGTGGAAAAGAGGAAGCTGGAGGGAAAAAAATGAGCAGGGATTGATTTTATCACATACCACCTTGGCAGCTTCTACTTTTGTCTTCTTTAGAGCCCTAGTCTGTGTAGAGACTCAGATAAAGGCCTTAGGCTGCCCTTATTTGAGGTGCAATGGGATTGATTAGAATAATAATTTTTCTGCAATGAAGCTTGTGTGCTGTGATGTGTAGCAGTGAAATACATGCTGCTATAATTTATTGTATTGGCAGGAAGTCCAGTTTGCTTCTTGGAGAAATAATAGGTTCTCTCACAAGTTTTCAGTAATGGACTGATCTTCTGTCTGCTGGTCTGTCATACCAGAATTCAAGAAGATTCTCAAATATGGATGGCCTTAGCCTTCTTGTTGTCTCAAAAGGTGTAGGACAAATGAGTGATTTACTTAAAATGTCTCATCTGCTCAGCAATGGGCAATGAAAAAAGATCTGAAGAGGAGCTAGGCTGAATGTTTTTTCCATAGCTTTACAATGCTACAGTACTTAACAGGTACCTTCTCTTTGAGGGAATGTATTAGCCTTCACACAAAGAACGGTAAGAAACTATTTTCCAGTCTGGCCCCAGTTCTTAAAGCTTGATATTTTCCATTTCAGTAACCTGTTTCTGGGGCCTGCAGGTCTTAGGTTTAGAGTAAGTGTACTCGCTGGTACAGTTCCTTTAGAAAGTCGCAGTTGCCCTCCTTGTCCAGTGCTACATAGCTTCACATTCTTTATTGCCAACATTTGGGAAAATTAGTTTAGAGAAAGTATGGCTAAATTGCTGTAAAGGATGTTGAATCACTTTAGGGTAAATTGATGATGTCTTTGCCTAAATCAGTTTTGGTTTTGAGCAGTCAAGTGCTAAACAACTTTGTTTTAGAATTTGAGCTTTCCATGATTGCTCCATGAAAGAGTAATTACTTCTGTGCCAACCTGTTTATTAGATTTCTGAGTTATATTGATGTAACTTAAACCACGGTTTTCAGAGTTTGGTCTTCCTTAGTCCTTTCAGTGATGGATTTATCCAAGAAGCAAATGGATGTTGCTGGTTTGTGCTGTAAGTAACAGAGCAGTACTAAAGACAAGTTGTTTTAAGAATTCATGGCATAACTTTCTGTGAATATAGACCCAGCCGTCACAGCCCCCATAGAACAATTCCAGTAACATTATAAATATGCTTATAGTTAGGAGGGAATAACTGAATATAGTGTCACCCCATATGAACCCGTACTGGGTCACAGAATCCTCTTCAGTTTTCTGTAAGTTTTTTTGGTTGGTAAAGAATGAATACTATTCATCAGTGTCATTCAAATATCAGAAGAATGCTCTTCATTTTTCACACCATTATTGCAGTGAATAAACCCCAGAAGAATCCATGTACTTTAATTTTTTTCCACAAGAGAGCTTGTCATCAGTCTAATTGGACGTAATTTCTTTTGTCTCATTCCTGAAAAATAAGGTTTAGAGAATTGTCTTAGATTTTTCTTCAAGCTTTTTTAGTGAACATGTTGTCCCTGACTCTTTAGAACTTTCAGACATGCTTTTTCTGGTACAGACAAGGTATTTCTGCTGAATGACTACACAGAACTGAAGAATAATACAAATGCTTCATTTCTGCAATTAAAAAGGTCTACAACCTGCAGGGTTCTATACCAGCACTTTCATGCTTTTGCTATTTTTAAATCAAAACAGTCTTAGCTTATTACTTTCTTGATCTGGAAAAGGGACTTTTACGTGGTCAAAAATAGTGATATTCTAGGTTCTTTATAGAAGTTCTTTCCACCTCAGTCTTCTTTTGTGTCTGCTTTTCATTAGAATTTTAGGATATAGGTGGTTCTGCTATACAGCGTGCTGTGTTGGGCAAGCTGTTTTCTACACTTAAAATGTGTCTTGAATGCTGGAGAAATTTGGTGAGATGAAGCTGTTCTTATAGCTACTCTTAGCTTTTTGCACACTACACAGGAGCCAAAGTTTTGACCATAGAGCTTTTGATGTGTTTTCGTCAAACGTCTTAGATTTTACAGTGGAGTCATTGCTTTAAACCAGCAACAGATGTTTTAATGCCAATATAATAATTTTACTAAGTGAGGAGAGGTGTTAAGTTTTAAAAGGTAAAAATAAAGAAACTATTCAGGGGTTTAGGAGATGAAAATCTCAAGGCTATTGTGAGACCCTTAAACGAAAGAATCTGCTGCCTTCCCTTCTGACTGTTTTCTGTGCTTACTCCAGGGCTAGCTGTGTGTTCTCAGAACTTATCTAGGAAAATGCATTTCTTGGGGGACTTGGAAGCAAGGAAGAATGATTCCTGCTTTCTCTCAATTGCTTTGGAATATTTTGCAAGGAGAACAGAATTTTCAGAAGTACTTAATAGTAATAAGGATAGTAATTAAGGAACTTAGTCACTGGAGGTATTAAATAACTAGCTTTCATGCATTTGTGAACATGGTCCTCTATTTGTCAAGTCAGATTTAGGAAAATTAAAACAGGTTCACAAAGGTATGAAGCTGTCAGGCTTTTTCTTACAGTGCCTAGCTTAACATAATTGCCAATGGTTGTTCAGTAGTTACGTCAGTCTGAGCTCCGCTGATGATTTCCTCACATAGGTAGTGAATACTTGATTAAGGTGAGATTAGAAATTTAGAAGAAATCTGTATGATTCCTGGCACTTTTGGCAAGTATTGTTCCTTAGGAATTCTGGTCTTAACAAAAGTATGTCATAATAACAGGGTTGTTGTACCTGTTGTGATTTGAGATTTAAAAAAGCAGTTTGAAGGAAGGAATTTAGGCCAGATGTTAGAAAAAAAAGGTATATTTGGAAAAATAGAGAAGATACTTGATCAGGCAGATATTCATCATGTTGACATAGACACACTGTCATGTAATCTGCTTCTCTATTACTATTACTCTATGAAGGCAAAAGTTCCTGTGAAGACTGTATGTAAGAAGCAGAACAAATGTGATACATCACAGGGAACTGCAACAGAGGAGGAAGGACAAAAATGGCTGGCTACAATTTTCAGAACATTTCATAAGACAGCCATGCTGTTTCAGACCTCCTGGTCCTTTTCCTCTAGAGAGATTACTAAATCCTTCAAAAGTAGGAGCCTGGATACTAAATTTCATAATTGTGTTGAATACAGAAAAGCACAAGCTCAAAGAAAGCATTGGTATTATGGCTCTGTACAATTTGGACTCCTGGTAACCTCAGCAAGTGGTAACTGCTTGTCACATTTCCTGTCTGTTGCACCTTTTTGTGCTTCAGTTGTCTGTACTAACCTTTATCTCTATTGTCTGTTTATTATGGCATCTTATTTTTATCCAGAACATGTTTATCTCAACCAGCTAGAAGTTTGCGGTTTCTCTCTCAGATAAAAAAAAGGACATGTGTACACAAGATTCTGTGATTATTTTTCGACCTGTATTGTTTACCCAATAAGAATAAGTTACCTCTGTTTTCAGACCTTGCCTCTCAAAATCATTCTTGGAAACAGCAGGTAGTGAACTCAAGGGAGAGTGAGCTTTGGCTGATAGTTCGTGTTTGGTAAAGTGTGTCGGGTAACTGAGACAAAGAAATAACTACCGTCTGCCTACATACACTCCATACATCAGACTTAGACAGCTCTGTGCTCTCAAATGACTTTCCAGGTAGATATTTCCCCAAGGTATATTTACTGCACTGTGCACAGCATGTTTTTTTCATTACCTGGAAAGCCCATAGACTGAGGTTGAATTACAAAGCAGTAAAAATCGTGAACCGTAGAAAGGTATGACCCTAGTATTTCAATTTATAGAGATTATTATATTGTAATATATTATTACATGTAATTATTATATTGTAATAAAAAAGCTACCCCACCAATAATGCCAGTTATTTAATTTTACTGATTTTAGTAACTGAAGAATAGGGAACACCAAGTTGCTTGCTGGTCTTCCCCACTGCAAATGGAAATGAAAAATTTCCTCCTGTATCATTTGCCTTTCTCAGTCTTGGTCTTCATTTCTCTGAGTGAAATTGTCCCTTGATCACATGCTCAGTAAACATCTGGCCATCTTTAAGGCATAGCAGTTTCAATTTTCCTAAATTGGACTCATGCATTATGCAAACTTTAGTTCATTAGACACTGAGATGAGCTATCAAGCTATATTGTTTGGTCAGAATAATGTAGGCTTGCCTCTCCTCTCAATGCTGATTTGAAATCAGACTAACAATTTTGGATAAATTCAGTTCATGCAATCATTTTTGCTTGTGATTAAATTAGGGCACACATAGTGATCGAGGTAAATGCAGTCAATGATTTTGTCTCTGTTTCTGACTTATTCTGGTACCTATATGCAAAGTATGAAAAAGCATAAACAATAAAAGAGCTAAATTTGTCTCTCAGAAAGTGAATGGAATTATTCCAGGCACAAATTTGAGCCATGTTCTCCTAAAATATTCCACACTGAGAGGCTAATTATAAGACCCAAAGTTACCCAAGGTTGATTTTGGCAGTAGAACATATTGGATCCTCACTGCCTTCTGTCTTTTCTTTTAATTTGCACTATGTGGGGAGTGTAAAGTGAGACTCCAATAAACTGGGGAATTTCTTCTTTGTGCTGGACGGAGCTGAATAAACAGGTGATGTGTACAGTAGCAAAGGATCTGCCTGATGCCTAATGTAGTCTGAATTGTGCAGGGAACCCAGTTTCTCACCTGACATAAGTGGCTGACTGCATCAGTGTAAATGGAAACGTGCCAATCTGTGCTAGCTTACTGCTTTCATATTTCTCTTTTGCTAAAGTACTTTTCATTGGTTCCAGATAAAAAGTTAAAGTATGAGTCTTTATTTTGCATAATGCTACAGTTTCATATATCATTCTTTCATATATTAAAAATAAAAAAAAAACCAACCGAAAAACCAAACCAAACCAAAAAAAAAAAACAAAAAAAAAAAAAACCTGCAAGATTGTCTGATTTTATTCACCTGAAATCTGTTTATCTTCACTGTTTTCCCTGAAATGTGTTCTCTAATCTCTGATGTCTGAAAATGTATTTATGTAAATAGGGCTGAGCATTTCTTTGCCATCTGGATGGTACTGTAAAAATGGTATAAAGAAAAGTGAAAACAAATGTAGGAAGCCTGGAAGAATTCCTTAAGAAGAGAAAATTGGACCCGTCTTTTAAGAGCTGCCTAACTGGACCAACACACAGAGCTTTTGATAGATTGTGGCACATCTAGGTTAGCTAACTGCAAAGAGGCAGATTAAAAGAATTACTTGGGAGTTTGTTTTGGGTTTCCAAAAAGCCTGGCTAAAATGGATTGTGTGAGGCTAATGGGACCAATGATAACAGACATAGTGAATGATCAGCTTGTGCTCATTCTTTGGTTTAGCCCAGACTTGTATAAATACGAATTTTTTGCTGACATAGCAGTGTTTAGGACTGTGACTTCTTTCAAAATATCTTACCAGAAGAGTCATCAGCTGGAGTATGGAATAAAAATGTTCTGCTCATAAAGCCCACTGTGCTTGGAGGATCAACAGCTGGGTATGGCTTGTCAGTACAGATATACCTGTGCAGTTATGTTTGCTGGCATTGTGCAAGTAAAACTGTATCAACAGACTATAAGGGTAAATTTATTTAGTATGAAAATTATAAATATCAATTTTTTTCTCATAAAGAAAAAACTCCATACTGCACAAGGAAATGCTATTTTTTTGTGCTGTTGCTAATATATCTTAGCCCATACAAATATATAGGCTGTGATAACATATTAGCATCTCTAAAATTTGAAACTCTCCATAGGTCTAGAGTTACAAGAGTCTTTGTAAAATGCTTTGAATAAAATGACAAGAAAACTAGCAGTCAAAATCTTAATTGGACATACCAAAAATCTGTCAACTTCTAACTAAGTCACCTGATTTATGCTGAGTATCACATGGAAGCCAAAGTCAGGAACTGGATTTGAAAGTGCTCTTTCATCATATTTTTTTATTGTGTCTAATTTAGCTCTACAAGGCTAAGTTTCCATTGTCATTCAGAATTTGAAGCCCTCTCATGGTCTAAGCCTCCATTTGTTTGAACTGATTATTTTTCAAGATGAGATGCAAGATAGGGTCAGTTTTACATAGGAAACTGTAGATAATTTTAACCTTACCTAGCAAATTTTTCCTCTGGAACTATCTTGGATTATAAAACAAAAATGGTGAAATAAGGGTATAAGGGCTTGGAGTTAATGTTATTATCTAATTAAACACGTCTGTAATATTTTTCTTTATAAAAACTGGTTCTCAGATGAGTATTGCTAAGATTTGGAGTAAAGTTTTCAACAGCAGATATCTATTACAACATTTTTCTTTACAAAAAGCAGTTCAGGCAATGATTTGGCTCTGAAGCAAAATTAAGAAGATGTGTTTTTTTCACACACCAAACTTTTCTACCTCATGCTAGTTAGGAATAACATTAAATTTTAAGACTTTGAAAGAAGAGAATGGTGCATTTTCTGTATGTCAGAGATGCCTTCTGTTGTCACTGAGTAAATCTGCCTGCAAGTCTCTTTGCACATGCTCTGCAGAGAAAAAATGGTTTTAGCAGCTGCAGTCTTTGATTCCACCTGTGTTGCACATGTTTGTGTGTGTGTCTGGGCCAGATTTCCTGGAGAGCTTACATTTGAGCTACTGCAGCTGGTGTAAAAGAACAGCATTCAGTGCTCCTAGTGGTCTTTTACCACAACAGCACGGAAGAGGGAGTTACCCGATTGCCATGGACGAGGGGCAAGGGGTAGTGTCAGGTTGGTGGGATGTGTGAAAGGAATGTGAGGAGAACTGACTGAGACGTGAGAGTCCGGAAGAGCATAAAAGACTGAGGACTGACTGGGTGTAATTCAGGACTCTTCAGTCACATTTAAGAGTGGATTGAGGATTTGGGGTATGGAGATAGCAGGACTGGAGATTAAAAAGAAAGAGCATGTTGAAAAGAAAAGGAGAGTGACAGTGGGAATGCATAGGAAAATCTGCTATGCAGCCCTCATGTTCTTCTGAAATCTAAGGGCACATTCAAAGCCCTACTCATATTCTTTTTCATAGCTGTGTGCAAATTTGGATATAAGCATCTTGATTATTATATTCATATTGCCTTTGGCGATAACTAACAAGTATGAACTAGTGTCTGTCTATTTTGCCTTGTTTGGGTAGTTCAACGGAGTCACTCTGAAGGGTGAGTGAGTGTGCAGGGAAGGCTGGTGTATTGCTGGAAAGATAACCACACAGTCTAGTCTTATATGTGTTCAATCTAAAAGAACTGTATAGGTACAGCCCCATATTTCTTAACATTCTTAACATTAAACTTTTTTGAAACCCAATGGCAAACTCTCCTGGTCCTTGAAGGGGATGGCAAGGAAAGGTTTATAGTTACTGGGCACTAAGGCAGTCTTTGAGCTCAAACAGAGCTCACTGTGGAGGAACTAGTATTTTGAACTTTGTTTATTAACCTAAAGAAATGACAATAGGGTGGCATGTGACAGGTTATTTTTTATGTAAACAACTAAGATGTCATTCACAGAAGTTATATTTGAAGACTTTTTGGGGTTGAAAAGTCAAAGTTATTTTTTTTTTTTTTTGTTTTTTTTTTTTTTTTTTTTTTTTTTTTTTTCTTGCTCATACTCAAGCATGATAAAACAGTCCTACATTTCTTGATAGTCTACCATGGTTTTGCAAAAATAGTTCCTTCTTCAGCATACAGAGATTTTCTCTGATCTGAGACTCTTTATTCAGGCAGATTTCTCTTTATTGCTATTGCAGTACTAGCAGGTGCCTGCAGGGAGATGTGAGAGACTGAAATGTTAATGGTTAATGACTCAAACAATTGGCCATTTGCAAAAGGAGCAGGTGCTTTGCTGAGGCCAGGTTTGCACTCCTCAACCTAAGGGGAAGAGGAGAATCCAGACCCTTCACCATCTTCAGAGTCCTCCTTTGGATGCTCTCCAGTAGGTTTATATCTTTCTTTTACTGTGGTGCCCAAAACTGCACACAGGACTCAAGGTGAGGCCACAGCAGTGCTGAGCAGAGCAGGACAATCTCCTCCCTCACCTGGCTGGTCATGCTGCACCTGACACACCCCAGGACAAGATAAATAAGTGGCTGATAGCGCATTTGACATATATTTCTTGGCACATATTAAAACTAACGGGATGGAAAGGACTTTCACGTTGTCTGAATTTTCCTTATGTTTCTCTCTTTGCCATATCCTTAAGTGCCTTTTTTCTTAGTGTGAGTTTGTATCAGCTACAGATGTTATGAGCTTTCGTAGGAGAGCTAGAAATTAGGGGCTTCCAGGTGGTGGTGTGTCTGTACACAGCTGAAGACCATTCTGTCTTGGTCTCATTTAATGATCTTCTGCCCACAGCTCAGAGATTTAAGTTCTTCTGCAACGAGGCAAGGTTTATGTAGGGCTTGAAATCCTGTTGCTGTTTAAAGAAAGTGTTTTGACTTCTTTAACAGCTCAGTCTTAAATTTCTGCGCTGGCCAGTGAAAGTAGTTTTGAGACTTAAAAAGCATCTTTCACTGTTACTGTGTCAGGTGCAAGTGTAGTTCAATCTTTGATAAAATTCTTGAATTGATCTTAGTTTTACCACATAGCTTTTGTATATCTGTATAGACGAGGTATTGGAAATGGCTAGGGATCTCAATTTCTGGTGCAAATTCTGTTGGTTTTTTGTTTTTTCTTTTTTTTTTTTTTTTTCCCCACACAGAATCCAAATATATATTACCTGACAAAGAGTTTTTCAATGATAGATTGCCTTCATGTTGTTTGACTGCATCTGTTTCAGGACTAGTTTTAAACAAACAAAGAAACTGGACAGAAGAAAGTTGCCTGAAACTCACTCAGACTATGGTCAATATGAAATGAGCCTGCAAAAAGTGTGGCAGCCTGCTCTTGAGCAGGAGGGCTGCTGGATGCTGGGAGCTGGTTGATAAAAATGGGCAATTTGCCTTTGTTGTTTTTTTTCAGATAAACTGTAAACTGATATTTCTCATTTGAAACCTCTGAGTTTCTAATAACCTTTTAAAGAGCAATTTTCTACTCAGGAGTCAGGAGAATTTCTTGAACTTGAAGCAGATATGTGGTGAGTGATTAAATAATTAGAAGCCTTTCATCTGGAATGTAGGACAATGCAGATTATGTTTTTTGCCCTTCCTGGAAAAGAGACAGAACTTGAGCTCCAGAGTTTATCACTGCATCCTGCACAAACTAGGTATTTAGTGGTTGGTAATTAGGTTGATTTGGGTTTTTTTCCTACTCTGTAGTCACTTTCATGAATATTTTGCATCCCTCTTAAGTGATTGTTGCAGGTACTCAGACGCAAAAGGAACATAAGCTGTATTTTCTAAATGTAGGATGAGTGAGTGAATTCACAGTGATCTGAAAACTGGATGAGAAAAGTAACCCAGCTCGTATTTTGAAGGAAGACGCTCTGATACACTCCAAATAATACCCCATCATCTATTTCCATATAATTTATGAAGTGCTGGTACTGGGGCAAATATGAAGGTTAACAACAATCTTTCTTTGTCCCTAATTTTTCTGATATAATTAAGCAAGAAGCACTCCTTGAATAAAGAGGGTAAGGGCTTAGGTAGAGCTTCAATGTGATTTGCTTGAAGGCATATGACATATGGTAAATTCAAAATCATGTTAGCAGAATGCAGTTGTTGCAAGTAAGGCTCTGCAGCTTTTTTGGCATATAAATTAACTCCCTGCTCACTCGTTGATTTAAAATTAGTGTATTATGAAATAAGCTTGCAATTTTTAATGACATTCACGTGAATGGTCAAAATCTGTCAGTCTACGGACGCAATCTTCCATTTTCTTGCAGAAATTATTTTTCTCAATCAATTATTGATTATAATTCTCGCCAATAATTCTTGCTTATGTAGAAACTTTTCTATCCAAGATACCATTGTTTGGCTCTGTATTTTTTGTCAGGTAACCAAAACTGACAGACCTATTCAATCCATAGCTTAAAGGCAGAGCCTGAATACAGTATACTGCTTCTTTTTTGTTCATTCTCTCAACAAATTCTCTGCAGGTCAGTGTTGTTATTCTAGTCATCTGTATTTTCCTCTCAAAATTTGTGTATACTTTTAGAAAGACTCTGAAGTAAGTATGATGATATTGTTTTGGGATTTTTGTTTTCTCTAGAGGACAACTGTGTGATAAAGTTGCTGTCGCCTTGGCTTGTTTTTCACTTGCTTTGCCTTGCCTCACCTTGTTTTGCATTACATCACTTCTCTTTGCCTCTCCTTGTCTTTCTCTTTCTTTTCTTTAAAGCTCTGCCAACAAGAAAGTACCATGAAGCTGCTCTCCCACTCCCCCTGCTTCCCTTAGGTGAGATGGGGAGGAGAATCAGAAACTTGTGGGTTAAGATAAGAACAGTTTATAATTGAAAGTAAAATATAAGAGTAGTAATAAAGAATAACAATAATAATAATAATGAAAATTAGGGAGAGAGAGTTTTGCTCTTAATATGGAAAGTTGAAATATTTTCTAGAGTTCTCAGGTGGTTTTGAATCTTGAATGTGTTTGACTTTTTCTGATATAATTCAACTATGCAAGCCAATGGCTCAATTTCAATTTTTAATGGTTCAGGTGCATGACAATATGGTCCTTTCAAACCCTATTATTTTATAATTTTGTTAAGCTAACAGACTCCAAGAGCCTTGCTAAGAGGATTTGTTAATTTGCCTATAAATGTGGGAAGGAAAAGACAGAATCACTTTGTATTTGCATCTCCCATCTTTTGTGTCATAAAGAGCAATTCAGTTTGCCAATTATTCCTTCTATAGAGTCTGTCAATAAAATTTTGTTAGATCTTTTCCTCAGCATGGTAAAACTAGTGGGAAGATTGAGGCTATTATGTCAGGTACTCAAGGCACAGTACAATTTTTTTATATCAATCGAATATGGAAGAGTCACTACTGACTGAGAGAAGTTGTAAGTGGAAAAAATATTGGTTGTTGTCCTTGACATAATAGTGGTAATGCTTTGTGATGGAGTGAATAAAAGATGTGCTATAAAGAGAAGAGAGTGTTGCCATTGTTGTGGGATTTCTAGATTGCCTTCAAGCTGAGGGATATTTGTGCTCATACAGTCTCATTTGGCTTTGTGACCAGAAGAGCATTTCCACATCATGCTCCTATAAAGATTATGAAGTTGCAGCTATTATATAGTTCACAGTAGCTGTTCTGACACTGCTTTACAGACCACAGAATCCTATGTTTGTTCATAACAGGTGTGTATTGTTTGTCTAGGTTTTTGTTGGTGGTGAACACTGAGCTGAAAATGCCAGTGCTTTTTACACTGGGAATACAATCTCTGCCTGAGATTTCCTTGTCTGGACACAGTAACTTGGTGCCTGAGAGGAAGCATATATACATACATATATATATATATAATGGCAGCTCCCAAAGATAAATTAAAGGGGAAGAGAAATCTTTCAATAATTAGTAACTAAGAGTTTTGTTGGAAGGATAGATTGCAGATGAGCCAAATGTACAGGTTTGTCTAAAACCTTAAAGCCATGCTTGAAGACACTATTTCTTTATGCAGGGCAATAAAAGCAGAAGTTATCCCCTAATTCACTGAACTGATCCCATGGTGCTGTTGGGAGCCATGTAAGCCAGTCCGCTTCATGCGTCCTTCTTTAGTCTTCTTACACTTAAAAAATTGTTTTCTACTTCTGTGGATTGTCTGACCAGATTTTTCAGTTTAGGTCTTTCAGATGAATACAGAGATTAACTGTTGGTCGGTCAATAATCTAGACGTTCCCAGTTTGGGGGTAGAAACTGAGACATTTATTGTTCACTCGCGTTACAA
>JAWWEW010000001.1:85226313-85338441 GCA_035583185.1 Anabacerthia variegaticeps | reverse complement strand
TATCTGCTGCCCAGGGCTTGCTGGACAATCCCTTCAGATCTCCATCTGTTAAGAATTGTTTTTCTTCCCCAACAATTAACATCTCCTCCTTTTGCTGTGCTGATAAAGAAGTACATCATACGCAGTGTAGAATGGCTTTTCTTTACGTTTCTTGTATTACATGAAAGTGTGAAATCTAGGCTTCCATATGCAATGTGCTGGATAAAGTAAATGAGCAGAGAAAGAGAAGATCTGTACACAGTAAAAAAAGCAGAGCAGGAAGCTGAAGGGAGAATTAGTCACTTTCTGGTGTTTAATTCATACAGTCTGCCATTGGTAGAGTGTGGAAATAAAGCCCAGACACTGTCTGTCTGGTCTTTGTTAAAGGTTCCTGCTTCAAGCTGCTGACATTACATGACTAAATGTAAATATGGTTATATTTAACATAATCATATAATCAGAATACCATGTGGAAAGAGTGAATGAAAAAGCTACTGAAATCCATTACTGATGCATATTACGGAGTCAAGGTTCTGCTCTGTGTTCCTCTGGTTTCTTTTCCCATCTTCATAAAGTAATTCTTCTTCACTTCAGTTCTTTAATAATTTCTTACTTTCATTTCTCTTGTAAAATCAGATTTCTGCCTTTTCATTCCTTTCCTTGTAGCTTATCCTGTCCTAACTTACACCATTCCCTATCTTTATAGCATTTATTTCTCCCTTCCAGTAGAACCGTTGTACAGTTGACTACTCTTCCATAACTCATTCTCTATGTTTTGTGCCTTTTTCCTGTCATTGTTCTGTCATGCTTACCAATCCTTTAGCAAGTGGGACATTTATAATATTGTCTACAGCAGAACTACAGCACATTTTACCCTTTATATAATTTCTCCCTAGTAAATATGATTAACATTAAAGGCTTACTATTACCCTAATACACAAACTGTACTGAAATTCAAAATTTGAAGGATACTTGTATAAATGTCAGCTCTTACAGTTGTAACATTTTACGATTGCAAATGTCAGTGTATGCTCTGTAATGGTGTTTGCCTCTGTGTGAAGTACATTATAATCACTGACTGATGAATCTTAAAATTTTCCAAAGTTCACACAAGTTAATCAATCCAAAGTTTAAATGCTTATACAAACTACTGATTTTTTTTTTTTTTTTTTTTTTGAATGTGGAAACAGAGTGGAAATCTAGATGTTTCAGAATTGACTAAGAAAATGCCAAAGCAGTCAAAATGAAAATCCAGACACGAAGTACTTTGAATGGTAAAGCATTGCTTAAGGTGTAGATTGAAGATTCTCATCAGTTTAGACATCCTTATGTGGTCATGGAAAAAGTATTAGCAGCAGAGGCCTCTCATTCATTATACATGCAATTACAAAAAATGACATGTGAAAGAAGTCACTGGGGGAATGATTTTGACTAATCAGTTAGCTAGTTGAAAAAGGCTCATAAAACTCAGATTTGCCATAATTATCTGCTCAATTTCTTTCTTCTTACATGCAAATCTTTAAAGTGTGATTGCAAGAGCAAGGAACAGTCCTTTTCACAGGCAGTGTTTCTCAGTTTTCAGTTCTTGGCTTTTCAAGTGGTAGACCAA
Organism: Anabacerthia variegaticeps; assembly: GCA_035583185.1. NCBI lineage: Eukaryota > Metazoa > Chordata > Aves > Passeriformes > Furnariidae > Anabacerthia > Anabacerthia variegaticeps. The sequence continues at coordinate 85,336,853 of JAWWEW010000001.1, read as the reverse complement.
ATATAGGCAACATTTTAAAATCATGCTTAAAGCACCTTATATATATATAATGATTCATTTAGATTTGAACAGTTTCTCTGTAGTCAGAAGAAGACTGGCTTGACTTAGCAGAGGTAGACACCCATGTGGTGTTCCAGTCTTGTTTCAGTTGCAGAGTCAGAATCAATATCTTGTTTGTTATGATTTGCCATTTGTTTTTATATATGTCCTTAGCATGAAGTTGTGTTTTCAATCCTAAATTGACTAGGAATGTGTGAATCAGCTAAACAAAAGCTTATCTTGGATAATAAAAAGTGGAAATTAGGTCCAAATATTTCTTATTAGAAAATAAGTTTGTATTGTTTTGCTTTCTAATTCACCTGCAAAAAATTATGTACCTACTAATAGGCAAAAAAGTAGCAGCCCAGTCCTTCAGCATGTTTATTACCCCATCAGTATGGTGCACACTTTCTGAGAACGCCACATCAATCACTGAGGTTATTAATGAAGCTGTGAAGCAATATTGCACTGAGTGATTGATTCCTTAGGAATGACACTAGTAACTGGCTTTCAGTTGTACTTTTTACCACTGATGACAGTCATGTGAGCCCAGTGGTCCATCTGATTTTCCATACACTTTAGAGTCCGTTTATTGAGTCTCTATCTTACCAACTTGGCTATAAGCATATTATGGGAAAACTGTTCACATATTATTTATATCTCATGGTAACTCTTAGAATTCTGTTTTTTTCTCTTTTAAGTTACTCACAATGCTATTAATGAGAGTTTAACTATTCCTTTAATCTAAGCAATACAGACATTCTTTAGGAAGTGCATACTAGATGAAGGACATTCATAATATGAACATTGACTATGCTCAGGTCAGACAAATATGTGATGAATTCTGTGGCACAGTTTTAGTCTAGCAATATGTAGTTACTTATTAGAGAGTAAGACTAACCAAGATATGAAAAACAGTTATGAGGCCTCATGACTGGATTGTATTTTCAGGACTCTATACAGAGACACAAAAAATGGATCGGTACCTCTTCCTTTCTTGATATTCACAACAGTAACTAATTACTGTCATGGAAGGATACATGTTTTAATTTATAGCCTTTAAAAAGTAATTTGATGTTTAGGAAGAGGAGTGGGAAAGGGCTGCATGACAGGCTGTCAAAATCTCTCTAGATTCAAGATTTTTTTTCAATAGCCTCCTCATACAGTAACTGATCTTGATAAGCTGACTGTATCAAAAATGAAATGTCAACTGTGCAATATCTTTATTGGCTGAATTAATCTATAGAAAAACAAATACATTTCCATTAGAGCAATACTAGTGTAGCTCCTTGTGATTGCAATATTCTTTCAGCCCCAATTGATTTAATTTAGCAATCAGACAAAACAGCAAGAAAGCTTCTTCCCGGCCTTTCTGAGCTTTGATTTATCTTCATTCGTCTGGTTCATAGGATGCTGACTATCTAATCCACATGTAGAGACTGCTCTATTTTTAAGTCTCTTTGTGTCCAAGGCAACCATTTGAAGCCAAGGAAATCCTAATATCTGCAGAACTTGTTTCATGTATGTATGAGTCCAGCTACAACAGGCTATCTCACAGGGTCTGTTACATTATCAAGAAATGTATTATATCAGAAACATATAGCAATGCAGATATCATGAATTTGTCTCCATGAGATTAAAGCTAGCAACAGCTTTTGGGGATTTAATAACACTGCTGATGTTTAAATACAGAGATATGTTCTTTCCTTTTGCAATCACTTTTCATTTCCTTAAAAAAAAACCAAGTTGTTTTTTTATTTCCTGGAGTCTAGCTTTTGTTAATAGATTGATCATATTAATCACAGTGCTGTTCCAGCTTTCGCAAAGTGTTGTATAGTTGAGCACAGTGCAAATGTTACATGCATGCATTTGGTCTAATTAGGCAATTCAGTACTTCATTCCTGATGTTAACATGGATTTGTGATCATCAAAATAATATGAGCAAAGTGTTCTAAAAGCATGTTTAACACCAGGAAAGTAGGGCAAAATACAGTCCACAAACTCATTGACAAACTCATTAAAAGCATTGTGAAGTACTTGCTTTGGCAACCTAGAAGTGATTCACAGGCAAGGCAGTGAGGTTATGTAATTCTCTTTTTTTTCCACTTTTCATTAAAAAAGGGAAAGTGCAGTTATACACATATGTTAATGAAGATTCACAGCAATCCTCTGAGGGATTATAACCTTACTCCTTGCGCTTTAGAGTTGTATACAGTAGGGCTCTGAAAAAGAGTTTCATGACAGTAGGCTGCATCAAGATCCTTCCCAAACCAAACTGAGGAGATTGGGGAAAAAGACCCCAGCATTCTTTGTCACTTATCTTTATTTACCTTGCAGGTAGTAGATGTGTGACAATCTCCCATTTCTCATTTTCTTCCTCTTATCAGCTGCTCAGAAAGCTGTTCAGGTGCTTTCCGGTTCTAGTTGCACACCTTGATCATCTTGTGACTTCAGGCTGGGAGGAGAATTCATCCTGCATCTTCTTCAGTATGCTATGGTCTTCATGGGAAGAAGTCGGGGTGCACGGGCAGGAAGGGATGTCAGGAGGACTGCAGCTTTGCTCCATTGTAGGAATGGGTGTTTCCAGTTCAAGGGGGTTCAACTCATCAGTCTACTTTTATTGTGCTAACGAGCTGAAAAAATAATCATGAAATTGTACCTTACGTATAGTAAAGATCTCATTACTCATCAGTAAAAATGTTCTTTTAGGTTAAACCTATGACTATATGTTGTAATTAATGTATCTAGAGATAGCTAGTGAGAGATATAATGAAATATTTCTTTCCAGAAATCATGTGACTTTTCTCTTGAATTCAACAGAGCAGTTCAAAGTAATTGTAAGGTAAAAAAATATAAAGTAAAAAATAAAACATTTATTTCTTTTTTGTCTTGCTAAACTGCTTTTCAAACATTGATACTGACTTCCAAAGAGGTCATGGGTTTCTACCTATTTCTGTGGAGTCAAACCTATCCTGGAAACTTTTGAGACCTCTTTGGAGGAAACTGAGTTGTCCTAGGAAATAAATTCAGTAAACAATTAGAGGAAGGCAAGAGAGACTGTTACTCAACCTGTTTTGAGTTGTTGTTATTCAGCTAGAAATTTATTGGAGTTGATTCTTATTTGACTTTCTCTTTTGGACAATGTTTTATTTGTATTTATACAAAATGAAAGCATTCTGATTTGGAAGGGACTCTTGCATCCATCTAGCATTTTACTTTTTTTACCACTATGGATAGTATAGTCAAGAAAGTAGGAAATAAATCCTGTTAATTACACTTATCTTCTGTTGAAGTCAGAGGAAAACAGCAGTGTGTGATACTACTGATCTTATACCTCCTCTGGTTTCTTGAAGCGGTTTTTCCACAAATATTTTTATAAGACAGAAATGGTTTATGGATTAAATATTGTTAAGATCATCCAAGCCCACTTGCTGCCCAAGTCTGCCTCTTGGATTTCAGGGAATTGGACTGTGGATTAAGCCTTCTGATGGTAACTTGAGATAAGGTAAAGGTGATACTGGGGTCTAATCATCTCAGGTTTAAGGAGAAGTAAACAAGGCTGTGAGGAGGCCACAACCAAGAGATTCATTTGCACACTCTCCCCCTCCCATGGGAGACTGGGCTTCTAATGCTAATGGCTCAAACAGTCATCAGGGTGCTTTGCTAACAGCATGCAGAGTGGCTGCCCAGGTGCCGAAGGCATGCACACTGGACACCTCTGGCTACAAGCTGGATATTAAACAAGGGAAGGAAAGATGCAAATCCTCCAAGGTGGGGTAGTGTTTCTTTTTCCTTACACAAATGACTCAGCTGTGATAGCTCCCCTCTGGGGCAGCCCTGAGACATTCATGCATGGTCTGGAGGTATTCATCTCTGCTGATGGGCCATAATGGATTCATCTCCACAGACATAATAAGCAGTTGCAATGTCTTAGAAGGTGTCAAAGTCTCGTGTGCCCTGTGATCCAGTATTACATCATCCATTGTAAAACTCCCCACTCTGGGGGAGGTACTAGGCATTCCTTCCTGAACCTGAGCATATGTAACTCATGAAATCTTTGGGTTTTGTGGGCATCCCCCAAGACCATCACAGACAGTGAAATTGCAACTACCAAGTCTCATTGCTGGATCCAGTGGGTGGTGATTATATCTCTGTCTACTTTTACCTTTTCTTTCTCTTTCTTTTCCTTATACATTTTCTTGAATGTTATTTTTATGCTTTTATATTGCTTTATTACTATAGATAACAAACAAAACAGCTACATAGCTGTTTTGCTTTGCAACCAAATTGTTCTAAAATAAACTCTACATGTGTAAATTTACAAACACCTATCATTCACTGTCATTTCACTCTAATCCATCCCAAGGGATCTGTTAACAAGAACCTAGGTTAATTACCCTTGCCTTCTGCTGTTTAACAACTTTGTGTTTAATTTTACGAATAAGTACTAAAAACAATGTTTAACAAATTGTTGTCTTACGCTTTCTTACCAGCTCCTAGCATTTTTATTTCTTTATTATGCCTTTGTCAAAGTTAGTTTGTTTCTGCAAGAAGTTTTGCCACTGCATTCTCTTAAACTGTGGTCATAATTTTGTTGAAAGTAATCAGAAATAATAACTCAAGATAAGCTTGAAACTGCATATTACTTCTTAGAAGCTTTTCATCATCCTTGTTCTTTCTGTTCCTCTATTAGCTGAGTCTTCAGCTGAATATATCTATTTTCTTAATGGTACCTCACTCTCAGAAAGGTCGTGGCAAGAGGAACCTAATCGAGGAAGTCCTTGGGGTTTAATTGCCAGCTATTAATAGCTCTATAAAGATTCTGGGATCAAGCTAGAATACCTAATAGACTTTTATAACATCAGCTGTGACATTCAAGCCAACATCATGCCAGAGTAAGAGGTTTTGTTAATAAGGGATGTTATATAGAGTATTATACAAATAAAAATAATTTTATTTGACAAACTAGTCTCCTATTTTAACCCTTGGTAATTAATGGAGATCTGATTCTTGTTTCCATGCAATAACAGAAGGAAATTTTAAAAAGGCAATATATTAATCTAAGGGTAGGACATAATGATGGGAGATTTGAGTGTACAAGAGTAGCATGAAAAACTGGCAAAGTCTTTTGGACTGTATCTAAAATTCTTAAAACTAGCTGAAAGAAAGGTTTTTAAAACTCACTGGAAATCTGCTGGTATTTTAAAGGTATGTTCATTTAATTTATGAAGATTTTTTCTTTTCGTAGCTGTATTTAATTTTTGTTGTTTCCATTGCTTGTGTCTGTTCTTGCTTAATATTACTTTGCTTTTCTTAAAGCAACTTATCCATCTTTATGTGGAAAAATTGGACTTGCTTCTTGCATGGCATTAGAAAAATTTGTAAGTCTAATGAATATTGCTACAAATTGTACATGAGCAATTTCATTAAATTACCTGGATAGAAACAAGTTGGGTAGATAAAAGGCTGCAAGATACTAAAAGCTGAAAAACCTTTTTTAAAAATATATTTCTGAGACTTAAGTCTCATCTAAACAGATTCTAAAGTTTTCAGGTTAACTTGCAAGAATAGGGTTAGGGAGATCTTAAATTTAGCAACTTAATTGGGCATCCTTTAGTGTAATTTTGACTCATGCTCATCAGAGCTTCAAAAACGGAGAGGTACTTTATAAACATGAAACTGTGATGAAATAGCTAGCTCAAATTGGCTAAAGTGGTAGTATTTTTACTTTGGTTGATGATATGTTTAATTTATGATAGCTTTTCACTGTAATCTTGACCTGATGTTCAGTTTAATTGGAAATTTTTCACACCAGATATGACATGAAGTTGGGAAGAGAGCATTGGGAAGGGACTTGGACCATTTTGATTGTATTCCAGGCTCATCACATAATTTTGTTTAATTCATTGCTCTTCTTCTTTACTTTTTCTTACCTTTTCTTATATATAAGTAGAGACAACAGAGTGCTATCATGACAAAGTGGTTTGCTGGGTGCCTGACATCCTGACAGGTTCAACTCCCTACACTGGTAAACTTACACAAATGTCCAAAGTTGAACATCCTTAAGAAGTTATGGAATCCTAAAACACTAATGCCTGGTACTGTGCAAGCAACAGGGCTCTCCCAAGGACATTATAATCTACATGTTAATTTCTTTTTCCTGTATTTTGGTCTGGAAAATCCAGAAAAAGCTTCGCAGGAATCATTTTCTATAGAAAAGTAGAAAATTTATGGGTATTTTAATACTCCACATGCTAACAGATTAGGATATTGTGTACTTTGGCAGTTAAACAGATTGATCCATTGGCTGCCAAACCTTTTTTCTACATAAATTAATACGAGCAGTACTTGCAGTATGAATTTTCAGTATCTGAGCCTGATAAATAGGATCCTAATGGGATCCTCTATGTCCTGATTAAAAATTTTTGGGCATGTTGATCCTCAGCATACTAGCAGGAGTCTGTGTAAGATTCCTTCGAATATTGTGGTGCAAAGTTACTTTTGATAGCAGCAAAAAAATTTGGCTTGAACTGAGAAGGCAAAATGAGAGAAGACAGCAGATGAAGGAGTCTATTTTGGCTGCTTTGTTTGAGGAAGGTTGTCTTAAATTTTTGGATGCCAAAACTGCGGGACATACTTGTTATATCTCGTGAAAGCTTTATTTTTCACATGAAGGAGAGGATGAAGGCCTAAAATGCAACTGAAATGTTACTGTGGTTTATAGGGTAGGATGAAACAGAGTGAAGTTTTGGGTACCTGTCAAATATTTTTAGCTCTATCCAATGGAAAAGATCACAAGATACCGATTTTTGGACTGGGAGTGTAGTGTGTGGAAACACATGGCCATGATGACAAAGCTGAAGAAGAAACTAAGAATACAGGAAGAGACAGATATACTGCAAACAGAGGAGGAGAAGATGTCAAAACAGAAACTGAGGCAAGCAATAAAGACAAAAGAAAATATATCATGATTTTCCTTTCTGCAAAAACAATTAGAACTGTCATAGACTTGGGACAGTTTACAGAGGAAAATGGTTTTTTTGAATGGAAGACTTGAGTGATATGTGGAACCCTCTAGTTCTAAAGCTGTCAATGGGCTGCAGTGATTCAAAGATGCTCATTCCACTGGTTATGCCAGGAATTTTATGGTGAAATCTCCTCAGCTTTTAATGGGAGTCCTGCTGACTGGTATCAGTGTCTTCCAGACAGCATCTGATAGTTCCAGAGCTTGTGGAAACAAGATATTTTATAGGACTGAGAGATACTTGTCTGGAATGCAAGTGCTGGTTCGTTAGTGCTGTGGTAGTTTCTTAATGAATTCTTCTTAATGGTGGAACAGACTTACTGTGAATTCCTTTTGGGTTTTGTGTAGAGTTGTATTTTAAAGGTTTGATTTTTTTTTTTAATTTTGATTTGGTTTTTAAAGGAAATTCCTATATAGAACTTACAGGACATTCTACATATTCCTAGGACCAAGTTCTGTTATGAATAGAGACTTGCAGAAAGATGCTGTGAGAAATGTTTCTGCTAATGGTATCTGTGTGTGAAGTTAAGGTTTCCCATAACTATATTGAAAACCTCATTGAGAACTATAGTATTTGGTATAAAATAAAATAGTCAATTCCTTGAAGAAACAACTTGAGTAATGAATTACTGTTTAATATTATTTTACTTTATGTAAAGAGAAGATGGTGCAGTCATACATGATTGCTTTCTTGAAACTCATTTCCCAGTTAGGATAAATTAGGTAAGATTTCTGCCTGTATAAGTAATTTTACTACCAGTGTTCTTTGAAATCTAAAATACTTTCAGTTTTAAAGATTTACTTTCTTTTTTAAATTCTTAGTTTCATCCTGTCTTTATCTGAGGTCTTTTGCAACACCTTATAACTATAGCAAGTCATATCTGATATGACTTTTTACTCTTCCTGTCTCTACTGCATAATTAGGTTGTTAGCTTAAAAGAATTTTACTTTTTTACTGAAAAAGTCTGGTCACTTTTTGGCTTGTAATTTTCTCAGCTAATGTGTTAAGGTCAGCATAAAGGTCAGTTATTCCTGGATGTTATAGCAGTCTGATCTTTTTACTAAATAATTACTGTGGGGAAAAACTGTAATGTTTGGTTTTTTAAGTACTGAAAAAATAATAAAAAAAAATAAAATTCAAGCCTGTTAAATTAAGGGGTCTCACATCAGTTCAACTTAACTTTCACTTCAACTGATTTATTTAAAAAAGCACATTTTGAGAATTTTAAGGGAATTATTTAATGAGGTCATGCTGATTGCACAGCTCAAGAAATTTGATGTCTGAGAAGCATGTACTTCAAAGTTCTAAAACTGACTTTCATCCCAAGCAGAAGAAGGAGTGGGATGGAGGTGGAAGGGATAATGAAGGAGAGGGCTACAGAACCGGGGAAAATGGAATTAAGAGTCAACAAAGAGCTGGTTAAGAAAGAAAAGTGGATTACTGAAAACTCAGCCCATTAATAAAAAAAAAGTCTAATATTAAAGTGGCTCAAAAGGTAAAACACTTTACAAAGAGCATTAAAACTTGCAGTACTTTAACTGCCAAGTACAAACAGAATATGGATAACTGTGCCTGTTGTTCACTGGCAATGTGATACGATCTCAATACCAAATGAACACCTGCTCAGTTCAATTAGAAGGTTGTGCTGCTGAAGAATAGCTAAGAAAAATGAAATAAAAAAAAAAAAATGAAGATAACAGCTGTGAAGTATAAGCACACAGACAGGTCAGGTACTAGCCACTCCTTCCCTGGTGCATAGAATTGCAAATCTGCCACCAGCAGGCAGAGCTTGTGATACCATACAGGGTGGGATGAAGCTCACCCGAAACTCTTCAAAGATGACTTGAATATGGAAGAGAAGCAAAGAACAGCTACTAAAAGTCAGAGAGGGTGGAGATTTTACTTTCTAGGAAAAAAAACAAAACAAAAAACAACCCAAAATCTATTATACAAGCCATTTTGGCTGCAGTTGAGATGGATTCAGACCAGCGTGTGTGATGCTTATGTGTTATCTAACCTATTTCTGTCAAAAACCTTGCAGCAGAAGAATGCATTAATAAAATGTTGACAGAACTGGGAGAAGAAATGTGCTGACATATGGTTATGCCACCTAGTTTGAAGACACAAGGAAGGTGATTTGGAGATTTATATTCTGAAGGTGTTACAGCTTCACCAGAACAGTACAGCTGAATATTGCAAACGTTTGACTTGTTCAGTAAAATGATGTTTGATTACTGATTATGTATGGTCTTATGAGACTAAAGAGCAGGAACGAAGAAGTTCAAAGGACAAGATTAATACAAACCTCATACACAGTGGTTTATTGTTGGCTGAAAAATAACATTTCTAACTCTTAGAACTGTGAAAACAAGGAGAGGTAAATGGGTTTCAAGAGGGAGCTTGTTAAGAGATTATACGTTGTTGTCACAAGCCACAATATAGCACTAAATTTGATTACCCAATTCCATCATTCCAGATGACAAAACCAACCACAGAATCACCAAATTACTTACAATAATGCATTCAATCAATTTTCTGTTCCCCAGTCCTTGCTTGTGCAGCTCCATTATTTACTTCTAGATTTACAGCGTAATAATGTTCAGTATGATGTAAAAAGGGTCTTTTAACTTCAGGTTGTTTCCAGTTGAAAAATATGGCATTGGTTTTTAATCCATCAGCCTATCTGGTTTATTAAAGTAGTCTCCAGTCATTTGCTCATAGAAGTACTTTGAACGGAATCTTTATTCTGCTTCCAAGAAAACCTACATTTTCTTAGAGACTTGACAGATTCTTAAGAATGTTCATACTCCTTCAGTAAGGTTATAGATAATGTGACTTTCTTTAGTACCTCTTTAGAAGCTTTTATATATATAAATCACAATAATAGATAATGAATAAAGTTTTTAATTTAATGCTGATTTGTAAGGAATTTTAATGTTAAATATTTCCTTGTAGTGTAAAAATGCCGGTTTGTTGCCCCCCTGCCCATTGGAGACCATTAGTAGTCCTTTGACATAAATATATAAGACTTAAAAACTATGCAGTACATCTTACTATTAAGTGTGAGAGATGGGGTTTAACTGACAGACTATATAGAGAACTTTGATTTTTCCAGTGCTGTTTTAGGTTGAAATTGTGAATAATTTACACCAAAGTGCAAGGCTTTTTGTTTATGTGTGGAGCTAGATACCAGTGAGATGGAGCTGCCTGAAATTTTGCTGCAAATAGGAGTGGTGGGGTAACACCACATGTTTCTGGTGTCCCATACCTTGGTAACAGGATGGAAATTTTAATTTATACCTACTTTCACACTTTTTGGTCTTAACTAACTGAAATAACCAAAGTACTGGATAGGCCAGTATAGCAAACTAGTGATTACATGGAAGTGCTTCTACACCTATGCAAATCAATGTTGCTCCAATGTGTGTTTCTCTGTCAAAATATTTATCTTTTTCTTCATGCAATTGTTGCAGAGAGTCATAGACAGTGTTTTTTAGAAAACCAAACTTATTTACTGGGATCTTAACACAGAGTAATGCTCTCAGGGGGAGTCAAATCTGTTGAACAGCTAGTTGCTGGCTAGATGGTAATGGGAAGCTCTACTGCAGGTCATTGCAGTAGCACCTCCATCTGGATGTGATGAGATTTCTGAGCCACTGCTCTGCGCAGCTCTGGCTGTCATCCTTGGTGATCACACAGCACAGGCATAATTCATTGCTATTGATTATCTTAACTGCATGCAAACCCCATTTCTAATGACTATTTATAAATGTCTTGCTGATTTATAATTTAATCAATCTTTCAGCACAAACTACTTAGATGAGTCTTTGGAGGAAAAGACTAGATTCTCCACCTAGGATATTAATCAACGTATCTCAGTTGCTGAGGCTAGATGCAGGAGGAGCTGCCTGAGGAAGATATCTAGGATTGTATGAACGTCCCACCTGCAGAGGGCCACAACAATCTGTCAGACTATCCTCTAAGCATCAGCTTTATCTCCCCGGATCATCTGCATGGCTGAGGTAGCTGTACTGGCTGGAGGTAACAGGTTAACTTGAAACTAGGTGATCGCCTGAAATTTCAATGGTGACAGAGCTGCACCCAGACCAGGTCAGGATCCGTGAGATCCATGGCTGGGCAGGGGCCTCACTGCAATACAGCTGGAGACCGGTGCTCCTATGGGGTTGCTTGGGTAGGGAACAGATGGCCATGGCTTGAAATCAGGCTCTTGGGTGAAAGTTGTAGGTAGAGGGTCCCAGGTGAAGGCAGATCAGAGCAAGTAAGGTCTATCATTGTACTGGTGGCCCTGAGATGGAGGTACCACAGACCTCTTAGACTGGACATCTGTCATATGGATGCCTGGGTTTGAGAAGTGCTGGAGTGACACTGAGAACTAAGTCATGACAATCCACATTAGAGTCTTGTGCTGCAGTTAATGATGGAATTTCTTCTCTTTGTGATTTATAACCTCCTTTATATACTTCTGCCTTTGTCATGGGTCTATTCTTAGCCTCCTTGCAATGAAAGCAATAAAAGGTAATGCAAAGCAATGTAAAAAAGTTTAATTCAGGATCTCAGACAGACAATAATGGCTTCTTCTGTTTGTTGCGTGCTACTCAGTTGTTCTTAAGCCCTTACCACTTTTTAGCAGAGCTGGTAATCATTGTTTTGATTATGCAACTGTCTTCTTGCTGTATTGTGGGTTTCATAATGTCCTATTAGTGCTCTGGTTAGCCAGCAGATCTGTCTTGCCACCAGCTGTAGGAAAATACTTTCAGAAGAGTGCATTCCCAGTGGAAGTTATTCAGATTTTAATGAGCAAGATGTTTTATGATCTTTACTAATAAAAATGAAACTGGAAGAGAACACCTTCTTGCCAGAATGTGTTCTTCTCCACATTGCCAGAATTTGAAGGCTGTGTGTAAACTGTTGTAATTTCAAGCATATTCTGTCAGAATAAGAATATTTATTATTCAGTTAAGTGTTGCACTATGACCATATAAATAGTAATAATATACTGTGTGCTGAGATGGGAAATCCCATCGTGTATAATAATTGCACCAACAGCATAGAATTTAAAGTGCCTTTTTAAACATTCACTGAAAAGTAGTTAGTGACTTCCTTGCTCAGGAACTCTTTTCAGGCAAGAGATCTAAACTATTTCAGATTCTTTACTTCTCTTCTTCAGCCCCTGAATTCCCAGGGGAATAACATATATTATGAACTGACTTCCTGCAGCTTGTGGGCTTACAAAAATCATTTTGGGTTGTTTTTTCTTCATGACAAAAGCTATGTGAAAGCACTCTCACTTAGAAATAACCTCAATAGTTAATATTTCTTTTAAAATGTGTTCCTGAGCTGACAATCTGAAAGAAATGCTAATGCAAAATTTAGCCTGGCTGTTGAAAACTACATCAAGCTAATAAATTAGAAAAACGATATTTGAGACAGGAATAGATTTCCTTTCTGCCTTGCCTTTCCCAAGCCCAAGGAAAACATATTAAAAGCAGTTCTAATGTATGTGCTAGGGTCATACTCCCATTTCTTTCTGAGCAGAGTTTGATTGATCTTGGTGTTGGAGCTGAGCCATGAGTCTGCCTTGCTACTTTGTCACAGTGTCTTGGAAAAAGCAAACTAGGATATGGGGGAATAGAGTTCTTTAAAGTTCTGCAGTTAACCTAGTAAAATGCCTTGCTATCTCCTCAAATCTTCGTTTTCTCTCATTCTAAAAAAAAAAAAAAAAAAGTGTATTCTCTCTCCTAGAAAGAAGTTTGAGCCTGCTATCAGTATTTTTCAGTAATATCTATTTATTATCCTTATTTGGACAAATAACGATGACCTGTTATTATCTGGAAGAGTTTTTGATGTTCTGTCTGAGCCAAGATTTTCAGTGTAAAACACTTTACAGCATCTAGTATATTGTATGATCAGGCTAGAACTGTTATCTATTTTAGTTTTTTACATTGTTGTCTTGAAGGTACCTTGTGTTTTCTAGTAAGTAAGAAAGCATTTGATATAGAGGATATAGAATGAGTGTAGTTGTGGTGAGGCTATTCACAGCAAATTGGATTATAGTGGAAATCGTCATAATCTTTCCCTAGGGGAAGAACAAGAGCAACAGTATATGCAGATAATGAAGTATATATTTTTTCACAGAGGAACTATTTGAGTGTTCCATATCCATAAGCACTCTAATGGTAGCCTAATAATTCTCTTTTACTTTTTCCTCCTCCATATGTTAACTTAACAGTGATAAAGAGAATCAAATTGCATACGAAATATAACATTTGGCCATAAGTCATTGATCAATGTTCAAAGTATAAAAATACTCAAAGATTGGGTAAGTAGCTGAAGGAATGTTGTGGTAACACTTGTGTTTGTTGTCTAGGTATACTTGTTAGATCTTGCTTTGATTTGGCTTAATTTTTCTGTGTATCCTTTCCTCAGTGATAGATTTTATTTTGATAATCCATATAGTTTTGTGTGATACAGTAATCTGTATTGTGTGTTCTGTTTGTGTGCGAAGGCTGATTTGATGTTGTAGTATGACATAGGAGGAATTGCATACTGTGCAGCAGGACATAAAGCCTTCATCCTGAGGACACCAGTGGTGTGGCCTAAAAGAGTTAGCCAAGAAATGTGTTTCCTTATTACTATGCTTGAACATGGGAGTGAGATGTATAAGATTCTAACTGTTTTGAGAACCGTCCTGATGTTTAGGTTTACCTCCAGCAGCAGAGCTAACCTAACACTAGAATTTATTCCTGGTTTTAGTGTAAGTGCTCGTCTGCAGAAATCCCTAGTATTTTGTTGAGCTTTTTTAACAATTGCATAGATATACTGTGTTATTCCAGAATGATATGAAAAGAGACTTGTATTCCTACTACAGTTTGTTTGCAAGAAATCAGACTTAAGGAAATATAACAGTTTGGAGAACCTAATGTTGCAGTAAGTTGATACACACTGTCAGACATTTTTCAGAATCACATCTAACAATATACTTCAGTATGGTGACTCTGGGAACTTAATTTCTTTCACATGAATTATTACATCTTCACTGTAGCATTGAGTGTTGAATAAAACTTGTAATCAAAACTAGTAGTTTGCCCCACATTCATTTTTTCTAAGGACTCCTCTGAGTTGGAAAGAGTGCGACAGAACTCTGGAGTGGGTGTTTTATTGTGTCAGCTCCTGCTTTGATCCTGTGCAGCAGAGCACACTGCTCTGCAGGTGGAAGTGTTGTAGTCAGAAACTCGCTTCTTTGATTTAGAAATCTTCTTCAGATGATGTAAAGATGGTTCCAACTGATTACAAGTATGTTAGTCTCTGTGTTTCTGCAATGATATTCATCAAAATATCCCTTTCCAGGAAATAAACCAACTTCATCTTTTTCACTTAAAATGTTTGGTTTCTGAGAATGTATATGTTTGAAAATCACTTTCTTTTACTATCATGATCATGTCTGAGTATAATTCTAAAGAGTAAGGTGATTAGACAGGTGGTTGTGTACTTGAATGCTTTAATGGCACTCTTCACGTTGACCATCTGTTAACACTTGGGGAAGAAAAATGTGCAATATATTCCATAGTGGTCCATAGATTACACAGGATTAGATCTATCTTATGGACTTTATAGCATCAGTCAGGACACATCTGCTGACATTACTGAATTACTGAAGGCAGAGTTATATTGATTGCTTGCTTGAAATGGAAACTCTCTTCCTAATGGAAGTCTTTTAACAGAGGGAGCTCCTGTTCACATGAAAACAGAGCAGACATGGGAAGAGAGAAGAAGGAAGGAGTACTGGTGTTTTTCTTCTCTGCTTAAGGTTGAAGCTGATAATAATGGAATGTCCCAGAAACTGAAGAGAGAAGACTGTTCTAGATAGAAAAGTCACGAAATGATGAAGAAACTGCTGCTCATGGGATTAGGACAGGAGAGAGGAACATGTAATGTAGAAGAAAAATCCAAATTTTCAGGCTAAGTAAGGAGGAAGGAAATTAACTAAAGAAGAAATGGCCTAATTTATAGAAATAACAGCTAGATGCCTCTCTGGAGACGAAAAAAATATGAACAGCAGATGTCTTGGAGGATCTCTGAAGACCCAGTGCTCAAGAATTCTTTGGGAAATTGACAGCTACCTCTGAGTTAGTATCAAACAGTAGAGAAATAGGTATTTATGGTATTAGGCATCATTTGATCAAACATAGATAATTTATGATGAGACCAGTTGTACCCTTCAAGCACATATTTTTCTCTGCTGCTTTTTAAGGTAGGAATTCTTTTAATTCTAGGAGTCTAACTCCTTTCAGCAATTGTACATCCCCAAAGAGTGAATCTAGAGTGAGGATGGAGGGGAGAATCTAAAATACTGGCCATTATGGAAGGAGAGATAGTACTGAGGAAGGTGGGGACCTAACTGTTGTCCTGGTGGTTTAAAGTCCTCATATTTGAACACGCTCATTCCCATTAAAGAACAACAGAAGCTGTTTGTGTCCTGAAAATGTATGAGAGAAGCCTACCAAAGCAAGTGTGCTTCAACTTAGCTGGGTCTAACCAAAGGAAATGTAAGACTAGATATTTTTTGTTCTCAAGTTCACATTTGAAGGCTGTATGTGTGTGTGTATGTATGTGAGTGCATGTGTCTCTAGTAGAGAAGAAATCTGCCAGGCATATGATTGTTCGGGACAGATTATGTTTTACCCTTCTCTGAAGACCTAGTGCCTTTTACCCTGAATATTGTGGAAGGAGAGGTGGTAAAAATATCTTGATTGTCCAAATCAAGGATTTCTTCAGATCATTTTGTGGCTCCTCTCCAGTTCAATTACTGCCCCTTCCTGCAGAAGCCAAAACCCAGGGGCTGAGAATTCATTTGGACTTGAGTCCTGCCTCAATATGGAATCAGAAGAAAAAAACCTGAATGTGCACCTGTACGTGCACCTGGTTCAGGGGGTCATTTTCAACTTAGTCAAAGCAACTTGAATAGTTAACTGTGTGTGCCAGGAATGTCATAAGAGACATGAAATTAAGGGAAAGTCCAAAGGTTATGTCTTTTATTTTTCAGGCTGAAATATCAAACCCACTGTAAGATTTCAGCAAAACTGTATACTTACTGTGAGTTAAGGTGGATAAAAAGGTGTTGATTCAAATGTTTTTTTCTTTTACCACTCTTAACTTTTTAATACTTCTTTGAAATATTACAGGGTTTGTGAACGCAGTATGGCATAAATGACTTCCCAAAGGGATTACAGTAGGTTTTCATCTGGCACAAGAAAGCTTGATATTCCACAGAGACTGCACCAAAGTCAGGGCCATTACTTAACAAGGTCTGCTGAGCAAGATGAGAGTCTCATCAAAGCAAAAACTGAATCAGTGGTTCAAGATCTAGCTGAATAGGAAGAGGCCTGATTCTTGAGATGAAGAAAGGAACATAAATGCTACAAAGGGATATGGAAGGCACATAAAGTTAGTTCTTTTAATTTAAACACTTATCATTAGTCTAGTACTCTGCAGGCATTCCCAGGTCATAAGCAGGCTGTATAAATGCACTAGAGGCTCAAAATTAGCTTTAAGAAACTTCTACAAATATGTGACAGAGATTGTGCTCTGGCATATTGAGCTTATCCTCAGTGTATTAATCTCTCTAAGATCTTGGTCAAATAATTTGTTTCATATAAATTAAGCAGTAAGGGGAGGGTTTTTTCCTTGCACAGCACTTTTTTGGATTTTGAAGGTCTCAGATAGATCAGAGGACATTTTGAGTAGTGAAAGTTATGACATTTGTTGACCTGTTAGGTTCTTCAAGGTAACTTAGTGATCAGTGATCAGCAAAATCCAGTAATATCACAGCTATGGTTAACAGCTCACAAACAAATGGGCGCCTGAGATGACAGAGAAAAGGTGTTAAGTCTGAACGACTTCCTAATCAGCAATAATGGCTTGTGGTTTCACAATGATAACTGCATTTGTTTTAAATAGAGATGAAATTCTGCAACTGTTTCTCTGGTAAAAATAAGCAAGTTAAAGATATACCAGTATTCTTCCCCAAAATCTTAAACCCCTCATCCTTCCCCTGCCCCAAACCACACTACACTGAATATTTTTTATCCATTTTCTTCTCTCTTCTGCTTTTCTCTCTTGAATCTTTGTCAAATTTCAGCTTGTTCTTGTCAGCTCTTAAATAATCTGAAGCCCACCTTGCCAGTCCCTGAACTAAGAGCCTGACATCATTCTGGGTCTGCAGTTAATGCTGTTGCCTTTTTTGTTAAGGTTACTGAACAGTCATCTGGTGGTGTGTAGCAGGTAGCCAGAGATTCAGTAGATCAATTTTAGACCTTCATCTATAGATCTGTTGCCCTCACTGTTGTCCGAATCCCCTCACAGATACTGGTGGGATTCTTCTCCTGGATGGCACCTTCATAATACATTTTGACTAGCAGCTGTTATCATAGGGAACCAAAACCAGTCAGAAACCTTCTTGTTAACTGCAGAAGACTATCCATGTACCAATGGCTCTGTATTTTCTTCCCACAGTAGGAAGTCTGTTTTGTAGTAGAATACATAATAGATCAAATAAGACTCTGATAGACTTCTATCCTGCAATTCCATGAATTTAAAGTGACTGTGTAGGAGTTCTGCTAGCTCTTCCACTGGGCATATTAGTCATGTAGTGAACTGTCACTGCTTCAGACATTAGGTCAGTGGCCTTATCAGGTGGCAATAATGACTGTCTTAAAGGAGTATATATAGAAATGTTTGTGAGCTTGCCAAGTGTAGGTACATTGCTAGTGTGATCTTAGCATTATAGTGAGGTGAAACCCCAGTGCATGGTCCTCCCACAAGCCACTTTTCCTTTATCTTTCATTTCACTGGAAAAATAATAATGGAATAATAGTCTGCTCAGATAAGGTGTGAGGTCTGGAAGACAAATGACCAGCACCACAGAGAGTGTCGTTACACATGCTACTTGGTCTAGCAGGGAAACCTCATTATGGTCAGCTAGACCATAGAAGGGTAGCACAGCATTTAGCATTCATTGCACATGTGCTATAGTTAGCTAATTCTAATTGCATTGCAGGAGAAGACATGGTAACTTTATTTGGCAATAGAAAGAGACATTTTGCACACTGCTGTGTTTAATACTCCAAAGTCTGAAGTGCGGATGAACAAAAACTTTATTTCTGTCTAATACATTAATATTTTATGTAGTATTGTAGCTTTAGAGATTGCAAAGTACTTTTCAGACTAATGAAGCTAAGATTCCAGGGGAGGGGTGAGGGTTGGATTCTTTCCTCCTGCTGCCCCTTCCCACTGGGGAAATTGCTGGTTGTATTAATTCTGCCAAAGAAAAAGACCTTTCTCACTTGAGACAAAGAAACTAGGAAAAGGAAGTATATACATGTAATTCTAGCTTTTCAGAAGGAAAAAGGGCTAAAAAGCTAATCTGCTTTCTACATGTTTACAATATTTGTGGTTTATCACTTCAATTGATGCTCAAAATAAAGACAGTAGACAGGGTTATCTAAAGTTTATCTAGGAGTTTGAATTCAGTGCAATTAGAAAGACCATCAGTATTAAGCTCCCTTAAATCCAGTTCTGTCCTCCTTAGGTTGAGAGTCCTTGTAGAATAAATCCATCAATGCAAGATTGAGTAGCTTTCAGTAGGCGTGTGTACATAAATATTTAAAAGTAAAATGGATCAAATGAATGACAAAAAGTTCCTAGAATGGATACATGTGCCCAAAACAAGAAAGTCGTAGCAGAACAGATTATTTAATACCTTCTTGAAAAGCCTGTTCATAAGCTAACTAAATAATTTCTTTAATCAAGTCAGGTAAAGCACCACAGGTTAAACAAAATAACCTGCACTATTGTGACATGAAGAACCCAGGAAAAGTGATCTCATGACAGGGCTGTGCTGATGCTGTGACTTCTGCATTACAGCCATCACGTCTCCAGAATCAGAGTCATGATGAAAATACATGGATCTGACATTGCTCTAGTGACTGGCCATTTAACCTAAGGAACAAAAGAGTGAACGGGCCATAGAAGGACAAGTATTCCAGCACTACAAATCTGAGATAAATATCTAAGTTTTCAAATCCTGTTTAATCAGATTATCAGAAATTCAGACTTTATAGTCATGGCTTTATAGACATTAGAGTACAGTGTCCTACATTCAAAGGGCATTGGTTAACTAACTGCCCATAATTTTGTTCATAGGTCCCGGATGTTGCTTGTTACAAGCTAATTGAATGGCTCTGGATAACTTCTACTTGTGTTGATTTATGTTGACATCTCCCCAAGTTTAATTACCTTGAAGACCTGTGGTCTTTACCATTATCATAGAAGAGGAAGCTGCTTAAGTGGCATGCCTGTCATCAGATCCAAGCCATTTATAAAAGCCTCTAAATGTTTGATCTATGCTAATAATCTAGATACTTTGTAGAGCCAGTTGACAGAAGAGATTAATTTCCCTCAAGATATCCCTTTTAGACTCCTGTGGTAGGTATTTACAAGGAAACATTTATGCAAACCTTTTTCTTTCTTAATTGACTAAGAGGCATATAGGTGCTAAAATTCTCAGGCAGCTGAAATGAATTCATTCTTTGCTACTACTGTTGCTGCAGAATGCTGTGGAAATCTAGGAGGGTTATTTCTAAGTGCAGAATTTGCAGCTACAAGTAATCACTAAATATTCTCAGTAATCTCTCTGAAAAGATCTTTTACTTTGAGAAGATGGCCTAAATACTTGAAGGCATAAAATATGAAACGCTTTGTATGCTTTTCAAGGTTAGAAAGTACTTCAGATGGTTGTGATACTAAATGTGTTGCCATCTCTCAGTCTTGGCCAGTAAGCATTTTAACTCATGCAGACTTCTTTTGTAAGCCAGAAGAAATGATGTTATGGTTTAAGATGAACAGTAATACCTTCATGTTTGAATTAATGTTTAATTGTAAGATAACAGTAAATTTTGGAGTTTGTTTAACCTTAAGCATTTAGAAGTACTATAAGAGACCATGAATGAAAGCACCAGTAAATAATGAATTAATCTAATTGAAAAGAAGAGCATACTCAATGGCCGTATATGTTATTGGAAAACTATAAATCTAAAAGAACTGGGTAGAAAACATGATGAGAAATTCAAGCTGAATTCCTGAAATTCCAAGGGAGACCATGTGTAATACGAGTAGTGTTTCTTCCTTAAAATAGATCATTCTATTAATAGAAGCCTGAAGTGATGCATCCACACTGAAATGCTTTGGCTTGACATCAAATGTAGTTTGACATTTGGAAATACATCTCAAAATTATGGTAATGTTTAGATTTAGAATGCATTAGAAATTCTTTTCACTGGGATGCCTCAGATGCTTTTTTACTTGTTGCCTAGGAATACAGAAAAGGTAGTATTATGAATAATAAGCAAGGTTTTATACTAAGGTCTTCCTTGTTTTCTTTTTACCAAGGATATAAAAATGTATTGTGAGACAGCAGACTCCTACAGAACACATTTAATTAATTAATGTGTAAAATCACCTACTACTTTATATTCAGATGAATACAAGTATGCATCTGAAAGTGTAAACACAGCTGTGTCTGGCTCTTTCCAAAGAGATTACCTAAGAATTTTGCAGTGCAAATGATGGATGGTTTCCTCTGCAAACAAAAGTGTGTTTTTCACTTTTTTCATTTCTCATTGACCTCTCCTAAAATACTCTTGAAAATATTAGTTTCAGCTCTGTTACAGTGCTGTCAACTACAAAAGCATTTTACTACACAACTTAGAACTCCTGAGCCTTGAGTGACATACACTGCTTCTACCTTTTTTCCCATTGCTCTTTGTAATCAGGATATTTGTGCATCTATAATGTTTTTGTTTAGTAACAGAGGGAAATGTTCCCTTTTTTTTTTCAGGGATATTGCAAACAAGTGTTCCAACTGTGTGGTTTTTTACTTTAATTTTTGACATGTGAGCCAAACATTTTGTGTGGTGAGTGTGATGCTATCCATCAAAGGCATGGATTGGTGAAGACAGCCTTCAGGATGTTATATTGTGACTGTGATCAGTGCATTTAGATTTATTTACTTACTTATATAATGTAACTTTTTCATCACCAGGGACTTGATTAAATAGAATAAATAATTGATTTTTTCTTCTGTTCTGTGGACTTAACAATGAGCAGTGAGATGAAATACACAGAGCACTCTGCCAAATGCAGGGTTGAGAATGAAGATTAAATGAAGAGTACAAATGCCATGGCTTGTTTAATTGCTTATTATGACAGTCATTGTCTGGGACTGCCAAGCAAAAGAGGTTGCATTCTGCTTCTCTCCTGTGCATCTGATATAACTATGAAGGGAGAATTTTGGGTCTGAGAATAGTCACGGAATCTTTATTGCAGTCTCAATAAAATTACTGGAAAATGCCTATTAACAGAAACCTTTCTTAGTGGCATGTACACTAGCATGCCAGACAAGACTTCTCTTGTTGAGGTTTGACACAAATTCAGAGCTATTTTAGGAAATGTACTGAAAACTCTAGGCTATACCATCTTTTGGTCCTGCCAGGAAAATACTGTAGATCAAAGTATGAGTGAGGGGACAGGTTCTTTGCCATGATGCCCACCATCTCCTGTGTTGTCACTTTGTTGTCCATAAGGCTAGAAATACTCCCTTTCCTTTCTCCGTTTTCTTCCTATATGAACATGTAGCAGCAGAGGATTAGGATGATGAGAGGAAATCTTGTCAAATGAGAGCCTTGTAGAGACTTGTCACTACAGTTTTGGGGGTATCAAAGAGTCACTCGGACACCTGTTTCTTTCAGAATTACTGTTGTTCCCTGCTTGCCAGGAATGTATCTTCTTCAGTGGTAGGTGCCTCTGCATGTCTGTTGGGCAATCCAGGTCACTCTACAAAATTAGTGTGATATAAGGGAGAGTAAAGAGAAGATAATCTAGAATCATACTTGATACTGTCTTGTTTGTGCCTTTGTCCAGAAATCTTCATTGTATCAAGAATCTCTAACCAGAAGAATTAGGATTAAATGAAGGCTATTTTCCTTTAGCACCAGTGGACTTTGAATGTTACTAATGCTGTGTGTGTATTATACAACACACTTACTTACACAGTCTGTGGAGGCAGTGCTACGTGCCATTCTCTAAGCACTGTAATGGGTAATACCACATTAGTTAAATTCAGTTTAAGTTTGATTGAGTTGTTAATTTCCACGTTAGTAAGAGTCTGTTTTTCTAATGTATTCTTTGATTGATGAGACTTCTAGCCTTGCAAGACACTGACAGTTACTAAATTGCTTCCTATATTTTTATTTTCAGAGAATATAAATCTTGTCAAACCTGGGATTATTATAACTGGACTCCCTATATTTTCTCTACTCCCTGGCTGAAGTGCCAGCTGCAAAAAAAGGCTGCCTGAAAATACAGCCTCTAGACTTTTCTGTTGATTGCAAGGGTAAAACTGGATTATGTCACTCTCATTTTGTCAGCTCAGTTTTTCACTTTTGTCTTTCATATTTAATCTTCACCATCCGTTTTCTTTGTTCTGAATTTCTTCAATTTGAAATAATCTCATTAGGAGCCAGATCATAGATTAATAAGACATTCTCTCATGCTTATTTCTACCTATTAAACAATCATTTGAAGTTAAAGGATAAAGTATAGGTCCCTTGGAAAATGCCCATGCATGCAGCCAGTTAGTTGTCAATCATTTATTATCCCATGTAAGTCTCCCCAAAGACCCCTGTGGTAATCACAAAACCTTAGAGAAATTGACAGTATGAAAGTGATTGACACAAATCTCATTTTGGTAAGCTCTTTATGCTGAATAATTAGACCTGTTTGCTTTTTGCAGGCTTTATATTCACTTTATTTGTAGGATTGCTACAAAGCATCCTCAGTGTCCAGGAAAGTAAAAGTGGTTCTGAGAGATTCAATTCCTGAGAAGACTGGAGAAAGATATATTTATTTTTTTTAATGATGTTTTTCCTTTCTTCTTACTTTTAGAGGTAAATTAATGTAAATGATGTCTGATGAAAATGGAAGTCTATGCCATAGCTTAGTAGTCTGCCAGCAGATTGATTACTCATATTTGTTTTTGAAGGTTGAGTACTGATAATTATTGGAATGTAATGGCCATAGTGTTCTCTTGCAGAAATGACCAGTGGCCATAATTTGGCTGTGAAATATCTAGCTTATGCTTGTGGCATCAAAATGTCTGAGAACTTCATTGATTAAAACCAGTGATGCTTTAAAAGACTGAGACAAAGAGCTCTGGTTTATTTCCATTAAAAAACAAACAAGCAAGTACACAAGATTTTAATTAAATATCGATGTACTATTTAAATTGTTTTCTTGTCTGAATTTGAAATCAAGACATTGAAAAAGATTGCACCTCCAAAACTAAATTGTATATATTAGAACCTGAAAGTATGACAGAAATCTGTGTGTAATATAGCAAATAGAGCTGTTTTCAGAGTATTGCTTTCCCAGACACTGTTACTTTAAATTATAACGTTTTTTGCAAATCCATTTATTAGATTAGGATTAGGCTGATATTTATTTTTAATTCCATTTCTCGGGTATTACAAATGCAATGTGAAAGAACAGTTCTTGATTTGGGCTAAAATATAAACATGACAGTGAGACTGGGAATCTGATCATATACTCTTCAGAGTCTGGAGGGACTGAAGACCCTCACTTTTCTGATTCTAGTAAGCCCACAGGCCTTAATAGATGAAATATTAGCTGTGAATCAATATCTTTGCAGGGAAACAAGAGGGAAAGGATAAGGAATAGTAATGCACACAAGTAAAACTGCCACAGAATTATATTTCTTGCTGGTGCCTGAAGGACACTCCTTATTGATCAATTTCAGAATTTAAACTGTCTGAGATGG
Source organism: Anabacerthia variegaticeps (assembly GCA_035583185.1). NCBI lineage: Eukaryota > Metazoa > Chordata > Aves > Passeriformes > Furnariidae > Anabacerthia > Anabacerthia variegaticeps. The sequence goes on along the minus strand of JAWWEW010000001.1, from coordinate 85,312,877 downwards.
TTAAAATCTCAGCCAATATTCTACAACTACATGAAGCAATATTGCTAGGGACAATTCCCATGAAGTATTTACAATTTTATCAAACACTTGTAATATTCTTCCTTTTTTTTTCTAATGAAAATACATTCTGATAGGAACTTCATATAAAAATATTCTCACTGGCAAAGATTGCTTGAGCACTTCAAAGGTGGAAAAACATCAGACTTTATATATATTTGTTACATTTTTGTCTTCACTGAATGAAAATCAGTTTTTATATTCGATAGAGTTGTACTGCCATTTCAGATTAACTCTTCAAACACAAATTCCTAGTCACTCTATTGTATTAGGCATTACTGAACAGGTTCCTGTTTTAACTACAAATTTCATAATAATTTTTTTCTTATTTTATTTTTTAAAATTCTGTTTAAATAATGAGGAATGATAAATATGAGCAGTTCCCAGCCCAGCATCCAACCAACTATTTGGCCACATTTATGAATATTTTTTGTGTATTGAATAGTATAGTGTTGAAATAAGAGAATCTGTCTGATCAGCCTAGTCCTTATCAGCAGGTGAAATAATCCTTCAAAATAGAGCAATGCACATTAAAATGGCAAAAAGATAAACTAGGACAATACAATATTAGAAAGGAATAGAAAAAGGAGCTTTGTCGAGGGAAATTTAGGATAGTTTGAAGGTGAACCTGTCACAGAGAAACCACTGGAGAATCAGTAATTGACCCATAGTTAATGGTTTGCATGTTATAAATAACATTTTATAGAGGGTTAATCCTCATATTTTCACGGTCTAGTGGCTATTTCTGATGGCTTTAAGCTACATTTGAGTATGGACTCTGGAGAAGAAAATTTACCAGCTAACAGTGTGGTTTTGTTTTATTAGCTGGGGATTTTGGTTAAAAGAGATCATCCAATTTTGTGATGACTTGGGGTAGTGGGTTCTGGCCAATTTATTCAGCACAGTTAAGGATGTGAAACTGTTGAATTTTTTAAATGTTCTGTTATTCACCCACCAGCCAACACAGTATTCACCGTGTACCATCTACCCTGTCAGAAAGAAGACAGGGAACTTGTTAGAGAAGTTAATTCTGAACGACTTCAGTCTCTAAAGGCCATGAGGGTGTCTGAAATGAGACACCATCTGTTCAGCTGAGGTGGTTTCTAAGCCAGGCTGTGACTCTGTGCTGTAAAGACCTGGTCAGTCTGAATTATGACTCTTATCATCCCATGGGCTTGGGTGTCCTTTTGAAAGCTACTAGGATTTAGGCAGAAGACTATTATTTGCTCCAGTTCTGGCCTACCGAGGGCACAGTAGATATATATAATCAGACTTTAAAAGCTTGGAAACATTCCCAAGCTCCCAAATTTACATCCTGCTTGATTTAAATATTGGGGAACAAGTTTTTCCCTATTAAGACCCAAGTCAAAGAAGAACTGAGTGGCGAAGAGGTTGTATGGCCCATTTGGGGAGTTTTGACTGTGGTAAAAAAAACTGTGGAAAAAATATAATTGAGTGACAGTTTGGCTGAAATGAAGAAAAATAAAGAATCAAGGGAGACTTCTTGTTCCAGAAAAGAAGAAAAGGGTACCTTAACTGATGGAAATGTGTGAAGCATTTTAGCATGTTACAAAAGAACATGAGAGAAACTGAAATAAGGGATGAAACATATGTTCTGCTCCTTTGACTAAATTGAAGCCATTCTTGTGCTGCTTGTAGTACCAAGTGATTACTTTCACACTTCTGGTGAAGATTTTTAATTGTCTGTGCACCATATATGTGACAGGCTGTGTTTCATTGTGTTTGCTTGCAAATATAAGGAGGGAAATATGCTAGCACTTCAGAATTTTCACAGTTCTTGCAGGAATTCCCATTCATTTACTGAAAATTCAGTGTAGTCCATAAAAGTGCTGCTCACTTGCTCCCCTTCTTCCTTCCATACAAGTCTTTATCCTAAACTTCTTGACAGGTTTGAAAGTCTGTCTGGGCAAGACAGTCACAGGAAACTTGAGTGCTTTGGTGAAAAATCACATTTTCAGATGTGAGTGGTGCCTCAGTATGCTCATCAGCATAAGTCTATGTGTGAATGTGGTAGAGTTCTTTTGCAGGAAATCTTTTTTTTTTTTTTTTTTTTAATGGGGAGTTTCTAGGTGTCTGTCATATTAAGTGCAAATTTGGTACAGGTTAAGTGTATTAGCTCAAAATTTTATTGTGTGAAGGAGATGATACTGTTAATCTTTTAGAGGTATTTTCTGTTCCATTTTTGCTACAGTATGTTGTAAAATTTTTTGTGTTTTAAAGTAACATGTGACAGACTACTATTCAAACACAACAGTAAAGTTTCAGGAAGTGTGATGTAGGAATTTGCCAGTACAATCCTGTGTTCATAGTGGGAGATGTATTCAATGTATTGGATTTTTTCAGTGGTGTGTCTGAGGGGATTGGCAAATTAACTTTTTGTGACATTAAGCTGAAGATTAAGAGCCTTCCTTGCACAGTGATACTACCAGCTACTCCCTGTCACTGAGGAAAACATCCTGAACTTACAGAGTTTGAAGATATGCACTTGTTTAAATACTTGTGCACCTTTTCAGAGTAGTGATGTTTCTAAAGGTAGTCAACAGAAATGTGTTTATAAACTTCCAGGTGTTTTTTTTTTCTCTGCATATATCCTAGGCTCTGTCTCTTCCTCTCTGAAAATACATGATCTTCTTTCTCTAGATAACAGAAAATGAGATGGTAGGATATAGTAACTAAACTAATCAATATAATTTCAATATAATTTTCAGTTAAAAAAAGTTTGTAATTAAATTAGAGACATTAATTACTTATGACTTTCTGACATTGGCTGACAACAATCTGCAATACAAAATCTCAGGTAATTGCTATAATTTGTAGCAATGAAGTGTTTCCATGTTTGGGATATCATCTTCAAATTTTTCTAACTTTCAGATTCTAAGAAGCTGAAAAGAAGCTCAAAGGAAGAATTTTTAAAAAAAAAATATAAAAAACATCTATTAAGCTCTACAAACGATTTATCTAACCCCTCACATAAATAAAGAATAAATTTTTTCCACAGAGAAAAGATGTTGACCACTTAGTTGATCTGGTAAAAAAGAAAAATCAAACCCAACCACTCCTACCCCAGCCCATTTATGATTGAGTGTATAAGTAAATGTCTTAATGAGGACTTTTTCCTTTAATTCCAGTTTCAGTCTCTCCTTTTTCTCATTGACATGTCTATCTAAAAGAAGAATTCTTTGGACTTCATTTTCTTGTCACAAGTTCACATAAAATAAAAAGAAAGAGTGTATTTCAGATTGGCTGGAGGGGTAGTGTTTCTTTTCCCCTCCCAGTGTGAGATATACCAGTGTCACTCAAATGTGTTTAATGACATTAATGGTGTTAAACTTTCTGGAAACTTTTACTAACTGCTGTTCTTCATTGCTGTAATTTTAAGTCCTCTTTGGTATATCAGGTGACTAAACTCAGTATCTGTGACAAATGTCAAGAGCAAGAATAATTGCATTGCAAGAAGAAATCAAATTTGAAATAGAGTTGCTTTAGAATCTCAAAATACAGATCTAGAATTGAAAATTACAGAAGATTTGAAAACTGTTCAGCCTGTTTATTGAGAAAACTAAAATTCTTTCATAATTTTGGGAATGTTCCTGCATAACTCATTTAATTGTATTTTGTTCAGTGCTGACTTTTCACACTTGGTAGTTTAAAAGATTTTTTCAAAACTTCAGCTTCTTGTTTGGCATAATTGAAACTTAGGAAATATGTGTTTAATATTAGTAGGTGATACATCCAGCAGCATCGATGATAGCTAAAACTGAAGGAAAATTCTTTATGATATAAATAAGGGTTTAGGAGCTTTGGTAGTTGAAAGTTGTGAAAGGGGATGACTTGGAATTTTTTGTTGTCCAGAGACTGACTGTGCTTTGTTTATCTGTTTTTCCTCTTCCCCCAAATGGGTGCTTACAAGAAGACAATGTTCCAGAACTACAGCTTTGACCATTGAACAAGACATTCAATGTCTGCGCCCTTGTGATCTGGAATAAAACTTTCATATGCTTTCCTTTATCACTGAAAGTCAGTTATGAATATATTAATTGCAACAGGATTACACTGCTTTTGTGCCCCGACAGTTTTCTGGCAGACAAGAATACAACATGAGAGAGGTTTCTTTCATAATCTTTCTCTACATGTCTCTCCCTCATTATAGTCCTTATATAGTTTGTCTTTTTTTCTTCTCATGTTAGACTTACATACTTGGACTTGTTCTTCAATGCAGTCATTCCTTGGCAAAAATCTGCTTATTTCTCAATGCATCATCATTTCAGATTTCCTTGTCCTAGGACATGATGAAATTCAAAGAAAGCTGTCCAATTTTTAGAAGAATTCTTCTGAATTTTGTCATGTTAAGCAGCAGAAAAAATGCAAGAACGTAGCAACTGAAGAGTGACTAAGAGATGAACATAACTTCTAAGGCATCATTACAACTGAAGTCACAGATCCTTGTTCTGCTGGTAGAAAAGAAGGAATCTGCCTCTGAGGGATGGTTTTGATCTTCAGATCAGGGACAGTGCTTGTTATTACTGATAAAAACTGTCTGGGCAGCTGACATGACCCAGCAGTAGGCCCTTTACTGCCTGAAGAAAAAGCCTGTGAAATCCTGTATGATTCTTGACCTGTGAGTCCTGTGTGTGTCTGTGGAGAAATCCTATTTCTGATTCATTAGAAATGTTGTAGGAATGCTTCTCCCTTTCTTGCCATGAAAAGTGAAATGGGCACACAATTACTACAGCAAATTAATATCTATATCTGTTGCTACAATCATCAAAAAGATGCTCTAGCTGCACTTGAGGGCACAAAGAAATTTGTGATGGAGGGAAGTTGAGTTCTTTCGTACTCTTCTGCTCTGCAGTGACTGGCCTGCAGCTGAATATGATGACTTGCACTGTGGTGCTAGTATTTTTCACCACAGAGAGGCTTGTTCCTCCCTCAAAGTGCCCTTACTGTGAGCTAGTGCTGCTGGTAATCAGCTCTCCACAGTAGGTATTTGTTCATTGACTTTTATCCCAGCCCTCTGCATAAGACAGCATGGTTAGTTCAGTCACAACAGGGACATACAAAGAAAATAATAAAACATGGCACAAAAATGGGAGAAGTATTGAGGTTATTAAAAATGGACTTTAATTGTGTTATGTAAATAAAAGTGAATCTTAGTTAAAAACTGACCATGGAAAATAATTAGTATAATTTTTGTGATTTTTTTGTGCTGTAGTTTGGATTATTTTAAGTCTGATTTTTTTTTTTTTAAATCAAAATATTCTATGGATCTAGGGGTATAATCCTGGTCAGAAAAATCCTTCATGGTTTTCTAGTGGCAGTTCTGGTATTGTGGTAGATTGACAAAAGTACAGACATACCATTCTTTAATTATAAAACTTCAAGACCTCCTAATTCTCCCAGGATTGTAATCAGGAGCTGTTGTAATCAATTTCTGTTGTTCTTGTAATGATACATGGGATTTTAATTTAAATTGGAAACTTGTCTCTCCAATCACTTGAAAGAGAAGCTGGCAACGTAGTCAATTAAATTCAGATTTCTGTAAATTATTTTTATTGCTCATCATTCATACGATAGCACCTTGATATGCATAGGCAATATCCTGCTAAGCTTCGGAGATGTGGATTTTAATCACTGCAAGTAGCCAAGGAATGTAATGACTTAATGACAAGTTCACCCATTTTAATGGAAATTGTGTGCTAATTAATTAGTAAAGGTAGTTTGTCAGCTTTTTAAGAAACATTGATAACTAGGCTGCATTTCTCCTTTGGGAATGTGAATAATTGACTAAGTTTAGCTAACATATCAGTTGAATTGGGGGAAGTGGAAAGATTGATGCAGATTAACAAAATCCTATGATTTTTCGTTTTAATAAAACCTCAGAGTTTTATGTTCCGTTGAACTAAAAAAGAAAAGCTTCATTTAGTCAAATCAAAAATATTTAATTTCAGGTAGTAATTTAAAAACAGGAGTGCACTAATGGGAAGCAAAAGCCTATGTTTACTGTGCTGTTGGAGAGCAGGAACCCACCTTCCTGTACCCTTTGTCCAGTAACTGATGAGGTTAGAGGTAAGTCAAACTGTAGCTCTTCCATGAAAAAATTGATTCACATTTGGAACTGTCACTTCTACAGTTGTGTTCATATCTATAGTTTTATTACCAGAATACAGTAGATACTGGAAAAATTCCCTTTACTCTGCTTAGTTTTTATGGAAAAGTTTACTTTGAATGTTTTTCTTTTGTCATGTGCTTGGTTCCAGCATATCCCAGAATACCACTTTCTGTCTTGGCTAAGGTGTCATTTTCTGTCTGAAGTTATTCTTTCTCTCAGACTCACAGAATGGTTTGGGTTGGAAGGGACTTTCAAAGGTCATCTAGTTCCAAACCCCCTGCCATAGGCAGTGTGAGAATGGATATGCATGCAGGTAAACCCAGACAGCCAAACCATGGCTAAGGTATTAAGGAAAAGTTTATTGCAAAGCCCAAAACTCTAAAACATACTGCACAATCACAGTGGGCAGGAAAGAGCGTGGAGAGTCTGTTCCCTGGGTGCTTTTAGATCAACACCTTTCCCATGCACCTAACTTCAGAGCTGTATTCCCCCCTACACTTTATTGTCTCCTTGGCCCCAGCAGGGACCTCAGGCATGGCTGTGAGAACGTTGTCTCTTCTTTAAAAAAAGTTCTTCTCAGCCTGTTCTTCTCAGACAGGGAGGCAGAGAAATATATATAAAGCTATTCATGGGAAAGAATTTTCTCCCACACTGGGTTTCTCCTAGCAGCTAAGTCTTGTTGAGTGAAACTTTTTTTTTTGTCCTTGAACAAATCTTCTGTTCTCAGCCCCCTTCCTCCCCACAGGCAGGGATATCTTTCACTAGATTGTTTTGCTCGAAGACCCATTCAAATGGGTTTCAAATCTCTTCACATTTGAGACTTGAATGGACCTTCAAGTCTCCTCAGCATTTTTGTTTTTTTTCATGAGTCTATAAAAACTACTACCCAGAAGGATTTCACGGCATTTGTCTACTGAATACTGACTTGACTCCAACTGAAACCAGTGGAAAAACCCTTACAATTTAGCAAGACATTACCAGAACAGTAATCAATTTTAGAGTAAAATTTGGCAAGTAAAAGTGAAAAGCTGTAACCTGACGCCATTTGTGCTGCTATCTGATCCTCAGATTATTCTGTTTGTTGCTTATCTCACTGCTAAGAAGTTTATTTGTAAGATGAGTTTGTTCTTCATGCAAATCACAAGCAAGCATAAATATTCAATGCTTTAGGCTTGCTTTAACAGTAGTTTGTCACTCAGTGCTGCAACCAATGAAGATATACATGATGTAGGAAAATATAATCTGAGGTAATTATTCTTGGAATCCTCTTCCACAGTATTTATGAAATATTTACAAATGGCAGTGAGCTTGTGGGTTTTCTGCTTGTTTTTAGAAAAGAATGCGAAAGCAGAGGGATAGAAAAGTCTGAAGGCTTTTCCAGCAGAGTGTGCAAAACATTTTTGATGGGCAAATAAAACATATGTTGTTGAGAGAAATCTTCCTAACAATTGAAACAATGAAAAATTATTTGAAGGTAGTACTTTTATAAGAATGTATATGGAATGAACTGAAAAAAGTGTTTAGAGTTTTTTATCCAAGCATCCAAGACAGAGATCATGTGTGACCTGAATTTGACTGGGAAAGAGCCTCCACTGATCCTGTAGCAGTTCTGCTTGCTGAGCTTGGATGTATAAAGATTCTGATAGTGTGGAGTCAATTAGTAAGGGGAAAAAAAAGTCAGGAAGAGAGCTCAAGATTCTGGTGATTCTGGTGGAATCATCTTGAAAATCTGCTGAATATAATTGACTGCTGCATTGCAAATAATTTATTGAATGCTCTACTTTTACTTTTGTTGTATCCCTTTTTCACTTAGAAATACTGTTGCTATTCATGCTCATTCTTAGAGACTGTTGCTGTCATTATTTTATTTTTTAAGATGCCATCCCTTAGTTGTACTACCAAGGTGAGTAAATTGTTATAGCATCAAAATATAAAAAAGCAGGATATTTTTTTAGGTGAGGAACAAAGCAGTAGACAAATGTATTCCTGAGCAACACATCAGCTGCTTTTTATGAAGTCCTTTAAAAATAAAATAGTCCTAGTCACTCTTTTCAAAAAATGTACTTGGGAATACAATCTATAAAACAACAACAATAAAAAGTAAAACCAGAAAGCAACCAGCAGCCACTATGAGATAGTTATTATTTCTCTGCTTCGCCTTTCTGCCTCTGTATTCGGTATTGGAGTAATGTAGCTACTTCAGACCAAGAGGGATAGTGCATCTACTTTGACAAGTTATGAAGGTTAAATTATTGAAGTAAAAGCTGCATGCTTTGAATCGTTTAGCATACAAGAAACATCATACCTGAGCACAGAAAGAAGTGGAAAATTTCAGTACATAAACTGGATTTATTTGGGCTTCTATAAAGCTTTTGGCACATTCTCTACAACATCCTTCTCTCCAAATTGGAGAGTGATTGATTTGATGGGAGGATTATTAGGTGTTGGTTGGATGGTCTAATCCAGAGGGTAGTGGTCAATGGCTCAGTCTCAGTGGACACCAGTGAAGAGTGGTGTCCCTCCAGGGTCTGTGTTGTATCTTCATTAATGACATAGATGAAGGGATTGAGTGCACCTGCAGCAACTTTGCAGATGACACAAAACTGAGTGGTGTGGTTGACACACCTGAAGAATGGGATGCCATTCAGAGGGACCTGGAGAAGCTTGAGAAGTGGGCCCATGGGAATCTCATGACATTTAACAATGCCTGGGTCAGGGCAACACCGAGTATCAACATAGGCTGAGGGGTGAACAGATCAGGAGCTGCCCTGCCAAGAAGGACTTGGGGGTACTGGTGGGTGAAAAGCTGGACATGAGGTGGCAATGTGCACTTGCAGCACAGAAAGCCAGTTGTGTCCTGGGCTGTATCACAAGCAGCATGGCCAGCAGGTAGAGTGAGGAGATTGTCCCTCTACTCCACTTTGGTGAGATCCCACCTGAAGCCCTGCATCCAGTTCTGGGGTCCTCAGGACAGGAAGGACATTGACCTGTTCGAGTGAGTCCAGAGATGGAGCACCTCTCCTACAAAGAAAGGCTGAGAGAATCAGGATTGTTCAGCCTGGAGAAGAGAAGGCTTAGGGTCACCTAGTTGCAGCCTTCCAGTATCTGAAGGGAACTTACTGAAAAAATGGGGCAAAAGTATTTACAAGAGCATGTAGTGACAAGACAAGGGAGAATGGATTCAAATTGAAAGAGAGCAAGTTTAGATTAGATATTAGGAAAAAATTCTTTACTATGGGAATGGTGAGACACTGAAACAGGTTGCCCAGAGAAGCTGTGGATGCCCCATCCCTCAAGGTGTTGAAGGCCAGGTTGGATGGGTCTCTCAGCAACCTGGCCTTGTTGAAGACGTCCCTGACCACAGCAGAGGGATTGTAACTAGATGACCTACAAGGTGCCCTTTCAACCCAAACCATTCTGTGATGATCCTATGGCTTAATGGGAGATAACAGTCAGTGATTTTGAAGTGAGGTTACTTCATGTTATTCCCATCTTTGAAACTGCCTCTGCATCTGAGGACAAGCTACAAGTATTTCCAGTTTGCTGAAATTGTTGAAGACTCATAGTGCTTCCTTGTCCATCTCACAGGACTGCAAGGAGCTATTATGGCTACCTGGAAGCATCATAACAAGGATGAGTCGGGAAACTCAGTGCTACCATGCCTGTCCAAAAATTGTATTCAGGCTGCTCTCTTGGGAATCTGTTTTTGTACTGCACAATGAATGGCAAAGTAATTGTAAGGTTCAGAAAAATGAAGATAGGAAGAGTCAACTCCATGTGGGAGAATTTTACATCAAGAACACCTAGGTTATAGATCTTGCCTTTCACCTCAACAAATGCATTTAGAAAATATGATGCATTTGCGTCTAGTCTAAGTAGTGAATGTTGGTCAGGAAGTTTTGGAAGATGTTGTTTAATGGTTGTTAGTGTGGAACTGAATGCAGGAAGATAGTGTTCTTGAAGACCACAAATGCAGTCAAATGGAGTGGGAGCCTCTTTGTGGAAGCCATTCATTGCCCTACAGATTTCCTTTATCCTTATGCTTGTTTTGTAAGCTCATCAGGCTGGTAAATGTCCACTTCAGTGCTAGCCCAAGCAGCAGTAAACCAGAAGTGCAGTAAGGCAGGAAACCAGAGATCTATTGCATCTTCTTGCTCACTAAATCAGTACTTGTCTTATCAGTTGCTGAACATAGAAGGATGGAGATTCTGAAGCCTCTCCACTTAACCCTCATACCCCATACTCTTTGGAACTCAATTACCTTTGCTGCCTTGGCCATTTATTATATGGTGGGTGGATTGCACCAGCCTTTTATATGTTTGATGACTCTAGATTTCGTTGGAACACTTATTCTTCAAAGTGGCGTCTCTTTTCTCATTCTACAGAGATCATCCAGTCTGTCCTAATAAATTTTAGATCTTCAGTTTCTGTGATCCTACTCCATGTCTTTATGTTCCCTTTGTACTTTCTGAGAGACCATGCCTATATTGGTATTGTGATTGAAAGTAGGTCTCAAAATAATTTTTTAGGTAAGTACTTCCTTGCTATTGTCACATAGAAGAGAAGGATTTTTTTCAGGTGCCCTTCTTGTTTGTATAGCAAAAGACAATGACCTACATTTGGGAATTTACATTTGTTCTAAGAAATTCCATTGTTTTCCTCCACCACATTCCTCCGTTTTCAATTTAATTCTCAATTCTCATTCTGTCATTTAGCTTCTTAAAGCCATTCCCAGCTTGATGTCACATGATTATGATTATTATTATTATTTTCCATATGTGCACACACATGTGCACACGCATGTGTGTGTGTTCATCTTTTGTATGGTTAATAAAACTTTTAGGTAATTCTGAATCAAGATTAGACCTCAATGGAACCCTGTCTGATTCAGCCTTTCTTTTTTTTTTTTTGGTCATAATCTGCTAAAAGGCAAATATAATGAAGTAATTTTTCCATTACTGTTTCTTGTTACCTTGTTCATATGCATCATAATCCACCTTAGTTAAAAAAAAAAAGTGAGGGAAGAAGGAATGAGGTTCCCTGATAACCAGTCTATTTCCTTCCCAATTAAAATCTCCTTATCTCTATTTTCACCATTCTCCTCTATTTAACAGAGGATGTTTAACAGCAAAGCACACTTGTACAATCTTTTAAAGGACTGGAAATGCAAGCTAAGGGAAACCATTTTTTCTTCTTTCAACTTGCTAAATCTAGCTGAGAATTTTTTTTTCTATCATATTTTTTTACAGAGTTTAAAAAAATAAATGCGTATTTGTTTTGAGACTTACTGAAAGGAAGCTATTTAGCATAAACATTTCAGTATGAAAGGATTTTCATTTGGCTAACACTTCAGCTTAAGTGGGAAAGTGAATACATTTCAGGCAAAAAGATTTCAACGCCTACTCAAGCCATTAACTGTTGCTAACAGATGTGTCTAAAGAGTTCTTTCTATGGGTAAATGCATAACAGTCTCTTGCATAATTCCCTAGACTGTGTATTCTTGAGTTCTATTCATATCACTGTAGTGTGCCTGTTGCCAAAAAATCTGAGATGCTTCCAGGAATGTGACAGCAACATGATCTACCATCTGACAGTTTTTTATTTCTTCTCCATTTTTTTTTCCTTCACAAGGAGAAAAGCTTGCATGTGACATTTTTAAGGCAAAAAACAAAGGTATGGTATACTAAGTAAAAGCATTTCATGTCAACAACAAAGACTCCTAATGCAGTCTCATGCAGTTGCTGCCCAACTCAACTTAGTGTAAGTCTGTCTGAAGTGTCAAGGCAGTGTGGAACCTTCATTTATCAGAAGTATAGTATTTGGCTTGGACCATTGGACATGGAACCTTACAAATTAAGAAAATGCTTCCTTTTTTACTCAATCTGAATTTCATATGTGCTTCTCAGTTCCAATAACCAAAATCAGTCTTGTGGAAGATTCTCAGCAAGCATACTCATTTCCAAGCTGGCCCCTAGACATTTCCAACACTCAAATTCTTTTGCTTGTATTACATCTGTCTCCTGCAGTCATACAGTCTGTTTAGTTGTTCTGTCAACATGCTGCTTCAGTTGGTCTAACAACTTATTTTTGTGCAAAACTTCCAAATCTATCAATTTTCTACTAACAGAGAGAAGTAATACATGAGATTTGCCTTCCATTAACAGTTTACAGAAGACAATGAGCATTTTATTAATACCATGTGATAATTAAGATAAACCTGGCAAAAAAAGATATAACAAATGTTTTTTCCTGATGCTTCTGTGGACAGATTTTTACCTAGCCTCCTTCTTTCTCCTCATTTTCTAGGAAACAGACTGAACTTCAAATATACCATAATCTATTTTTGACAAATATTTGTTTAGCGACTCAATCAAAGCAGATTTAATCCTGTGTATAAACCACTAGTCTGGCCACTCGGTTGTGTCCAGATTTATGGGGCAGAGTGAGGTTTTAGAACCCTCACAACCTTTCTGTCCTCCAACACCCTACCAAGCTATGACTTTGTCTTTAAAAATGGAAATATAATCTTGGTGTCTCTGTTGACCCATCTGTTAGAAAGAAATACTGAGTTGTTTATTAAACTCTTTCAGCAACACTGATGCCAAGGATAAAGTTCTCAATGTCTTCTCAGTTGTAGACTGTTTCTCAAACCTGAGAGAATTTTTATTATTTTTCCTTTTGGTGTGAGGTAGTCAGATTAATAAAGGGCAATGGTAGTAATGTTCCATTTACAGGCTTTGCCAACACAACTCAAATTTGGGTATGTATTTCGAGCTGGCTTAGGTAAAGCAGGATCACTGCTTGTATGGTTGCATTTTGGTTTAAGAATGTTACGAACTGGAACTAATATGAGACAGTGAAAGTCATCTTAAACTTGTTCCTCTATTTTATCAATGTAAATTGTTCTTGAACTGAAGCAAACCTGCTCTTTTTTATCACTTATCCATCATTTCCAGATGGCTCACTTGAACTGCTTGTGGGGTTGCTATGTTCTATAGTGCAGGGGAGAATTCATTGCTGGAGATTTTTCCACATCTTAGTGACAGTGAGAAAACAACATGAGACAAGGCAGGCTATTCCTGTGCCACTTTAGTAACAAGGGGATTCTGCCTGGAGGAGGCTTGTTATTCGTGAAAACAGTTGTGTTTAGTGAATGGGGTCAGAATCTGTAGATAGCTAAGGGGTTTGTATCTGCAGGAAAACCGAGGGTGGCTTGTAGAATAATTTTCACTGCATTTATGAAATGTACCTCCACAGTGAGTCTGATATAGTGAAGTGTGCCTATAGAAGGTTGCTGTTTCTTGTTGATCTTTGTTTACACTTGGTCCCTTCTTGCCTGTAGACAGTTTGCAAGCTGCCTGTGATAGCAGTCATCTTCCTATCTACTTGCAAGAGAGCTGACCTTTTGGACGAGTCCCCCTCACCTAACTGTTTACAATGATGGTGTTTTATGTATTACTTCTCAACAGCTTGACTTAGAATCAGATCAGAAATATGCAGTTCCTTTCTTAAAATCCAGGAGCCACTGTCATCTTTCCCATCAGAAATGGGGCATGGCTGTGTGTGGCTGCTGCATTCCCAGGCAAAGGATGAAAAATGCTTCCAAAACCCTCCCTGCAATTGATTATAATTGCTCTCCCCATTACCGTTCTCATCACAGTGTGCTGCTTTTACCCTTGCTTCCAACTGATAATCGATGCTTACTGATAGAAGTTAAATGTGATTGTTCAAAAAATAGGTTAAAAAGAGCAACAGTCAATTGGGTCCATTCTGATATAATAAAAGCAATTACACTTAAGAGATCAGAATTATTGAAATGGCAACTGAAGAAGCTCCAGACTCTGGGGATCAGTAGGAAGCTCAAATGCACTGTTTTGGTTTTAGTTCTGGATGGAGTGTTTCAGTGGAGCGGATTATAAATGCTTTCTACTGGAAGAGCAATTAAAATGAACTGGTCAAACAAGTAGTAAGTAATAACATAAGTAAAAAGCTGACAAATTTTGTTACAGAATGGTCAGATGGGACACGAAGAGTAATTTACCATATTTAAGGATTTAAAAGCTACTGCAAATTAAAAGCTGAATTGTCATAACAGATTTTAGTTAGGCATGTGTGATTCAAAAGGGAATGTCCTTCCAGACTGTCAATATAAATCAGTGGGGAAGTGCAAATGATTTTAGATCTTGAGTACATTGTTTCATAGTAAATAATCTGTGATTAGGAGTCAAATCTTAAAGGTCCATCAGTTCAGAAAGGAGGGAAGCACCAAACTGAATGAAAATGTCAGTAGATTTCCAGTTCTCAATGTTTTACTGACATGAATTGCATAGCCTCTGAAAATCTTAGTGGGAAGCTGTGTTCCTTTTTAAAGATCTGGGTGATAGCAATAGGTAGTCATCTGATCAGGACCAATCTTGTGATCACTCTTAAGTCAGTGTGTGTGTGCAGTATCAGAGTTATCCTGCCCTTACATAATGTAAAAAATACTTTAGAAAAATCTATAAATATGATAATGGCACTGAAGAAGAATACCACTGTCTGAATTTCCCTATTAGTTGTAATTTGGACAATATTCCTAGTGCCTAGAATAGAAGAAGCGAGAAGTTATGAGACAGCATGTCTTGACTCAGCTGCTTATCAGAGTGCTGTTTGTAAGTAAACCTATTAACTTTGTGTCATGCTGAAGGCAATTCCCTACTCAGTTTGTAAGTCTTGCATTACCCCAGCAAGAGCTCTTTCCATTCACACACTTCTGCTTTTGCAGAGGTTTTCCACACTGAAATTTGGAAGTGGCAAAAAATTATTGTACAGGGAATACAACAGAAAATCAAACCTAGAATCTTCACATGCTCTGTACTTCTGCATTTGGCAAACACCATTCCCAGTGTTCTACAGTTCTGGTTGTGGTATGCCAATCGGAATATCACCTGTTTGTATGCAAGGGAGAAGGGTGTACTGTCAGAATTTGCTTCTCTTGTACATTCTACCTGAATGCCGCTAATGGGAACTTTATCTCTCTAATCTTTCTCAAATAGGTTTTATTTTTCCATTTTATCACTGTGTTTATTTAATAATTTTTTTCATGTCTCCCCCTAATCTTGGCCCAGACTTAAATGCAATTGTTTTTGTTTGTTTCTTTTAATGGCACTTGTAGTCCCTGTAGGGATTTCTAGCCAATTAGTCATTCAGAATGCAGGTGAAATGAGAAGATTTTCCAATTTGCCTCCCAGTGTCAAGAGCAGCAGAGGCAACCTTGTAGGGACAGTTCTTCACCACGAACAGCGCTGCTGTCTCAGAGAATAAGTAAAAGCAAATTCATAATTACTCCTTGCTAGATGCAATTTAGTGTAAAAATACAAGATATAACTCCAGTGTTCTTTGAAAAACCTGATTTTTCTTCACTCCCATTAGAAATATTAATGTGTAATCTTTCATAAAGTTGCTTGTTTACTGCGTAGTACTAGGATGTGCAATTAGTTGATTGTATGTGTATCTTTTTCTTTGCAGTCTAGATACTAGTATGATCCAAAGCAGAGAGAACATTTTTTGTCAAATTGATCTGTAGGTCAAGATCTACAGCAGTGCAGAGAACAGAAGTTACTAGCAGAGGCGTTTTTTTTTTTTTTTCTGAAGGAGAGTGGGATTGATTTGTTGTTCAGTTTTCTTTTCTGATGCACACTGCTAGAACAATCCCATAGATGAGGTTTATGCAGGAAAAATTAAAACATCAAAACATAAGCAATATTGTTCTTGGTGATATTCATGTGTGATGTCTAACTCCCCAGAGACACAGGATTGATGTGAAAAGCAAACTTGTGATGAAAAATTACTGTAGTTTGTAGGGGGCTGGAGTCAACTTTTTTCAACTGATACGTGAATCAACCAGTCATTTAAATATCTTTCCTGACTGCAAAGAATGTTTTTGCTAGTATTATTTACCCCAGACAATTTTTTCCAAGTGACAGCTCAGGATAATCCTGTAGAACAGTGGTCAGGGCAGAGGCACTCAAATTGGTGTCAGTGTCTGTTTGGCATTGCATGGTTATGTCCTGTCACTACATGCTCTTGTAAATAGTCTGTCTCCATGTTTCTTGTGGGTTCCCTTCAGGTGCCTTGGTTGCTACAGCCCAGGCTGCCTCCAGTCTTAACTTCTTTAATGAGCTCATCCGCACTGGTGAGCACCAGGTCCCATAATACTTCTGCCAGGTTTATCTAATACCTGTAAATTTTCAGTGTTAACACTTATTTGTGTACACAGATGAAGGTTTGGTGAAATACAAAAGATCTACCTGTAGGAAATGAGAATCCTGGGAAACAATTGTTCTCCACTTTTTATCATCAAAAATGAATTAGTAAGGTTAGAGACGAGAGTTATATACTGTGGGGCTTTTCTCTCTCAAATTAGTTTGTCAGTTTTATAAGCTTCATTACATCATTATGGCATAATGAAACTCACCTGAAACATCAGTTTTCACTTTGGTCAGAAGACTAAAAAATTACATAATATAGGAATTTGTTTTCAAACTGACCTAGAAAAGACAGTTTCAATTTTGGAATGGGACACAGTTATTAGAAAGAGTTTTTGAATTTAAAGCACAATGAATTTCAGAAAGAAACTCTTTGGGGAGATGCTGAGATGCTTATGACCAGAGTTTTTGAAGACTATACTAGAATCTGACTTACATCAAAGTGAGTGTGCTTTGCTACTGTGGTGGAAGAGGAACTGGTTGGTGTCTTCAGGTCCTCTTTTGAGACCATGCATTTCACACTCCTCACCTGTCCTGTATATGTTTCAGTGACATGCATATTGCCTAAAGATGAAAAACAACAAACTTCATTCTGTAAAGCACTGGTGTAGTATGTTCTCCTAATCAGTGACAGTCTGATCAGTATTAAGCTCCTGCTCCTACTGTTCTAGAGTTTCAGGCTGGAGTGTGTAACCATAGGCTCTTCCTCTGGATTGACATGGAAACACAGAAATGGAAGGAAACAAAGCAAGGTTTTGTCTTTTCTTAAGCTTTTCTGCCGCTCCAGAGCAGAGAATTTTCCATTCTTAGGTAAAGCTGATCAGAACCCAGAATGAGAAAGCCCTCTGCAAACATTATGGTGAAACATTCTGGACTCACTTGAAGGAGATGTTCACTAAATTTGGAGATCTGTGATAATCAATGATTAACGTGGTGTGTGAAATGGTACTATTTCTGCTTTACCTTTGTGTGTGATTTTCTGTTAGTGGCAAGGGAGAGGTTGATCTGAGTAAGTGAAACAAAGAGCCTGCAAAACAGCCACAACTTTCTTTAGTTTCTAGTGAAACACCTACCAACTGCTTCTCTTCTTTCTGCACCTCTACTGTCAGCACAGATGTGCTGATAGGACGTTATAATACTGTTTCTTGGCTATTCAGTGCTTTAGAAACAGGAAGGGATGTCAACAGAAAGAGCTTGAAGTATGAACTGTACAAGGAAAAAGAGTTAAATTAGTTTCCTTTTTGTCCTTTCTATCTTACTGTTTACTTGTTGGGTTTTTTATAGACCACTCTAGTTTTGAGACTTCTTTGACAGAGAGTTGATAATGTAAAGCCCTTTAGGGCTGAGCCTTGCCTACAGGTCTTCCTGTTAAAGTTCAGTTAAGGCTTATTAAGGTTCTTAGAAGAGGATGGGAAATAAAGAATGTAATGACTAAACCTTCTAAATTTTGGGGATTTTGTAGTACTCTAGGTCTATATTTTGCTGGTACCTTTGTGCTTGCTGAGGTAATCTACATTGTGCTGAAAGTCTGTTAGCTTTGAGAACAGAAGTCCAGTGACAAAGAAGTCTAACCATGGAAGGCTTATTTAATGCCTGGCATCATGGGCTGAGAAATTTTACAAGAAACTGTAGCTTGTTTTTCTATAGATACTATTAAAGGATCTTAAGTATTTCCAATGTTCTGGTAAAAATCATAAATTAAAACCTTTTTGGTAACTTTAGCCATTTCCAAAATGAAGTTTATAGCCAGAGATTGTCCATAATATTATTCTCATAGTTTTTTGAAGACCAGTCTGAAGTATGGACTGCAGAACTTCCTTTTGATCCCAAAATCACTGTCTGCATTCATGAGTTATCATGAATAGTCTCAAAATACTTATATTATTTTAAATAAGTTTTTAATTAGAAAGCCTCCAGAGTTACCAAAACCTATCAAGTCCTTGAAATACTAATAGAAAAAGTTAATATAAAAAGATAAATTTATGAAAATTCTCACTCCTTGTGTTGAACATGTATTAGGTTATGTATTAGCATGTTATTTCTGGGGAACTACAGCTATGCTGAATTAAATGGCAATGCTGGAACTTTTGCCAGGCACAGAATCATGAAAGTGAGAGAAAAGGATTCTTTTTTAACAAGCAGTGCCACACTGCCACACTTTTCATAATGCCCTCTGAATTCCTTGCTTAATTACATATTTCTTGTGCAGATTTCAGTTTTGGAAAAAGCTAAAAATGGCATGTTTAGTGTTGTAATTAGCCATTCTGTCTGGAGTAAAAACACAAGCTCTTTTCAGATTTTTTTCCCCTTGAAACCTGTAAACATAGTTTGGATCTGTTTTAAAACTCTTTTGGTCTCTGAACAGTGATCTTACTATAATCTAGTCCATTAGACCTAGGAGAGATTATTCAATTGCTGTGGAAGGCTGGTAATGCAAACAAAAGTCATGGAAATAGTATGCATAATAAGAGAAGTATTTGAAAATAAGTTTGAAGAGAGGACATGTTTTTGTCTGTATCTTCTACAGCAAGCAGTAGAAAAATGCCTCATCTTGTTGTAGACGATATGCAATCCATTGATGTGGAAAGCAGCAAAGGCAGAAAATTGAATATGTCATAGATTGTAACAGAGTGAAGTTCAAACAGCCCGTTTGGATATAATAGACTGCCATAAATACATCTATGACAAGGAACATGCCAGCTGAAATTACAGAGGATTTTCTTAGTCTAAGAAATTTGTATTCCAAAGATTGTTTTTGGTCTAATGCTTTTTATTCCAGGAGGACTTAGGTGGTGAATTAATATTTGCAGTTCCATCACAACTTTGGTGATGGAATGTTTAGCATGGATGTTCAGACGGATGTTTTGTCTTTTTATGTTATTCCTGCCCTTTCAGCTTTTCTGTCCTTTTTGTCCTTATTTTGTCCTTATTTTTAAACATTTTCCACTCTTTATTTTAGTGTCCCCTTTCTTTTCTGATTTATTTTTTTTTTTTAATGCTTCAAAAAGATGAATTGGGGAAGGGTCTGGAATGTGGGATGATGTGGGGATAAGCAAAACTGAGGTTGGATCTCTAAATACTGCCAAAAGACATAAATATATTAAATTGTTTGCTTTTTAAAGAATAAGTGCTGGATTACTGTTTTTGTAGTTAGGTAGATATAGTTATCACCACCCCTAAAAAAGGCACATGCACACACACACATACACACGTACAAGTTGATTTCTCTCTTATTGATGAAGATCACTTTTAACCCATGTAGACGAAATCTTCAGTCAGGCTAATGAAAATCACGAGAAACTCTGGGAATGAGATTCAGTGACTTAAAAATAAGCCAAGAAACAAAACTTGTGATGTTATAAATTAATTTAAGGGAGACTGTATTGTATTTGCTAGGATTTGAAATTATTTTGGCAGATGGAATACTGGGCAGAAGGCCTAGGGAGGTCAGTCTAAGGTAGCTTGAGATACTTTCCCACTACTGGAAAGTGCTGCCTCGAATCACGCAGGGCTCTGTGGAGGACCTCCCTCCTTGGGAAGGTTGCTATGAACTCAAGTGATGCCCTTTGACCAGTGTTGTATAGCAGGGATGTGCATGGCTGCCCTGAGTCCTGAGGAGGCACCAAGTTACAACTGTGGCTAATGTGACCGTTTTTATATGATGCAGTCAAACAGGCTCTTTGGTTTAGATTGTGAAGATT
This sequence comes from Anabacerthia variegaticeps, assembly GCA_035583185.1. Classification (NCBI taxonomy): domain Eukaryota; kingdom Metazoa; phylum Chordata; class Aves; order Passeriformes; family Furnariidae; genus Anabacerthia; species Anabacerthia variegaticeps. Next base: position 85,292,742 of record JAWWEW010000001.1, on the reverse strand, counting down.
TGAAGGCATTACCAAAGTGAACGGCAATTCTTTTCACTTTGACTTCCAGCCTCCCATCAGCTTATAATGGCTTTGTCGCTAGTGATTTGGTGGGAATGATTTCTCTTTATATAACACCTGTCGTCCAGAAGCATCCCAAAGTGATCTAGAGCCTAATTTACTTATTACCCAGGGATTGCTTCTTTCTCTAGTAAAATGCAGTTTTGGATGAAAGTTGGCAATTCTGTGCTACAGCTGAAAATCTACTTGCTAAAGACAGATGGGAAATGAATAATGTTCTTAGTAAGGTCATAGTATTACAGAATATTTGGAGTTGGAGGGGACCTTTAAAGATTCTCTAGCCTACCGTCCTTCAATAAGCAGGGACATCAAGTACACCAGGTTGCTCAGAACCCTGCCGAACCTGACCTCAAATATTTCTAGGGATGGAGCATTTACCACCTCTTTGGGCAACCTGTTCCAGTGTTTCACCACCCTTATTTTCCAGGAAGAAATATCTGCTACTACTAAACAAAAGTTTAGCTACAGCTAATACGCATGTAATCTGTGCTGTACAAACTTCTATATGGGGAGGGAGACCTTAGAAGCAATTTGTGGAGAGAGAGTGCAAAGCTGAGGGCAGATAAGGTCTTTCATGCAGGTATATCTGGGTTGTGGAATGGAAGGCCAAAGCAAAAACTCTGCTTTCTGAAAGAAACAATACCCTAGCACCCAAAGTTAGGTGATTTTTTTTTTCATAGAGAAAGTCTCATACTGCAGTGTCATACAGATAACCGCTCATTTAATTTATAATTATTTTTAACTTACAATTTGGATAACTGGAATATTACCTAATGTCCATTGAAGAAAAATACAATGTAAATACTTAAATTTACAGATTTACTTTTTAAAAAAGAGTAGGAACTCAGATTTCTGTGCCTCAGACTATAAGATCTCATTATCAGTGGGGAATGACAAAAACAAGAAAATGCTCTACACAATTGTGAAAATTTTGTAGCTTCTTTATGGCCTGAGTATGAAAGGGGAAAGGACTGCAAATTTCTTCTTGACCAGTTTCTTGTAAAGACTTTCTGCACAGACAGAAATGCGATCTCATATGGAATATAGGAAGATCTGTGTATGCATTTCACCATACAGATGCTCTAGTGATGACAAATGATCACAGAAGATATGTCAAAGCTAGCAACAAATTTGTTGTTAGTGTAATAGTAGTATTTGGGTTTTTTAATTTAAATTCTTATTTTTATTTCTGTTTTGAGACAAATATTCCAAGGTTTTTATATACTGCCCTGATGGATGAAGAACCTTGATATTTCTGTTTCACATGTAGTCACAGAATTGTGGGATGGCTGAGGGTCCAAGGACCCTCTTAAGACCACCTTAGTCTCCTGCTCACAGCATGGTAAACCAGAGCGTGTTGTTAAACACTGTGTCCAGTTGGGTTTTTAATATATCCACAGATGAATACTCTACAAGCTTTGGGGACAATCTGCTCTGATATTTGACTACTACTACAGTAAAACAATTACAGTTAAAATGTGTTCTCTTGTGTTCAGATGGAATTTCAACAGTAATCTCATCTCAAGGTGAACAAACATGTTCTTTAAGTACAATATTGCTTTGAAAAATTGACATCATTACTTCCTGTTCTGAGTCAAATGAATTGAAAGGAATTTTTTTTCCTGTTTAGTCAAACTGAATGACTTTTATATGAATTGAAAAAGTCATTTTAGGGAATAAGAAAAACTTCAGGGGAAGTATTTTTGACAGGATTTCAGTTTTTCAAGATCTGAACTCAAACAAGGGTAACTTAAAACACTGTAAGATAAGAATGAATTCTAGTATTCTTGGGAAATTATTCACCTTGCAAGAGGATAATAAAAGAGACTTCAACAGGGTTTAGATGGGGAGTCTTCTCTGAGAAATGAACAGGCAAAGTGATAAAATCATAATTATTTGGATACTGGCTCTACTTATCATGTTAGAAGGGTGTTTGAAAGCCTGCTGAACTGTTTGGAAAAGTGCTAGGAACCAGCACTTAGAATGTTATTTTTTTTCCCTATAATATCATCTCCCAGGAATACAGAGCTTTTGCAAAGGAATCCACTTAGTTGCCTGAAAATGCATTATGGATGCTAACTGTTTGTTAAATACTGGTTTGTGTGAATTTTATTTTTTGACTTGTACATTGGTGGAAGACAGTTTGAAATACTGTGTCTCCTTGGAGCATCTGGTTTTGGCAGCAGCGAAGATAGCAGTGAAAATAATCTTCAAAGAGACCTTGGTTTGACATTGTGACCCAGTGAAAGAGTGAATGGAAAGGTGCGTGGTAGGAAATCATGTGTTACATGGGTGATGGAAAAGAGAGTGTGAGAGATTTCATCACAGATCTATTCAACATCCATGTCAAGGGAAAAACTACATCTGGCAATCCATGAATCCAGAGTGCTGGAGTGATTCTACTTCTTTTCTGTGTCCTCAGACAGCACTCTTTCAAACTTAATTAATAGTAGTTAGCCTGTCGTGGTTTAAACCCAGCTGGCAACGTAGCCCCACACAGCCATTCAGTCACTCACCTCAGTGGGATAGGAGGGTAAAAGCGAGAAAACTCATGGGTTGAGATCAAGACAGTGTAATAGGTAAAGGAAAGCTATGCATGTAAGCAAAGCAAAACAAGGGATTCATTCGCCAGTTCTCACAGGCGGGTGGTTGTTCAGCCATCTCTAGGAAACCAGGGCTCCACCACTCTGAATGGCTAAACCTGCTAACCGATGCTATCCCTGAGCAGTGATTGCCACCTGTTGTTTTTTTGAAACCTATTTAGACAGCTGCAGAAAATAAGTAGCCTGATTGTTTTTGGAGGCTTTGAACCTTGTAGCTATTATCCCTTAATGCCTTTTTATTGTATTTTTTTTCTGTTCACACTCATCAGTTCCATAACATTTGCTAGAACTCTTCAAACAAGACATTTACAAGAGGTTTCCAAACAGTTTATGTATTTATTTTTTTAGTGTTTACCTAGATTTTGAATTATGAAATGGAAGATAGATTTACTTAAAGAAAAACCCAAACCCCCTCACCATCTGGACAGAATACGGAATTTTTCAGTTTTATCCTTCTAGAAAATTGTTTTATATTTTGCTTTTAAAACTTTTTCAAAGAGAAATTGACTTTTCTAAAGAAACCGATTACTTTTAGAAATCTCAGCCAATATTTAGATGCTCTAATAGTTCCTATTGTTAAAAAACATTTTGGAAATATTGACCCTTCTGTATCACACTGTCAAATGTAGGAGTCGAAAGGCTTCATACTGACTTAAAATAGCTGAAGTTGCACAACATTATGCATTATGTTGATTTTCATTATTATATTTTGTGTGGGTGCTTTTTCCCATCAAGTAGTCCAAGTAAATACCCCAAACAAGACAGTTTTGTAAACAGTGTATGAAGAGCTTTGGAGTGGGTGTTTTACATTTATAAGTAAATAAAAGCTCCTTCTGAATTGTTACGTAATATGAAAGCCTTCTGACTTAGAAAGCAAACTGGATTATGCGTTTCTAATATATTTTTCAGTAATGCTTAAAAAGTGGTTTATTTTCCAAATGATGCAACAGAAGATAACAAGTTACATCTTCTAGAAAGTCAGTTTTAATGGCTCTGCCAAGTTTTGATGTTACAGATTCAGTTCATGCTTTGCTTTGAATGCAGATTGTTTTTACCTAGTCATAAAAGATGTTGTTACTCTTATGGGGACTTTTAACAGAAGTAACAGAGAGAAACAATGTAAGTCCAGGAGGGGAAAAGTGATCTTTCAAAACAACTATTTAGAAGAGTCCTCTGTGATGGTACTTAAAGTCTTACATTATTTATTCTCCTTGTTAAAATGTATTTCATGAGACTCCAGGCCAGCATGATATTTATGAGTGAACTCAAAAAGAAAAAAAAAAAAAAAAAAGAAAAAAATAGAGTTCCAACTAAACCTGCAGCTCTAAATGAGTAGGTGCAACACCCCTTCCCATTCTGTCTTCACTGAGTCTCTGGAATCTCTGTAGGACTGTTCTAGAGACAAATATTTTCAGTATTCATCATCAGGGTGTTTTTTTACACAAAAATTTCCAAAGACTGAGAGAAGTCAGTGGGAGGAAGGAAAGGTGGGACGTCTCTTAAAAGCTCTTAGAGAAGGTACCCTGATAGTTCTGTCTTCAGATGAATACTTTACTTGCCCTACTTCCTCTGCTTTCCACCCTTAGCGCAAGAGATGCGACTGAAATGAAAAAAACACCTTTGGAAATAAAACTTGTTTAAAATGAGCTATGAATGGCACCGAAAGCACATGCTGCACACCGACCATGCAGAAGTTGCAGCATTTTTAGGTTCTCAGACTGTTCCCTTTGCCATGGCATTGCCATGCCCTTAGTAATGACTAACATCTGTCGCATGTTTATTCTTTTCCCTGTAGCCCAAGGGAAGAACTGTGCACAGTGAAATATTTTGTTGGGTTTATTTTGTTAAATTTATCCTGCATAGGTTTACTGTATACATTTACATTTACCCAGGAAACAGGGTCGAAGAAATATTCTTTGAAACTGGAAACTCAAATTGTTATTGCCTTTAGTACTTTGAAAGATCTTTCCATGACCTTCAGCTGTCCCTGAAAAAGCTCATGTTTATCAAGGACAAACTTTTACCTTCAGGGCAGACAGCTGAATTGAATGTTTAATCTAAGAAACACCTATTTGTATCAAATACTGTAATATTCAGCAAAACAACTGGTAACAGCACAAATACTCTAGCCAAGCAAACTGAAAAGACAGCATTGCATGATAACTCAGATAAGGTTTATATAAATACAACCAATATAACTAAACTCCAGATTACTCTAAAAATAAGCATGGGGAAGACAGAAAAGATCTTAGTGTTGGAAAGGCAGTCCTAAAAACATATTCAGCAAAATATTCCATTCAATTCTTTATAAAACCAATGCTTTTTCTGAAGTTACATTTCTGACTAGTATTTGATGTTTAAAAGAAACATTTGTGTATTCCATTGGAAAATTTTCAGTATTCAAATATCTAAGTAAATTTATAAACACCACTTCTAAATACATGTTTTCAAAGAGAAAGTAGATAAAAACAAATAAATCATTGTAATGAGATTAAAAGGCAAAGCCCTCAGGAAGGCTGTTTATAATGCATCCTGCAAAGAGCAGGACTTTCCTTAAAAGATTAACATATGCTATAATTCTGGTGAGACTGAAAAATATTGCTGCTGAAAAACTAAAGGGTAGAATTGTGTAAGCGATATTATAAATTCTAACAAAGCAGCTAAGTGGACAGAAGCAGAACAACATATTCATTATTTCAGGCTTCATTATACAAGCATTAAAACCCTCTTAACACAGGCTAGCAGGAATAAAAAAATGGTTGCTATTCAAATAAGTGAAGTCACATCCTCATAAACCACTAAGGTGATACAAGGTATGGTACAAAATGGAGGTTTTCTGGTTCATTTCATGACAACTCATAATTTGTACAGCAATTATGGTGGTTTGGAAGGAAAGGAGTAGAGAGAGATTTTCCTTCTAAATGAATACAGATTAAGACCTATGCCTAGGGGAAGGAGGGAAGCTGGCGTGTGAACAATAGTAATTGTGTTTCTGAGTCTCTCACTGAAGTTTCAACTGATCCTCAATCAACAAGATATTAAAAAGCAGTGTAACCCTAAGAGTTTTATTACCTACACTCAGTCTCGATGGTTTCTGGAAACTTCTTGGTGTATATAGTCCAGCTTTCAATAACTCTTGAAAAAGCAATTAGCAGAGGGGAGGAAAGAAAATATTCAAGAAGCTCTAAAATCCCCTCCAAACATTTCATTTTGCTGTTCTCACTGTTTACCTTTATTTCTACTATGCTGATTTAAAAAAACAAAAACAACAACAACAAAAAACCCCACAAATAAGGGAAGAGAGATTTCTGAACACAAGTAAGTCCCCCTGCCCCATGAACACCTCTTGCTATAGTGACTACTTATCCTAGACTCAACAAAAGCTTTTCTCCTGACTCTATTGCTCCTTGCATGAGACGTAGAAAGCACAGGGTCTTGGCTGCTGGGCTTGCACCTTGTTTGTCAACTGGAAACAATTTATTCTGGTTTTAATTCTGTTTACAGACTACATTATCATATGTCTGTGTGATTTTTTGAATATGGTTTTGATTATGCTTTGTGACCTCAAGCTTTCAGTCATCCTCAGGCAATGAACCTGAAGGTGTTTGGAACATCAGACCACAATAAATGAATGGATGCTCCTGTGCCATTGGGATGTGAGTGCTGAGTAACATGGGGCTTGCTGACATTGTTAATAGACCTATTAGCTAAGGGGAAACATGATGTGGACTGAAACAGGGCAGAGCACAAAGTTATACCCTAATTAAATACTTGGTGAGCATGTGGGATTACTACCATGAGGCTACTGGCTGCTTGATCCTTTATCTGTGCAGTAGTATCACCATGATATTATTAGTTTTGCTGGGGATGGATTGGCATAGTTAGGCCTTGCACTGCCAGAGTCCCGTTTCATCTGAATGTGGCCAGTGTTGCATGCTGTTTGCATATGGAGCAATCCCTTTGCAGCCAATGGAGGAAAAGAGGCACTTCTAGAACATAAAGCACTTTGTAGTCTCTAGTTTTTCTATCAGTTCAGAGAGTTATTCATGGTCTAATTTTTTTTAAGTACATGTGTTCATCCCTTGTTGCTAACATCAGTGCGCTACTACAGTCGTATTTGAAGCTCACCACCTATCTGGTTATGCTAATTAGTCCTTCTGCCAGTAGTAAATCTGTTTAATTTCTTACTTCTAATTTGCCAGGTGCATTAAGAAGCACTTCAAAGAAGCTTTTTTTGTTGTTGTTTTTTTTTTTGCTTTCAAATGATTCTTTTGAGCCTGTGTAAATGGTAAGCTTTAAAGTTGTAGACTTTGCACATAAAAACACATTTATAGCATGCCTAATCTTTGCACCCTTCAGACTACTTAGCTATCATTGTTGTGGTATGCACAAATAGGCTTCCTTAGATGTGATGTTTTCTCAGGTTATTAACCTCTGCCACAGAATCTCTCTCAGTTTTTTCTCAGTAGATTGTTGCATAGCATAGTACATAGAAAAGTGTGTAAAATATGTTGATTGCCATAGGAAAACAGCTGCAATTATCCTTCAAAACTTAGCTGGCTTATGTTTGGAAAGGAAAGGCCCAAAGATTATTTTTGTCTGAAAATCTCAAAGATTTCATTCTTCTATTAGAAATATTAGAAATTTGTAATAACACATTATAATACATAATATAATATAATATATAATAATGCATTATAACATCAATTCATTTAGTGTTCCCATCAATGAGGAATGTGTACATAGGATTTTCAGGAAGACAGACCCATATCAATGAGTTTTTTGATTTATTGTTGAAACAGGGCATCATTTTGAAGCAGAAGTGGTCAAAGCAATGAGAGAACAAATAGTGAAGAATTGGTTCTTCTGCCCCACTCCAACCCCTTTCAGCTATGGAAGGGCCTAAGAAATGTACCTCAACACTTCTTAATTTTTCATTTCTAAGATGAGAAAGAAACAAAAGGCAACAAAATTAACTGTTTTGCTGCCAAGATGTTCTGATCTGGCTATGCTATATTTCACTTTAATGGTGCATTCAGTTCCAGATTAAGAAAACTCCAAGAATACCAGATTCCTGACAAAACAGCGTCTCCCCTATTTCCATTACATTGAATAAAAGAAGTGTCCAATTATTGAAAAAGCTGTCGATCTTCTCTCTCCCTCTCTTGTTATGTTGTCAAGGGGAGCACAAGATCCTGCTGTGTGATTTTACCACCTGAAGAGTTCTTATTTTTACATCCCTCCTGCCACATAAGAATTTCTTAACTAAACTGTCCCATAGTACTTAGAACGATGAGGACAATGCTTTTAAAATAGTCTGAGATTATAAATAATAGCAACCTTCATAGGTTCTGTGGCTATTTCAGTATCTGCTGCACTAATCTTTTGCTTCTCCCCGCTGTGCATCTTCCTGGGATTGGGCTACCTGCCTGGCCCCTCCTCTCCAGCAGGAAGAAATAGAAAGCAGAACAGATTTCTCCTCTCTCCCCTCCCCTGCTCAGTAATGCTCCTTTATCAACACTCCAGAAAGAGCAAATGCTCCTAAGAAGAAGTTTAGTGAGGATGAGAGCTTTCATTTCTCCTCAGCCTAGTGGCTTATTAGTTTTGTGGGATTTGGATGTGGTGTTCTGCTTTCAGTAAAAAAGGGATTTTCATCTAGATGGTCCCATTTCAGGAGGGGACTAGGCTCACTTAATGATTCTTTCCTGTGTGACAGTGAATGCTGCTGCTTTGTGACGTTTTGGCCTAATGTGAAGGTATGAAATAGCAAGAGGAAACAGGGGTCTGTTTTTTTTCAAAATAAGTAATTTGGTAAAGGTACATCCAGCAAATATAACTCTAAATAGCACTTGTGGGTATGGCCAGATCACGAAGCTCTTCATTCTGATTCCTTTCCAGTTGAATGTCTACTTGCCATAGGCAGAGGTACTAGAGAAGTTCAGTACCATGTTTTGTACCAGCGGTAGATTTGGGAGAATATGGGGGCTTAGTGTTGGTCAGTGTTAAAATATACAGGTGTCAATAACCAAGGATTGGTCATGTGCCAGTGAGGTAATTTCTTGCCAGATGAAGAAGGTAGAAAGTGCTGCCCATCTGTGTGCTCTGTGGAAGTTTAGGGTTGAGTGGGAAGGCAGAAGTATCTTCCAGTTGCTGGCCGATCCACTGATTTTTGTCCTGTTATTCCCCATTATTGGTCTATTGCATCTGAAATAACAAAAGTACTGTGGAAGAAGGTATTGTTATCTGATGTAGACACAGTTTCAGCAATGGTACTTATACTACTTCCCTGCATGCTTGTGAGTTGCTTTGCTCTCTTGAACTATACATATTCAAGTTAGATGTACTATTCAATCAGAAGCACTGCATAGCTTCTTTATCATCTGAACTAGGTTTGCATTGTAGATACTTGTAACAGTAAAAAATCCCAAACTTAATGGAAAGTAGTATGTGCCTACATCATGGTAGATTGCACATTGATTTAAATAATTGATAAACCTTTACTTTATCATTTTGTAGTTAGTGAAAATTCAGTCTGTGATTTTATTTTTGCTTTTTTTTTTCTGTATGTGTAACCTACTTACGTGAATTGTAAAAAGAGGGTGTGTGTGTGTGGGGACAGGTAGAGAGACAGCTTACATAATCATGGAAACCCATTATTGTAGAAGCAGTTTCTACCCAGTCTAGAAGATATTAAAGAGAAACAAATTTAACTCGTTATCCTTCAAAACTACTGTAGTGGAATAAAAAATTAATGATAGATGAATACCATTTGCACATAAAGACTTTTATAAATAGATCAGAAATGCAGGAAGGAAAGGAAGAAAGCTGTAATAGCTCAAGGGAAAAAACACAATGGGTTTTGCTGTTTTGCTTTGCAAGTGAAAGCACAGCCTTAGCAAATTTATGTGTGAATCTTTACACAGTTTGAAAAATATTTTAGCTCCCAAATTAAGCATTCAATTATTTTTGAGTGATGCAGCATGATGTAGACCAAGCAGAGGGAAACAATAAAAAACAGGGAAGATGTGCCATGAACAAGGCTCACGGCAAATAAAACTGGTCTAAATTTGACTGTGACCTCTAGGGACCAGTGTATAACCCATATGGCATCCATGAGCTTGGTTATCTCTATGCTTTGATCTCCACAGCACTGCAGACTCTTAGGACAAGATTCTGCTCAGGGCTCATTACAGGCTTGGAGCCATTATTGTTATTGTTGTTGTTGCTATTATTATTATTAATAATAACAATATTAATTATTGTTATCTGCAAAGAAGGAATTTTAAAATTGTTTTAAGTACAGTTTCTTTTAAAAGAGCTAGAGGGGAAAAAATAATCAACTTTTCAGGACAACATGGAATAAAATACTAATCACTCATTATGTTTATACTCATTCACATATGGCTTAGAAATCAGGAAGAGGATGCATGTACAAGTAGGACAAATCACACCCCACACTGTGCAACACAATTTTTCAAAGTGTGTTTTGCTTTCTTGTTTTTCTCAATTAAGTGCTGCCTTGCTGCACAGACCCAGAAGCCATTTGAGAGGTATGGGCAGAACTTGGCAGGATCTGACCCAGGAGAGGAGAGATTTGCAGAACTGCTTTCATTGCAAACCTTTGTTCATGAGAAAAACTCAGTGATGCTAAATGTTTGTAGGCACAGAAATGGAAACTATTTCATGACAGTTAAGACACTGGCTTTACAAACATTACATAAAAGGCAAGTGGTCTCACAATAGTTGTGGTGAGAAATAAAAAGATCCAATCTTGAAAGAGCTTTTCATTTTTAGTCTTTCCTGTAGCCACCCATGAGAATCATAATGAGATCTCCTGTGCTAGATCTTTTGAAATTGTTTTTAGAAGCAGGTGGTAATTTAAAGAGAAAAAACCTGCCAAAATGTTCTGATTCTTTGGTGGCTGATTATTATCTGATCCAGAGTCCCCTGAAGTCTCTGGGTAGTCATAAGAGCCTCTGATGCTGCTCTTCTATGCTCTTTTAGAACTAATGCTGTTGCCAAGCTATGAACTGCGCAGAAACCCATAGTTCACATCACATAAAGCCTCTGACAGGACTAGAGATGACTGAGTGACTTACAGCCTGAATCTGTAAAGATTTGTGCATGTTTTTGAACCTTGAACCACAGTGAGGGTGATGCCAGTGACTGAGCTGTCTGCTTTTTTGAAGTTGGATATTATGTCATATTAGATATTACCCAGATAAGAGATGAACCTTTTCTTGTTTTGCAGTGTTGAATTACTCTTGAGGTCAAAGCAGGTGTGAGGAAGTGGGCTGAATTTTTGCATTCCTTTTGCGGAAAATAGGTGGTCCAGCAGGTTGGGGTGGTAATTGAGTGTTAAGGTCCACATTCAGTTCTTTCCCAGCAAATTTTAACCTGTCACTTTTGAATTGCCTTGTGCTATTTGAAAGGAGAATGTTTGGTTTACTTTATGTGAATTTTTGTGTGGTTATTTATTATTTTCTGTAGACTGTTTATTATGCTCATGTCTACACATTTGCAAGGAAGGCACTAATGAACTGAGGAAATTGTAAAAAGCAAAAGAAAGGGGTGAAGTTGTACTGTCACATTAACAAACAGCATGTCTTTCAGCAGTCACCCAGGGGGGGAGCGTTTGATAATGTCAGGATAATTTTTAAGACAGCATGTAATTTTACAATTGACAATTCAAGGTGTAACAATGAACACAAATACGTCTGGTTCAGAAAACAAAACTACAATGACCTAGTGGGGCTTCAGAGTCTCTTGAAAAAAAAAACTACTGTGACAGGACTTGTCAGCTCTGGAAAGAACCCAATCCAGAAATGACTACTTGAGCATTTTGGCACAGAGGAGAAACTGTTGGAAACACATCTGTATTCCAAAAAATTTAAAAGGCTTTCCGGTTGCCAGGGATTATAATTAAATTAAGCCGTGAAGGAGTATCTTCTGCCTTTAATAACCCCATTCAGAGTTAATTGTGACTGGACTGCTGTTTTGTGGTATGTTTCTGACTACTGTGCTGAGTAAAGACAGCTGGAAAAAAGCCTGCTTTTCATCTTGACATCATTTTTTCTGATGTTTTCCTTCCCTGGTTTTAATAGAAGTGGGATGTGGCTTTCAAATTGGCTATCTATTTTGCTAGCGGCAGCTTTTTTTATGAATGTGATACAATGTCAGGCTTTTCACACTGAATGTGCTTTGCATATGCTATGCCCTTGAATTTAGGCTCCTATCCTTCCCCTAAGAAACAGAGGAACCTGTTGTTCTGAAACACTCTTTTCAGGAAACTTGAAAAGCTTTTAATTTTGCATGGGCTCTTTCCTCCCCCCTTTCTTTTGTTTCTTTTTTCATAGCCATCAATGCCACAGTGCTCCAATGAGTATTTCTAAAAATAAAATCTGCAAATTACAGGCCTTGGTTTACCACAGTGTTGCAAACTGTCATTAACAAACAGTCTTTAAAAGCCACTGGCTCTGCAAGCCATGAGGTAGTTTAAGTACATAGAACTGTATTGTTCTCTTTCAGAGATCCCAGTCACTGTATATTTTAACTTCTTTTTTTTTTTTTTTTTTAATACTTAACCCCAGCATCTTCAAGCAGGAAGCTTGTCAGCAGAGAATTGATGTCCTGTCTATCATTTTGCAAAGACTATATGACTTAGAGGGTGAATAACCCTCAGGACATGCTCTTATTAGAACTTCGGCAAAGTTTCAGCAACACGCCAGCTGAGATTTAATGCTCTGTTTCACACACAGACTGACATAGCAGAAGCACATTCCTCCCCTTGCCTCACACTATGAAATCCAATCCTCTTTGTTAGACAACCTGGTGAACTAGCCAAGTGCTGTGACTATGACTGGAAGAGTTTCAGAGTCACAGGAGCCATCCATAGGACTGGAATTTGAATTCAAGTATGTTCCTAAGATTTAAACACCTGTGTCCAAACCATGTTTTATAGATATATCACAGAGACCTGGAGGTCTTGTTATTTTCACATCCCATCTACCATCAGCTGCCAAGGAGTACCAGAGCCTTTTTTAAGTGGGCAGGTAGTTAAACACTGCTGACGTTGATTGTACTGACCAGCAAAATTGGGTGTGACATTGAAACTCCTGTCTTGAGGACTGTTATTCTGTACTTGCTGTAAGTCCCATGTCTTGCATGCCTAAGTTCTCTTTCAGTATCCAATTTGTATTTTTTCTTTTTAATCTGAAACTTCATTTTTTTCCTTGTCAAAATTTACACTTCTACAGCTGTAGGCATTGCTGTGATGCTGTGACCCTTATAGCAACCTCAGTAGCACTTCTGTTAGTTTGTTTTCCAAATGAATGGCTTTTTAAATGTTTATTTTCAGGAGGAATTTTGGACCAGTGAATCCTCAACAAATTTACATGTGTCATTATAATGATATGAAGTACTTTTTGCTTTGGTAAGAGCCAGGGTTTAAAGCTACTCCTTCTTCTAATATTTTCCATAGACAATGCTCAGTAAGCTGATGAGACTAATCCCGTGTCATAGGAAATGTGGGTGTCTGACACATGGCAATTCAATCCACTATCTGGCCAGGTTGCATCAACATTTGGTATTTTGGTGCCAAAGTCCAAGATCTAGGTCTTATCTTAATTGCTCGGAGACTGTAGAAAATAAAACACAAATAGGGATCAATTTAGAAAAGTAAACTAAAATTTAGTCTTTTTTTAAACTAGCTTTTGTTGAATCACAAAATTATTATGTTGTAAGTAGCTATGTTTTGTTGGATTCTTATGAATTCTCACTAGTAAGAAAAACAAGGAGTGAGTGGTGAAATGTTGCAGTATAAGAAACATTAGGCAATCTATTTCCCTTGAGAGCTTTTCAAGTAGCCTTATTCCAAGAGGACCCTATGAAATATGCCTTTGTGTTTTATCAGTGTGTTATTCTGCAATTCCAAGAATATATTTCTTTGGAAGTAGCGCCTAATGATGAAAACTGAAGGGTAGAAGCATCCACTGACATTGCCTCTTGAATTGCGTCAGTATTTTTCATTGTAATGCAGAAAAAGTGTTTTGTTGCTTGGGTTTTTTTCTTGGAATGTCCACATTAGTAATCAGTGGTAGAGTATTAGCTATGTCATATTTAATCAAATTTCAGAGTTCAACTTAAGAACATGTTGTTTGTTGTTTTTTTTTTTATTAATTAGACTTATTATGAATACTAATTTTTGATACACTACATATTAAATAAAGCAATGGTTATGTGATTCGATTAGCTATGTATCAGTTGGTGAACATCTAAAGCAGAGAGATAATTCCAAATTCTGTGATTTGAATAACAAAATGTTAAAGTTATAATGGGTATTACATTACAGAATGCAATTTAGTTTGAATGAGTATCTCTTAACATAATATTTTTATTCCATTGAATCAGTAGATTAAATACTTCCCTTTAATATGAATTATTCTTGGCAGATTGTAGTAAAATTGACAGTATGAAATAATTAGGAAGAACTCAAAGTTTACATTTCAATAGCAAAGATGTCTTGAGTGCATTTCCTATTTGACTGAAAAAAGATATCTGAATGTTGATGACTGGTTTTGCATTAATTTGAGAGTACAAACAAAGTAATTTTGTCCATCTAACATATTAAAACCCACTTAGTCTTAAAAATTAATTTTCAAATTAAGTAATGACAATAATTTCAATATGGTACTTGGAAAAAGTAGAAATTATAAGTATTTGAGTGTTTTAGAGTAGAAAATGCAATTTACTAAAATTTCAAAAGTGTGCTCAAGATATTTTGCAGTTGGAAAAGGATCATCAAATTCACCAATATTCTTTAAATTCTCTCTGAATTATGTGTAGATATTATCTTTCCCAACTCTAAGTATTAATTAAACACATGTATAAAGACACACAAGAATCACCTAAAACCTAAAATGTGCGGAGACATTGTAACACACTATCTGAAGTCACCTGAAAAAGTAGTGCAATGCATTTAATTTTAATTTTTTTTTTTTAATTATTATTTGCAGAATGTTTCTCTTTATGATTTTTGCATTAAATTCTTGAAGACTTGGAATGAAGTTTTAAGGTTTTTCTTGAGTAAGAGAAGAGACTTATAAACACAGAATTGTTTTTACTTTCCTGCTTATGTGGCTGTTTAAGCACAACTGGAGCTGCAACAGTGTAGAAAGCTAGGCAAAAAGTTGTGTAAACACAGAATAGGAAAAAACCCTACATTCTTAGCATTTTACTGGGCTTGAGTAAGTCCAGCACCTTCTTTGCACAATCCATTTGAGGAAAGATGCAAATTCCCCTTTAGCAGTTCATGGTGCAGTGCACAGCTTGTGCTAACAAGTCACAGTAGCTGTGTTGGTAGTGAACACTCCCATCACCACTCATCACACTTGTTATCGCTGGAACACTGAGGGCAGCTGAACATGTCTCTTATCCCTCTCCCCAGCTGTGTTTAAATAAATTAAAAAAATAAAAATAAAAAATCAGTATGATGTTTCTGGGACTCCAAACAGCCCTAGTCTATTTTCTGAGAGCTAGAAAGGCAGCAATTTCACTCGAGCGCAGAAGGACTCCTTTCAGTAGGGCATTCTGAAAGCATGTAGAAATCAGTTTCTGCCTGCTTAGCACAGTATGCAAAGGAGAATGGACCTCAGTGGAGCTTCCTGGCAAGGTTGTACACCTATTGCATATACTAAAAATTAGCAACCTTCTAAAGGCTCGGCCTCAGCACTGAAATTAAGGATGCAGTTTCTCTTACTTCTCACAGTGGGATGTCCAGGTATGTGTGAGAAGGCTTCTTTGCCATCCTTGACAAAATAGACACCCAGAAAAGACATATGATCTGTGGTGGTTTTTTGTTTCATTTTGGTGGTTTTTGTTTGTTGTTGTTTTCTGTTTGGTTTTATTTATGCACTTCAGCTGTTACTACTATAGTTGTAAACACTTGGGTTTCTATATTTGAAGCATCAGTTTACACTTATTAGGATGCGTGTTGGAATTATAGAGGTAAAGATTAATTTTTACCATATTTCTGCACTGCAAAGTTTGAAAATGAAGTAACATTTCCATAGCAGGGAGGGGAGAGTTTGGGAAAATCCTTTGTTCTTGCACTTTGCTGACTGCTCATTATTTGCAAGACCACTGAAAAGGAAATAATATTTCTCATTATTTTATTTTGTTAATTATTATGACCTCTGTTGTCCTTCATCTGTTCTGATCTCCCTTGTGTTCTCCATTCTTTTGTCTGTTTTTACAATTGATAAAGAAATTAATTTTCAAGTTATGTGAGTTCTTCTCTCTTACATACCTGGCCTTCTAAAAGAATTGTGGCAGCACCGGGTATAAAAGCAGAGATCTGACATTTCCTTACAAAATATATTGGATATCAGATGTGGTGTCCTAGATCTGGTGATGATTTCAAAACGTTTTTAGTCTTGCCCATGGAAGTAAATAGTACAGTACATACTTACATACTCCCACCTTAAGTGTACACTTATGTAAATTGAGATAAAAAAGCACACCCAAAAGCATCACTGTGTTTACATGTGTAATTGTGTGATCACTACTGGGTCAAAATTGTTAATGAATGTATTCCAGGAAATGTATAGTCTTCAGCTTGTCTGGAATCCTGTTTGGTCGTGGTAATTGAAATACAGTAGATCTTAAATTTCATTACGATTATACTTGTACTTTTCTAGCAGGGTAGCTTGCCTCAATAATTTGAGAAGGTGGGAATAACCCACTGTCACTGTATTCATTTGTAGTTTCCTTATACGCCCATGGAGGAGCATTTCACTTGGTGCCACTACAAAATGAACTCAGTTTTTTTCCTCCCTTTTCTATCCTGCTGTAATGCGTCTTATGCTTGGACAGCAGGTGAGCCAGGCACATCTGTGGGCAAGAAGTTAGGAAAGTGATCCAAATACCTTTGAATGCAATGGGATTTCTTTTCAAGGGCTTAGAGGAAGTTCTAGAAGTGTATCTGGATGTACTTATATACATGAAAATATTTTATTGTATTTTAATTATATACATGTTTGCCCAATGTTTTATGTATTGATGTACAAAAATGTTCAATGACATGAATTTCTGAATATATAGACAGATTCCTTTCTTGCTCAGTGATGTTCATTTTCTGAACTGCAGTTTTTTTTCCTGGAAAACTGTTTCTACAGACCAGTAAGTACCAAGGAAAAAAAAGTCATGCTAGGTTGAAATAAAAATTCGTGGTAGTCTGTGCACAGTATCTCCTACTGTTCATGCACTGGAGAATGTAAAATTACAAGCAGTTTTCAAAACTCATAGATTTAATTTTCTAGAACTGATAGCCTTAAAAGCATAGTTTCTATCACTCTACTTGTAACAAAAGCTGCTTACTTAGTTGCTGAAATAAATTTATCAGTGACACTATGTTAGTTCTCTCAAAGAGAACAATGTGGCAGTGATAATTCTTTCCCTTTCTTTTTTTTTTTCCAATTAACATATGTCTGACCTTTAACATTCCCAGTTATGAGAGAGAACTGTTCAAGGTGAATAATATTTACAATGCAAGAATCCTTATGCATTTTATTGCTTACATGTCAGAAGAGAAGTATCTAGCATTTTTATTTTAGTTTTATACTTCATTTTAAAACAACCTTACTTAGATACCATTGGTAATATCTTCAGATGGCCTCTCCCCTCTAGTCTGTTTCAGTTGTGGCAGAAAAATCTGCAGAGAGGCAGAAAAATCCAGTTTTTGAGCAAAAGACAATTAAGGTAAGGCAAGACAAGGGGTTGGTCATTTGCTTTTCCTTTTCTTTGCAGTTGATAAGATCACACCATGGGACACATGTATCTTCACAGTCCTGATCCTGAGGTTATCTATAACAAGAGACCTGGGCCCACAGATACAATTATACTTCCTGGAGGTGTCATTTTTTCATCCTAACTGATGTATGGTCAGGACATAGCTGCAGGTTACATTTGGAGGCCAGGCCCATGTAGTGGTTCTTAAGTCTCTAAGTTCTCCAAGGATAACAAAGATCACATACCTCCTTCCCAACACCTCAGATATGTGTACATAACTAGAGCTTCTAAAAATCCTGAAAAGTATTTACATTTTTGTAGTATTTTTTTCCCATTCATTTCTCCTTTATATTGAAAGTAGTCAGCATACTTACATAGTGGAAGTGTTGCTGCTGGTGAGGAATGCTTAGGATAGAAACAGGTGGTAGTTGAAAACAAATTATCAAGAGTTTCCTGCTATAATCTTGTAGATCCCAGATAAGTTCAGAGGAAGTTCAAGGCAAGCATTATTCCTATAGTAGTATATTCTTATGAAAGCATTTTTAGTTATGGTTATATGGATAAAGGAAGAAAATAAGAAATAGAGTAACATGTCACTTAAATGAGAAGGCTGCTGATATTCTGTGTCATGACAGCTCTCCGAGCAGCTGCACTTGATTCATAGTTTTTCAAATTTGTATATAGATATTTTCTCTTTTTTAAAAAAAATTAGAAATCCAAAAGTATTGATGTTAGTACAAAATTCCAATTTCATAAATGTTATCTGTATGCTTTTAAAATTGAACATTTGAATATTTCCATTTAAATCCACTGAATTTCTCATGGCAGTGAAATTAACCACAGGTATGGACTAGTGGAAGCAGGCTAAATTCTGAGTTGCCAAGAAAAAAAAAAAAAAGCTGTTGGTAAAATATTTTGACTGAGACCAAAGGGAAGTTCATTTGAGAGGCAGAGGCTGTTATTAACTTGTCAGTGTGGGAAGAGCCTCATCCATGGTGATCCATAATACAGCTTTTATGAGCTAGAGCAGATGCTGCACACTGGTGAATAAAGGAGACACACTGTGGCTACTGCTTCTAGCAGTAGTTTTATTTTTGACATGAGTGGTTGACACAAATGATCCTCCACAAAGGAAGACTTAGATCACTGGGGACTCCTTTCCAAGGACAGGACCTTGTGCACGGTGGGAAGGACAGGTATCCTTTATGAACAAATTAATGGACATTACAGATATTTCCTGTGACTGTCATCTAAAATTTCATGCACCAACTTGGTTTCACAGGTTATATATAAATATATAGGTCTGCATATGTTCACATTGGGCATATATGATCATCACAGATGGCCTTTTGCCTTTCCCTTTATTTTTGGTTTGGTTTTGTTGTTGTTTTTTTTTTTTTTTTTTTTTTTTTTTTTGTTTTTTTTTTTTTTTTTTTTTTTTTTTTTTTTTTTTCTGTTTTTGTTTTTTTTTTTTTTCTTTTCCTCTCTGTATAGAAGTGGTGCTTTCAAGGTCTGCAAAGGGCTTTGTAAATAGTAATGGCAATTATTGTTTTTGCCATTATACAGTTTAGTCATTTTGTCCACTACAGCTGCTGAGGGATTTATGTGGGGATTTTGTTTACAGAATCCAAATACTTCAAAGTCTTCAGTAAACATTTTTTTATTCAGTATTCTCTAATAAATATTTTATATCTCTTTAAATTTAATTGCAAAAGCAAGTAAATGAGCTATTTTAGTCTATGTTCATTACAAACAAAATAGGTAGGGTCTGCTTTCCTTATAATTAGGCATCACTTATTTTAAAAAGTGTTTGCAGATTTTTTTGTTAGTTTTCATATTACTTGTGAAATGCATGCTCAGGTTTCCACCAATTCAGCTGGTATTTAGAAGAGTAAAGATAACCAAATCAGTTATACCTACAACAATTGTGGTGTAATTTGTTCACAGAGTGGTAGCAAAAATTGAAGGCTTCAATTCAAGTGATGCCGTGGAGTTTTGCTGCCTTTGTGGTTGTGCTAGAACAAGAGTTTTCTGGAAGTCCTGCAATATTTAGATACTCAAGGGGTCTGGGTTTTGTGCTATTTACTTTTTATCTTTCTTTACTTCCAGCCTACCAAGTTGTCCCTTTAATGTTTTTGGTAATCAACACAAATGAAAGTGGTATAACTATCTCAAGGAGGTCTTTTTAGCCTTGGCTTTTGTAAGACTTCTTTAATAATTCAGATCTGTGGAGCTTTTATGTAGGTTGATATGAATCTGGCAATCCTACTGAGACTGAGGTGTTTAGAGACCTTGTCAATTACTTTTCAAAAATTCCCTGTTGCAGAGGGGGCTCCTCTTTTTCCCCTTCCTAAAGACCAGTCATGTCCATTGCCTGAAGAACAGCTGCAAGCATGCCCCCCAACTTCTTTCTGTGTCAGCTACTTCAACAACCCTGGCATGTCAATAAGCTTTTATCTGATGGTTGGATTTTCTTTTAATGTTTTTTAAGCTACAAAAGTTCAGAGCATAAAACTCTCTTGCCAGGCTTTCAGCACTTGCTGTGCTGTACAGCCTGGAAAAGGCAAATCTGAAGCTGTGAAAGGAGTAACTCCACATTTTCCTTGTCTTCTCTCACAAACTGTTACTGAAGGAAAGGAGATAAATTGGGTTTTTTACAGATTAAAACCAAATATTTCCCAGGATGCCTTGGACTGGGGGTTGTATAACACTGTATTTTTCCTTGTAGGTTGCTTGGTATGAATAGATTAGTGTCTGCAAGCCTTCTGCCAAGTGACTGCTAACCTTATGTTTCCTAACTCTGGGAATATTTTTGGTGCTGCAATCTGATAGCAACTTCCAAAGTCAAAATAGCGTTGATTTTTACTGCCTTCTGGATGCTCTTTTTTTTCTTGTATATGTTGTTCATTCTTACAGCACTGGACCAACAGCTCTAAAATAAGCACCAACTTCATTTCTCACTTGCAGTATTGACCAAAGCATTAGTTTCTCTTGAGTAGGGATGTCTGCTACTTACTCCTAATAACAAAAAGCCCCAACCCCCCAAACATTAGCCTGTAGTTAATTTCTGGTCACTTAACTCTGATCAGTGTAAGTTTCTTTTTTCTTGTGGAAACTGTTCCTATTGCATGATTGAGTGGTACTGTATTTTTAGTAGTCACATGGGAGTCTTGTGGGTGAAGGGAGTTTGTTTTTTTTTTGCTTACCTTTATACACACACACCTTTCTTCTGAGAATGCCCTCAAACACTGTTTGGAAGTGCAAACCCATCTTGATCTAATTATCCATGGCAAAGGCATACTGGCTTTTTCAGCATTATGCTGTTCTCTTCAGTACGATGAAAGAAGTGTTTACAAATTTACCCTCTATGGTATTGATATTGGGTCTATCCTTCCTACAGCTTGGTTTTCTACATAGGTCAGCAATCCTATAGCAAATTCATCTCTTTCATGCCAGAACAACTTTCCTTGGTATTAAAATGCTCTTTTTTGTTTCTTGTTTTTTGTTTCTTTAGCTTCTCATGAAGAACAAAACATTAAAAACCCTGAACTGTGCTGTGTTACAGCACTTCATAGTTGGTTGGAGCATGGTGTTAATAACACCAAGGTTGCGGGTTTGATCCCCATATGGGCCATACACTTAGGAGTTGGAGTCAATGATCCTTGTGGGTCCCTTCCAACTCAGAATATTCTCTGATTATTCTGTGAAGTGCCAGAAAAGAAAATTTATCCCAAACACTTCATTAATGTAAAAGTGTACTCTGGTTTTCACTTTATACATTTCCATCAGGTTTGCTGTAGAAGTAATTTCATTTAAGCTTTGTTCCAACAAATGTCAGCCACACACATTTTTAGGTTCAATTTGTTCAAATCTTTTAAAGTAAAGCAAGAGCAACAAAGTATTTCTGTCTTAATGGTTAGACAGCACAGACAGATACTTAGCTTTCGCACTTGTACACGAATTCCATGTCAAAAATAGGTAGACTGTACACATCTGAGGTTATTTTTCCCTTTGGGTGAGGATAGAACAGCATAGTCTACTTCAGTCCTCTGGCATGTCTTTCTACATGCTCTTATAAATGTAAATTTTATGCTATTATTCTCTGCTTCTGCCAGAGTTCCTCTATTTGGAATATAAAATAAGTTCCTACTGACTATATGTTTACTAAATCTGGGTGGAAAGTAGTTGGCAAAAAGTCCCATGAAGTATACAAATAAAAGTATGAAAGAATAAATAGAGGACTTTTCCTTTTCTAAGTTTACGTTTTAGTAATGTTCAAGTGTTACAAATACAACTAGTATTACAGTTGTAATACAGTTTTAATGTAATTATGACTGTAAGTGCCTACTGTTCTTTTAAACATTGCAGTCTTTTTGGTTTTTTTAAAGAATAGTGAAAAGAAATCTCAGAATGTTGGCAAATCTGACAGTGTTTGGAGGGAGCAGAGAACATACACACTTTTTCTCAGACACACAAACTGATAGTAAGAGACTGCAAAGCTATACTTGAAATGTAAATATATAGCTTCTGTCAGAAATGCTCCAATGAGTGTGAAAAAATGCATCATTAGTTAAAGAGCATGAACAGTCAAAATCAAATAGAAGTTCTCTTTAGAGGAAATAAAGTGGATCTCCTCTATGAACTACAATTCAGTTGAGAACGTTCTCAGCACTATGGGCACTTGCTGTCCAACTTAAAGAGGTGGCTAATTTATGGAGCACATCAGTTATAGAACAAAAACATTTAGAAAAACAGAGCACATGAATACTGTATGAGATATATAACATTAAGATCTATTAGTTACAGTTATGCAACTGGAAGGAACAGATAAATGTATCTCAGTACTTCTTGCCTAGAAACACTAGTGCATAACAGCTGTATCTTACAGGAACAGCGGAACGTGATGCAAACACTCTGTGAACCATGGTTTGGTCTAACTTTTAGAGACATTTTTGGATACTTCATGCTGCAAAAACTGAAGTGCTGTTTTTTTGTCTAGAAACAGTATTGACAACAAACTAAATATGTGCATATTTTCTCCTCTTTTTTCCTTATTGCCAAAAATTCGCTTTCTTACTGATGCCTATATCCATCTTTCCTGACATATTTTTTAGAAGGAAGAGGGGAAGGTGTCTTGTGACATTCATATTATCTTGAACTTTTCCAGCTGGTACTTGACCATTTCACATGGAAGATGGCTGGAGGATGACCTCCTTTTTCAATTTACTTAAGGACAAAACTTTTTTTTGCTGTGATAAAATTCTGACCTCACCATATTGATAAAAGTATGACCCTAGACGGTCTTATTTACCGCTGTTAAATGTTGCAAGGGCAGACCATTTTATTAGACAAAGGTTGTTTCATTTTCCTCTAGTTAAACTGGCAGAAGGTTAAATCTCTGCAAGTGTAGAATGACCTTAAGAGACATGTCTGTATAGCAAATGCTTGACAATCAATTGGCTACTGCAGTGATTGTGTAGGTTACCTTGAATATATCAGAAAATGCTATCCTGGGGTTTGCTACCCTATTCCCTAAGGGATAAAATAGTAAAGCAGCTGGAAAAGATCAAAATACATAACAAAGGGAAATGGGTTATTTGTAATGTGGAAATTACCAAACCAATTACCACAGTCTGAAAGCCAGATACAGCGACACTTAAAGGTAATTATAGCTGTTTATTTAAAAAAAAAAAAACACCAAGAAAACAAAACAAAACCAAACAAAACCCCCACCAAACAATTTGAATGCCTGCTTAGCTTCAGTATTGAGAACTTTTAAGATGTATTTTGATGTTGAGGCATATTCTTATGTCTCAAAACATGCAGCATGGTTGCACCTCTCCCAGAATGTACTTATAGAGAAAACAGAATGTCCTCCCCCCAAAAAAACCACAACCATCCAAACAAACCTCAAAAGCCAACCAAATGAAAAAATGACAGCAACTTACCTGGATAAATTTAAAAGTGTGAAAACATCTGGCTCAATCTAGGAACAAATTCAGAGTGGCCATTCGTATAATCCTGTGTTTTTCCTCTCTTTAATAACGCTGTATGCATTCTAGCCAGTTATGAGTCTGAGTCCTCCCTGAAGGTCATACATGTAGATGTCAAATTCTGAAAAAGGCATCTAAACTCCCTGGATATTCAAGGGAGGAAAAATCCCAGATGCTTCTAGAGTGTAAATGCTTTAAAGAACCTGTTTTTCTTGAGGGTAGCCTAGGGTGAATAGTTGACATGTGGACAGCTGATTTGTAAACATCTAATGTTGAATAAGAAAAATCCTACCCCACAAATTTACCTTCAGAGAGGCTTCTCTGTTCTCAGTCTTACTTCTGCTTTAATTCTACCACTCACTGTCTTTTGATGGCATTTCTGTACCTTTTTTCTTTTATAACTTTCGTCAGCCTTGATTTCTTTATCCTTTCCATTTCACCTTCCCCCTGGTTATCTCTAGTCAGTTGACTGTTCTCAGGAAGCAGAAAGGGCCTATTCTTCATGTTCTCACCCCTTAGTTGGAAGGTACCCACTGACTTAAATTATTATTTCTGCAGGCATCTGGCCCACTGTAAGCCATCGGGGAAGAAGAGCAGCAAGCTAGTTGGTAAAATCAGATGGCATCATAGTAAATTGTGATGTAATCTATGCAGTACCTACCTTTGTACACCCTATTTTGAATTCTCATTACCAACAGATGATGTGCTGCTTTGATGTTTAGCTATCTTGTGTAAGAAAGTATATGGCTCAGAGGTCAAGTCAGACACTGGTGTAGTGTTTTCAAGGGGTATTACCTCCGAGTAGAGTCTGATGCACAGAACATCTTTCAAATAACTACATGTACATGGATGCTTGACAATGTCTTCTTGAGACATTAATTTGCCTGGGATAATATTCTGTTCTCCTTGTGCCAGGGGTTTATCTGGAGGGAATTTTATACCATTCTTAGTGTGGTTTCTTACTGACCATGGCTTGCTGTCATCTGTGATTAACTGCTCCTTTGACTGCAAATGTGCACTAAACTGCAATTACAGGTATCTGTCTTCATTGCTGAGAGGTGAAAAAAGAGTGTTGCTCATGGAGCTTTCCAGAGGGCAGCTAATGGCTTATTTGCCACTGGTGAGTCACCAAATATATTGTCCCAGGACAAAATACTTTGCTGAGGAGAATTTCTAGGTTGCCTTTTAAAGGCACTTCTCTCCCTTTGAGATTTTCAAGAGTACAAGCTTTTCCACTCTGAATCTAAATCAGCCAACTGTTTAGCTTTGTCAGAGACTGACAAGACCTTCTGAGTACTGTCTAAAAATACCCCTGCACTGCAAAGGAATTTTGAACAGGGCTTCTCCTGTTTTTTGGTTTACCTTTATACCCAACAGTACTATGGATTATGTGTTTTGTTAGTGTTACATGGAATTGATGAGAGTACTTACTCTGTACTACAATGTCATAAATTACATATTCCTTTCATAAAAGTTTTGGGAGTGAAGGGGATGTCTACTCTGGAGATTAGTAGTCATTCTTCTGGAAGTGGATGATTGTATTCTAAGAAACATTTTTTATTTCCTCCCCACCCCCCAAATTAGCTAGCCATGATTTGCATGGCTTCAGCAATTCAAGATGATTGCTTGACAGATATGGTGACATGGTAGGCTTACTTCAGATGTTTTTTTCAGTTTCTTTTATCAAATGCCTAGTTACGAACTGCATGTCCTTATGTAACATTATAAAACTATCAATGCTTCTCTTGCAGTCTGTTTTGAGTTGTAATGGAGCCAGTTATGTATGTAGGATGTTTTGCAGATTTACAAAATGAATTGTATCCCATTAGCCTTCTCATATATATGGTTGAATGAGGAGGAGGATGTCAACCACTTCTACAGTGATTTTAAGCCACACACAAATTTTCTTGCTTTACTAATTAGTTTATTTTTCTAAGATTCTTAGCATGATTACCTCTGGAACTACTCTTCAGTTTGCCTTAGTATGGTATCCCCATTTGAGATATTCAAATCGGCATTCACTGTGTAGGTATTGACGCCAATGAAATCATTTGCATGTAAATATTGGTGCTTCAGTACTTCTGCTTCAGCATCAGCTGACACACTATAGCAGGCGAAACAATTAATATGTTTGCACTTCATTATGTATTCCTCATTTTCCTTTCCAGTTGTAGCAATATGGACTTCTATCTGACTGTGTCATGAAGATGTTTGCTTAAGAGGTGACACATTGGTAATTCAGGTCTTGAAAGTACTTGGACACTCAATTACTGTTCACCAGAGCACACAAGCAACATGCTGTGGGTGCTGAGGATAAGCACAATATGAAGGCAAAATAGCTCAGAATGTTTATAATTTTTTGTATCAAATAGTTGCACATGGCTATATATTGTCATAGACATGTAGTATTTCAAAAGATAACTGCATTTGTTAGAAGTACTAGACATTGTATTAAAATGAGTGCTGCAAACTTATTCTCATTTAGTCTTACTTGTAATCCTTGTGTGATTGAATGTGAGATTATGTAAAGGACTGAGATGTTAGATTAGGCTCCTCATGGGTATGTCTTTTATCATTTATCTTCCTAGAAAAGAGTTAAGAAGTCAGCAGATATTACATGTATTTTTTTAAGGGATTTTGCATTGCTTTAATAGATGAAATAAAATCTTAGTAGGAGTTTGAGCTTTCTTAGTGTATTGAAGTGGCACTAATTTATATTGCCAGGCTTTTCAGCTAATTGTGTTATGATAAATCACCACACCTTTAATATAATAGTAGCAATTTGGTTGTACAGTGAATGTTAAATGCAAATCACCTACTGCTAATGTTTTGAAACTGTGTTCCATCAGAAGCTTTGCTGAATTATATCTATCAACCAATTCATAATTGCTAATGAAGCTTAAATTAAGGTTTGGATAAGCATGTTCAAAAATCATTCTGCCCATACTATCAGCTCTGCATTTTGTAGCTATATCACTACAGTTTAGAAAGTATTCTGTGAAGGTGGAAGAAGTGGTTAGGTACTGGTAGAGAACCATAATATATGCGAACCAAAGCTAGCACAGTTTCACACCACTCTTCTGTCTTCCCATTTCTGAGATACCAGGAAACTTTTGCCGTAAGTTCTGTACATTGCAAAATTTGTGTAAATTGCTTTGTGATCAAACTTTTGATAGTCTCTGTAAATAAGGAAAGGCTTAATGGCAAATACAGGACTTAAATAAGAAAGAATAATTACAAGAGGTTTTATGCTATGCTAACAGCCTTTCCTTAGTCTGTCCTCATTTTTTTAACTAGTGTTTGGAAGCTGCTCATGGCTCCCTGAGCTGCTTTTGTATTGTGATTGCTACATATATTGTACTTGTTGCCTTGGTTGGACACTCTCAGCCATACTTACATTTAGAGATTAAAAGTAGAGAAGGATCTTTAAATCATCCAGCTGACCTCAGGTATCACAGTGATGACAAAAATAATGCTTCTTCCAGAATTTAATTTAAGGAATTAATGCAGAACCTACTACTTCCAGCTTAGATGATATATCCCATCATTTAGATTCTGAAAACAGGTTTCTTCCCTTGATTACTAGGTTCTCAAACCAACTCACTTGTAATGCTTGCAGTATGTAAAACCACACTTTAACCCCCAGAAACAGAGATGGAGTTTGTTAGCAAAGTAGATGCTCATAAAATTTTTAAACATAACATTAAAAAGTGCATAAGGTATTAGTGCCTGGGGTACTATAACTCTGCTTCATTTTGCTGTACTTCCATCTGTATATACTTATTTTTACTGCAGCTGGCTGTGAGGAAACATTCAGAGACATCTGCACTGCTAAAAGCACAATGATAACCCAGGAGACTACTCCCTCAAAATACAAAATATTTTCCCATAAATATTAATCCCTTGGTAGTAAAAATTACCAGACTATTTCTAGTTCAACAGCAGCTATTTGGGGAATTTATTTTGTCTTATAGCAGACAGAATGAAAGAAATGCACAATAATATTGTTTATCTGCATTTCATAGAATGGCTTGGGTTGGAAGGGACCTTAAAGATCATCTAGTTCCAACGACCCTGCCAAGTGCAGGGACACCTTTCATTAGACCAGGTTGCTCAGAATTCTATCCAACCTGGCCTTGAACATTTCCAGGGATGTGACACCCACAACTTCTCTGGGCAACCTTCTCTGTTTCAGTGTCTCACAGCCCACACAGTAGAGATTTTCTTCCTAATATCTGGTCTAAACCTGCTCTCTTTCAGTTTGAATTCATTCCTCCTTCCCTGTCACTATATGCTCTTGGGTCTCCATCCATATTTCTCCATCTTTCCTTTAGTTCCCGTTGGGTGCTCAGAGGCCACGATTAGGTCATCTGAAGCCTTTTCTTTTCCAGGTTGAACAATCACAATTCTCTCATCCTGTCTTCATAGGAGAGGTGCTCCATCTCTCTCATCAACTTGGTGGCCCTCCTCTGGACTCATTCCAACAGGTCAATGTCCTTCCTGTGCTAAGACCTCCAGAGCCAGATGCAGTGCTCCAGGTGGGATCTCAGCAGAGTGGAACAAAGGAGCAGAATCCTCTTCCTCAAACTGCTGGCTGCGCTGATTTTTGATGCAGCCCAGGACACAATTGGCTTTCTGGGATGCAAGCACACATTGCTGGGTCATGTCCAGTGTCTCAGCCACCAGTACCCCCCAGGTCTTTCTTGATCTGTCTATCCCCAGCCTATATTGATACCAGGAGTTGCTCTGACCCAATTGTAGGACCCTGCACTTGACCTTATTAAACATTACAAGATTCCTGTGGGCCCACTTCTTGATCTTGTCCAGGTCCCTCTGAATGGCATCCCATCCTTCAGCTGTGTCAACAGCACCAGCTTGGTGTCATCTGCAAATGTACTGCAGGTGCACTCAATCCCTTCATCCATGTCATTAATGAAGTTATTAAATAACACTGGTCTTAATATGGACCCCAGAGGGACAGCACCTGTCATTGATGTCCATCGGAACTCTGAGCCATTGACCACTACCCTCTGCAAGTGACCATCCAACCACTTTCTTATCCATCTAACAGTCCATCCATTGAATCCATGTGTCTCCAATTTAGAGAGAAGGTTGTTGTGGGGGACTGTGTCTGGACTTTACAGAAGTCCAGATAGATGACATCTGTAGCCCTTCACTTGTCCACTGATGTAGTCACTCCGTCATAGGCCACTAGGTTGATCAGGCAGGATTTTTCCTTGGTATAACCATGCTGGCTGTCTCAAATCACCTCCCTGTCCTTTATGTTGCCTTAGCATAGCTTCTAAGAGGATCCAAGATCTTCCCAGGCACAGAAGTGAGGCTGACAGGTCAGTGGTTCCCAGTGTCCTCCTTTCTATTCTTTGTAAGGATGGGTACAATGTTTCCTTCTTTCCAACCAACTGGGACTTCACCTGACAGCTGTGACTTACCAGATATCATGGAGAGTGGCTGGGCAACTACTTCAGCCAGTTGCCTCAGGACTCAGATTTATCCCATCAGGTCCCTGTCATGATCCATTGGTAGGGGGCATGATGTTATGAATTCTCACCAAGCTGTTTCAGGGAACTCTTATGCTTTTCCTATATATAGTTGCCTTAACTCTGGCAACTAGCCCACTATTTAGTCCCAAAAATATTGACTAACAAGCCTTTAATTTTACAGTTCTCCTCAATAAGCTCCCAACTCACAGAGCAAACTTCTCAAAATGCTGGCTACCAAGCTGCAACACACTGCTGCTCAAAGTTGCTGGCTAACAAGATACAACACGCTTCCACAAGCTCCTTACTCCCACAACAGACTTCAGTACAGAGTACAGAATAGAATATGACAGCTGCACATTGCCCAGATAAAGCAAGGGAGGAGAGAAATAAAGACAGAAAAAAAGAGAAAGAGAAAAAAAATTATCATCAGTCCTTAGATCTTGCAATGGATCTGGGGCAGTAAGACAAAGAAAGCAAAAGAGGAAGAATAGAAAAGAGGTGAGGAGGACCAATCCACTTCCTTGTACAGTTAATCTGGTGCACATCTCTTATGTAGACTTTTTCATAAATTTGAACCCTCCAGGGAGCCAACCCAGGCATGCTGAGCCCAGGTCTCAAGATGGAACATGAAGTCATCTCAGAACAGCGCTGCCCCTCCTCTACAGGACCCGCTCTTTCAATCACAACTTCCTTGTCGCAACAGTCAGAATATTTGAGACAAAACATGCTTATGCCTGGTCCTCCACAATCTCATAGTGTTATGTCACTCGTACATGCAAGTTCTTCAGGTGGTTGTAAATCTCATCTTTACTTACTGTGGGAGCAACTTTGCTCCCCCGTCCCCCATTCTGGTGTCCATCCTCTCAATAGGTGTGGGAAGAGAGGTTGCCATTGAAGACAGAGGCAAAAAAAGTTGTTGAGCACCTCAGCTTCTCCTCATCCATTGTCACCACTTTACCAGTGTTGTTTATTGAGGAGTGGTGGGGAAGGGAGGAGTGGGTGGTGTACTCCTTCTCTGACCTTCCTTTTCTGGTTTTGTATTGATTTTAATTATGCTTTAATGCTATGACGTTTGGATTAACCTTTAAAAAATGTAATTTTTTACTTTTCTGAACAGCAGGTAATGGCTTTATTGTTACTAATAACAAAACTGTAATTTAGTAATTTACTTTCCTTACTATGTTATTTAAGTATTTTTATTCCCTTTACATTACAAGAAATATAGACAAATACTATTTTACTAGTTGGAGAAATGGGGATTTACAATTTTTTCTCACTCACTAAGGCAGTCAATATCAAACTTAGTTCTCAAAATGATAGTTTTAACTGTCTGGTTTGTTAATTGCATATTAATGCAATCTATTCACTGTTTTACCCAGAAAGTTTTAAGAATAAAATTACTGAAATGATGTATGCATTGCGTACTTGAGAGTTTTCTCTTTTTTTTTTTTCATTTTGTGATTAAAGATTACATTGCTACCCATCTAAATTTCTGTCCCGCTCACGTAACTCAGAACAAAATGTTAACTATTCTCAAACTTGCTAGTGTGATTTTAAATGGCTTTGGTTTCCTCTGTGTAGGTCCAGTATATGGAACAAGTTGAGATGAACTATATATTTAGAGTGCAGATTTCTCAAACACCATCAAAACCCTTCTTGATTGTGGAGTAATGTAGGTCAAAAAGTAGCAAGTCATTTAAAATGCTACATTTGAGAAGCCTCTGATCTTCTCCTGTAAAAGGTCTTGCTAATTCTTACTTGTTTTCATGATTTTTAGTGTGTCTCTGAAAATTTTAAATGTCACCTGGCTTTACACAAGTGGCACACTAAATAACTTCAAATAGTAATGCCCAATCTTCTCTTCCTGAACATGTTTCAATATTTGATCTTTTGAGTAAATAACTTTTGTATGCTCATGTTTAGATTTTTTGTTCTATATGTGTGTATATTTAAGCTCATGGAATCATACAATAATTTAGGTTGGAAGGGAACTCCAGAGATCATCTAGTCCAACCCCATGCTCAAAGTGGGTAAGTCAGATCAGATTCCTCAGGGTGATGTCCATCAGGTCTTTAACACCTCCTCAGATTGTGGTTCCACATTCTCTTTTCCCCAGTATTTGTCCACCTGCAAGGTTTGGGGTTTTATTTTAATTTTTTTTCTTTGTATCTAATCATAATTCCCCCTGTTTCTGTTTCATTCCTTTGCCTCTTATCCTGTTGCTGTGTAGCATCAAGATGAATCTGGTTCTGCTTTCTTGTTTGTAGTTGTAGACAGTGTAAAGGTCTCTCCTTGAGTCTTGTCTTAAGGGTGGAGAGACCCAGCTGTCTTAACCTCTCCCTTTATCTCACGTGCTCCTGCCTCTGAACATATTGATGGTCTTCTGCTGGATTTTCTCCAGCGTTCCAATAACTTTCTTGCACTGGGAAGCCCCAAAGAGCTTACAAGAGCTAAATAAAGGGGAAGAAGCCAATCCTTATTCCTGCTAGCTGTAGTCATACACACATTTTTAGTGTCTGTTTATGTAGCTAGCTAGCTGTATTTATTTTTGTGAAGTGACTACAGTTTGTGGAAGAAATGATACAGTAGGACATTTTTGGGGGCACCTTGATAAGCTAACATCTATTTCAACTATTTATCATACCCCAACATTCCACACTAAATTAGATACAGTCAAAATAATGTCATATTTGCAAGGTTGTGTCAGGAAATGAAAAATTGCGAAGAACGTGTTTTCTTTTGTGCACTGAGCAAAAACTTTGTTTCAGTGGCTTCTTTCAACTACATAGAATTAAGTTCCATATAGAAAAAAAAATCTATAGATTGTGAATATTAAAAAAAAAAAGTGGTTTCCACCTGTTTTAAGAGCTTTTAAGATTAAACAATAGCAAAGATGCAATGATCAAGCTGCTTCTGTCCCTATGGAGCTTGCCGGTGTTCCTGTTACAGTAGCAGCTTTGGGCAGTGCTGCAGTTCTACCTCACACTAGCAGAACAGCAAAAGACCAGCTATTCACCAGAAACACAATGTTGACACTACTTTTATTTTCTGTGTGTGAGTAGTCTACTGTCAAGCACTGTTTTTTTCATGAAGTTGTTGATTATTTTGAGTTTGTCAGAACAGGCAAATTATTACATGAGCCTTTTCTCCCTGCCGATTCCTCACAAACTGCTTTCTGTGAGACGGTTCTTGATTTGTTATTCATGCTGGGATAGCTCAGCTAAGTCATACAGTTTCAGTTTGTTTTGTAACTGGCTGACTCCTAAACACACCAAGAGCTTCTAAGTTAGCAATATGAATAATTTTGCCTGAATACTAATGGGAAGTTTTGCATAAGCCTTCACAGATACTTAATGCTTTCCCTGATCTTTCCTACGTAGATGATCACTCCTGGGAAACTGACTGCTGGTTGCAAATGGCTAAACAGCATATCTGTGCTTTCTAAAAGGCTGGATGCAGCCAGGGTGTGACTTGAGTGCTGACTGTATGTATGGTGGTAGAGAGCGGGCTTGTCATCCCACTTGGAAGGTATGGCATACCAGGAACTGTTGATGGTGAGGATAGTCCCATAGCTTCTTGTAAAATCTCATCCTGAAGAATGCTGAGGATGATCTTTTTGTTATTGCATTATTGCCTTACTTCTAAGTGGGATTCCTTCTTCCCATTCAGCCTTCAGATCCCTGAGGCTCCTGTCAATCTGGATGCTGTGTAATTTGGGTTATAGTGTAAGCAGTTATTATGCTGTTCCTTTCAGCATTCTATTAATTTTCCTGTATAGCTTCAGTGAACTCACACTATTTAAAACAGAGGACTATTTATTCTATGAAAACTGAAATACCCTATGTGTGAAGACTGTGATTGATAATTCACATGCATCATGTGAATGTTCTTTCACATATTTGCATAGCCTACTTTCAAATATATCTGGTAAATTATAATGCCATATGAAATAGTATATATCTATTATGACGGTATCTTAGTTGCAAATTAGGCTTACTCTTCAGCTGTGGAAAAAAAAGAATGACAAACTGCATAGAAATGTCTCTAGTGCAAATATAAATGTATCTATTTTTGAACAACATGAATTGATTTACAAATATGGGTGGATGTATCCTGTAAAGGAAATAAAATAAAATAATTTTTCTCAGCTGTACAGTATTTACCCATAAGAGGTGAAATCTTTGTACTAAGTTGCAATCTATATTGAGTTAAAAGATGACCTAGTAAAGCTCTGTCAAGATATTTGCCTTAAAATTAATTGATGTAAGTTAAATTGTTGGCATGTTTTAGAATCAGGGCTGATTCTGCCTGAAAAAATAAACTGGTGCACAGTGAGCATTAATAGTAGTGTTGGAGAACTCTGCTTATTTAAAGTTTAGCTTGCCTTTTTTTTTTTTTTTTAACTTATTATAAATATGTGTAATATCTTAATCAACTTAGGAATAGAAGCATCTCCTGGTATCCAGCCATGTGGCCGAGTCCGCTTCATAAACTTGTAAAGCTCAATCTTAAAAGCTGTGAAAAGTTTTTCTCCTGTAAGTTCTACACTATGAGATTAAACCATATGCTTAACAATTGGACTAGATCTTGTAACTTTTGTGCTTTTCAAAGCATGATATTTAAATTTTTATCAGTTCCTCAGCGGTGTCTGTTACTGTCTGACTCTGAATATATTATTATTTGATTTAGGTTACTTATATTTGTTGAATTTACCCCTGTGGTCTGACCAATTTTTATGGGATTATCCCTACCTAAGAAGAATGCAGTTTCAATTCTTTTGGAGTGAACATACAGGACACACAGGTGTCTTTTATTTGAGTCAACTTTCCATCTACCATAAGATGAGGCAGGATAGCTGAAGTCTCCTTGCCCTCTTTATTGATGCTGCAACCTAGAACACCTGATGAGAGCAGATGAAAAGGACTCTTGCCAGACTTGTTACATTAAGAACAATTGCCATTTTTTAGACCTAAAGGAAAATGTTGCTGATCAACCTTCCCACATGCTTTATTAGTCTAAGTTGCTGGATTTGCTTGACTAATGCCAAACCTCAGTCAGTCAAGAATCAACAATGTTCTCTTTGGCTTCCAGGAGTTCAAGACTGCCTCTGCATCAAATTCCTTAAGCTGTCCAATTCGATTAAGACACTGTTCTCGAGATCTTGAAGCTTAGTTATGTCTTTTCACTAATACTAAATTGAATAGCTTACATGTATAGATCCATGACTGCTTGGTTTGATGAACTCCAGTGACTGTAGAGGTAAAACAGTGTGCTTAACTTAGGCTAGGCATATAGGTTTGCATTCAAACTAAACTGTGCTTCAGTCTACTGGTGTAACAAATGTCTTTGTGACTAGTACTTAAATCTGTCCTCATGCAGAAGTCCAGCAATCTGTCCACTGAAAAGATTTTATGCATTCATGTATCTACATTTATGTTATTTTCCATTACCCTGTGTATTAGAAACAAAAGATGAATGTCATTTGTTCCTCCCAGCCTCCTGCCCCAACATGTAACACATGAAATCCAAGTGATACAGCAGGTTCTTATAAGACAACACAGAGAGGAAATTAAATTTAGACTTTGCATATTACTTCCCTTAATGTAGATGTTATCTGCAACCATATCCACTTAAAAATTATTTTATTGTGTTAAAGTGAGCAGAAAATCAAATGTGATCATTTTCATTTAAAAACCATGTAAAACATATAGGAAAAAAACTAAATACTGAGCAGATATGTTCTTTCCTTTCTAATGATCAGGGACATACATGTAGAAGATGACTTAGACATCTGAAGGGGCTGTGTGCTTTTCCCGGTGCCTGATTGTCTCTACAGAGCTAATGGGGAATACTAGCAATGCCTCTAAACTGTTTCATGAAGACATTCGGGATGTTTAATATTTTGCATAACTCATATCTCAATGAAACAACAAGAAATTCCATCTCCAAAACAGACTAATACATTTTCTCTAATTCACTCTACATCTTTAATTGTTTCTCCCCCACCAAAAAAACCCACAAACAAACAAAAACCCCAAACGAAAACAAAAACCCAAACAAAAACAAAAAGATATATCTTCCAGGAGGCCATTTTCCATCTTTTCAGTAGAAAATCAGTATCATGACCAGATATCTGAAGTATCATTACCGGATATATGAAGTATCCTCTATTTTCACCCCATTCAAACTTAAAAATGAGAAGTTTTGATATTACATTTGTCTTATGTTATAAGAAGGGTTAACCGACATCAGATTTGTAAGGGGCTTGTATATGGAAATGAACTCTGCACACAAGAATGAAGTCAATGCTGAAATCAACAGGGGTAAAGGATAGCCTTTAAAAATTGTAGTTCAATAAGGTGTTATGTTAGTGAGTTTTCTGGATTGGGGATTACCCAGCTGCTCTTTTAGACTGCTTTTCACATCTTCAGCATGAAAATCCATTGTTGGTCTTTCGATTCCTGTTGACTAGATGTCCTTCAGCACCCCATTTTAAAGGCTTGTTAGAAGGCTACTGTTGAATCCTTTTCCAGTCCTTTCTTTCAGGGGTTAAAACCATCATGTTACAGTTTGCATTACTACACTCACAGGTGTGTAGAGAGCCCCGTGTGCCTGCATGGGGCTAAGGAACTGATCACTCCTGATCTCTCCTGATCTCTGAAGCAAAAGGTTAGAATGTATTTGAGCGTAATCCTCACAACAAGGATGTATCTTAAGTCAATGCTAAAAAAATACAGTTCCAGGTAAGGGTAAAGGAGTCTACACTGGCTTAGAAAGCTAGAGATGGCACTTCACTTTCTTTTATTACAGAGAACGGGGTATCACCTTGCTTGGAAGTCATTTGCATTTTCTTGGGCACAGAAGCACAGAATCATAGAATAGTTTCGGTTGGAGGGGACCTTAAAGATGATCTTTAGTTCCAAATAGTTCCAAATTCCTGCTATGGGCAGGAACACCTCCCACTAGATCAACTTGCTCAAAGCCCCATCCAAGCCGAACTGTAATACTTTCAGGGATGGGCCATCCATGTATTCTTTGGGCAACCTGTTGCAGTGCCTTACCACCCTCACAGTAAAGACTTTATTCTGTATAGCTAACCTAATTTGCCCTTCTTTCAGTTTGAAACCATTACTCCTCTTACTATCACTACTGTTCCTGGTCTCTCCCTAACTTCCTTTTAGGCCCCCTTCAGATACTGAAAGGTTGCTATGGGGTCTTCGTGCAACCTCTCTTCTCCAGGCTGAAGAGCCCCAACTTTTTGTAGTCCTTTCTTCATAGGGAACATGTTCTAGTGCATAACACAAGATGAATGGAGCCACTAAGGACTTCAATATTAGCCAGGAATTCAGTGAGGAATAACACTCTTTCCAACAAAATAAACCCAAAACCTCTTGAAAGAAAACACCTATATATAGTTCAAAGGCTTTAAATACCATAAATTTGACCTTATCACAGAAAACTCATATAAAATGTTTTACAGAGTGACTAGTAAATACCACCACAGAGTTTGAACATTACCTAGAGGCTATTTTGCTGATTGCACCCCTGAACAAATAGCTTGATAAGAGGAATTTTCCCTCTTTCCCACCAAGCATCTGTCCAATTCCCTTTCTTGTTTTATGTGCTTCTAATCATGATGCTTTGCTGCTATTCTTGAACTATTCACATATTTCTCTACTTCTTTTAACTTGAGATGTTGTTTCTTTCAATTCTCTGCTGCAGGAAACTTTCATTATGCCTTGCACTACCTGTCATCTTTCTTTTGATGTGTCAGATTTAAAAAAGAAAACAAAAGCACATATTAAATCCTGTGATGAGCAAATAGAGCTTAAAACTAATTTTTCCAATGCATTGCTAGGAGATAGAGCTTTCACATTATCAGATGCAGTTTATAATAGAGTCTGAAATGTATGTTGAAGGATTTTCATCATTCCCTATGAAGAAAGAGCTTTTACAGTGTCCTACTCAGATGTTTCTTCCTGGCATCAAAAATACCATTCAAACAGTGAATGGACTGATTAGGATACACAGGAAAATGCATTCAGGTAGTAAGGCAGCAGTAATGTGAATGAGAGGTTGCTCTGAACCCCCGAGGCTTCAAATAGTTATTAAAAAACTCCATTTCTTTCACAGCAGACTTTCTGCAGGAGACGCAAAATACATTTTAAGGTACAGTGAGTGTTCTCTTTTGGATCCATGGGACTAAACAAAGCTGCTTTGTTATTTTGTTTAAGTTTGTCCTTTAATTCTTCAGCTGCTCATGGCAGGGGATCATTCCAATGAATAATATTATTTCAACTCCTGTTGAGGTTTCCTTTGTTGTCCTAAGTGGATACTTTGTCTGTTTTTTGGTCACAGAGATCAGTGACACATCATTCAAAGGAGAGGTAGGCATTAAATGCCTATAAAATTCTTAACTTTTTTTCTCTCAACCATCCAATTTAACTTTGCCTTTGTTTTTCCTAAAAATCAAAACACAAGATGCAAAGTAAAACCCTATAGCTAACTCTCTGAACAATTTACGTACTTTCCTTACTCAGCCACTCTCATAGCCTCTGTAAGATGTGGCACACTACGGCTCTCTGCAGAATCATTCTGTGGAGAATAAAGCTCAGCTGCACCATTCATGCAGATTTTCAGTTCTGGGAGAAGACATACAGTTATGCCAATGCAGAATTCAGATTAAATATTTTTTTCTGCCCTAAAAATAGGCAAAACCCAACAATTACTTGTTATCTTGGCCTTCTTTACCTGTTCTTCAAAGAAAGAAATTGGATTAATTCTCTGA
The DNA here is from genome assembly GCA_035583185.1 of Anabacerthia variegaticeps. NCBI lineage: Eukaryota > Metazoa > Chordata > Aves > Passeriformes > Furnariidae > Anabacerthia > Anabacerthia variegaticeps. The sequence continues at coordinate 85,255,010 of JAWWEW010000001.1, read as the reverse complement.
TTCCTGGAAAATCTGAAGGGAAACAAAAGGCAAAATTTGTGTGTTTGGAAAATATCTCTTCCTGTGGTCAAAATAATGAAGAGAGATTATCAGTGGAAAAGATTTCCCAGTTCTTAAAAGGATTGACGTCTGAGCAGAGTCAACTTCACCTAGCAAACCTTCTCCTCTGGAATGACACAGCTCCTGAGTAGTTATCATGTTTCACTACCCAAGAGGTCTACAACCAAAGCGCAGCAGCTCAAACCAAGAAGTCTGAACCATATACCTTCTCTTCCCCACCGACTTGTAGGTTAGAAATAGTATATTTTATTAGTGGTGTCATAACATTTGAAAGACACCTTCTACCCATGTTGGGGAAGAGCTATACTCTGCACTAGCCCCCTTCTCCCACCGAGTCATGATGGAGACAGAAAAGTTTAGCATAGCTGTCATCCTGACATGCACCTAGATTTCTTTCTAAAAGAACTGGGATCCGTGAAGGTATGACGTGCAACCAGATCTCATCTTGTGCAATGATAATGTGGCCAGTGTGGACTGCTAGGGACCAGATGGAGGAGGGCACTGTAACAACCGCTCCTGCCCTCATGTTAGTTGAGGTTTGCTTGCTTATTTTGATTTCATGCTGCATTTAGCAAAGTATCTATCATAACATAAGGCACAGATTGCTCAGGAGTCTCATGAATACGTGCTCTGCCATGATATTTAGGCAGTTCTTTAATACAGTCTAGTTGGCTACTGAGTAGCCTCATTGGCCGGCACAGAAGAGCTCTGTAGAGCTGGAGTGTTACCTCCATTAGTATTTGGCATCATCCTAGAATTAACTCACCTTGGATATTATTTCATCTGGTACACAGTAATTCACTCTGAGTTAATTTGTGTGATCAGCCCAGGCTCAATTAAGAAAAAAAAGCTCTCTTCCATTTTGGTTTCCCAGATTGGCACAGGGAATAGGGATCCATAAACATTCTGAGTCAGACCAGGAACTGCTTTTAGCTTGTACCAAGTATACCTTTTCATGTCTTCATCAGGAACATCACAGTAATTTCTCTGCCAAGAACAAACTTGTTATCTTTTTGCCAGTAGCAAAGGAGATCTGTCCATTGCCAGCTAAAAGCCATTTTCCCAGATGGTTAAGAAAGCTCTCATACCCAATACTGATAACATAGCAGATGGGTGATATCCATGCATAACTCCAGACTTAGACCTGTTGTCATACTAAAATGTAGCTAACTCTCATGTTTAGCCAAGACTGCATAGCTTCCTTTCCTCAAGGCTTCTTTTAGGTGCCTAGAAATGGTGTTATTTCAAGAGTAGCTGAAATTCCTCTGCAGGTAACTGTTCCTTTTCTCCTCCAATTCATTGTCACCTTCCTTCTGCTGCAGTGGACAAATGCTGCAAGATCTTGTTCTGATCTGCTGCTAGATCTTCTTCCATGCTGAAGAGGTGTTGTGTACTTTCCCCAAAACAATCTCTTACTCACAGTCATCAGGAATACAGTACCTGCATTTCTGCAGGTTAACAAAAATAGTTTTCAAACTTCTCCAAATCATTGTGGGCTAAAAAAGATGTTTCAACAAGACTGCATGCAAAGCACTGACAGAATTTGACTGTTACGCTCCTGAGCCTGCAGTTTTTGTTCATTTGAGAGGCTTCTGATGTTTATGTTACAAAATGTTGTGGGGCAAAAATGCATATCCTGCAAAATGCAATTCGCAAGAGAATAGGACTGGGATACTCATTCTCCACTATGAAAGCAATTATTTGGCCTGAAGTCTGATCATTTGGGCAAGTTTGTTTCAGAACATCTGTTAGTCTTCTAACCATACATTATGTTGGGGCCACCTGAGCCTAAGGATTGTAGGTCAATATCTTATAAATGGCTTCTGATTCTTTTTCACGTCATGATTTTCTTTCTCTAACCTTTCTAAAGTGATACAAAGCAGGTAGGAGTGTGTGTGTGCATTTGTACACATGTGTGCACACAAATAGGTCTTTTAAATTTCTTTATATATAAAGAATTCATTAAAAACATAGAGATTTACATATTAGAATATTAAAAGCTTTTTCCTAATAAACGGACTCATTTAGGAATAATACTGTTGGTTTAGATAACTGTGTGTATAATAAACTTGATTCATTTCCTATTTGAACAGCACACAGAGTTGTACTACTGTCACATAAGAGAAATTTTTTCAATTATTTGTCAAAATTTTGTCAAAAAAAAAAAATCTTATTAAAAAAAAAATTGCTGACAAGAACCTACCGTAATCCGAGAGTGGGAGCCAGTATTATGTATACATCGAGAGGATTCCACTTGTTGCATTTCAGTCTCACCTGGCTTATGGCCATAATGCTTTTGCAAATTAGCCACTTGAATCATATTGATTTGAGTTGTTTTTTGGGTATGGTCACCCTGTCCACCACAAGTTTTTGTAGTGGACTTGGCTTCATGCACAGAGAAATTTGTGGGAGATAAAGAATCATTTTTCTCTACTTTGCTATCACATGGATCCCCTATATTTCTATGGACAGGGGAACCAGGACCATCATTTCAACTTCAGAGTTTTCTGGTTTCCTTGAATATTTCTCCTGCAATTTTGCCGGCTCTGTCAGAAACCAGGGAATAGTGTGCACAGTAGTGCAGATCCCATGGTTTCCCAAATAACCCCATCCTAAACCTCAGCGTCTGTATAATGTACCGAGCTGTGGAGATATGTGTCCAAAACAGGAGCTTGTTTCTCCAGCAACAGTTTCTCTCTGCACTCAGCTGCTGCCAGGTGAGTTTTAAGGTGGCCAGTCTCAGTATTAAGGAGATTATTCTAAATTTTAAGATGACTGTTTTCAACCATAAGTTTATCAACTTGGATTCCCAATTTTTCTCCTATGTCCTTCTCAAAGGCTAACAATGACTTGGACCCCTCATTTTCTGATTTCAAAGGAGTATATTCTACATCAGAGATCCATTCGGAATCAGCTGAAAAGTACCACTGACTTCCCTCCTCTGTAAGGATTTTAAGAGAACCTGGATGTGGTGCCTCCACTCTGCTCCATCCTCCATTTAGTCCCTTTGGATTGGATTGTCTGTGGGAAGTCAGGCATGCTGACCATGTTTAACTGTGTCATCCAGGGAGCAGCAACCACATTTCTCCCTATAATTTCCATACTGTTATCCACTTTTCATTAATTTTATCCCCTGTCTTTTTCGCACTACTGCTATCACTGATTTCCTTTGTTAGAATGTGTTAATTCTAGAGTAAGCAAAATAGTGCCAGTCCCAAAAACTCTTTCCAGATTCACTGTGAAATGCTGAAATTTGGCTTCCTAGGAAGTACGTCTCAGAAATCTTTACCAGTTTCTGAAGTTCTTGTGGTATGCTAAACTTTGGCATATTTTTTTTTTCTTTCCGTTCATCATCTGCTCTGTGGTAAAAGGAGTACCACTCGTTATGTTTTGTTGCTGTTCATCTTTATTGCTAGACAAAACCACATAATTTTTCACTTAAAAATAAACAAAACTCAAAGCACTACAAATATGTTCATGTGTAAATAATAAGACCAAATAGCCTGAGAAATTTAAAACTGCAGCAGCTTTAAATGGAGCCAATATCTCAAAGCAGTTTAGAAAGCTGGCAACCTAGAGAGCCTGGACAACCCAGTGGCTCCAGCAAGCTGTTCTGAGTCAGTGCGAGGTTTTAGTATTGGCACTACTGAAAATAAATAAAGAATGAAAAACATGACTGTGAATCACTGTTTTGAGTGAAGCAATCTAGATTTAGCAAGTCTAGCTAGCATGCCTGTAAACCCACCTGATTTGGTAACAGCTGCTGGGATAACACTGTCTGTATTGTCATTTGACAAATCATATTCACATATGGTATACTAATTTTTACATTTCTGAAGATTTTTTTTTAATCTGCTGCATTAACAGTTATTGCTTTGTTTAACCTTTCAAGTGACATGTTTCACCATCCAGATGTAGCTTACCTTGGAATTGTTATCTGATCTTTCATCTTGTGCTTCCCTAGGTGTTAAAGTTTTTTCTAGGAGTCTGAAATAAGTTAAAACCAAGCTGGAAAAACAAAGTGCCAGTGGGCTTAATGAAATGCATGCTTCAATTTCTTTTTAACATAACTAGTCTTCACTCAAACTAAAAAAAAAAAAAGCCCCACACTATAAAGCTACCGTTACCAATTTTAATGATGCAGATATTCATCACTCAAGGCATTCAAAGCATTCATTTGTTGAGAGAAACCTTGAAGCGCAAAATGTGAAAAGCCCTGGAAAGAAAATGTAATGAAATAAAGACAAAGAACTCGTCTAACATTGTGTCAGAATAGGAAAGGTCAGGTTTAAATTCAAAGGTAAGGAAAAGAACAAACCTTACAAGTAACTGAGAGAGAAAAAAAAGGAAACAAAAAAAAAAGGCAAATTTAAAGAAGTTAGGGGAAAACAAAGCATAACTAGCATACACCTAGAAAGCTCAACAACCCCTGGGCAGAATAAGAATAATGCCCTAGTAGGCCAAAGATATTGTTAATTACTGCTTTCATCAAAATGATGGGCTTGTTAATTGGGGTATGCTGTAACAAAAGCTGCCTGCCACCATAAGTGAGTAATTGGGATCAAAAATTCTTCTTGAAACTCTGATGCTTATCTGTGTGTAAAGTTAGTGAGGAAGATGTGGCTGTGTGTCTGAAGGGGTGTCTCTGAATATGGAACGAATGAGATCTTGCACTTTCCAGGGCTAAGAATAGCTGCTGGACCAAACCCTTCTCTGGGGCCACATTCTGGCTTATTCAGCAGTATGGCTATCTCTGTTTATAATGTCAGATCTGCCAGTATAAGTGAACACAGAGGTGTGTGTAAATTGCTGCAATTGCCTTCTGCTGTAGCAACTGATGCTGTATTTACTGCTGTGTCGGCAGTATTCTAGTATTGCTGAAAGTAAATTTGCAGTAATCCAAATCCCTGAGGAGAAATCAGGTATGGCTATTTGGAAACTGGGAGAAAAAGAAATCAGGATATCAAGCCTTTATGAGCTGCAAATATTCAGATCTCTGATTTCTCCCTCAAAAATAGCAATAATTCCAAGTGAGTCCTGTATGCTGCAGTGGACTTCATTTCACTTTGCATTCTTTTTGTAATGCAGTGGCAATATTTCTGTTAATTCCAATGATAAAGTAATGGTTACTGATGCAAGATGTGCCTGTTTTTCAGGACAAATGGCAGAGGCAACACACTTCCCGCTTTGTGTGGTGATGGAAAGCCGTGACTTCTGCTCTTCAGTTTGTGTTTGAGGAAATCAGAGTCAGGGTTTAGAAACAAAGCTCACTGAACAATTAACTATCCTCATGCTTAATTCCAACATTTGCACTTGGACTTGTTTTATTCTTCACCTTGTAGAAGTAACTACCTAAATCACTTATTATACGTTTTCACCTTCTCTAATAATTTTCCTTTCAATAACAATAGGTGGTGCAGGTCTGACATGTCTGTAAAACAGACCTGAAAGGTTTTAAAATCTGTTTCAGAGAGGTCTCCTCTGACTACTGAATAGTATTTCAGACTGTTTCTGTGACCTACTATACACAGCTAAATCTGCTAACAGGAGGGATTGTTTGCCTTGCGCAAGCTAAACTGTCTTCCCACACACTACGGGAGTATACTGGAGAGTGTTCTGTAATTTGCCTAAACACAAAGCTGTGCATAGGTATCTTTTTCAAACTCTTGTTCAGATAAGAGAGCAGTCTGGAAGCTGCCTAGATGTTTTGCTTATCTTCTTTTTTTGTGTATTTAATGGAAATAAATCTATTTTCTAAGCAATTGCTAAGTGTTTGCTATTCCCTTTGTTAGAAGTTTCTTACCACATCTGATTGAAGGGCAGCAAAGTTTAGGGAGAGTTTTGTGTTTTGTTTTGGGGTTTTTGTCTGTTTGTTTGTTTTGAGGGTTTCTGTTTTGTTTATATGACTTTTTTTCCTCATTAGTATAAAACTGGAAGCATCCTGTGTTATACCACAGTCCTTGGCAGCTGCAGTCCAGCAGCAGAGCTCCTCTCCTGTGTGGCACTGAAAACCGTCACACCTTGCCATCTGCAGTAATCCTAAACTCTGAGCTGTGTAGCTGGGCACCTTACATGGTGTATGGGAAGAGGTAGCTCAAGCTGAGGGGGAGCTGCCTAAATTGATGAAGGAAGAAATACGAAGGAAAAAGGTTGAAAGAATCAAGAAGTGACCTTTGCACAGAGGTTACTCTAGTGTTGGAGTGAGACATATGAAATCTTTCCATTAGGCATTCATAGTTAAGTCAGTGCTGTGCTGCTCCACTTCAGTTTGGTGAACATGGGAACGCTCAAGGTCAATCACAGAACTAGCCTTTGGGCACTGATGTGGAGCAGGAGGAGAATTGGGCTCTGTTCACAGTCTTCCTAATCTTTTTAATTCCCTGATGTTTTTCAACGTGTTGTTGCTGTTTGCTCATAGTAAGTAGCCAGATCTCAAAATTCCAGCCAGACTGACTCATAATCATAAATTGCAGCCACATTTCTGTCATTGAACTATTCCACCCACAGTCTTCTCTCTACCATGTATATCCTTGTAAGTGATCCAAATTCTTAGCTTTGCTTCCCAGTGTTTTTCTGAACTCTGCTGAACTTGTGCCCTGCCTATCGCTACCTTTAGATGATAAAAAAACCCATGTTTTTGCAGATTCAGCTACTCAAAGCAGATTTCCAAAAGGCAAAGGTGATCTTTTTTCCTAACTTACCTCTCTTGATGAACATGTGCAAACTTTGAAAGCTAAGAGCAGTCTGTTCTTTATTACCATTACCTTCACATACAAGTCCATGGAGGATTATTTGGGAACTCGGGACTTTGCTTCTTGGAAAACTTCCCATCTTGGATTTTGGAGGCAGCCCATGTGCTTTCATATTCACATGTCCTACAGGAGAGAGACTAACAATGCTGAGAATATTTCCCAGAAGCTTGATTGATGGAGAGATCAGTAACCATCTGAGCTCAACAGAGGTTGTCCCAAAGGACAAGACCAGAGCTCACATTAGGAATCAGCTGTTCTTAACTGTGCATTATATATTTGTATGATTCAGATTCAAATATAAAGGATTTGAAAATTGACTTAAAGCTCAAGAAAGGCATTGTACGTTCACACATACATTCAGCTCATTTAGAGGAAGATGTAGTTGTCTTAGGCAAATGTCTGAAGTTCAGGCAACCATGGATTCTGAAGTGTTTCTAAATATTTTATTCCAGAACTGTCTTGGTTTCATTTTGCTAATGGGCAGTGGATTCAAGAGAGATCTGCATGTACTCTATATCTGCAGATGTGAGCTGGTTTTGCATCAGAAACTGCAGACACATAGCTTGTCTTGCTCTGTTTTGGTTAATAATCTCAGCATTGAGTTCAGATAGAGTGTGTTATCATTTCCTGAAAAGTCTGTGTAGATGTGCTGAAAATGTGAAAACTACAATGGCACTTGTACATTATTTTGGATCTTTACAGTGAGGACTTAATTCTACATTTATTCAAAGTAGAAATCTTCAAGAGAGAAGAAAGAAGGGAGAGACACCATAATATACAAATGTCCTGATGATGAGAGTAGTTCATGTGTTTGAGTTATGAATCTAATCTCCCATATTCTCCTGTGGTACTCTTATAGGCCAAGATATGCACATATTGAGCCTTTTCTTGTCATTTAACACTGAATTTTAGGCAAACTCTGAAACTGTTCATGGGTCTGCAATAGAAATAGGCAAGTAAGATTATTCTCTTCCTTGATTTCTGTTGAAATATATGACATTTATTCCTAATGTGGAAGTAACATAAGACAAAGGTCTTTATAATCAGAGTTCAAATGTTAATTTTGATTCAGATTTTTTGGGTCCTCCTTCTTAAGTCTGTGTTAACTTAGGCTGATTCTTGAACCAGGCTCCATATCCTGATCATCTGTCTTGCCCCTCTCTTGGCTTTTGCTCTTCTACTCAATCTGAATTAAGTCTATTGGTAGCCACCTCTCTCACACAGGCAAGGAAACTGGTTCCAATTTTACTGATGGTCTGAAACCATTTGAGATGGTGTTCTTGGAGGGAGAGAAGAAGTAGGGTAAGCTATACTTTAATAAATAAACATCCCTTCTTCCCCCACTTGTCAGTCCGCTACTGAGGAGGTTAAACTCTTATGTCTTTAACAGTTCATCTCATAACTCAATTATACTCTTATTCTGTTGTCTGGAAGGCTTCAGAAAGCCCTCTGCTATTTTGTGATCCATAGTAAATACAAAGGTGGGGGTAAAGAAAAAGGCCAACAGGTTCAACAGGCTGAACTACTTGCAGCATTTCTTTCACAGGCTGTAGTTTTTATTTATCAAATATTAGTATGTCAAACTCCTGCTGGTGTGAAAGATCGAAAGGTGGAGGTCACAAGTTGCAGGGGAATTAATGTTTTTTGGTCTGGAGAGCCTTGTAAGAGAACAACACATTAACAGAGAAAAAAAAGACAGGAAATTTGCCACCTCACAGAAAAGAGAAGCAAACCAGCTGCTCACCAGAATGAAGGAGCAAGAGCATAGAGCATACTAAAAATTGTACTTTTTATTCTCATTTAAAGGTGAGAAAAACATCAAAAGAGCAACTGACTGGAAAGATACACACAATCGTCCTCAGTAAGCTTACCAGAGCACTTGAAAGAGACATTTTAAAAATCCTTCTCTGTCATCTCTTTTTTATTAACTAAACAAATGAACCAGAATTATCTTCAGCCACTTTCATTATTTTGTTATGAGCTCTGTAAGTGTTTTAATGCAGGAGAGAGGAACAAATAATAGATTTTATGTAAATACTGGTTGTTAATGATGCTATCAAGAGACTGGAAAGCAGGAAATGGGAGGAGTTGATAAACAGGAGAGGTTAATTGAAAGTGCTATGCAAAGCTGTTGTCATACACGGATCCTGGGTAAGGAGACTGTTGTGTTCCTGCAGTTTATCCAGGCAATGGATATATCTGATTATTTTATTAAAGCCTAGCATGCTGTGCTCAGATGTGACTGATAATGCACCTAGGAGATGATGAAGAAATTTACCAAAGATTTCTATTAACTGGGATCAATTAAATTCATGGCCAAGGAAAACACATGCAGACCTAAGCAGCACCCATTGTGTCAACTAGACGATGTCAAGACTTTCTTCCCTGTCAGGTGCAGGAGGTCTGTGGTGTACCTTGCTCTTCTTCCATAGGAGGTCCTTCGAGCCCTACCCTACTACCAAATTCTCTCATTTGGTGCATATTTTTTTTTACTTCACAGAAATGTGGCTCCTCAGTTGTGCTGATATTCTCTGAGGCCACAAACTAGAATAAGCCTGGAGCAAAAGAGCATCTCAATAGAGCATGGGATACTGGGAAAACTTACCAAGGCACATAGACTGTCTCTAAACAGAGCAATGAAACCATGGAGTTAGAGGATGTTTCAGAGATTAATGCTGTATGAAAGCTTAAGTAATACTTGGGAATTGGTGTGTGTTTTACTTCATTGGCAATAGATGCACAAATTGACCCTGTACTACCTAATTTCATGCTATGAAATGGGACTTCTCTGTCTACCAAAAATAAGGCTTCCATAAACAGTGATATGAAGGTCAAAATGTAATACGTGAGGAAACCGAAAGAGATCGAAAGGATTCTGTTCCTAGACAGGTATTTCTATATTGGTATAGACAGCCTGATTGAAACCTAGCTTCTGCAGAGCAAATGGGTTATCTGGCAGTTAAAATGGCAAGAATGTTTTTTGGTTTATAAAATTACTAATATATGAAGAAGAAAAGACACTGAGATAGCTCTGACAGAAGCTTCTGCAATGTCTACTCCAGTGGGACTGGTTATTTTCATGTATCAGTTGTCAGTAACATATTTTGGCATGAACCACGAAGGAACAGAATGAATGGCCAGCTCTGAAAATTATGGAGTTAAAGCAGAAAGTATTAAGTGAGAAAAAAACTATATGAAAAATCCTACATGAATAAGGTGGGTAAGGTAGAGTCCATATTTATATATACATTGAATAAAGTATTACCTAAATAACTGCCATTACTGAACTAATTAGAAACAACTCAGCTGAGTCTAATGGAATTAGATAAGTAGAAGAGTACTAATGCTATCAAAACCCAACCCTTGTTGGAAAAAGTGGAGTCTGAATTTCCAGAAACAGTCATTCTGTTATGACAAAGGGAAATGTGAAGAAAACAGTAGCTGTGCTTGGGTGATTTCCTTTTTTCACTTGTTTTTGGCTGTCAGGTCTGTATAAGTAGAGCCAGCAGGTTTAGTCCAAGATGTCTTCAAAGATGGTCTAAACAAAGGCCATGCTGTGTTTCTAAGTGAGGAAAGATGTGTGGAGTGACTTGTGGTAGAAGAGTTGGTGGTATCTGGTTTTGGTGCATTGTAAATCTGATTTGTGTTGACAGATATATCAGTTCTGAAATTAGATGGTCAAACAGCATTAATGTCATTTTTCTTTAGTTTATATCTGGTTTCTAGGAATTAATTGAACTTCCAGAACAGATTCTTGTAATGCATATGAACTGTGTGCCCAAGTAAAGCTTAGCCTATTTGCCTGAACAAGCTGCTGGGTTCTTCATCCAAATTTGTGCACAACTGGGTCCTGCTATTTAGCAGGATGGTGATGGTTGGTGTTTTCAGCTAACCTGATTGTCTTTCCTCTGAAAGAGGTTAGAAATGTTCTTGCAGTCAGTTACAACAGGTGCTGTGAGGAGCTGTTCCATACTAAACCTAAAGTCTCACCTCAAGTTTCTTGTGTTGCATGTTAGCCTTCTTCTCACCACTTGGTATCAAGTGTTTGTGCTGTCCTCCAGTTACTATGACCCTTTCTCACTGTTGTGTCACAGGAGATCCCGACCTGTGGACTGCAATGGGAAGCAGCCCCAACTTGGAACATTGTCAGTAGCTGACTGTGGTGACATGAGAATGTCACCTGGGAGGCTTCTACATCCAAATCCACCCAACCACAGAGGGTCTTCCCCAAGCCCAAATTTTATTTTTATACTAATATGGGTTTTGAGGCTATGTGAACAGTGACACTTAGTGGCAACTGCCAGAACTATACCTTCAGGAGTGGAGGCTGTTTGACACAAAAAGTAAGTTGTGAAGCTGTTAACATGTCTAATTGGCTGAAATATTGAATGAATAAGAAAGGTCAACAGTAGCCATTCATCTTGGCTTCCAGTGGATTCATTTATGTACCAGTTAAAATCTGCCACAAATGGGAAAAAATAAAAAAGAAAAGAGAATGTTGAATTCTGAGTCTGAGTAACAGTAATTAGTATAGGTGGTGGTGTTTGCCTGTGTAAATGGTGTTCCCTCTCTTCTGCATATTAAAATTATTTGGTCTTGGTATGCGAAAAAATCAAGAAGCCCTGGTACTGAGACCATGCTCGATTACTTCTGAATCTTTTTCAGTACTGTCTGCCCTTTTCAGGGGACAGACAGTTAAGTTAACAGCTGTACAAGTATAGTTACCTAACTTGCCCTTATGAAGTGGAAGAATGAACTTCCCACATGCCATCTTCCATTATTCCTCTGAAGACTTGTATTTCTATTTTCCCTCTTTCTTCTTTGTTTTTCCCATTGACTCTTGTTTAGTGTTGCTGTTTTCCTGCATATCTTAAAGCAATGCCACTGCTGAACAATCACTCTCCTTTCGTAAGAAAACTGTTTGCTTAAATTGATGCCAGTGATGTATCTCAAAAAAGGAGTGCAGCCAGTTATCTCTGGTTGTGACTTTCACTTGCATAAATGGAAAGATCCTTATTGTTGAGTGTAGATCAGCTACAGAAAGTGGTGAATTGCCTTGGATCTTCCTTTGCATACAGTGTGGTCCGTGCTGTCATGTGTACTACAGACTGTATCCATTATTATTTTTTGGTCTCTGACATTGGTGAGGTAGAGGGCAAAACAATACAAGGAGGATCTGGATCCTGGGAATTATTTAAAAACCAACAAGTTTATATTTTTTTCTCTTGTGCAATCACTCCCCCTCCCCTCAGCACTTTGTTCCACAAGTATCAGCTTCCCACCCGAGCAGGGAGATGGCTACTGCACTGCGAAGTGGAACAGAAAGTTGTGTCAGTTCTTGCTGTGCAGCTGCCCAGCTGTTAATGACCTGTCTAAGCTGTTAGTGTCCAGATCCCTGAGGATGTGTGGCATTTGTTTCCATGCACCTCCCTGATCTCCAGGATCTTTCCTCCACTGAGAATCTTTAGCTTTTAGTCTTCTTTTAGCTGCTGGCCCCCAGTTTTCCCAGAATCAGAAGGTATGATCAACTTCCTAATTGGCAGTATTGTCTCATGACCCTGTAATAAATGGAGGATTCAACATACATCACTGGTGATCTGAAACCCAAAGTCATGGTGACTCACTTACATTACATTCTCCTGAATATTCAGACATTCTTGGAGAAAATGCTTAGCTAGGGTCTGAAGGCCAGTCAAATCTTATATTAGCTGCTTGAATTTTATGACTTGTAGTGATTCTAACAAGAAATAGTGAACATATAGAAATCATTAATTACAAGAGTAGATATTTCTGCAACTAGAACTCCAAATAAGACATTTAATAGCACAGGCAAGGAGTACTGCACTGTAGGAGGAAGAATAATTATGTTGTTTCATAGACTATTTGGCCAGGAATATTAAAAGAGACCTCTGAATCCAAATCAGAAACACTATAAATGGAGCTAGTCCATTTCTTTTTTTTTTGAAAATCAAAGACTCTTTGGGTATCTCTCATCAAAACCACAACATGGAAGTGGTTCTGGCTCCTTTGAAACTCACTGGATACTTTGAAAACTGTTGCTTATAAATAAGGTGAATTGTTGTTTTGAAGGAATAACAATCAAAACAGCAGAGTTAATTAAATGCATTTTGAAGGAACAGTATTCTGAGGAGCTACATATTTTTTTTGTAGTCACAAATGGTAAATTTATTCAGAATTTTTTGTCAAAAGAAACTAGAAAACAATTTTTGAGCTATGTAGAAATGTTGCTGCTGTTTGCTTTAAAGAAAATACATTTAATTTCTTTGTTTTGAAGCCAGCTTCAGTTATAATTGCATCTAGCTTGTTTCTGATAACCTCATATTGTGCAATTATTATATGGACTGGAAGGGGCCTCTGGACGTCATCTGGTCCAACCCTCCATTAAAAGCAAAGACAACTTGTATCAGGTTGCTCAAGCTGTTGACCACTAAATCTTTTAATATCTCCAGTAACCTCTTATGATAGACTGAAATGTTAATGTCTTAAACACTGTCACAATCATAGAAAGACTTTTTGTCAAACTGCAAGAGAGCAACTGCCTGTCTGTGACCACCAAAGCACCCCCTTCCCTGCAATGCCTCCTGACTGGTATTTGGACTGTGATGGGAACTTGGGATAAGACTATTGTCCAGTTATCTCAGGTCAGGAGCAGAAATAAACCAGGCTCAGGGAAGAAGGATGCATCTGTGTGAAAATGGGCCCCAGCTGGCCTCAGGGGATATGTGAGGATGAAATCTCTCCACACCAAACAAAATGAGTAAACTGTCCCCTCTTCCCCCCTGCCATTCTGGGAAGACCACACACACAGGACATTCACATGAGAGGCAGCAAAGAAGGGGGCATAAACCATCAAAGACCCCCAAAGCAGCCCCTGACCCATTCCTGAGGCTTTCCACCACCAGAGGTCTGCACTTGATCCCAGTGATGCAACAAATCCAAAGCCTGTTGAAAGAGACTGCAAAGCTTCCCCCTCTCCAGCAGAAGTGCCTGGGTACCTCCTGGACATATATTAATCCACTGGACTCTGTGTTTTGTGGCACCCTCATCACCAAGAAGACCAGAAGAAGACAGGATGCTCTCAGGTTCCACAGAGTAGTCATATGTTTTCTATTTAATCTCTCTCAATTACTCTCTTTCTTCCCCGTCCCTCTTTTTTTCCTATTTCTTTCTATCTCTCTTTTTCTGCCTCACATTTATTGTTAAATAAAATCCATACTATTGACTTTGGTATATGGTCTTGTTTGAACATTAATTTGGGAAGAGGCATTTCTATTAGTTTTAATAACTGGATCATAACACCTCTCTTTTCAGACTATTCCTGTGCTTGACACTCTTGTTTCTTCCAATATCTAACCAGAAACTTCCTTGCTGCAATTTGTACCTGTTTCTTATTGTTCTTCCACTGTAGTCCCCTAAGAGGAATCTGGATCCATTTTCTCTGGATCCTGCCAATCACTGAAGAAATAAAACAATTCACTTTGCCTAAAGAAAATCTGTTGGCTTTCTATGAGACCCTTTTCTTTTCAGCATGCATCTGGACAAAAAAAAGCATTCCTCATGTTTTTTCATGTGTTGTGTAGTCCCAGTGACTGAGGGGAGACCTCACTGTAGTCTACAACTTCTTCGTGAAGGGAAGTGAAGAACCAGGCACTAGTCTCTTTGTGGTGATCGGTGACAGGACCCGAGGTCATAGCCTGAATTTCTGTCAGGAGAGGTTTAGGTTGGATATTAGGAAAAGATTCTTCGCCAGAGGGTGGTTGGGCGCTGGAACAGGCTCCCCAGGGAAGATGTCACTGCACCAAGCCTGTCTGAGTTCAAGAACTGTTTGGATAATGCTCTGGGGCACATGGTGTGACTCTTGAGGTGTTCTGCGCAGTGCCAGGAATGAATCTTGTGACTTCTTTTCATCTCAGCATATTCTGTGATTGAGAAAGGAACAAAATTAACACAAATCCTGAAGCAACAGTAAGCTTCTGAGCCTGTAGACTTTGTTAAAGAGTACAAAATTGGTAGTAAAAATACATATTTGAAAGAAGAGGTTAAATGTAAACATTTGCATCCTGAATAGTAAGTTTCGATTTCAGAATATTTCTAAAAAGTCTCAGTCTTGAAAGGGTTATAATTGTAATAATAGGAAAATCTTCCTTATATTTTTTCCTCGATGCTGTATGTTTTTTAACAGAAGATTGGGTGCAGTTAAGTGATTCATCATCATCCATTCTTCTGATGCTGAGCTCTTTCACAAGTGCAGATTCTTAATAAATTTTATAAGGCAAAATCTGAGAGACATATGTTTTGAGTTTGTGACCATAGAAGGGCCAGCATTAGATTCTTGCTGTTCAACAAAACAACACTGCTTTTCAGCTTTGAACCCAGTACATGTTTTCTCTATATTCAGTCTTTTGCTGAACAGCATACTGCTTTCACTTCCAGGTATTCCAGTAATTGCGCCTTCGAAGTGACGCATCCTGGCTTGATGTGATTGCCTGTTATGCCCCTTGATTATGATGGAAGTGTATTTCCAGCTACATCATGCCATCTCTCCTCAGTCAAATACAATTTCAGTCGGAGGGAGTTCTGCCATGCTTTGCCCGTCATTTGTTATTGTCCTCTTTCACTGAGTTCAACCTGTTGATGTTCTGATTGCCAAAGGCGTATCATTTGATTTTGAAAAGCCTCCTCCTCAGTGAACGCCTAAGGGTATTTTCAGCTCTATTTAGATTTGTGCATTACAATTTTAAATTGCTACTTTGGGCTCTATTAAAACAAATTTCAAAAAGAAAATGTCAGTGTACACAAATGGGTAATTGAAAATAGCACTGCTTAGGAACAAATAAGGTTTTCCCACAGACTTCCTTAGCTTTTGTTTAAAAGTGCAGCATTAGGATTATGCTAGTGGGGATTTTTTTTATTTGGTACAAGTGCTAATCGTGATAAAATGTCATTGGCTTGGGTAGTTGTATAATGCTTGTTAACATATTCATTTGTGCAAGAACAAATGATCTGTAGGAGTTGTGATACACACAAGCAGCATAAAATACTTTATACGTTTCATGAATATTCAGCATATAGTAGTCTAGCATTGTCTATGAGTGGTAAAAAGCTCCATATTCAGCATCCTATAATCCTAATTTTTATTCTGGAGTCACAACAATAAATCTTTCAACTCTGGCCAGCTGTACAGACTGCATAGCTAGTGTTAGACCCTGTTCCAGCTTTACTGGGTGTACATTTTAATTCTAGACTTCAAGAGATTTTGCCTACATGAACTCTTGCAAAGCTTTGGATTCTTTGATACCTTGAGTTCACATTTGGACAAAAAGCTACACATTTTTCTCTAAGAGATTTCTTTTCATTCGGTGAGAAAATAGGAGTTTTGGCAATAAGGATTTACAGGAGTAACATATAACTTCATAAAAGCATTACAACAGGCTACTAGGAACAAGAGGGCTTCCCTGCTTAAGCTAGCAGGCATTGCTGTAGAGTAGGGAAATTTTGTTGCACCCAGCAAACACAAACACCACAAACTTAAGTGAAATACAGAAAATAGGTGCTTAAGTTAACCACAGAAGGAAGAAAAGAGCAAAGATAGAAAGATTAGGAGAAGAAAGAATAGAGAGAGAAAAACACATGTACCACTAAAAGGTCACCTGTTGGCAAACTTCAGGAGGGCAGGTTGAGGCCAAGTGGAGACCTTGTGTGTCCTTCTTTTATCTACTGTGCTCACTCTGCCCAGGTAGGGCCTCTGACTCAGTGACCACTCTGAGGTCCCAGGCCAAGGTGAGGGGCAGTGTTCTCACTGTCCCTGCCAATCCAAGCCTGGGTTAGGGGCTCCAGGAGCTGTGAGGTGTTATAGTTTTTGCAGACTGTTTGTGACTTACAGCTGCTCCAGGGGCTGCCATGGGGGATATGATACTACACCACCTCTGTGAGGTTTGATCCATCCCTTCACCCTCCACACACACCCACACCCACAACCACCCCACAAGGTGATTCCAATCCAATATTTACTGACCTAGTATCTAACAGCTAGTATCTTGATGGCTTGTGCCTTCTGAAACAATTTATACCACTAGAAATGATTATGCATACTTTTATAAACTTAGCTTCACTTTGCATTTATTTTCTACCAGTGAAAATTCTATAATAAGATGCTTATTTAGCTTCAGTGGAAGCAGTAGAGGGTCATAGAAGGAGCTTGGAGAATTGCGTATGACACTGTAGGTTACATTTTGTTCAACAAATTCTTTAGTGAAGGATCACTACTTTCAGGTTCAAAAGATTATTAAAAAATATTCCAAAACATTTTAAAAAAAGATCCATTAGGACCAAATTGGTGTGTTTCATCACTAATTTCCTCCTGGATCAAAGAAGTCTCTGTAGTTCTCAGGATTGCAGTTTTTTATTCTGCATGTGTTATTGACAGAATATTCACTTGCTGCTGTGAGAGTCAGCCTTCCTCAGGGGGCTGACCACCCAGGTATCACAGCAGCTGCTCTCACACATTCCTCCTGACCATTCACCGTGTCATGTCTGAGAGGACTGCTGCATCAGGAGCAGCCAACAAGGTGCTCACATCTGTGTGTAAATGATTCAAAATGCCTTCTTCACAAAACTGAAAGGCTTTCCTCAGGAGAGGGACAAAAGGGACAAATGGGGTCTGTGCTCATATTATAGGTTGTGTGGGGTACCCAAACTGTGAGATTGTTCCAAAGTCCGTGTATACTGAAATGATTTTATTTAGAGGCCAGAAATATATTTACAATGTATATGTACAGACTCTAGTGCAATTAGGGACACAAAGGATAGTGGGGAAGGGGCTTGGAGCATCTAGGTGTTACTATACTATGCACAGTAATATCATAATTTAAGATGTGATTTCCTCAGTTTTATTCATCTCTTAAGCTATTATTCATCTTGACTGCATAGTATATTATTCATGAAGACAAACTTGAGCTTTGTGGAAAGAGCATTATCTTGGGAATTCCCGGGTCCAAAAGTGCATGTTATTTAACAACATGTTTAGACAACTTCAGCCTCAATCTAAAAGGATTTTGTGTGGGTTTTTGTTTGTGGTGTCTGTTTCTTGTGACATACACAAGCATGGTCAACACAAGCAGAACAATCTGCAGGGGGAGAAGGGAAAACACCAGTCTTAAATAAACGTAATGGAAGGCTTTTTGAAGGTAGTATTGTCAAGTACAAAAGTGGTTAAAGAGGAGCAGGAGGAAAATATTTAAATATAACTACATCCATTTCTACCAGCTAATAAAGACCATTTTCTTTGGTTTCTCTAATGGGAAAATAGAGCAGAAGAACTTCCTTTAGCACTAGTTTCTATAGTGACAGTATTCTCAAAATCATCTTTATGCACTCAAAAATAGCTTGATAGTACAGTGTAGAAATGGAGCTTAATCAGTTTTCTGTCCTCTAGAAAACACTTAGTGATCTTGAGGAACAGGACTTTAAATTGTGTGGAACATTAAATTCTTCTAATTTAGTAACTGAATGTTTGCTTGCTCCTGCTGATGAGGTGAGAGATGGCAAATGCCATCCTCCCCACCCTCATATGCTAGCTGAGTTCCATGATATCTACTATGCTTCTGTGTTTGAACCCACAGCTACTACATCTACCCATTCCTTCCTTTTTCCTTGGTCTAGGTGCAAGTGAGCTCTGTTTTTTCTTGGAGTCTGTGGCAGTTCTTCTCTCTACAGACACTTGGGAGCTGAACCTGACTCCAGGGTTGACATGTGGCACAGCTCCCTTATGAGCCCACAAGCCCGCCTTCAGAGCTAGAGGTACAAACTCAGAGCTCTCTCTCCTCTCCTGCCCTTGCAACATCTCCTTCCTGAACTGGCATCTCCTGCTCATCATCACCCCTTTTTTCCTCCTCTCTGCAGTCAGTTTCTCCTTCCTCAGCTGCTCCCACAGCCAAACCACCAGTGAAAGTACATCCCTTTTCTTACTCTCTTACCCCAAAATTTCTTCTGTTTCTGTCAGCCTCTGCTCTGTAATGAGCACCCCACTTTCCTACATGGGAATTTTTCAAGCATCTACCACTTCTTTCTCCAGATAAGCATGAAAGTTGTCTTTTTTTTTTTTTTTTTTCTTTTTTCTAATCTGACTGTAGGGTTCATTGAAACCCTAAATATTTCAGTTAACTTCTGTCTTTCATTATCTATGGATTCATCTTTCAAACAGAGTGGGCAATAATTTACAAAGGACTTAGGTAGTTCATGGCTGATTCATTACACGGTGAGGCATTAAATATTGAGTAATTTTACATAATTAACCAGAATTTCTAAATTCATGCAGACAGGTTCCTCAGCCAGTCACAGACGATTATCCTTCAGATACCAGTGAGTAGTAGCACTCAAAAAACAAAAGATCAGCTTCTACCCAGGATTGTTTTTAGAGGCGAACCTGTCTGTCATGATACAACCATTCCAACAGTATGCATATTTACTAACTCTGTGCTCAGACCTGCAAAATATTGTTAGAGAAATACTTTACTCCTTTTGCACGAAGTTTAATTAAAAAGAATGATTTGTATTTGATGCATATCTATTTGTGTGTGTCTATTTTAATGTCCTCTTGCATAACAGGTTTAATTACACTTCGTGGTTCCTGTTATTTGTTTCGCAAACATGCAAATAAATAATTATGACTAATACAGGTCACCCAGGAGAGCTAAGGGGGAGAAATCATCAAGAAGTTGTGTGTCTGGAAAATCAGAGAGACGAGTTTGAGTTGTGAAAGCATCCAAGGTAAAATATGCCCTCTGCTCAAAATTTCTGACATGTCACCAGCTGTTCAGTGAAAAGAGACCTTTAAGGTGCAACTAATTCTAAAAGGTCTGTCATCCAAGTGTTCTGCTGTCCTCTGTGGCTGGATCCTGCAGGTGCATACACAGCCCTGGTGAGGAGCCAGGAGTGATGCTTCCTCCCTGTGACCCCTGCTCCGTGTTCAGGGCTGCTGCTGGAGGCAATGGATCCTCTCAAGGAGAAGCTACTGGCAGCTGTGCCTGGGGAAAGCCAGGGCCTTACTAAAGCTGTACATCCCTCCTCTCTGACAGTGCTACAGATGGCCTTGCAGGACTGTATTGAGGAATGTAATTCCTGAGTGAAAGCTTTAAAAACAAAATCAATCACTCTGATAAATGCCTTGCCTGGGCTGTTTTGAAAGCATTGCTTTACCTCCAGTGAAGCTGTTACAGGAGGCTTCTCTGCAGGATAAGGCTTCCCTGTGTTTTGCCAAGTGCCAGTTCCCAGGGTTGCCCTTCCTCCCTGCTGTCAGTCAACAGTGCCAGCCTGGTGCCATTCACAGGGGCTGAATATACTACATTGTTGTTTGACTCATAACATTTGCTGAGGAAGCCACTTAGATATTTGGAGAGCAACCTAAGAAATTCTGATATTGAAGAAAATACCCATAAAATCAATCCTCTTAATCTTACAGATTACCATGATATGTAACTGCTTGCATTCAAACCTAAATATTGAATAAATACTTACTAATTTACTACGTAATATGTACTCAGAAGACAGCTAAGACCATTTGAGGTGGTCTGCTCAGGTTGCTTCTATCAATCTTTTTCAACTTACTTATCCTTTTTTAGAAGTGTTGAACTTCAAATCCTGCAGTGGTACCTAGCATGATATTTGCCTATCTTCAAATAAGGGATAAGTCAGTAGGATAAAAATAAACCAGACTGTTTTCTTATTCTGAATATTGTAATCCATGTTATAATGTTATTCCCTTTTCTCTGTTAGAGTTCTGAATTATCAGTGGCCCACAGGCTTTTTTATTCATTAAAATAATTAGTTTTACCTTTCTATTCTACTAAGGCCAGTGAATTTAAAATTCTTATAATTTTGTCTAAATGAAAACATATATTATACTGTAGGGAAAAAGATGCGTGTGTGATTAGTCTGTGATTATCTTGCTGTTAAAATAAATCTAAACAAATGGGATTTTTATTGTTCCAGTGCAGACTATCTGGATGGTAAATTATTCTAAATTGGTCATGAGCCACAACAATTTCAAGATGTTTTTTTCAGAGAGTATAGGAAAAGTGTTGCTTTTATTATTTTTAAATATAGTTACTTTTTTCCATTCATGATGGCATTTCTGGTTATAGGCAATAAATGCAGCTAAATATTGATGCTTTGTGTAACTGATATGTCTGCGTGATATTCTTCAAAGCACCAATGCTACGATTTGGTTTGAATTTTTAATAACTGAACACCTTGCAGATGCCACTGTACATAAATGGCAATTAAAATTAGAGAGACATATAAAGTGAACTCGGTGTCAAATTGTCTTTGAACTCCAGATGCCCCCTGTGAGAGGCACCAGAGGATGAATAAACAGTGTATGCTACTTTAACGAAGAAGAATGAGGAATGCATATGTATATAGATACAGAGAGATTAATTTCTATCTAGAGAAGATGTGAGTACAGGTCTGAACTGTCTTTAGAGCACCTTCTTTGGAGAAGGTGAAGCAATGAAGCTGCAGAGGCATCCAGTTCAGCCACCCAGTCTGGATCTGGCACTGCTGCTTTGCTTTCCCTCTAGCTGCTCTGTTCAGACCCAGCATAATCCATACATCACATCTGAGGCAAGCAATGAATGTGTGGTGGACTGGAATGAATGAGATCTGCATTCCTGCATTCTTCCTTTTTGCAGTTGCATTACCTTGCAGAGGCAGCAACTATATAAACTATAAGTATAAACTAACTGGATCCCCTTTATTCAGTTGCCAGTATAGCAGAAAATATTATTCTGCCTTGTTAAGAAGTTGATTTGGCTTGCTCTGCGGTTTAACTAATATCTGACCTGGCATGAGAAGCACCTGATCTGAGAAGGTAAAGTGTGAGAGGGTCACTAAAGGGGACCAATCCTAGATTTTTTCAGTAGTTTCATAACTTAATAATATTGTTTAATCTGGCAGAAATGGTATCTAACTACTTGTAGCTAATTGTTTACTAATATTTACATTCTGCAGCATTCAGGATGCTTAATAGCGTAAAGACCAATGTTATGTGTTTGGTTATCATACTCCATAAATTAATTTTTTCAGAAGGACATGAAAACATAGCACATAGCACTACTATAGTGCTCAACTAGAAGGTACAGACTTGTGCATACTTAGGTTTATTTAGTGCCTCAAAATGTCCCTCTGCTGTTAGAGTGGTTAGAATAAAGGAAAATAATTTCCCAAGTGTGGCCCAGTTAGAAAAATATGACTCACATTTTTCTATAGAAATAGGAAACTGGTTATTCAGGGTTATACTTTCTCTGCAAGACTGTGGCTGGATGGCATGGAGGTGTCGTCTGCTATAAAATACTGGTGTCACCTTGTACAGCCAGTCTTTGTACTGCTTGGCATGTTGATTGCAATAGGTTGTGCGAATAAATGGAAAATATTTTATTCTGTTACGTGGACAATGTCAATATCATCCAGTTCCCATTTTTGCTACAAGTAACCATGTAAATTTTCATTTACCAAACAAATTAGATAAGGATGTTCCTTCCTAAGGCCAGTGATAAAATTTTCAGATAGAAACGTTTTCTATTTGAAAATGCTGATTCAACTAAATCAAGGCCTTACAAGGAAATACAACTTATTTTTTAAAGGAGTTTTGGCAAAATATCACCAAGGTGTTCAATGGAATATTATGCTTTGTGAACAATTCTGATTTTTTTTTTCTTACTGATTCGTGATGAAATACATGGATAGCATCTACAAATCTTTGGAGTCTGATGGGATTCATCCAAGAATCTTCAAAGAGCTACCTCATATCGTCACAAAATCTCTCTCTATTTTTGAGTGGTCATGGGAATTCAGAGACGTCCCAGCTGACTGGAAGATGATGACTGTTGTTCCAATTTTCATGAAGGGCGAGAAGGATGACTCTGGAAACTACAGGTCTGTCAGTCTCACATCAGTGCCTGGTAAAGTTATGGAGAAGATTATTCTGGGAAATATTGGAAAACACCTGGAAGACAAGACAGTCCTTGGTCACAGCCAGCACAGCTTCATGAGAGGAACATCCTGCTTATCCACCTGGTTTCCTTCTATGAGAAGGTAGCCCACCTATCTGATCAAGGGAAGCCAGCTGATGCAATCTTTTTGGATTTCAGTAAAGCTTCCAATACTGTCTCTCACAGGATCCTTCTGGACAAAATGTCCAGCACAGCTGGATAAACACATCATGTGGTGGGTGAACAATTCACTCATGGGTCGAGCACAGAGGGTAACAATGAATGGGGTGACATCAGAGTGGTGACCTGTCACTAGTGGGGTTCCACAGGGCTCCATCTTGGGCTCTGTGCTCTTCAACATCTTCTTAATGACTTGGATGCAGGACTGGAAGGGATACTGCACAAGTTTGCAGATGACACAAAACTGGGAAGAGCTGTTGACTCCCTCAAAGGCAGGGAGACCCTGCAGAGAGACCTTGACAAGTTAGAGAGATGGGCAATCACCAACCACATGAAGTTCAACAAGGGAAAGTGCCGGATTCAGTACCTGGGATGGGGCAAACCTTGCTGTACATACAGACTGGGGAATGAGATGCTGGAAAGCAGTTCCATGGAAAGGGACCTGGGGGTCCTGGTCAATGGCAAGTTGAATGTGAGTCAGCAGTGCCCTGGCAGCCAGGAGAGTCAACTGTGTCTGCGGGGGCATCAGGCAAAACATCACCAGCTGGTCGAGGGAGGGGATTGTCCTGCTCTGATCTGCACTGGGGCAGCCTCACCTTGAATATTGTGTGCAGTTTTGGGTGCCACAATGTAAGAAAGATATTAAGCCGCTGGAGAGTGTCCAAAGGAGGGCAGTGAAGATGGTGAAGGGCCTTGAGGTGAAGCCATATGAGAGGCGACTGAGGTCACTTGGTCTATTCAGCCTGGAGAAGAGGAGACTGAGGGGAGACCGCATTGCAGTCTACAATCATTGCAGTCTCTTCCTTGTGAGAGGAAAAGAAGGGGCAGACATTGATCTCTTCCCTGTGATGACCAGTGACAGAACCCAAGGGAGTGGCCTGAAGTTCTGTCAGGGGAGGTTCAGGTTAAATATTAGAGAAAGGTTTTTCACCCAGAGGTTGGTTGGGCACTGGAACACGCTCCCCAGGGAAGTGGTCACAGCACCAAGCCGGACAGAGTTCAAGAAGTGTTTGGATAATGCTCTCAGGCACATGGTGTCACTCTTTGGGATACTCCTATGCAGGGCCAGGGGTTGGACTCGATTATCCTTGTTGGTCCTTTCCAACTCAGCATATTCTGTGATTCTATGATTTGTTTTGCCAACTCTGGCTAACTATGCAATGGTATTTGCCAGTAGAGGCACTGACGTACACACATACAAAATACAATTCTGAATTAAACTGCTGAGGCCACTCCTGATCTCTTTTCCTAAATCAATGTGCTTTCTTCATGGAAATAAACAGTTCTGAGATCTATCCCATGGAGATGAGTTCTGTTCTGTTTATAAGCTCCATGAAGTGCTGACTTGTCCTTAAAAATATATTGTTTCCATCACAGTTCAGAATCTGATAAATCCTTAAGCTAACCAGAGATCAATAATGAGAAAGAAATTGACTGTAGGATTTTTAGACTGAGCACTTTTATTGCCAGAAAACCGTTTGGAGGAGATGTTTTCAGTGTTCAAAGTGTGGCACAAAGCCTGAGCAACTCAGACCTGCATTGCTGCCTACTGCTGCGGCTCCAACAAATACAGTGAAAACTTGGTATTATATTTCAGTTAAAGCTTTAATGTAAGATATTTCTTCCTTGGTAACCACTGTGTGCCTGAAAAATTGTTGGATTAGGCATTAATATATGACTGACCTCACTGGCTGACGATTTTTTGTTTAGAAGGACTTACAGCGGGGTATTGTCACAGGTCTGCAGTCACAGATTTCTCAGGAGGACCATTCTGTTCTTTAACCGACAGTTCACGTACACAGGCACAATCTTCTTCAAGTACCTTTTCTCCCTGCTGTTGTACTGCAGCCAAGGAAGCTTGCATGGGCTTCCTCCTGCAGTAAATGCTCCTGCTGTGAATTCAGCTGTTCCCAGTCATGAGTGAGAATCATGGACATCTACACCATGGAGTGGGACTTAATCGGGCCTCTGGGCTGTTGCAGTGCTTGATTGATTCACCCACTTTCCCCCCCAGTACTGCCATTCCTTGGTGAGCAGGGGAGCTGCTGGCTTATGATTTGGTTTTATTTGCCTTGGTATGGCTCTCCCTAGCAATGCTCAGTGTTTTATTATCTGGCTTATTTCATGTAATACACTTGCTGCCTTTAAAATGCATAGAGTTCTGTGCTATTCGTTAGTCCAGCTGAGAACTGTAACCCAAATAGGGAAATGATAGGATACTTTCTAGCCTTCTCTTCATGTCTGCGTTCCAAATGGAATAAAGGCTCCAAATAAACACCATGAAATACATGCTTCATATAGAAAGTGAAATTGTTCCATGTGCTATTTCAGTGTTAAAAAAAAGGTGTAAAGTTGCCTGTCCAGATTTTGTCAAATGGCATGATATTTATGCAGACAGATGAATATTCCAGTTTTCAAAAGTATGCGTAAATTTTCTCTCAGTTATCAGTATTTGCTCCTCCTGGGGTGTCTTGATTTCTCACAACTCTGAAAAGCAAGTTGAACTATTGTTAGAGTATATACACACAGGCAGCAAAGTCTGAGGACACTGATCACAGATTTACACTTAAATATTTTCCAGGAAGCTTATGAGGAAAATTACACTTGCATCAAACAACTGTCTTTTTTTATAATTAAGAGGCTGTAGACATGGACTTGGTCAGGTACTTGTGCAACAAAATGGCAGGATTCAACTTGCTACTGCGGTAATCATACTCTCCTATAATTTCAGTGTGACAGTATGAAGTTCAACATCTCCCCTTCCTGCAACTTTCATGCTATTTCCAGCCAATGCAAAGTGTCAATTAACTCTGTGGTATGAGTAGTTTCAGTAATTTTTCTATTCCTATCATACCAGCAGAATTTCTTCATTTTTATGGACAGAGCTATACACAAATATTCTCTGAGAATTCTAACAATCGTGGCAGGAGGTGTGCTTTATGAGTTTTTACTCAAGCAGTACTTCCTTTTTAAGTCAAAATCTGGAAATTTTTCTCATTTTTGGTATTTTTTTAACTGAAAAATAGTCTTTTGGTAGAACTTTGGAGGAAAGTCAAATTTGTGTAACTTGATGGCAGCCTAAAAGTGCATATTTTTAACTGATGATGCTCTGTTACTATTGATCTGTGTCATATTTGAACAAGTAGAATTTGTATCTTGCTGGTACAACAGGGGAAACAAGAACAAGGAGACCTTTTTTGTTGAATATATGAGAAGAGCTCACGATGCTGGGAGCAAAGATACTATTTTGTGTGAACAAAGATATTTGGGTTTTGGTCACAAAAATATTTTTTACACTAATGCTTATGGATGGTAGTTTTGTTCATCTGCTAGACAAA
The DNA here is from genome assembly GCA_035583185.1 of Anabacerthia variegaticeps. Taxonomy (NCBI): domain Eukaryota; kingdom Metazoa; phylum Chordata; class Aves; order Passeriformes; family Furnariidae; genus Anabacerthia; species Anabacerthia variegaticeps. The sequence continues at coordinate 85,228,670 of JAWWEW010000001.1, read as the reverse complement.
AAAAAGTAATGGTATAATACTGTCATCTTGTAATTATCTCGGTTCTCAGCTTTCATCTGCCATGCACAGTTGGCAACAGATGCTTAGGCACTCTACAGTGAGGTGCTCTTCAGCCACAGAATTTAGAAGTGTAGCACTGCTGCTAAAAAAGTAATCATGTGCAGGGTAATATTTCAAAGCTCCTAATTGGAAAAGGAGAGGTAATTTCCACTGGGTAGCTCACATCCATTGTGCAAAATAGGGTTTGAAGGGAGTTTGTTATAGTGTTTTCCCAAATCATTGTAAAGGGGTCTGTTCTGAAACCTCTGCCTTTCTTTTAACCCACAGGGGACCCATAACTGATAATTTGGAAAAGCCTTCTGGAGACTGTCTTTTACAGGATAAGCAGACTTTTTGCATAATTGATTGATCAGTCCGATAAAAAATTTTTTGGCCCAGCTGGCACTTCTGCAACAGAGCAGTTCTAATTTGTGGCACAGAAGTAAATGTCTCCTCACAGGAGACATCAGGGAAGTGCATCAAACATTAACGAGTTCAGAGTTAACACTGTCCTTGCAAATGCAGATGTAGGCACTGCCTTAGGGATGTGGCAAATTTTTCACATGGAAAAGAAATAGTCATGTTTGATTCTGAGTTATGTATTTTTTTCTTTAAGGAGGTATTTAATGCCTGCTAGAGTGATTTATTTTTGCTAAGTGTACTGATTGATATGAAGATCTTAATGTCAGAAATAATTACATAATACTTCAGAATTATTGTACTTAGTGCATCAAAAATACATATGGTACCTGTAGAAAATCAAGACAGTTAGGCTGTCTCTCATTTGGTACTAAGCTGCCATCTCAGTAGAACTGACATTTTAAATCCTTTTTGGCAACAAGTAGAGGAAAAAACATAGTATTCTGACACATTAAATATTTCACTAAGTTGACATGCCTGTATCACCTGTCTCTGCTGGAGCAAAGGGTCATACTGAGCATATGCGGAATGATGTTACAACTGAGATGTATTGTTTGGGTTTTGGTTTTGGGGGGATTGGTTTCTTTGTTTTGCAGAGTCATGCTACAGCTACAGTGTTTCAAACAGATTATAATTAATTGTCATAACATTAAATATTTTAAATATTTTAAGAAAGACAAAACCCTTTTCTGCGATAGTGTTTGAGAGAGAGGGAAGCAATTAACATGACACTTGTTCAGATTATGGTCACTGTTTAACCAAATGAAATGCAATCCTGCCTTTCCTTCCCACAGGCATGGAGAAATGCAACACTCTGGTATGCACTTTAACTTTCAGAGGTCCAAGACAACAAGAAATGAAATAACAGCTCTCTAGTGGAAGATGCACTGTTGTTGCAAATGCATAAAAATACAAATCTTACCTGACATCACAAAATGACAGAAAAGACACGATAAAAAGGCAAAGGAACGTTATTGTAGTGTCTTGGTTCTTGTTAAGAGGCAACTTTTTGCCACTGATTCCCATAACCCTGTGGGCCCAAGAGTTGAGCCAGTTCTTAACGCACCTGTTCACCCAGCCCAAACATCAACAGTTCATCTATGAAGATCTTTTGTGCAACAATGTCAAAGGCCTTACTGAAGTCCAGGTAGACGATGTTCCCCTCTCATCTACCTACCCAGTCAAGGCACCATAGGAGCTTATCAGTTTGGACAAGAATTACTTCTCCTTAGTGCATCCATGCTGACTAGTCCTGGTGATTTTTCTGTCATTCCTATGCCTAGAATTCATTTCCAAGACTCATTGCTCCATCACCAGGGATAGAGGCAAGGCTAACCAGCCTGGAGTTCCCTGCTTCCTCCTTCTTGCTCATCTTGAAAATAGGAGTGACTTTTGCTTTTCTCCAGTCACCTTTGATCAACAATTACCCAGAGTGGCCATACAATCATATCTGCCAGCTCCCTCAGCACTGGTGTGTCCTGCTGTTCTGGAAATCTCTGCACAATTCCAAAACCAGTTCAAGATCTGAGTTTTTGAGGACTGAGAGATCTAAAGGCACTGCACTCCTGCAGAATTCAGTGGGGTTTGAAGGTGTGCAGACCTTCTTCACAGACAGACCTCTAAACCAAAACTCTAGCTTTTGCTTGAACCAGAGCTTTATTCTAGCACAGAGGTGCAACTGTCAAATACCCAAATTCAGCTTCTGTGATAGTGTAAAATGATATAATAACTTTAATTTTCAACTGATAAAATGAAAAGGAAAATTTCTAGTGAGAGACAAGTTTGGAATGCAGTCTTGAGACAAATTTTGCAAGTTCCCATTGTGCTGGTTTAAAGGTAAACCAGCAGGAGAAATGGACCCACCACAAGAGAGATTATAAGTCAGAGTTACAATTTAA
>JAWWEW010000001.1:85146531-85226213 GCA_035583185.1 Anabacerthia variegaticeps | reverse complement strand
GCTGGGTGTGAAGGTGCTAACGACTCCCTGGGCAGCTGCTGCAAATGGTCCATTGTTCTTGGGAAATGAATAGAGGGTTAGGGTAGCTTTGATCACCCCCCACACAGTGATAACTGGTCCCACCTGCTGAACTAGGACACCCATTTAGGTTAAGATGTTCTAAAGAATATTTAAAACTAGACAAATAAAAACTGCAAAATAAAAACCAAACCAAAACAAAAACACACCAAAACCAACCAAACAAATAAATCCACACTATTTGAGAAACTGAGGATTGTAAGTTTTAAACAGGTTTAGAAAATATATTGCATATTTCTGAAATAGTCCAGGGACAGAACATTGACATGTCCAGTGAATTTATACAATGGAAAAATACCCTGTTAAAAGAACTGGGCACAATAGGTTCAGAATGGAACTAGATTAAACATGTAATGAAAATTATAAATAGATATTTTAAATTCCGTCCATTGTGCTTTATGAATATCAGTTAGGAAAAAAAAAAAAAAAAAAAACAAAAAAAGGAAAGGTTAAGTTTATGCTGGAGAGAAAAAAAAAGAGGAAGAAAATCTGAGTGAACATGGGGGATTCATTCATAATAGAACCACTGAGTCAACTTAATTTTATCAAACATGAAGACACCACAGGTTTTGCAAAGGCAAGAATGCTTTGTAAATGTCTTAAGTTATTGTTTCTGTTTTGCTAAAACCTGAAGAATTTGCTTGTACGTTTTCTGACAGAAATTTAGGTCTGTCTAAATCCAAAATTGCTATAATTTTTGTCAGAAACCTCTTCTTATCTCATCTGTGTTCTTCTTTTCCTAGCACTTGTTAAAACTCTGTGCTCATTGATCAATATTTTCGTCAGTTTGATTTATCAAATTTATCATTTTCTTGCTATAGAAGTCAGTATTTACGTCAACAACACAGGAGTATACCTGTATTTGGGAACACCTGCATGCATAGTCACGGGGATTTCTCCATGCCATATTCCATGGCAAACAGCAAAGAGTGAATATCCTCTGAAACATCTGTGGTGATGCAGTGATCTCAGTGAAACTGTGTAACTCAACATTTCAGTCAAGTTCTTTTTCTCATTTTCTCTTTCACCTGGTAGGCAGTGTTGCAATAAAGTTTTTCTGGGTTCTGCCAAGGTCTAGTCTGAAAGAACTGTACTCCACCCACAGTGCATGCAAATAAAAGAATGTAGAGTTTGGAAAAGACAGGGTATTTGCTTTTTGCTCTGTATCTAAGGCCTCAGCACTTTAGAGCAATGATTAGAAAGAAAGTCCTGTTTATTGTCAGCAGAGAAAACTGTCTATTTTGACAGATTCTTTGAGAAATTTAGCTGCAAGTATGTAGAAAAAGTCTACCGAGAATATACAGACTGTGATTTGAGTTTGTTGTTTGATTGTTTCCTTTTTTTTTTTTTTTTGGTCACAGTTTGGACAAATTTTCAGTATAGATAAAGGCATGTTTTCTAAAACAAAGCTACCCTTCTTGCAACTTTTGTGTTCTTGATGCAAGAACTTTTTTCAAGAGTTTTCAGGGTTTGGTTTTTTTTTTTATGTATATATTGTTAAATAAGATGATGTTGCTATTATAACTTCATGCTCAGAAATGGCTGTACTTTTTTGACTGAAATAAAAACAGTAATTATGAAGTCGGTCTGAGTCATTTACTTGACACTGATATTGCTTTTGGTGTACGTACTGAAAATAGATTTCTATAATGAGACAAGTCAGATCCCGTTATGTCTGGTGACATTAAGAACCTCACCTGCAATACACTAAAATGATTTTGATATAGCAACTCTTAATCACATAATAGAACTGCATTTTCTAATGAATTTATCTACAGTGAACTTTGCTTAACTCACAGATTTGAGGCTTTTATCCTTCTGAGGGTATAATTTAGACCAGCCTCATACTGAGTTGTCCATGAAGTTCCCAGTGTTCATTATAAACCTTCCTTATCCATCAGTGTGTGTACTACATGTCACTTGGGTGCACATATGAAAATATTTCTAGTAAGACGGGGGTCTTGCTTGTGATTAATAGATTTAATATTTGGGTCCCTGATAGAAATGGAGATGATGCTTCAGCTTATTAATATACTTCTTCTCCATTTGCTTGCCATTCATCTGGATCAGTTGAGACCTTTGCCATTGAATTACGTTATCTTTTACGTTATCTTCAGAATTCTCATGCACATAAATATATTTTAATGTCTCATCAGCTTTGTGCCCTTATTTCTGATTTCTTCAGTTTTCTCTGTAAGAAATTATGATTGAACAGTATGAAATATGAAACTTTATTCAACTGGCTTGAATGGCTTTTTTTTGAATTTCAGTTTTTGTTATGAAAAAAGTTGACTTCTAAAATATTATGGAAAGTTTCAGCATTGGGTGTAAACATGCCTTTTTCATGATACATTTCCTGATCTATTGCAATGCCTGTCAAATTATGAGAAGTTTAAAGAGCTGTGGCATTCATTCCAGGCTTGAGTGTTCATCATCTCTCTCTGGGAATATAATTCATACACTTTACTGGCACCCAAACACCAACACCAGGAGAGTTCTGAGATTCATTCCCATTTCAGTATTTATAATGGGCAGCATTCTGAGTTCTGGGGTACCTAAATTGACAGAAAGTACACACAGTGGAGGAGGATGTGCTTTGGAGCTTTCACAATGCCCTAAATACCTCTGTGAAAACGGAATGTTATTTTTCCTTTTTATCCAGGAGTTGTCTAATGTGAAGTGCATAAATTCTTGCTCTTCCTCTCTTTGGCTAACTTTTCAAGAAGCTGTAGGTTGCAGTCAAAGTGATTTTTATCTTGTTCTTCTGGCTCTGTGAAACTAATCTTTCCAGTGACACAATGAAATATCTTCAAGGGAACGTGTCATCTAGCAACAAACTGCTGAGTTTGCTCCATAGGATAACTTCAGGCATTTAAGGTGTCTGAAGCGCTTCAGCATATTTGGGCAGAACTTTGCTGAGTTGTTCTCCTGAACTAACACTTCTTAGAGCTGTTAAAAGTATGATTTGTGTACATAAATCCTTTGAGGAATGTCCACCTGCCTTTGCTCGCCCTTATCTACATGAAGATTGCTTGGGAAAAAGCCATCAGTTGAACATTTAGTCTTCATTCTTTAAAACATAATCATGATCTGTTTTCTTTAATCTTAGAGGAACTGACCAGTATAGCACTGGCAGCTGTTCAAAGTTGTTTCCTGGGAGCCTTTATTTAAAAATTTGTAGAATTTCAAGTTTTTTTCTCCATCAGGGTGATTAGTGTCAACAAAGAACAAAGAACTAAGTATCAAAGAACATAGCATCAGGTAGAACAGTTCCCATGTTTCCTGTTGTGCTCTTCTAATTTTGTGTATTGCATTAAGAACAAGACGAAAAGAACCTCAAAAAGAGGCTTAGATGAGAAAATTCTTTGGTTTCATATTTGATCACTTATTTCTCCCAGACCGGTACTGCCACTTAATTATGATGGTCACAAAATTCAAATGAGCAAAGTTGCACCAAGTGGTCAGTTTGCAACTCTGATGAGCGTTCTCCTTTATGGGTTTAGAGAAAGATATAAACTGCATTAGGCTTACTCCTTAAGCTTTGTTCATCCTTAATGGCAGCTGACAGATGTACGTATTTATCAACTTGGATTGACTTTCACTTTTTAAAAAAATCATAATTAAAAATTCATTTGTTCAATAGCTGCTTTCAAGAATTTTCACATTCCTTAGTTAATTTTTCACTCAGCTATTGCCTCCAGAACAATTTCAATAATCTTTCTCATGTCGTCCTTTATTCTACATTTTAAGAACAAGAAGAATCTCCTCAGGACAATTTGTACTTTGGATCCTTTTTTTTTTCATTCTTACTGTTATTCCAGGAAATTAAAAAGTAAGGATTCACACAGGGTTCCATTACTAAAAAGCATGTCCACTTCTTTCATGTTGTTCACAATGGACTAGTTTTTGGTATTGAAACTGCTATAATAACTTTTCCATTTTGTAGGCAATTGAAATGTATATTATGAATTGTTAACATGAAACTCTTCACAGCTGGCCATTATGAAATATGTCGTAGAGAACAAAAGTGAAATAGAAAATTGACATGAAAAAGAGATCTCTTTTTTCCTGTATTGACATAAGTTGCTGTTGAATTAGAGCTGAGTTTGTCTCTCCTGCTACAAGTTTGGAGATACTCAAGTGAAAAAACCAGTATGAATGTGTATAGATGTCAGTTAAAACCACTGCTGGCCCTTGGACTTCCATATGTCTTCTTGCTGGACTTCCAGTTGTCTGCTACAATTCAGCAGTGGGATATGGCATGAAAGATTTTTTCTATTCTTCTGATGAAAGAGGCTTTTATAACATGGGAAAGTGCTTATGAAAGGTTCATAAAATTTACGCTGGAAATCTTACCAAGTTTATATCTTTGCAGTGGAAAGTGTTCAAGGCTGGAAAGCTTTTAGCAGGATTTAGAAAGAAATGCTGCAAGATGCTGAGTAAAACATTTCTTTCCATCTTTCTTTAACTGAAACTGGAGAAAAGAAAAACAAACTAGAAGTAATAATCAAACCTCTACCAATTTATGAAGAGTATTCAGAAATGAAAGAAATGCAGACTGATTAAGCCAAAAGACACTGAGTTAGAGAATTGTGGCTGGGTCAATACTATTGTTTCTGTCTTTACATAGTAGAAGAAAAAATACCAGAACAAAGACTGCTCTAGAGTTAATTACTGGTGACATGCACTTCTGGGCAAAGATCAGCCTGAGTGCATGTACCACAGAAAGAGGCGTACAAGCGTTCTATTGACCCCATGGCTTTCTCCTATATCATATCCCTGCATAAATCCATCCAAACAAAACAAACAGAACCTCCAAACCTATTCTATCCAAGAGAAACCCTGTATCTCCCTTGTTAAATTTCCAGCTGCATGGTGCTGGTGTCAGTGTGTGCTCTGAGCCCATGGCTGAAGCGTGGGTGGGTGTCCAGTCAGGGCAGGGCAATGCAGGGGGACTGATGTCAAGTGGTTACCACAGCAACAGGGAGGGGACCAGTGGACGGAGGGAGCAAACGGAGCTGGGAGTGTTACCATGGCAATGGATGCAGTGCCTTCCTCACTTGGGCTGGGGATGCAGCTGCCCTTATGTCTAATTGCTTGCCTGGTTCTGGGGGATTTAGGTACAGCTTAGCAGGAATGCTTGTCTTATCATCTATGTATATTACCTATTTCATTTCTAATTAGAAAGTGAAGCTGCAGTGGAGAAAAAGTATTTTTCCCACAGAAGGTACACCCTTTTAAATCTCTTTTGACTGATGACAGTATAATCAGTTCACTGGTAGTAGCAGAATTACTTTTTATCTTTCTAGTATAGTGTGAAAAACTATATGTCAGTCAGTTACTAATAATGCAGTGCTAGACCAGATGCTGAATTAGGGAGTGAGTTGTTTTACACATCATTACAGGACTGTATTTAATTTTTCCTAATGAGCTTTGCAAGAGAGATCTTAGAGTTTCTTGTTTAATTTCTTTCATTATTTATTTTTCTAATGATGTTAGGTACTGTACATTTCTGGTAGGCTCCTTCTGAATTTCCCCAGCTGGTGAGTGGTGGAGTTTGTGAGTACAATATGCTCATATAAAACTGATAGGAACAGTCTGGACTCCTGAAATCGCTGTCAGTGAATGGCCCAGTGAATGGCAATCAACCATCTGCAATTTCATCTCTTGTCACATTTCCCTCTGACTAGGGACAATGAAGAATTACAAATGTCAATAGGTATTTTAGTAAGTCATATCAAAAAAGAATGGACTGAAATCTGAGAGGAACTAGAATTTCATGAACTTTGGCTTGAAAAGAAGATAGAACTAATTCTGAGCATCAAACTCAACACAAGAAAGCTTGGTAGGAAGTATGATCTGGGTGAATGGAGCCCAGGGCTTGCCTTGGAACTGTCCACAAATAGAGATTTTTAAAAAACCCGGAAAATTCCACAAACCAAAAGACCTGAACAAACAATGCAAGAGGTGAAGAAACTGAGACAAGAATAGGCCTCCAGATACTTCCCCTACTGAAATGCCTCTTTACTTCTGTTGTAAAGCCTAGATGAAGCTTGAAGACATTTGCCTGCTGTGTTTTTCTCTGTAAGCTGTGAATTGGAGCTTGAAAATGTGGGAAGGCTAGGCCTAGCCTACTAGCACAGTCTTAGTGACTATATATTTTGGATAGAGAATCTTAACCTCCCCTTAAAGCATGCTCCCAGTAGGGCAGAAGGAGAGAGGGGTCTGGTTTTGCCTGAGCTAACAGTACAGAGGGGAGCAGGGCTGCACTGGCTCCTCTGGAGGTCAAGAGGAAAAAAGGCTTGCACACAAGCTAAGATTTTATGTGTCTCCCTGTGTCTATGTGGCAGAGCAGTCATCTTCTCCTCTTTAGAACAGTTAAGCATTTTCATTTCCCTCAAATGTAAAGGAGGGATTTTACAGATGATCTTCTCCTACTACTTTGCGCACAGTTGGCTTTTTTGTGCATCATTTTTTTTAACGAGGATAACACCCATTCACATCCTGTGGATATAGGATATAACTCCCTCGTTCACTGTTACTTCATTTATTTCCTTTACTTCTGTTATTCAGCATTCTACTCTCCCCTTTTGCATCCTATGCGTATTGTATTTTTAGACTTTGTGATCTGGGTAAGTCTATTCTGCTAAATCAGAAATGTCCAGGGACCAATACTTGTTCCCAGGACTGAGTGACACCAGCTGGTATGTGTCTACATTTCTTAATTTTAGCTACCTCTGTGGCAGATTTACCTTGGGAGGAACAGAGTAAGGAAGTCAGCTGGCAATGAAGTAAAGTGAATGACTGGGTGTGTGGTGCTTGAGCTATGTGTGTAGTCTCCCTTTATTCAGCTGTGGGGATGCAATCAATGAGCTAGTGCTTGTTTTCAGGAAAAGCCCAACAAATATGGAATTATATGTATTTATTTATTTTGACCCTTGAAAATGTTCACTAATGGGTGGCAAGAAATGGGAGGGTTTGAAAGAATGAGGCTTACATCCCTGGTGAGCTGTAAGTTTGCTGCATCCTGGAGAAGACATAAATGCCCTCAATATCTCAGCTTCTTAGAAAGAAAAAGAGGGTTATAACTTTTTCTTTTTTTTTTCCTCAACCATAGCATTGTAAGACAGCAACTTTCTGTGACATTTAGTTACTGTAGTGGAGTGGTATGTGGTTTCTTAAGATACAGCATGGCCTCAGGAGGTACCCTAAAGATGACGCTGGAGGGGAACAGGACTTTTACACATCTGATTTTGCCACCTGATATTTTCCTCCTTACAAATGTTCCTTAACATCTTGCCTCTTGCTCACAATTCTGTGTGTGACCACCACTGTGCCTGATCCTTGATCCTGAGAGGAGTGTCTGTTTTTGTATCACTTCTCTGTCTCCTGTTCCTTTACAGCTGATCCTGTGCTAAGAGTGACAGCACACATAAAAACACTGTGGTAACCTCTCCTTTTCTAGCTTGCTGATGGTATAAAAGCTGTTTCAAAATATTCTTCCACTTTTTTTGGTCAGAGATTCTTTAATAGAGAAATTATGAGCATAAAGTTTTCTTGTGTGCAGTCTTTAAGAATGTATTTATTTTTTGTGAACAGAGAAGTTCAGCCTCTGTTTTGAATAAGGTAATGCCTCAAGAACTATGCTTATAAAGTTGATACATTTTTTGTTGTAGTCTATGAACACTATTGAGTATAATTTGTTTTATATTTTTTTCAGATATTAAGTATGCTTAGGAGATCTTGTTAATGTGTTGTATTATATTAACTACAGCGGTTAATATATATTCACAGACTTCTAATTTGCTCTTTCTCTGTTTCTTCTGATCAGGGATTATTAATTTTTATTTATTTACTATTTCCACAGGAGTTAAGCTTGTCCTCATGTGTTTGTCTTACTAAATTCACAAGTTAACAACCTTGGTTTCTTAAATTGTGCATTTGGAATCTCTCTCTCTCTCAAATCCCATCCTGTCTGCTGTCTTAGTAAAGCCTTAAATTGCAGGTAAAAGTGGGCACTGTACTTTCTCTGTCGATCCCAAACACACTGTTCCTTCCAGCAGCAGTGTCCTTAGGAGTGACTATTCTGGTTAGCATTTTGCTCATCAGGTAACAGTGATCACATCTGCCTGCTGCCGTGTACTTCCCCTGCGAATACCTTGCATGTGTTGGACATCCCTTTGTCTAAAGTAGCCCAATTTAAGAGCATATAGTTATGTCTCATCAAAGGCAAAGCTTCTCATCAGGCCCAGTCTGCAAGAGGATGTGAACGTGTGTCAGCCCTTCTGACACACCAAGAGAAGAGGCTCTGGAAATGCAGTTGTGGCATTATCATATCAATCAGGATGTCTTTGGGAATGCTTTAGGAGAAACAGAAGCCAACAGAAAAGTCCAAAAAGAAATGGGAAGCAGCGATATTTAATGAGTATGAGGAGTCTTCCACCAAAAGGGTAGAGAATAAATCTACAGCTGGTTTTCTGAAATGCATTCTTTCTAATTTCATGCTGTATTTCTGATTATGGAATGATTGATCTAAGTAGAAGAGATAATTCATCAGTGCAGAGTGAAGAGGTTATGAAGGGATGTCAGGGGATGGGCCAAACCAAAAATCTCCAGCTCTTCCTTTAACTGAGTGTAAGAATTTATCTGGAATACAGCAGGACTGGAGCTAGTCTCCAAAGAGCCAAAATAAGCAGCATGAAACAGATAAATGTTTTCTCAGAGAAAGAAATGCTATATGGTAAATGCATGCTTTGTTTTTAGTGTGAAATTAGCTGCCTTTCCCTCTATAATAGCAAGAAATCAGTGAAAAAATCCCCTGAGCAGGCAGACGGAAATCCTATAGTGAAGAAAGCTTCCATCCTTCTTGCCCTGAGATTCCTGCTGAGGCAGTGATGAGAAGAGTTTTTCCTTATTTTTCTGACTCAAAGCAGTCAGCATTCATATGGACACAACTGGGACTGTTTGCCGAAATATTTTGACAATGCTAACCTGAATAGCCCTTATATCTGTGGTGACAATCTCAAAGTTGACTTTGCTTTTTTCATTGTATTTTCTCCATGGAATCATCATGCTTGTATTATTTTGAAAGTTTCAAAGCAAATTCTTACAAAAGAGCAAGTTATTGAAAATCTTTCTATCAAGTTATTGCAAGTCTTTCTAGACATAAAACAGTCTGAAAATTTTCAGAGTTATATATTTTGCTACCACTGTAAATCTAGTCATTCTTCATATGTTTCTTTCAGGGATCTTTTGAAGGTACAGCCTTAATGCTAATGGGAAAGATAAATTCAGTTTAAGAAAAGAATAAAACCTGAAAGTGGGAAAGTGTTTTCTGAGGTCTTCCACTCTCAATAGAGACTACTAGAAATAAGGGTAGGATCTGGAGGGGGAGCGGGAGCACAGAGAGTGGGAATAAAGCCAACTGGTGGCGAATGGGAAGGTGATCCCTGATATGCTGGCTCTCAGGCTCCAAAACCTGGTGTTGTATGCAGGGTGAAGTAAATCCCCCCCATTAAGCTTCTGGGGAGCCTCTGACAACATGAAGCTCCAGGCTGGCAGAGACACTGTAGGAAAAGTTACAGGCAGCCCTAATGGTGCTACTCCTCTCGTCGCAAGCTCTGCCGAAAGCAAGGCAAACTTTCAGGACTCATGTGTGAGAATTATTGCCCTCACAGAAGGCTTGTGCTGGAATTGATGATGCCACAAGAGTTTTGAATATACACTGCATATCAAATATACTCTTTATTTTACTAGGGTTTCTCCGGCAGATTTCATTTCTTTCTGCATTATTTTCACAAAAGGAGAGTATGTAGGATTCAAAATGGCTTTGCTGGAAAATGATAGAATATTCCACTGCTTTCCATTTCTTTCCATAAGAGATCTGAGAAATTTTTACCAATTTTTGAAACTAGAAGGCAAGTTGCACACAGGCTGCAAAAACAACCAGTAGCTGTTGAGCAGTAGTGCTAAGGTAACATATTATCTTTCTTGGGCTCCCCTGGAATTGCCATAGTTCCTGGCTTTTTATAATCTATACACCATGCAATTTGGGGAAAAATCAGCACACATCATGCAGCAGTTGCTGTGGAAGTAGTTATTTCCATCAATATCAAAAATAGAGCATGGCCTGTACTTCTTCAAATTATCAAAAGTCTGTTCAGATGTTCCACTGGTCAAAGGACAATTCTCTCCTCCTTCTAACCAAGGGTGAGATACACTGAATCGGGGAAGCTGAAGGTGGGTTATGCTCCAAACAATTACTCTCAAATTTTTTTTATATCAGATGTGTGAATGTACTCGTTCAGGAAGAGGGAAGCACTCTTCCTATATTTCAGGGAGCGTTTCCTTTTTCACTCATTTGTCATACAATTAAAGAGGCAACTGAATCAATCAGACAGCCCTTTGCAGGGTAATTTTGGCAATTCAGTTGTTGATTGAATTTTCAGTGGTGAGCTGGGCTGGAAAAAAAAATACTTTTATTGAAAATGAACTTCAAACTCTGAAGAGATTATGCTCTTTGAATGTACTCAAGTGCATCGAATTGCAGACTAAATAGGCATCATGAGTGCTGCTTTAATATTTGGGACATTTCCTATTAAAACACAATCTCTCAAACCCTTCTCTTTGTACTTCTAATCCAAATGTTAAAATGGCATAAAGAAAGAACATTTATTAGTGTGTTCACCAGTGGTCTATGGCTGAGTGCAGTAAGGGAGAGACTCCCACCCTTCAGAGATTTTTCTCCCATTTCCCTCCTGTTTCCCTGAACAGCCAATCCCATGTCCCCTTTTAAACCATAATGCTTAACATTTCCATGGCACTGTTTGCATGCAAGGTGTTCTACTATTATTGATTTTTTTAAGCATACTTCGTACTGAATGGTTTGGACTGAAATATAAAAGCGACGTTTAATACTTACTTCCGGAACAGTTTTAGACTTACACTTTGGGAAGTCAAGGCTTTTTGTAACTAAAGGAGATTTTATCCCTTACACAGTTTATAAGACTGGTTTGGAGCTTATGGGAAGAGTGTTTGTGGTGTGTTGTGGTATGCTGACCTGTTGTACAAGAGGTGTGGAAGTGCAGAGAGTAATCATAATCTAAACTGGACTCTAATTATGTAGTTATTTTCAGTTGATTGAATACCAGTCTCATAGAAATTCCAGTAACAGCTTTAATCAAAGACAGTCTCACTCCATCACCAATCAAGATATAGGCTCTAAAATGAAAAAAAAACCACCAAAACCCCCCACATTTTGGAAGAGTTAGAGAAATAATTCTGAATCAATCAGAAAAGATAGCAGTTCAAGGGCTTCCTACAATATGGGGGAATGGGTCTTGAGGTGATAGTGTGTTGTCTGGTCAGCAATAGCAAAAACCTGTGAAGTATCATGCAAGAAATTCTTGCATTTTTTTCCAAGGACAGGAGTCGTGACATTGTTTTTACTGTTGTAAAGAACTGTAAAAATGCAGAAAATGAGAAGGCTGCAGCAGAAGCAACAAAGGCATGCCATACTATTCTCCATAGTTATTCAAATTCATTACCTAGCTGTGACAGCCAATTAAATAGTATTTTCCCAAATTAACCGAGAGTTAAAATGATGCATCATGATAGGAGAAAAGCTTAATTTATTGCTCCTCTTTTGACTGAGAAAACAATGAAAGGCTTGGTTGAAAAGAATGCATTTTTCTCTGTGACTACAGATGCCTCAAACAATGGCACTTTCAAGGTGTTCCCAATCATTAATCATTCCTACACAGCTGAAGGGCAAGTAGTTCACTGATGACTTGATTATTTTCAAGGCACTAATGAAACCACATTAGGAATATCTGAAAATGTAAAAAAAAAAAAAAAACTAAAATCAAGTAGTTGGAACCTTGACTATGTAAAGTAGTTTACAGGTAATACTGTTGCTAAATCTGGGTTATGCTCCCCATCCAAAACTCCATGGAAAGTAAGAAAGAAAAATTGTCTTTAGCTTCTTTCTCTGTATGTAACAGAAAAATACCATCTAATTTTCTTGATCTCATTCAGTCATTTTTCTCAGCCAATGTTTCAGATCTAAAGGAAAACTTATAAAATTTGAATGGGAAGAGATGTTCTACATGAAACAATTACTTGCATACTGTACAGGTAAAAGGACCATCGTCTGTTTTCTTGGTTCTAGGACTTTCTTCTGGAAGTTAAGTGAACATTGTCAGGTGCCAATTTTAAAATCCCACTTTCAAAGATAACCTCACAGGAGGTGACACAGAGCTTTTCAGTGACACAATGTCGCTTATAATTCTCAGTTTGTACTGAGTGTTTTGTGCAAGCGGAAGTCTTGCAGGTAGAACAAACTGCCTTTTTACATGATGAAATGTATAAGATAAACTATCCATTTAAGGGTAAGTTGCAAAAAAGAAACAATGACAAATTCTTGATCATAAGCTATTCATCATCAGAAGGTGAAAAAAGAAAACAAAGACATTTCACGCTGAGATACGGATTAGCTGCCAGAAATGCGGCTTTATCTTTTCATATGATCAAACAAAATACAAATAGGCTGATACAGTTTTACTGAAAAACATTACTCTTTCCAGAAAGTGTGAAAAATATTGATAGGTTAAGGTTTCTTAAAAGATGTAATGTTGTGTGGTTAGAGATTCAGCTGAGTACATTCATATGTCAGGAGTCTTCAACTAGGAAACATTCTTGTATTTTAGCTTCACATTCCTGCTTTTTCAATTTCTTAAAACTGTTTCCTTTATAATTAAAAAAATCCTTTTATAATCAGATTTGGACAGATTGTGGAATCCTGAAAGAGTTTTAATTTCAATGAAGTTCCTAAGAGTGGGGAGTTTAACAGGCACCATGGTTCATGAATTTACTTTGAAAGGCAAACAAAATGAAATCCATTAAAACTGATAATAAATTATACTTCTATCAATCCTTTCAAGCTTATAATGAATTTCCTATCAGTGAAATTTAATGTTATATCAGAAATATGTATACGTACTAAAAGAAATAAAATTTCCCTAGAATTTCCCTTCATGTTAACGTGTAGACCTATTTCTTCTATTAGGGTTGTTCCTTCTTAAGAAGGATGCCATTTTGAAAGTTTGGCTGCTCTGGAGTGTAGCTTCAGTTAATCATCGAGATACAGTGTGAATATGTGACATTAGTAGGAAAAATCTTGAGTTTGTTTAGTAGCATGGCAAATCAGGCACTGTTAAGGCAAGAAAACTGAGTAACAGAACAATTTTCTATACATGACCTTGGCATTTCACAAAGAATATTATTTTACCTTTCTGCTGCTGGGAAGATGTCTTGTTGAAAATTTTGCTGGTTTTTACTTCTTCCTGTGCTCATTGTAGTAGTCAATGGTTGCTGCAAAAAAAAAAAAAAAGAAAGAATCAGAGGAAAATTAATGACACTATGACACTTCTGCTGAAGTCCTAGAACAGAAACTAAAAGTATTGTTAAGAGTCGTAGGATGTTGATGGTCTGGGACGTCACATCACTGAACCCTGATATCTGCCGGAACGCTCTAAGTACAATCATTACATTTCATAAAGATCTAAAAGGGCAGGTATTAGCTAGGAAATGAAGAGCACTACTTTTTTATATTATATTGACCTATATATAAAACCAGCATAGAAACCTTTCTTCTGGCAGTTTCTTGTTGGAAGCTGTGTGTTGGAGATCACTGTCCCAGCTTTGAGCAAAGCAGCATGTGGAAGCTGTTGACTTCACTGGGAATGGAGTATCTGTTGTCAGTGAAGATAGAGGTAATTTTCCTGAAATATGCATAGGCTTAAAACCATTAGAAGTGAAGAACTGAGTGCCAGTTTTGAAAGTGACCTCTGTCCCTTCATAGTAGGATGAATATATAAATATCATTCCCCATTATATGCTTGGTTAAAGACTGAAAAGATAGGAAAGATTAATGTAAAAGATGTTCTGATATAGCACTCACTTCTAAAAGGGATTAATGGAGAGAATTGCAATTCAGCTATTAAATGGAAATGTGTATTTATTTTTACTGGCAGGGTTTTTTGTAATTTGTACATTCTGGCAGCACTGTAAATAAATAAAAAAAATAAAGTGTTTAAAAAGTCAATGCAACTAATTTCAACTAACTTATTGACTTTTCTTTTAAAATTGTTACTTTGGTTTTTATGACCTCATTTTACAAAAAGAAAAATTCAGCTTTTTACAGAACTAATTAACTCAGAAGATCTGTGAACGATTTGAGTTGAAATGCTTTTATTAAGGTGAATGGAGTTAGAGGTCCATTGCAGAGATATTTTGAATAATGACCATTGATGGCACGTTCTAGTTACAGTAATAAGGAGATACAAAATGGGAGTTGGGCAGTGTGTTAGCTTGACTCTGCTTCTAGTCTAATGTAATCTATTTCTCAGTCAGAGTAGTTTACCGGAATAGAAACCACAGTGTTACATTTATACTGCTCCTGGGACCCACTTTTCTCAATTCTAGCTGCAGTACCTTCTTGGGACCATATATTAGGGGGCTCCAGGTCTTTCTTTTCTTTTGGCATGGTAGAAATCCTGAATATCTTAAGTCCTAAAAATCATTAAGTATGTATGATATACCAGAAAGGAATTATGGTTGCTTCTAAATTTAGTCAAAATGAAGCATTCATGTAAAATAAGCTAAAATATGAATATCATGCAAAAAGTTGTCCTGTGAAAAGACAGCACTGTCATTAGCCAGCTGTATACAAATCGTCTTTGATACTATAAATACAGATTCTCACATGTGAGCTAAAAAAAGCAGCTCTACTCACTCAGCATTTGGAGAAATCCATAGACATGTCTGGCATGTTCCTCTCTACAGAAGCTGAATGTGCCAAACACTTGTCACTAGACTTTCAAAGACTAAAATGGAGCTGATAGTAAAGAAACAAGATCAGTGCTCTGCCATATAAAACATGGTGAATTACGGGTGCTCTTTCTGAATAATAAAGGTACACTGTGTGCGTTGCATTGCATCCTTCAGATGTGTGAAGATGTCATCAATATGAAAGAAAAGTGTCTCCAGATTCAAATCTGTCATCTTCCCTGAGAAAATAAAGCTAATACTACAACAAAAAATGGTAGTGGGATAAGCTATGAAGGAAAATGGTCCTTAATGCTTTTGGTGGCTAGGCTTTAATTCCTGAGGTGATCTATTACTGGTATTTGGATACATGCCAACACCTTTTGATCATTTACCACATAGAGACGAGATGCCAAAAGTGTGTTTTGGACTTGGATTACAGTGCCAGTGAATCAGGTTGTGTGGTGTTTCAACATCAGCTTTGAAGGAATGGCCTGCCAAAAATGTAATAGTGTAGGAAAAACAGGTGGCACTTAGCAAAAGCACTGTCCTCGGTTGAGACTGCAACCTTTACTAACTAACTGCAAAGAAAAAAAAAATACAATATTGTTCTGTTAAGAATAGACAAACCAAAAGGCAATAAAATCAAGTTCAGTCAGCTCAAAGACATATGAGACTTTCCACATAGCCTTAGTTCTCCTTGGTTCAGATATACCAAGAGTGTGTCTACCAGGCGTCCTAAAGAGTTGTTTTCTATTGGATTATTGCTAGTCTCGGTATTACCCTGTGTTTTAGAGAATACACTTTATGTCACATCTGCAAACACCATTGCTGTTATGGATGCATATATATATACTGAGAGGATATTGCATGACACGGTCAGATGTCTGTTTCTACAGGGTTCAAAAACAGAACAGTCTGAAAAGAGGAAGAGGAACATAAACAAATGAAACATGACCTTTTTCAGCCTCTAGTGGCTGGAATTCACAATTCAAATAAAAAATTAAAATACAGTGTCTTCCATGGGGTATTAAATGCATAAATCAGCATGTTTGTATGTTCAACTATATAATTTTTTCTGTTTGTCCATATGTATTTTAATTCCTGTATTTATACTTACTATGACAGCTTGCCTACAGAAACATAATAGTAAACACTGAGTGAAAGAAAGGTCGAATTAGGGGTACATGAGGTGTCTGTAAAGGAATGTGAACATGACTTTTCATTCTGCTGCAGTGGCCTGAAAAACAGTGGCTGAACAATTGCTAGCAAACAGAACAATTAATTTATTGCATTTATACAGTCTCCTCCCTAAAAGGCATAATCAGGGAAATTTACCCTTCTCTAGTTTATGTGTGTTGGTCCTGTTCATCCTTCACATATCTTTTATCAGTCTGTCCTATGACAAAGAAGTTTCTGCAAATTGTACTTGTAGCTGTAACTTTTCAGAGACAATGGAAAGGAACATGCTGATGCAGAGTCTATTATGGCACAGGACCAAAGCAAGTGAGATGTTTGGCCTTTTCAAAAAGCGGCTAGAGGTGAAAATGCAAAGGGGGGGAGGGGAGGGGGAAAAAAAGAAAAAAAAAGTCCTCAGTCATCAAAACAAAACCAAAACATTGGCTAGAATGCATCCTGTTGCTCTGCACCAGAAAAGACCTAATCAAACACCAAATAGTAATGGGAAGTGTTGAACAGATTTCAATTTGTGTGTCATGCTTTCTTTGCAGGAATATCAAATTGATATATTTTTTGCCCAGACGTGGACAGATAGCCGTCTTCGCTTCAACAGCACCATGAAAATACTGACCCTGAACAGCAACATGGTTGGCTTGATCTGGATCCCAGACACGATATTTCGTAACTCAAAGACAGCAGAGGCTCACTGGATCACCACCCCCAACCAGCTCCTCCGCATATGGAATGATGGCAAGATCTTGTACACCCTCAGGTGAGCACTGGGCAAGGTGCAGGGCTCAAAGCTTCTTCTGCTTCTGGTGTAGTAATAGTAATTTTCAGTGGTATTTTTTTTCTCTTCAGCTGTTTTATTCCTGATGCTTACCTGACCATACTTTACAAATATTTATATATTCAGGCATAAATACTGCCCTCTTTAAAAAACAAAGTCTTGTCTTTCCAAGAAAGAATTAGAAATAAGTCTGTCTAAACTGTAGAAGTTGGGCTCTTTAGTCCTTGTAATAAAATCAGGAACATGTAGTCCCATAAAATCTGTCACAAAACTTTTTGGTAGAGTTAGATGCAGGGCTGGATAAAAACATTTCTGGAACATTCATGCTAATGCAAATACTTGATTCTTCAAATAACTCATGTTGAAAGACAGTCTGTTACATCTCATCACAAGGGTGAATGACTGGAGAAGAGGTTTTCAGAGTATCTCTAATCTTTGTGATATCATCAACTCTATGGTATTAGAAATAAACTATATGATATTAGAAATGTAGGAGATATATAGATATATAGATATATGTATACAGGATTTATGCATAGAGTATACTATATCTCTGCATTAAAAAATATAACTCTGTGGAAATCAAAATATGTGTTTACTTGTGGAAGAGATGAGTTGTTCAGAAGGAAGTTTTGCCATAAGCCACGTTCCATACAGCAAACAGTTTCGGAAACATCTGTTTCACGTTACATTCTCTTCAGTGATTGTGTTCAGCCCTCTTGGTGCAACTGCATATTCTGACCATAATTGCAATAGCAGTTGGGGTCCAATAGAAAGTCCTTGGCAAAAAATAAGAAAGGAAATAAAGAGCTGGAACAGCTACTGATATTTTTAGTGCTCTTTCCGTCTTATGCTTGCCCCACTGTGAGGAGCTCTTGCTTATTTCAGTTGCCTTTAATAAACTTTACACTTAAGGGATTAAGATGTCAACTCCAATACCCTCTTGGCTGAGGTGTTGGGGGGTCTATTTGAGGGGTTTTTGGTTAGGTATTTTGTTTTGCTTTCTTTTGTTTTCTCTTAAGTCCTGTTTTAGTATTTCAGGGCAAGTTAAGTGTCTACATCATAGTAGTTAGACTTACATACCTATCACTAAAGAAACTGCTGAATGGACTGCAAATTTTGTCTCAAATAACTAAAAGAGAGGTAATACTCGACCCATAAGAATGAACATTTTTAGTTTGTGAAAAATATTTGGAGTACTTTTTGACCCCTCAGGTCAACTTCCTTTTTACACAAGAAACGTTGTTAGAATGATCACTGTTCATTGTTAACACTCTGTAATTCAAAACCCATTTATCTGACCTAAGTGTCAGAATTGATATGACATAGAACAGGTAACTACTGTATGCCCTGGTACTGTCAGGTGTTGATAAGTGTTATGTGTTCAGGACAAAGTGTACAAGGTTCAGTCATGCTCCCTGTGTTTCCATTCTCTTCCCTGCCCACTTCTGAGTGTGAATTTCTTCCTGCTGCAACACTGCAAATCCTCGTCTAGTGTCAGCACAATAACACTATTAAATTCCTCACAGTTGACCTTTTCCAAGACAGAAGTTTTCTTTGTGCCATCCTAAATTGGAGACAAAATTCTCCATCTGATTTGTTATTTTTATTCAGTTTCCAAAAGGAAAAACCCACATGACCCATATTTGCTACAAAAATTCTGGCATTCAATTATCTACTGTATCTTGAAAAAGACTGGACAATAAACTAGCACTTAATCTCTCTGGATAAATACAATCACTCTGTAAGCTATCAGACTGAAGATTATTGATTTTCATTAGTAATTTTAAAATCAGCTCCATTCCTTTCTATTTGGGATGTCATGTAAAACAAGTTTTAAAGCAGGGCTTAAAGGTATTTCTGCTGATATTATATCTGTAGAATATAGAATGGCATATAGAGATTTATTGGTTTAGAGACAGCTGAAAGTGACTAAAAGAATTTTAAGTTTAAACTGCAATTATATGTGGAGAATATTTTTTATAAGATTCTCTATGAGGTTCTAATTTTGTGGAATTACACACTACCACATCAGCCATATTTCCTAGTTTGTTTGGGTTTTTCTGTAAAGAATAGTTGTTTCCATCCCAGGTCCCTCAGTGATGAATTGTCTAGAGAAAGACACATACACAGGTTTCTTGGGATCAAGAAACTATTTTAGGTAATCATTATTGTCTTGGACCAGGCTTAAATAGCCAGCAACAATCTGCAAAAATAGTTATTTCCTTTCAGGCCTTACTTATGGATGTCAAAGCATTCTTGAATGATACTTAAGGTTACCCTGCCTTCTACTCTGACTGTTCATTGTACTGGCATGTAGTAACAGGCACTTGGTTTCTTCATAGGCTTACCATCAATGCTGAATGCCAGCTGCAGCTGCACAACTTCCCAATGGATGAACACTCATGTCCTCTGATATTCTCTAGCTGTAAGTGCTGCTTTGATGCCTTATTGTTGTATATGACTGGTATGTAGGGGCACGAGTTTATTTCTGATTTCTGTCAGGTTGTTCAACTGTTCCCCAGCAGGTGTAGGGAGTTTATGTTTGCTCAAATATTCAGGGAGTTTTGGTTTTCCTCTCTTGCACTTCTGGTCAATGGAACTTACCACAAGAAATCATCTGTAAGTTTACTCTGTTATTTTTACCAGAACCAGCATTTTTAGTTGATACTATAGTCACACTCTCAGCAGAAGCAGATATTCATACCAGTCTGTGCAATGTTAATCTATTCAATAATGTGGCATGCAAATGAGAATTGAGACTACAGTTTTCTGGTGGAGGTGCACAGCTTGGGGAATGACCAGCAATCTCTGAACATCAGAGTTTTTATAGCACGTAGCATGGTAATGCCTCTCTATTTCATAATAAAAGTAAATGGTGCAACTACTGTGAATCTAATTTTCCTTTTATTGCTCAGCTTGTCCAGTAGTCCCAATGTTGTATTGTATGTAGTGTTGTTGGTGTATTCAAAACCTTCCTAACAGGCAAAACAAATACTTTGGTGAAATGGATGGAAAACAAAAGTCAGGTGAGTTAATCTTGAGGTCCAGTATTACTGTGAGAAGTTACCATCATGACAATTCATTTGAAAAAAACTGGAGAGCTGTC
Organism: Anabacerthia variegaticeps; assembly: GCA_035583185.1. Classification (NCBI taxonomy): domain Eukaryota; kingdom Metazoa; phylum Chordata; class Aves; order Passeriformes; family Furnariidae; genus Anabacerthia; species Anabacerthia variegaticeps. The sequence continues at coordinate 85,206,231 of JAWWEW010000001.1, read as the reverse complement.
TGCTCATGGGTATACCTTTGTAATTCAAAGCCAAACAATGCAAATGTTTTACAAACAGTTTTAAAAGTGTTTCCACCAAAAAAATTAGTTTGACTCCAAGACTCAGAATATGTGTTCTTCAAAAGTGAAAGGGAAATGGATTGTTTTGTCTATCTATTTAGAAAATAGATTTTCTCCATAATACCTTTTAGAGTGGTATAACAATAACACTGTTGAATGTCTTCATAATAAATATGCTGTTGTCATGGTATTGTTTTCCCTTTATAAGTAGTATACAAACAGTGATCATCAATATAAAACAAATTTGAATTTCATCTGATATATTTCAGGATTTATTTTTCTTTTTCCCCAGAAAAATGTTTTTAAGAAATCTTTCCCCTCAAATATTATCACTATATTAACTTTTTTTTTTTTTCTTTTTTTCATCTACGTATATAAGTGAGCCTGGGCAGAAATACAGAGTGGTGTGTTTATTTTAGGAGTGTGGAATACATGCATACTCAAATGAACAAGGGGCACGTGGCTCCTGAATGAGCTTTTCTGCTAATGAACCCTTGTCACTGAACTCTATGCACCTCAGCTATCTTTGTTATTGCATGAAGCTGCTCTTATCTTGTGGCAATCTGCTGTTGTTTTTGTTGAGGTACTGGGAAAGGTGTATGTGATCTTAAAAATCAAGTTCCGGGGATTTAATTAAGCTTACTGAAATTTGGATTTAGGTCCAAAGACACTAATTAAACATACCACATAAATTTTATTAGTCTAGTGCTAGCAATATCCAAGGAAAGTGACCTCTAATAGACAGGGAAGTCACTTTAAACCTTGCATTCCCTAATAGTTAGGCAGTTGCTGAATGCAAGTAAGTTATGGTCTGTGGTTTATATTTAAAGAGAGAGGGTATCAGTGGGAACTTCAGCAGGCTGTGTTCCATAGCAAAGTTCCAAATATATTCTATTTTCCAAAGGTTCTTCCTATTTTAGACCTATTAGTTCAGAACCCTTCTGCCCTTGAAAACCTATACATATTACCAACAGACATGTACTACTGTCTGTGGAGATGGAGATTACATAGGATAAATCAGAACATGATTATGTCACAGTTTTTACTTATTTTCTTTGTAGCTTCTTGCCAGATGGAAAAACCTGTAGAGGAATATTAAAATAATGTTTTATAGTTCTGTCAACCTTTTTGGTCATGTTGATAACAAGGGTTTATTTCTTTAGATTTGTACTGAACTGTGTTCTTTTCCTTGAACAATTTAAGCACTACTATTATCATCACCCAGAACATCTCCTGTGTGATTTGTTTGTTACATAACTTGGTTGTATTTTCAGTCTTGTGTATATTCATAGCAGTCTCTAGATGCATGGCACTCAGCGGGACTTATGAAATGAATGACTGAGTGAATGCCTGAATGATTTATTACTGCCTTCTATGAAAAGTTTCTGCGGGTACAAGCTGATTTGGGATTCCAAGATGTATGCCTTTGAATAAAATAAAAACCTTCGTAGAATTCACAGCACAGCTCTGCTTCCCTCTGCATCCCTTTTGTTTGCTCCCCAGCACACAGACAAATCTTTGCAGCTTCCACTGTAGGCAAGCACAAAAAAGCACAAGTGTCAGAAAATATTCCCTGCACCTCTACACACACATGAAGAAGTTTAATATTTGAAATTTCTAATTTTTAGTATGTTTCCCTTGATATTTCAGAAATGTGAAACTCATCTTACATGTTGTCTAAAATATTTACATTTAGTGCCAGTTTATTTGCATCCTAACCCTGTTGTTACTCTGAGAACAGTTGATGTCCCTTCAGTGGGGGAATACTGAGCTCTACTTGGTCTGGCTGCCGGGATGAATAAGGAGAAAGCAACAGCTTATTGAGAGGAGCTATCCCAGTGTGCTAACAGTGGTTATCGAAACATACCTACCCCTTCCTCTGGAAAATCTTGTTCAAGAACAGTTCCTGGAGCTCTCTACTCTCTTTTATAGGACTTAAAAAGTAGTGAAATAATCTGAAACTCTTTACACTGTGTAAGAGTTTTGTATGTGCATCAGGCGACATGATGAGATGAATGATCTGTCCTATCAGGCCATATGGTCAGTGTGTGTCTGTAGTTGCTGTTCTTATGTAGATGTGCATTTAGCATATTCCTTATGTGAAAAGTTGATCCCAGTAACATAATGCTGGATTGCTATGCAATGTGACAGCTCATGCCCATTTTGTGTAACAGATTGAATTGATCAACCACATGTGACAAGCAGGATTTCTTCATACAGAGCTGCTACAACATTGGCATCAGTGTCAATGCATGGTACAGGTGTGCATTGCCCTGTAAATGTGAAGAAAGAATCAATACTGTCACTTGATTCCAGTGTAGCAATCTGTGGTAGATGTTGCTCTATACGATCACTCTTTCTTCATATGGTTTTAAAGTACTATATGCTGTTACATAAAAATACTCTGCCACTGTCATTCTTCATTTAGGTTAATTTATCCTCCTGAGCCAAGGGAGGCTGCTCTGCTGCTTTTCGCACTCAAATAGCACATTAAACTGTCTTGGATATCTCTATTCTGCACTGATTTGAGCATTGTGGAAATACTTTCAGGATTCTGCCATAAAATTCAGTTTATTGAGGTAGTTAGGATTCACATAAACATCAGGAAGGCAGAGGTGTTCTGTCTGAAGGATGATGTCAGCACAAGAATAAGCAAGTAAGACACAGGCAAAAAAAGGCAGACTGGAAACAAGAAGTCAAGCACATTAATTGTGGAACTTCTACCATAGGGTACTGTGGGTACTCAAATATCGATAGGATTCAGAAGTGTTTGGACAAAGCATTGGAAGAAAAATACATTCCGAGCTACTAAGCATAATGAGATCACTCTCTACTAATAAGTCACCATTTTTTGTTCTGGGGCAATAAGAGCATTTCAGATTAAACAGTAGGCAAAAGTAGCTGTATGGGTTAGCTACTTGAAAGAACTCTTTTCCATCAGAGTCACCAGATGACAGTTTTTCAGCTGGCCTACATGGTTGTAGTTTTCCTGTTGAAAACATTCTTGTTGAATGTTCTGGATTGTCTCAATTTGGGAGTACTAGGCACACTGCACAATGATGTGAGCATGTTTGCACCCACACCTGCACAGCAGTTAATTGAGGTGTTCATTTTTTCAGCTCAGCAGAAACCTGCACCTCCTCTCCCCACCCATGTGTTCAAGGTTAACTTCAATCATGGTGCTCCTTCAGGTGACAACACATGACAGCCATACCCAAATGAAACTGACACACTCATTACACTTTGTTTTGAGCATCTGCTCAATGCACTTTTTAATTATGTACAAGGAGCTTTAGGGGCAGGGGGAGGAATCTATGCTAGTTGTATACTTGAGGTCTGAAATAATCTGAAAGGCCGTGTCTTAGCCTTTACCAGACACAGTAATACTGAGCTGCAGTGCAAGATGCCAGCAAAAAGCAAACAAACAAACAAAAAAACAACAACAAAAAAAGAAAAAAAAACCACCGCCAAACAACAACCAAAAAAAACAAAAACAAAAACAAAACAACAAAGGAACCCCCCAAACCCTGAGTTGATTAATGGGTTTTCATTGTTTTATTTTTCTTGCTGCTGTTCTGATCACACTGCAGATACTGTTGATCATTTTTAAAAGCTTCTTAGATATAGACAACAGGAATTATGATATGTTTTGTAGTCAATTACTGATCTTTTCCCTAGTGAAAAGGTCTACAGTGTCCTGAGTTGCCCATTACTGGAGGATTGCTGCAAGGCAGGAAAAGCTGGGCATGCCCAGAATGCCATTCTTACTGCAAACACCAAAATATATACACAAAAGTTCAGGAACAATTCAAGTGCTTTCAGTTCAACTTAAAATAGGAGAAAGCAAAATTTCCAGCTGTTGATGGTCCAGTATGCTCAGTCAGGTTTTAAAACATGTATTTTTGGCCTTTTAAGTGTTAGTTTTTAATTTTTTGATTTTTTTTTCTTTAAGTGATGTACAAAAGTATGCAAAGTACTGCAGAAAAAATAGTAAGAAAATGTGAAATGCTTTTAAAAGAAATTCATCCAAATCTAACACAAAGCCTGAAAGAAGCAAATCCCATCTTTCTAAATATACACTCAGTTCAATCAACTGTTCCCCCTTTGAACATGAAACCTCTTATGGATATGCAATCAGTACTTTGAACCTCCTATCATTAATTTTCTATCAGAACTAGCTGTCATTGCCAATTTTAATGTTTCTCCTAGCCTGGAAAAGTAAATGCTGGTTTTGTGGAATGAGCTGTGCTTTGTTTCATCTCGTGTGTCATCAGCAGAATCATTAATAAAGTCTGAGGGCAGAATTTTACTCCTGATGAAGAACTGGCTAGAAGGAACATAGCTTAATGTTCATATCTTGAGAGGAGTTTCATTAAAGATCCTGGGAATGCACTGCAGTGTGCAGAAAGAGCTTTAATCCACATCTGAACTCCCATCTGTGCTCTCTGTAATGGGCTGAACCAGATCATGGGACATCAATGGAATTCTTGAATCAATTTTTGTGATGAGCATATTTTAGCTGTTGTAGCTTTTTTCCTCTTTTAGGAAGGTAGAAAATAAGGTGTATGCATCCATCCTTCTCTTCAGAAGACTGACTTTTGCAGAGAATAGTCAATATAGAGACGTCTTATAAAGTGGGGGAAAAAAAAAAATGGATTTACAGAAAAAATTGTCCTTTGACAGTTTCCTGCCAAGCCCTGTATCTAGCATATGATGTGTCATATGTGACAATTCATGAATACAAAATGTGAGGCATATCTGTGACACATCCATCCTCCTATGCATTTTCTAATCCCTCTCATACACCGTTATTTCCATATCTTCTTATTTCTGTTGCCCTCTTTTAGACCAGTTCAATTACACATTTTTTCAAATACCTTGGCTAGTGTGCAAGGAAGTATTCAAAAAACATTTAACCAACCCAAAGGTTTATGAGGTGTATATGATTCTGAAGGAAACCTTTTTTCTTTTGTTAACCTTTGAGCATGATTATTTCTAAGCATTTTTTTCCTGAGGTACCTACAATGACATGAAGATATAATGAATTTGAAATATGTTAAAATCTTATGTAATTTCATTTCTGCATTCCACTAGCCTTTCTGAATGTAATCTGCTACTGCATTGCTTCACTGTTAACTCTCCTTAGGTTTCCCTAAAATTCCCTGCTGGTGTTTCTTTTTCATCTAATATAAGTAATGTATTGTTTCTTAGGGAGTCAAACAATTATCCAATTCCTTGACTACCCACTACTGACTAATTCGCTATTGCTTTTCTGTGTGTGACTCCATAAATTTCTCAATACATAAGAGACACTGCAGTAAGTATCTTTTAGATTTTTACGACTCCATTTCATAACAAAGCCAAGACTCATAAAAAATTTTAGAAGTTAATTTTGAAAGTTCTGCTAATTTTTATGTAATTGCTCTAACATGATGTACTATATTATTTATGAAACTGTTCAAGTTCACCCATGGTTTAGTACATTCACTGTAAAATGATACTTTCTAGATCTAATTTATGGTAGATTCATGCCAAACTAGTGCATATTGTAAGTATTTTTGTGGCACCACTCTTTCTGTTAGTGTTGTGTCTTATTGTTCAAAGTATATCAGAGTTACCTTTCTAAACATTTACAGCTATGTGGTTCAATGCTGGTTCCAAATTTAAACAATATGTTGTAATTACATCTCATAGCCACTAATACACAAATATTTCTTTTGTAGAAAAAGCAGCAAAACTTCCCTGAGTTTAAGGGTTGACCTGATGATCAGGGAGAATTGATAGCAATGGTTAATGCATGTAATATCCTGTGCTCTTCTGTTTCTCACAAAGAGCTAAGGTTTTGTCCTAGTAGCAGACCAAGTGTCTGTCTCTCTCCTTTTATAGTCACTCTTGAGATTTTTCTCCACAGGATTGAAGGCTCCTCTGAAGAGGGAGCAGCTGCCATTACTTTCAGCAAAAAGTAGACCCTAGAGTAAAATTACTGCAAGTGCTAATTAGTGAAGGCTAAAATGCTTAACTCATGATATTTTGAGTCCAGCACAGTCTTTCTGATAGTCTCTGGATTGATGGTAGGCTATTTCAGGAACCTGGCATCTACCCCAGTTTTGCAGAGGTCTTCCAAGGATCCTTGGTGTCTTCATTTGCCCTGCACAACTGTCTGAGGAAGATGAGATGCTTCGGAGCTAAAAAAAATGCTGGTTTTCCAGGATCTGAAGATCACTATAGGTGTCTGTGTTTCAGGGATAGGACCCCTCAGCTTTTACCAACATTTACACAAAGAGACTGGAAGTCTAAAAAATCCCCACTTTTCAAAGCAACCATTCCTACTTTTCTGAATTTTCTATTAGCAAGATTTCTTTAAAAAAATCAGTCAATATTAAAAAAAAATTAGAAAAGAAAAGCATGCCTGAGAACCTTTTATTTTTGGCAAGAATATATGTAACTAAGTTATGCTTATGCTGTCAGTAGAAAATAAGAGAAAATGCTGAAGCAAGGCAGGTGGCTGGTTGCATGTCTGACAGCTGACTGTACCAGCAACAGGCCCTGGAATCTCTATCATGTGACAGTCATTGTTAGTTCCCATCATTTCATCACAGATCTCATGATATTCAATGTTTACTTGAAGCTAAACACCCCTTAAGCATTTTATCGTGTGCCAATGGACGGGATTTTTTCTAACCAAACATTTGACAGTGTGACATGAATGCACTGCAGGCAGAAAGAAAACATCTTTCTCCCTCAAATCCAATATGATAATACCTATTATATACTACATATTTGTATTTTTGTTACTTGCTTATTTAGATATGTGATAACTCATTTGCAAATTATTCTGATTGTTATGAAGAGGCTGGACCAAAAGCTGTGAAGTTCTGGAAGCCCTGCATTTGCAAATTCTGACATGCAGAGCTCATATTTCTAATATACAGAGCATACAGTGACTGTCACACTCCATTGCATCATATTTTTTAACATGAGAAGGAATGATTGATTTTGACACTGTAACAATTATATCGCTGGAAAATGTAGCCATGTTGTACCAGCCTGTAGCCATTGATGACTGAAGGGAGGCTATGGGTGGCTACGGGCTGTTCAGAAGGAATAGGAGAGGAAGGAGGGGTGACGGAGTTCCTCCTACATCAAGAGATGGGTAGAATGGGAAGAGTTGTTATTTGAAGAACAGCCACAAGCAGGTCAGAAGCTTATGGGTAAGAATCAGAGAGCAAGGCAATACTGGGACCCTTGTGCTTGATGTCTGCTACAGGCTGCCCAAACCAACGGAGCCTGTTGATGAAACCTTCTTGCTCCAGCTACTGGAGGCACTGTGCTCTCAGGAGCTTGTCCTGCTCAGGGGCTTCAATCACCCTGGCATCTGCTGGGAAAATAGTACAGCAAGCTGTAGGCAATCCAGGAGACTTATGGAATACATGGAGAATAATTTCTGAAGCCACGTAACAGACAACCCTACCACCAAAATAAGTGAGCTAATCTGGGTCATCAAGATTGGAGGCAGTGTGTGCTCCAGTGATCCTGCACTAGTGGAATTTGCGATTCTGAGGGATATGGGTCAGTTGAAGAGTAAAGTCAGGATCCAGAATTTTAGGAAAGAAAATTTCCAGCTGTTCAAAGAATTAATCAGTAGAAACCCTTGGGATACTGCCCTCAGGGATAGAAATGGCAGATCTTTAAGAATGCTTTCCATAAAACACCAAGAACTCTTGATCCCCAGGTGTAAGAAATCAGGCAAGGAAGTCAAAAGACCAGCATGGCTGAGCTGAGACTTTATGGTCAGATTAAAAGGTAAAAAGGAAACGCACAAGCAGTGAATAGAGGGACAGATATCCTGGACAGAATAGAAGGATGCAGTGCGGTTCTGTAGGGATGGGGTCAGGAAGACCAAGGCCCATCTGGAGAAGAATTTGACAGGGGATACAAAAAATAACAAGAAGAGCCTGTATAGGTAAATTACCCAGAAAAAGAAGGTGAAAGAAAGTGTATATCCCTTAATTAGTATGACTGGCAAACTGCTAACAGCAACAAGGAGAAGGCTGAGGTATATGCTCTTACAGGCAACACTCAGAGGTGGATTCAGAGTCAGCAGTGCCCAGACTCTTCATGGTTCTGTGAGTAGCTCACTCCTTTTTGGGTTATTGGCAGATTTTGGTCCTTGGTAACTATCTTAATTCCTGAAGAAACTTCCTAGGGCACCTTCCAAGATGCATACTACATTGCGTATGCACAGATGTCACATCATAGGTTCATTTGGTATTCCTTTCTTTGGACTGCTGCATTTTTGTAAATGCTGATATAATTACCTGTGTTTATTCGTTGTAGTCTCCCTTGATGTAACTGAAATGTACAGCATAAAATATAACACAGACCATGATAACACAAGTGAAGGTAGCCGACTGCTACTTAAAAGCTGTAACATTTCCCTTCTCCTATCCTGATTTGCACATTTCCATAGGCAGGAGGTAAGCTTGGCTTCAATCCAGAAGTTTCAAACTATTTTAGGTTTCCAGTAGAATATGTATCATATTTTTAAAGAAACAAAGAGCATGTAGTTTTCTAATACCTTTAGTTGTTGTAATGAGTGGATAAAATAAAAAGAAGAAATTGTTTTATTGTCTTCAATGGCCACCTCAGTGGCCACACTAAAAATTACACTAATGCATCCCCAAACCATGAGCAGTGTGTGTTTGAAATTATTGGTCTCTTATAAGAAATGAAGAATTGCTGCACAATTTCTTCCAAGTATAGAGAAACCTTTTGGGACTTTGAGAACCAAGAAGTACCAAACCAGTGTCAGAACCAGAGTGAATACCAAGTAATTGAGAAGGAGAGAAAAGGAGAATGAGGACAGATCGGAATTGCCAAGGCCAGCCAGATAACATGCAGTATGCCAGAGGAGTGGAACAAAAACGGTAACTATTGACTCTCTGATTAATTTTTAAACTCATCCTGGCTAGAGCCCAGTCGATGCTTGTTACTTTTGCTAGGCTTGACTGACCGATGATAATGAGGTTAGTAGAAGCCATTAAAGGTTTACTTGCAACAGACTCAAGATATTAGATGAAAACATCAAGTCCTCAACTCATTAGCCTTGTCTTGTCAACTTTATTTACTTTTAACACAGCCTGGAAAAACAAGGCAGCCTGGAAACATGAAATAAAAGGCCCCATCCTTTTCTTGCCTCTGGTACTGAAAAATTAATGGAAAACCAAAAATATATCCTCAGTGCTGATGGATCTAAGAAAGGGAAGGAAGCAAGGCAGTCATGCAGCTTTGAATGTTGCTTTGCTAATGGTGCTAGAGGACAGTCAGGGAAATGCCCTGTTTACCTGTTCCTCTAAGAGGGATGTTGCTGAATTTGGCCTGGCTGTCTCCCTTACTAGGAAGTGCAGGTCTGTCTCCTTAAAAGTGATTAACTTTGTATAAAGGGCATGCTATGTGACAGAGAATAAAATTTTAATCCTTTTTCATAGTTGGGTAGATTATGTCTCTTCCTATCGAATAACTCCTCAGACAGACAAACCAACAAGTGATAAGATCTAAGTGGGGAAAGCAGAAACGCACATCAGGACATGAAACTTAAATTAATACATATTTTTATATTCTCCCATAGGAAATAGATTTTCAATTGGTTCTTTAAGAAACATAGCAGTTTTGTATATCTAAATACAGAGATTATTTCTGTGAAATGGAAATTAAGTTATGATTTAATGTTTGCATTAGCCATACATATTAAAAAGCATTTTTCCCTAGTTGTTTTATAATGTGACCTCTGGCAATTTTGGTACTAATCTGTTAAAACTCAAGAATAGCTGATTTTTCCACAAAATCTTTCCATCAGTTGTGAGAAAGTAAACATAGGATAAGAAGTCATGTAGATAGAAGAAAAGGTGCATGCTGTTCTGGGGAAACATGCCAAATCAGCAGCTTGTACAGAAAAGAATGAATCTCTTTTTTAGCTCTTTCTGCCTGAGTTTCTTTCACAGGGAAACCAAGGCAGTATGGGGAGAGCTGATGTCTGACTTTATTGTGTCCTGATGGGGGTAAGAGCATCTTGGAGCTCAGAAGTTCTCCTGGCTCTACCAGTCGCAATGTAACCTTAATCAGACTACTTGTTTCATATACTCTGTTGCTTTTTCTGTCACTTGCACTGATGTCGTTTGGTGAGCACTGGAAAGCAAGGCTAGATGCACACATCTCTTCTGTCTGGTCAGCCTTGAGGGCATCAGTTCAGGGAAGGTACCAATTAATGTCTTTTTATTAACTCTGGCAGCCTGATTTGACATCAGTGTTTCTTCTCTTTGGAAAACAACCACCAGTGAAAAGCCAACAGCCTTATTAAAACAAATCTGATTATCAGAAAGTGGAATGAATTGTGGTTCACAACGTTTAGGTCCTTCATCAGTATCTTTCTATTTTCATCCTTGGAACACTGTTTACTAGAAAAACACATCAGATAGTTGATGTGGGCCTCTTATTCAACAAAAAGATGAATAAAGTTCCTAGTCTTGACCCCTAAGCTCAAATCGTTCAATACCACGCTAGAGGATATATTAAAGACATTACTAATTGAAACTGTTTTTTGACTAGAGAAGAATAAAATCGTGTGTGTGAAAGGCTAATATGAACTCACTCCTGGATTTGTAGATGAACATATTAGACCAAAAGATCCATCCTGGTCTCACCATCTTTTGCTCCAGTTTTGTCCTTGGTAAAAAAAACAAGCAACATAAGTGTAACAACAAACCTACCAAAAGAATCTCTGCTCCTCTCTCTCTCACAGGTGTGCATCCTTCTGCACATATTACTCACAGACACACCTAGAAGAATGGGAAAGGGTGAGAAAACAAGATAAGTGATAGGTTTCAATCTTTTCATTACTGGCATGTGCTCAACTACCAAGGCAAAAAGAAATATGCAAGAAGCTGTATAGAATTGAACAGGACGGAGCAAAAAGGAGAACAAATCCTACTGTGAATCCTGTAAAATGGACAAACTGACTGTCCTTTAATTTTTTTTAATGGAATACATGTCAAATATTTAGATACAGCCTTGAGGCATTCTGATGCTGTTATGCTTATAAATCTTCCGTTAATTTGCATTAACTCATTTGACGCTTGAGTGCACATTTTGTATAATTGTGCTTTTAAAAAAAATCTTAATACTATTGTCTTCATGGATTGCAGTAGTACAGTCTGCATATTTCATGCCATTTGAACTGATGAAGGCAGAATGTCAGAAAGTCTGATGAAGAATTTTCAAGGAATTTTTTTTCCTTTGGAAACAGGTTATTCCTGTGAAGTGTAACATCTCTTTTTGAGGAACATACAATTTGCCTTTGTGAATTTTTGGTCATCAACAGAGTGTCCACTGTATCACAACCTGAGGCACTTGAATCCTACATATGTGATGCTTAGTTTCAAATCTTATCTTAAAAGTACAATGGAGAGATACTAAATACGTTTGTTTTTTTTTTCATTTTGCTTGTGACTGGCCTCATCACATGCAAGCTATTTTACTGTTTTTGATTTTTTTCTGACTCTGATTTTTTCACTGTAGTAGGTGCATTCAATATGCTTATTTCACAATATACATAATAAGGAAGAACAGTAGCTCTTTTTCACTTACAGTAGTTCCTATATATTTATATAAAAGGGGGCAAAAATGCCACCTTCTTTAGGCAAAAACAATGGTAACAATTTAAAGCACTAAATATTGTTGGTATTTTAATTCTGGAAAGTCACTTCCTATTTTTAAGGTAAAAGAAGAAAAAAACAGGAAAAGGTGAATGTTTGTACCTAACAAGTATTTTCTTCCTGAATTGATTGAGTTCAAATGAAGCTACCAGACCAAATGAGCATGGAGAAGATTGTCAGCATGTGATGACTTTCAGCAGAAGGGAGCTTTGAGGTCTGAATGGTGTATTTGTTCACAGCAGTTGTCTGAAAATCAGCATTTCAATAGGACAACACTGCTTGCTTCTGACAGCCAGAGAAGACAACCACAAACTCTCAGACAAACATCTCTTATGATTAAAAGCAAACTGAAGTATCCAAGTGTTTTATAACATGGTATTTCCTTTCATTCTTTTTGTCCTCAAAACCTTTCTCCAAAGTCCGTACTTGAAATCTTTAAAACTTTTTTGTCTAACCAACACAAGACTGCAGAGAGGAAGATAAAAGGCTGTTCCCAGCAGCATGCAAACCTCAAAGTTGTCTGGGAGACTTGTACTGCAGGTTTCTACCTATTTAAATGCAAAATATAGCAACATTTCTTATGTCAAGGCTTAGCAGAACTGACACTCAAAAATCCTGGTCTGTGGTACTATCAGATTTCAAAAATTAAGCAAACCGAGACTGGTCACCACTTGTTTCAGCAGGAAAACTGAGATGTTTCTGTGATTCCAGAATTACGGTTTCACTTTTGTGTACAGTCATGTTCACTGTGATTCATTACAGCCACCAAAGGGTGTCTTCCCACTAGTATCTTACATAACTGCATGTACCAAAGCAAAACACATTAGTGGCCACTGCATGCTTGTATTCTTTAATGTGTAGCTACTGTAATGAAGTGCATAGTGAACTAATGTGACAGTGGTAATTACCTGAAGTCGGAGAGGTTCTGACTTAGTAGAAGAAAATGAAAAATCACCAAGGACAATCAAGCATTGGAATATGTTGTCCAGAGACATTGTAGTCTTCCTCCTTTGAGGATTAGCAATTGGCTCACAGGTTAAGCACAGAGGGTAGTAGTGAATGGGGTGACATCAGACTGGTGACCTGTCACTAGTGGGGTTCCACAGGGCTCCATCTTGGGCCCTGTGCTCTTCAACATCTTCTTTAATGACTTGGACACAGGACTGAAAGGGATACTGTGCAAGTTTGCACATGACACAAAACTGGGAGGAGCTGTTGACATCCTTGAAGGCAAGGAGGCCTTGCAGAGAGACCTCAACAAGTTAGAGCACTGGGCAATCACCAGCCATATGGATAACAAGAAGGGAAAATGACAGATTCTGCACCTGGGATGGGCCAACCCTGACTGTACATACAGACTGGGGAATGAGATGCTGGAAAGCAGTGCCACAGAAAGGGACCTGGGGCTACTGGTTGATGGCAAGTTGAATATGAGTCAGCAGTGCCCTGGTAGCCAGGAGGGCCAACCATGTCCTGGGGGGCATCAGGTAAAGCATCACCAGCCTACTATTGGAGACTCTCCAAAGGAGGGCAATGAAGATGGTGAAGGGCCTTGAGGTGAAGCCATATGAGGAGTGGCTGAAGGCACTTGGTCTGTTCAGCCTGAAGAAGAGGAGACTGAGGGGAGACCCCATTGCAGTCTGTAAGTTCCTTGTGAGAGGAAGAGAAGGGGCAGGCACTGATGTCTTCTCTGTGGTGACCAGTGGCAGAACCTGAGAGAATGGCCTGAAGTTGTGTCAGGGGAGGTTTTGGTTGAATATTAGAAAAGGGTTCTTCACCTGGAGGGTGGTTGGGCGCTGGAACAGGCCAGTGCCTGTCGGGGAATTGGTCGCAGCACCAAGTCTGACAGAGTTCAAGAAGTATTTGGATGATACTCTTGGGCATATGGTGTGTCTTTTGGGGATGGTCCTGTTTAGGGCTAAGAGTTGGACACATGGATCCCTTCCAACTCAGCATACTCTATGATTCTGTTTTTGAGATCAACTGGAGAAAGACCTGAGACACCTGTTCAGCATTAATTTCAGCAATCTGAGCAGGAGGTTGAATTAAAGACATCCTGAAATCCCTTCCAACCTGACTGGCTCTATCATAACATCTCTTTTCACATTCTAATAAGATTTATGTTAAATTATTCATTCTTTCTTATAGAACAATTTGTTCACATTCAGAGGTAAAAATCTCTGTATGTGTAAACCATCTCCCTGGAGAACTTTTTAAGAGAATCAACTTTCAGTGTTGGCTTCCTTGAGAAACTCTCAAAAAGGGGTAGGGGAGGAAGGGTTGAAAATTGTTTGCAAACAAGGTAAACTTTAGTTAATTAATATTTTGGGATTCTTCCAAAGAATGCTACAGACTGACAATATGTTCAAAAGCCAAGCAGGATATATAATTTATCCTTTTATTTTCCTAGGGGTCCCTCCATAGTGCATATTCCAGGAATTGATTTGCAGGTCCCTGGCATACAGGTGTGATAGCTTATTCTTCCACCTGTTGCTACTGGCATTCACACCACAACAGTACACAAGGGCTCTGACTCTAATTGTGGCAACCCATTCCACTCTGCTAAAATTAGACAATAGTTCTGGTTCTTGTCACAGGTCAGACAGAACAGCTGTTTCTTCTATTTCCTGTCTCCTCAGAATCCTCTCCTATTTTTAAAACTTTCTCCAGAAACCACCTAGATGTCTCTGTCTTCTGCAATCCTTTCCTTTTCTCCTTTCTACTTCTTCTTATTTCTCTTCCCCCTTGCCCCCCATTTCCTTTCTTCTCATTTTCCCTTTTTCCTCTCTCTCCTCCTTTTTTTCACTTCATCCTAATGTCTTCTTCCACCCATAATTGTTTCCTTTCTCCACCTACATGATCTTTCTTTGGAATTCTCTATGGTCTGGCTGTGGAAAGAATGCCCTCCCTCTGCTGGCAAGAAAAAATGTTCATTCCAACTTCTTCATTCTTTGTCAAGAAAGAGAAAGGAATTGCAAGGCTGAGTTTCACCTGTGAAACCATAATTGTAACACCCAGAGAATATATCTTGCTTGGAAGATCAAGATGATGACCTCTGTGTCGGAGTCTCAAGTGACATTCAGCTGGACAATTACACACAATTAAGGTGGCAGAATTAAAAAGCCAAGAGAAGGAGCCCAGGAAAAGTAATGAGAAGATTTAAAGAGTAGTGAATATTTTTGTGATGTGGATGTTGATAGAGGAGAAAAGTGGATAGTTGTGTCCGTGTTTGAAAAGACAGATCCCAAAAATCAATGATATAAGGTAAAACCCACAGATAGAAATCTCAAGAACTATGACTGAATTTCAGCTTTCAGCTTATTCACAGTGATGGGAAACATGGATTTAGGAAGTACAGAGAACATAGAGAGCTAGTATAGAAAGCAGACAAAGATTAAAAAAATAAACAGAGAAATAAAATGTATAATTATTTTACTGTTCAAGACTTGAACATAAAAAGACATAAACCATATAAATACCTATCACACAATTTTAAGTTTCTGTGAATTTGTTTTTCTAAATTCTGTTTCATAAGCATCATTTCAGACAATTAAATACTGATCTCAAATTTTTGACCTTTGTTCAGGTCTGACAAGCTTTCCCTAAAAAAACCCTCAGTATTTATCTTTCCAGAATTTTTTTTATCATGTACTCTTGATTTTTTTGTTTCCTTCATTTTAGTCAGAATTTGGAGCAGAAGAGCTGAAATATTGTAAAGTATATTCTCATGGTGTTCCTCCAATAAAGAAAGGCAAAGCATAGTAGAAATTACTCTCTCGAGATTTTATCTCTGTAGAATTTCTGGACAACAGTAATAACCGAATGTGAGACTGAAATATCATTCAGACAGACATATACACTTCCCAGTGACGGTCAAAGTGAAATCTTTTGACATTCTGGAAAGTAATCATCATACAATTCAAAATCTGCTTCACCATTTTAATCTAAACTTCAGTTTAAAACCATTATTCATTACAGGCATAAAACACTTTTGAAACCACAGGAAAAGCTAGTACATGTAATAGTCAGAACTTAATACAAAGTTTATGATGACTGTCAAAGAAACAAGGTTTTAGAAATCTCTCAAGGAGATTTTGTAATGTAATAGTACTTAATTTCTTCTTTCCTCTCAGCTCAGGTGTATAAATTACTACTTTTCTATCTGGATAAGGCCTTGAGAAACTGAAGAGGCTTTGTTAAGTAGCCTAAAATACTTTTGTACTCCATTAAAGTCAGTATTTTCAAGACCTTTTTATTAAGCTATTCTGTCTATAGAATATTACTTTCCAGTCCTGGAGGATTTTAAGATATTCATTATGAAACTTTGAACCTGGCAAGATTATTAAAATGGAAAGAATGAACTTATATGGGTATTAGTGTGATAGATATACCACAATCATATTTCTAGAATAGTAACAAGTGAAATGAATTTGCTATACTATCTGAATCAAGAGAAAAACAACAATAGGGTTTTTTTTTGCAATTGCTTATCTTTAATTTTTAATTAATAAGTCCATTTAAACAGAGTTTTGGCTTAATATAATTCTTGCTATAAAGCTAGAAATTCAACAGTTGGAGTGACTTGCTCCCTTATAACCGATAAACTTTTGAGGTGATGACAGACATATAGTAGATTGTGACCTAGACCAGAGTCTGGTGTCACTTTGGGGGGTTGTCTCCTACTTTTTTAAATGTTGCCTGTTCTTTTGTTCATCATTGTGAATGACATGTGACCTTATAAATTAAAAAGTACAACAAACCTGCTAAAACAGGTACATTTAGCCTTACAGCAGGTTTAATATGCCCAAGGTGTATAAAAAAGTAAATAAATCTCTAAGGTTTTTCTTGTATTTATGCCACTGTGTTAGTTTGGACATCTGTGTTACATTCTGATTGTGTAAGACATCTGCAAGGCTCTGTAACACTAATAGTTCAATGCCAGGAAGACTTCAGGCTATTAGGTTGGAGGACATGTCATGCTATGTCACAAAGCAACCCAAACCTCACGTGTTATTATGGTGTAGACACACAAAATTCACGTGCTGTGATGGCAGAGAGGTGAATCTTAAGATATTTAGTGTTGTGAGTATCTTCTTGGCATTGGACATTGGCCAAAAATCTTTGAATGCCAAACTAGCTGGTCCATGAATCCGTGTAGGATTGTCACGGAAGCCTCAGTGCCTTTCCTCTTGATGCCACAGGCATTTCATGTGAGCTGACAGCACCAAAGGTAGTTGTGCCAGATACCTATCAGACAAGAGGGGACATTCTAGAGGATTTCTGTAGCCACAGTCTTATTTTCAATTCTCTTCCTGCAACTGGGACACTTAAAACTTAATTTTAAAAAGACAACCTGGCAATGCATATGTTGTTCTTGTTTCCAGGAGCTGGGTTTTTAAGTGAAATAGCAACCCCACCAAGAGAATTTTTTACTCAGCATGTGGTTGGAGTTGCCAGATACTGAGGGAAAAGCATGTCCCATCTTCAATCACTGATTTTGGTATTTGTATTTCCTTAATATATTGAGTTTTCTAGTTATTAGGAAAGGGAGTGCCACATTTCTTTGAAACAAAAACATCTCACTCAATTACCATTTCTCTTCTATTTTTTTCCAAGACTAGGATTGATATCAGTTTTGTTTCTGTGCATGTGATGTAGAAAATCAAATGATTCCTAAGCATAACAGTGTATAACTTCATATGAACTACTGGTCTGTATGTTAAGAAATGACATTTTTAAGCTCATCTTTAAATATTTAAAGGCTGATGGTGGCCAGAAATAAATCTGGGGACCTAGCTTTGGATAAGAACATTTAAGTACTCTTATGGTAGAATAACTTATAAATAGGTACCTTACAAAGCATGTGTTCATCTGGAACACTGAGGCTGTATCTGTTGCAGGAAAGTAAACAAAACCAGAGTGTATTTTTAGGTGCTGGGAACAGATGGCATGACTGGATTTTTGGAGCAGCCCCTTGGTAGGGTCCTTTACTTATTGACTTGCTCTCTCATTTTCCAGGAGTAGATTTGGGAAGGTGAAAAGAAAGGGTTGCACTTTATGTAAAGGAACAGCTTAAATGTGTGGAACTCTCTCAGGGAATGAGTGACAAGCACCTTGAATGTTTAGGGCTGAAGCACTTGCGTCCCTTGAATACACACAAATCCATGGAACCAGGTGGACTGCATCCGTTGGCCAATGTCATTGGAAAGACATTTTCTGTGACTTTAGAGAGATTATGGTGGTTGAGGCAGATTACTGATGGCTGCAAAATGCACCACCACATCTGTTCTTGAGAAAGAGGCATAACCTCAGCCCCTTGGAAGGTAATAAAGCAAATCCTTCTTGAAAAAATCTCCAAGTAGAGAAGGACTGAAGACTGCTTGGCAGCATCCACCATGGATTTATCTTGGGCACATCATGTCTGGCCAGAAAGACTACCTTCTCTGATGAGATGACTGGCTTTGTCGATAAGTGGAGAACAGGGGTTATCATATAGACCTTTGGCGTAGTCTCACATAGTGTCCTTGTAGCCAAACTACTGAGAGCTGGTTTGGATAATTGGATTGTAAATTGTATGGAAAATTATCTCTGCTGTTGACTCAAATCTGTGGATCTGTGGTACAAAGTCTATCTATGGCCAGTTACTAAAGGCTTCCACACAAAGGGACCTAGTACAGTGGAGGAAATGGGATAACAGGAACCTTAAAAAAAGTTTCATTTCGGTAGCTGGGATGGAATAAACTGATGGAATAATGGGGCTACTGGGTGGGGGTTGACTGGCTAGAAGCAAATTTGCAAACAAAAAGGACCTGGATGTTCTGAATTACTTTTTATGTTAAGGAACTATCAGTAAAAGACATCACGTGTCAATGGGAACATAGAGATGAAATAATTTTAAAAAATATCACAGAGTGGGAAAGCAGTCATAAATCTCTGAATTTGTATAAGAAATCATTTATATGCAAACTAAAATCAAACAAAGTTATTTAAAAATGCCAGCAGATGAATGAAATATTTGACAAGTACTAACAGTGAAACAGAAAGAGGTGGGCAATGAAACTTTTTTTTATTTTTAAAGTGACAGAAATAAATGTAATCTTGCTATCTAGATTTACATTCATTTGCAAATCAGATCCTCCCCTTGAAAGAACACAGTATTCAAAAGAGGATTTGAAAGCTAGAAATTGCTATTTTATTTCTTTTTGGCTAACTTGAATGATGTACATCAAAAGGTTACATCAACTATTATTTTTATGATTTGTATTGAAATTAGATTCCCTATTTCTATTCAACAAACTCATTCATCTATGGAGTCTTTATCGGTTGTGTTATCCTCCACTTCATTAACCAAACAAGAGTAAAGGAGGGAATCAGGAAGGACAATCTTCAAAATTATTCTGTTATTTCTATACCAAAAAATATTGTTCAGTTTTTCACAATTTCAGTAATGGTAGTATTGAAGGTGAAATTGAGAAAAATACCTGATGTTTAGCAAGTACAATATGTGTAAATTCAAAGAAGTCTTTGCCCGAAGTTTAGAGAAGATTCTGCATAATACAGTTTTTCTTCTTTGATGACAAAGACATTCTATTAAGGTGTACAACCCATAGAACTGTTGGCAAGGCAAAAAGGACAGGAGTTTTAGGAGTCAAAAATAAGAAATAAACAAAGCAAACTTGCAAGAAATCGATGCCCCTGAAAAAGTCTGGAGGAAATTTTTCCCCAGTTCTTTCCCTGGGGAATGTAAGCTCTCCTTCAAGAGCTTCCCATTATTGTGCTCTCATTAAGACTGTAGCTACACTTATTTTTCATTCATTCTCATTTTCCATGGGTCCTATGTCATACATTTACTGTCATTTCTTCCTCTTTATTTGTCTTCTTTGCATCTGCTTGCTCTCTGTTTTCTCAGCTACCCTGTGGTCAGTTTAATATTACGAGGTATTACTTTCAGGCTGATCCCTGGAAGTTTCTAGCTATGCTTTCCCTTCTCTGTTTCCCTGTGGACTTGGTGCTTGTCAGAGGTGAAACATAAACTAAGAATCAGCATAGAAAGCAAATCTCAGAGGGTAGGACAATCAGTCTCCATAGTAATTTGCATCTGTTACCATAGAGGAAACACTGACTGCCTTTCCATTCTGAATATGGTGCTTTTCTGTGATGAGGTGGGGAACAGGGTATTGGTGTTGTCTGTGTGTATGTTACATGTAGACTTATAGTGCTCTACAGCTGCTACTTGTTTTCCCTGTAATGAAACTCTTGGTTATTTTGCATAGGTTTTGCTCTAGATTGTAGTTATTTTTTCACTCTTCTTTTATTTTTTCTTCTTCGATTGCTGTTGGAAGGTTTTTCTCATTGTGTTCCATCTTAAGGAGACCTTCAGCTATGGTATCCATGTAGTCAGAGATTGTTCAAGCATGTTCCTCCTTCAAGTCACTGTTGCCTGGCTAGTACAGTTTCTCTTTCTGTTTTAAAGTAGTCTTAAAGACTGAAGTCTAGGGACCAGGTATGTAACTTAAAAAGCATACACCTGGAATTTTTTTTTTTTCACTTATGTTTTGTTTATCCTAAAATAATTGGTCACTTCATTTTCATTTTTTTCCGTGAATGTCTTCTATGCAATCCATAACTTAAAATACAGAACGAATGCATAGCAATATAAAAATAAATCTATGTCTGTTCCTGTACAACTGATGTAAGGAAGCAAGGTCTGGACAAATGCTGTGGACCTAATTTTAAATATCAGTGTTTCAACAATTCTTCAACCTTTATAGTCAACACAGCCCCTGATAAAATGGGTGGCTGCTCAGAAGGGTGCTTGCTATAAGTACATGGGATCAGTCAGTCAGTTGATGAACTGCATACATTGGCCTAATCTTTACAAGGCCCCATTTTGGCTACAACTATCTTAATACTGAAACCATTTTTTGCAGTGTTTTCAACCCTTTGGTATCTATGAATTCTGAACTAGTAATACTCACCAGTCAATCACAATTCACTGTATTGAGTGAGCCTGTAGAAGAAAAAATCTACTTTGATCACAGTGCCACATATTCACAGGAAGTGTTTTTATTTTGTCAAATCTGTGTTAAGTGAACTCAACTCTTTGATTTAACTTTATGTTTTTTGTTTTTTTTTCCCTTAGGTGTCTCATAGCTGGCATTATATTTAGTTTAATGGGATGCAGTAATTGAGACACTCGAATAGTAGTGCTTTGTTCATATTGTTTTATGTCAACCATATGCTGGGGCTTAATCTAGCCTAGGAGAATACTATGTCCTGATCTTGTGTAGAGGTGTTGCTTTTAGAAGAGCACCTTCCTACACACATGGATGCACCAGCAAGCATAAAAGAGGCAATGTAGTTCTTCAGGGAGCTGTGAGAAGGAGTGAAAAATAATGCCTTTCTGTCTACATGTAGCAGTGATGTGCTGATAACCACCTATAATGAACGGGGACAACTAAGTCCAGGTCTCATAAACCTGTGGTGGTTTGTCCATGAAGAAACTAAACCAAGGCAGCATTTGATCAACCTGTATGAGTGTCAGGAAACTGGCTGTGCATTTAGGTTACTAACAGAAAATACTTTCCCTGTAAATGAGTATTTTTTTATTAAAAAAGCTTCATGTGGCTTCCATTAGAGGTGTTTGAACAGTATTCAACTGTGTATTAATTATGCTGTCTCAAAAGACTTCTGACTTCTCTCTGTTAAAATTAGACAAGGATTCCAATTACATCTTTCTTTGGCATTAGCTAGCTATCACAGCCTTAAATTGTACCATCAAGAAGGACAGTGAGAATGGGATAGCTTTTTAACACTAGGTGAAATAATCTAAACTAATCAGTTTAGACTAGCTCTTTCCAGAGGGCAGCTCATCAAAAAAAATAGTATAAACTGCTTTAGGACTGAGTGAAGTATTTTTTATTAATTTTAGAATATCTGTATATGGAAAATGTATTTTTTAAGTATTCTGGTGGGCAAAGGAGGTTCTCAAACCATATATTGTCATCTTACTCAGCACTAATCTATTCAGATTTCTAGACGGGGACAATGCCAACCTTTTGTCTTACTGTGTTCTAATTCAGACAGAATTCATTAGGCAGTGAAGTGATTCTATTCAATGTGAAGAAAATTATATACTGTTATGAAAAGTAATTCACAGAGCCAACAAGGTTCTTTGCTCATTCTTTGAACTCTACCTTTTACAGATTTAGTAACTTAGATAATAGGAGTTTTTCTTTAGATTATTTTTAACCTTTTCTTGGTCTCTTCCTGCAATACCCTCTCTTCCCATCAGCAAAATGCCAACTTTTCTACATTCTGTATTCATAGAGGGACTGGAGAAATACTGACCTTCATCAGCAACAGCAAGAAACTTTAGGAGTGAGCACAGCTGTTAAACCTTTGTTCTTCTTACTTTGACTATTGAATTTTCTGGAGTGAACTGGGATTTTTTTTCCCCTATTCCATATCCTGCCCCTACATGCTTCAGACTGGGAACTTCACTTTTTGCCTGAGTGAGCTGCGTACTTTTTTGTGTGCAACAGTGTGCTGAATGACCCTGGCTGTGTTCAATACAGAGAAAGGGCAGATTTGATGAACAAAAAAAGAATGGAAAAGGATTTGAACCTCTGTTCTGTCCTCGCTTCTGTGTCACTGGACATTTTATGTCACTCTGGTGAAATAACCTGAGTAAGGTCAAATTTTGCCAAGCACAAGATCACCTTCTTCTTTAAAAGGTTATTTCAATACATCAACATGTGGATTTTAATAATCCAGTAGATAAGCAAAAAGTAGTCCTGCTACAAATCAAAGCACTGTCAGCCTGTTCCCATTTAGCTATTTGTCAAGGGGTTTTTTTTTTTGCCTGTGGCTCTCAGTTTGATATAATCTCTGGATAGCACAGTGTTAAGTGGCTTTTTTGTCACTAAAGCGCATAAAATGAAGCATTTAGGAGTTAAGACTTTACAGTGAAAAAAAAAATTAGAGGTAAATGAAAATGGTATTGGTTACATCTCAAGTAAATTTTAATCATCTGAATCTTGTGAATATTTTTCCATTTGTGGGTGTTTCTCTTTCATATTATCTGAATTTGACTACTTGTAATTTCAGATTAGAAACAGAAAAATCTAATTTAAGTATTTGTGATTGAATTTTACAAATTTCAGGGAGAAAAGAAAAAAGGCATGTGTGTGAAAGAAACCTTTTGTGAGATTTCTTTAGGACATCTTCTGTTTTCCGGACTTTTCCCCAAAATATACCCATCCATATCTTCTAAAAGCTTCTCTTCTGAGGCTGCTCCCTACTTTCAGGTTCCTTTTAATAAGACAGTCAAGACTGTTGCTATTGATGTTATTGTTATTTGCAAAACATGTATCTCCTAATGATATATCAGAGCAGTGAAGTCTTTGTGTTCTTAAATCCAGCACAATCCATGACAAGTATCACGATGACAGTGAGCTCTAAAATGATCCACATAGATGAAAAAAGTTCCCAGCAACATACCAAAGCAAACAAACAAAAACCCCCCAAAACACAAACAAAAAAAACAAAAAAAAAACCAAACCAACCCAAAAAACTAAACCGACTCCTCATGTATTCTGAGCATGGATACCCATGGTACTGTTCTGTGTCTTAACCATAAGCAAATGTATGTGTCTCTTGGTGATTTCACTAGTAGTGGAAGTATCTCAATGTGTTGAAGAGAGATTTTTTTCCGAACCCAAATCACATCTAGAATTTCTAGAAGAAAATCAAGTGATTACTTAAAATAGGTTATCAGGATATTCCCAGGGTAGAATATGGAAAAATTTTTTTTGGTGAAGATTCTTCACAATTATCCCTCTCCTTTTACAATGCTGTCTATACTTATCATTAAATTACTTTTACCAATATAAGTATGCCTAACTATTTCTCTTTTTTTAAGCCCATTCACAGAGAGATAAATGATGGAAAGAGTTATATATCAGTTAAAATGCCGTAGCAATCTTTTAATTAAATTATAGTTTTCTTTCCTGTCCTCCAGTGCTGTACTGAGTATAATATTGAATCTATTCATTGGGCAATATCTGGAAAGAAAGAAGGGAGTGAAAGGAGATGTATTCATTGGATCCCTGGATAATGTAATCTAAGGTAGGATGAAGAAAGTCCCACGGCAAAGTAGATCATAGTGTGTGATGCAATGAAAACACAGATTGTATGTGTCTGAGGGCACATTCAGCAGTACCTTGAACATCACATACAAAGTATTACCACTCGCAATTGGAAGTAATTTACTCTGAATTTAAACAAATCATTTCTTATATCTCTACTAAAACTGCATTTCTCATTTGTTTACTCTAATTCCAGCATCCACTAACATATTAATTGTTACTAGGGCATTTTATATCTCTCCTTAGGTTGTGTGGTGATAATAGGTGAGAGGAATCACAACATGGTTGAATTTGGAAAGAACCTCAGAGGATCTTATCCCCGACTCAGTCCAAGGTTAAATCCAGCAGGTTGCACAGCACCGTGTCCGGTTATGTCTTGAATGTCTCTACAGATGGAGACTCCACAGAACTCTGGACAACTTCTTCCACTAACAGTGAACATGGCCATGGTGAAGAAAAAGTTTACTTTTGTTAAAGTGGAATTTCCTGTGCTTCAGTTTGTGCCTGTGTCTTGTGATGACATCACAGAGCAAAAGATGGCTATGATGCTGTGCAACAGGCAGAGTCCTCTGGCAGAGCCACCATTTTTCCTTCAAAGGAAATTCACGACTGACTTTTCAGTTTGTGTTGCTGTGGAAATCCTACAGGAAAGTTTGGTTCACTGATGCTGTCTTTTCTGATAGAAAAATGTCCAGTGAGAAAACTTTCACTTAGCTGAGGTATTAGCACTAGCAGAGAGTATTTTTATGAGCAAGTCATAAATCTTATTTTAGCCTGAATCTTAATCTTAGCTGTGTCAGATTTCAGGGTATGTGCTTTCAGTATTTTGACCCCTACTGACATCCTACCTGAGGGTATTTATTAGCCTCATTTTCTGTGTCCCTAGGCATGTATCTTCCTTCTGATGAGTGCAGGCAAAGGTAGGTGTCATTACTGTGGCTAGGCTGTGCAGCAGGGTGAGGAAAGGGGGAAATGTAAGTGCTTCCCTGGTTTACTTTTTATGCATACATGTATTTGAATTATTTTACTGCATTTCAGCCTCTCCAGGGAGAACCATGTAGCTTGGCAAGTGATGCCTCTGTCTTTTCTATTTCTACTTACCAAGGGAAAAAAAGTGTTGTTCACCAAAATTAGAAGTGTTGTATTACAATGTATAATGTGTTTTACATTTTAAATTATTTGAAGTATAACAGAGGTCTAACAAACCTGTTTCAACTGGATATTTTGAATCTCATTCACTGATATGCTTGAAATGCTGAAGTTTCCTGTGGAAACCTGTATTCGAAGCAGTGACATTGAGTATGTGAGGACATCAGTGACTTGAATTCTTTGGGAAAGCAGGAACAAAGATAGGATACTACAGGTTTGTAATGTAAATTCTTTACAAAGATAGGTTATAAAGAGGAAAATTATTAGAAGGGATTATTTGGCAGTCACAAGTGCTGTCATCTTTTGCAATGTTTTAAAGGGCAGGTTCTGATTTGTACAACTCTGGAGAAGGAAGGTATTTAAAATGTTAGGTATCGAAATGGGACAATGAAAACAATATGAAAGTGCACACTCTCAAATTAGTTTGAGATTAATGCTCTCTTTTGTAGAAGTCTTTTGAAGAGGTAATTTTCTAATTCTACAAAATTGCTGACCTAATTTATGTATACTTCTTTCCTTCAGAAAGTGTTTTAAAGACTGTTCTGCCTACCCCAGTATGGTACCTCTCACCTTTATGGTGTTCTGCTCTGTGTCCTAGACTCTCATGCATAGCAGTATAAAGGCAGAAGCAAAGGATACCTTTGTCCCCTTTCCTATTCTGCTTCAGACACTGTCTTTATGCATTCCACATCTCTGAGTTCTGACTGAAAGACTAGTTTATTTTACTTAGCTTCCTTTCAGTTATTAAACTATATCGTGTCTTTTATTACCAATGACAACATAGATGAAGCAGTAAATGTTGAGATGTCCTGTGGGTTCTACACAGCATTAGTCTGCTGTTCTTCCATTACTGCATCCTCTCAAAAAGCTCTTAGCTGTGAGCTGTATGTATATATGTGTGTGGGGGACAGGTGGAGGAGGAGAATGGGGAGATTTGCATAATCTGATTGAACTACCAAACATCTGAGACAAGGCTCTCGAGGCAGTCAATGGAGAGAATGTGGCTCTTCAACAGGATGATTCAGAGCACCTGAGCTATGTAGGCTGCTTAGAGAGACTACAAATCGGATATTTTAAACTAGTTGGTATAAATAATCATTCCTCCACCCTCTGTGTTAAATTTACCATATGGCCAAATGTAGATTTATGTCTGGATAGTTGTAAGCTAAACTTCTACCATAATCTTAATGTATTTCAACTGATTAATTATTGTCGAGATAGCAACTCCTGTAGTTATCAGCCATCTGTTAACCTCCACCTGTATTTATTTATTTATCCCTTTGTCTTGCAGATTGCCAAAAAAAAAAAAAAACAAAAAAACAGGTACTGCTAAAACCAAAATAAATTTTAATAGAATTTGCATCAATTTGCCTAAAAAGTTGTTTTTCCTTTTAAGGATTCTGGAACAAAACTGATCCCTGTGGAATGCTGTGGAAAGTACTGTTAAATCTATGGTCATATCATGCCCTATCCTTCAGTATTTTTCATGTGCAGTTCTCTGCAGAACTTAGTCTTGATAATTCTGGTGGCAGTTATCTCCATCTCCTTCTACTTTAATGAACAAAAAACCAAATCTGCAGGAAGTGAAGAAACTTCATTTCTCTTCTAAATTTCTTTTCCTGGCTGTGATGGAGTATGTAATCTCTCACTGAAGGAGCAAAAAGTACTGTGCAATTACTACATTCATCTGGACTTTGACCATATTTTTGAAAGAGTGTATGGGCCCTTATAACAATACTTCAAGCCAAGGGTTTTTTTTTTTTTAGTTTTGTTTTTGTGTAGGGTGTTTTTTGTTGTTTATTTTTTCCCTCAGGCTTCATGGTGCTCATATTAACACAATATACACAGGGATTTGAGCAGCAATCTCAAACAACTGAAGACCAAGAAATAAGCGCATGTTGTTGAACAGTTAGATGGCTGTACTATGAAATTGTCTTTATTCAAAGCATTGAATAACCTGTTTAGCAAGAAGCATTGGACTGCTTCTTAAATCATTTTCAGTAGAAAGCTGTGTTAAATGAATTCAGAGATTGTAACTGCAGCATAATTTCATATAGACTAAGGCAATGGAGCATAATAAATAAAATAATGCTGTGCTTGATAGACTTAGGTCTGCTACAGGTGTATGAAAAGCTTTAGCAAAGACAGATCATTCTTTGAGTAACATAATTAGAAGGATTTGAATACTGTTCAGATGACCTTAAAAGCATGGCTGAATTGAATACCTAATTACAGAACACAAAATTGCTGGCAATTTTCAGTGTGTTTCAATAGTCTGAATTTTCTAGTTTTTGCTTGCTTGAACATCAGAATATGTGGTTTATAAGTTTGTTTATGCAGCAATATTCTGTCTTCTAAGGTAAGCACATGAGATGTTTCGTAATATTGTTTCAAAAAGGTAGTAAAATAATTCTATTTGGATTTTGGACATGCTGCAGTTTTTCCATTAAAAAAAATCTCAACCGAGTATATCAGTTGTGATCTAAAAAATTATACATTTTTTTACGCCATATTGCAAATTTCTTTCAGCCTGTTGTATAAATATACGTATGTATAGTGTCCAAGATGTCAATGATATTTACTCTACATATTCTATAACATTTTGG
Source organism: Anabacerthia variegaticeps (assembly GCA_035583185.1). Classification (NCBI taxonomy): domain Eukaryota; kingdom Metazoa; phylum Chordata; class Aves; order Passeriformes; family Furnariidae; genus Anabacerthia; species Anabacerthia variegaticeps. The sequence continues at coordinate 85,178,556 of JAWWEW010000001.1, read as the reverse complement.
AAAAGAAGTCCAAATTCAAGGAAACCATCTGCTCACTTCAATCCCAAGGTATTACTTTCAAAATGACAAAACAAAATATTCCTTACAGCTCAGTATGACATAGGAGTTGTCGTATACTTGCTACGTACAAGGGGCCTTAGCTTATGTTTATGAGGGAATCTCAGGTATAACACATGACAGTCCTGGCACTGGCTGAAAGAAAGACAGAGGCAAGAGCAAGGAGTTACATGGTAATTTAGAGAGGGATATTTCACTATATGGCTAGAGAAGAATGAGCATGTATGTAAATGTCATGCACTAAACAGTTTCAAAAGAAAAAAAAATTACAATTTTGGCAATCTAAATCTTTAAAGAATGTTTAAATAGTAATAATAACAACTTATTTTATTTACCATTGGGTAATATGTTATGGTATTTTCAAGCAAAACACATGAAATGTAAGACTTTGTTAATAGTAATCTGTTAGAGAAATCAACCAAAATGCTGTATTTAGTGATAAAAAAACCTCCTTTTTGGATTAACTTTTTTAACTGCATGGAGTGATGATTGTTACAGGGGGAGTGCTTAGGAAAAATGCCTGGATGAGTTGAAATGAATCAGGCACAGATTTCCAGTCCTGATTTCTGTCTTGGGAGTTTGATCATACCTGCCTTAGCTGAAACACTCTCCCATTATGTATGTGTCATCAACTCTTATTAACAGTGGGGCACAAGTAAAACTAGAATACTTCTAGTGTAGAATATTTCGTAAATCTCTATTAAAAAACTCAGAAACATATTTACAAATTTTTACTGAACAAAACAGCATGGCTGTTTTTAACCTGCAGGCATTTTTTGCCAAGAGTTAGAGGTAATCTATTTAAACCTAGCAAATTTTCAGCATCTTTGAAGCAGAATATTTTCTCACAGTAAGACTGCTGGCAAATGCTGTAGAAATTGGATTTTAAGTGGTTATTTTGTGAACAAAGCATATTTTATACGAAAAATTTCTGAACATCATCCATTCATTTGGCCATAGAATATACACTATTAAGTAAGTTATGTGACAATTAAAGCATGTATATTTACAGAAAGCTAACACAATTATTCTTCCTGAATTGTTGTAAAAATTCCATGAAACTGCCAACTCATAAATATATTTTAAAATAAAACTATATTAAGGTTTAGGAAAAGCACAATAAGCATAAGTACATATGTCCTAGTTACAGGGGCTGAGAGTAGTTTGTCACTGTAAGTATAACCTAAACTGTGTATTCTACACCCTCTGTCATTTCTGATAGACTGCTAATAATGGACCATTTGCAGCACCTGCCCAGGGCACACCTGACCTCTCAGGCTACAAGCTGGGTGTTAAAGAACCCTGGGAGACAGGGGAGTGTTTCTGTCTTCACATCAATGACTCAGCTGTGATAACTCCCCTCCAGGAAGGCATCAGCACCTTCACACTGAGCCTGAGGGGACATGTCTGCTAATGGGCCATTATAAGCATAATAAGCAGCTGTAAACACCTGGACCATCAAAGATTCCAAAAATATCCAATGGCTCACAGAGCCATTGTGAAACTCCCCACCCTGAGTGAGGTACTGGGCATTCCCATCTGACCCTAAGTATATATACTCTTTGGGGTTTGGGACTTCTGGTACCACTTGTTGGATCCAGAGGAGGACCAGAACCTCAATAGGACTGCGACTGCCACTCTTGACAAGACTGAAGCCATCATCCTCACCAATAGATTTCCTTCCCTTTTGCTTTCAATCAGAGGGATCACGTGGTGCTCAGCACGGGGCCTAACAAACACCATTCTGTTCATGTTCCAGGCTGTTGGGCTATACATCTGTTTTTTTTCATGGGTTAAAACCAGTTCTTCTCTGTATCATTGTAGTTATTGTAACCTTTTTAGTAAATTGGAACTCTGACTTGTAATCTCTCTTGAGCTGGATTCATTTCTCCTGCTGGTTTACCTTTAAACCAGCACAACATATTAAAAACAAGGAGAAATCTAAGTGGTTTCTATATAACAGAGTATTTTGTAGATTCAGGGGATATAACTGAAAGCATATTTATTATGGCTAATACAATTATGCTTACCTATTAGGTTTATGTGACACACATTGTATTTCATTCCTGCATGATCTTTAAAAAATTTAAAAACATAGAGGATTACTCCAAGCATGAGTTTAAGCAAGCTGTGAAATACAGTCAAAGATAAGGGTTTGTTCACTATTTAAACAAATCTAAAATAGAAACCTAATTTCTCCATCAGGTTTAGAATATCAAGCAAGGTAGACAGTATGTTATTTATTCATCTTTGCAAACAGAAGTTTTTAAAAAAAAATACATGTTTCAGTCTAATTATTTGTAGATATCCCTTAAACTTACATCTTTGGTGAATGCAGTAGCTTTAACATGTCCATGGAATTCTATCAGGAACTAGTGCTGTCAGTAGATTCCTAGAGCTACAGAATTATACCACTGCTGAACTCATGATCCAGTCTTATTGTGGAAATATTCTAAGAATATCTAGGCTTGGGACAGGGTTTTGGTTGGGGGCTTTCTATTTGTTCATTTGTTTTTTAAATCACAACAGAATTTGTGATCTTTGTACATAGAGTAGAAACTTAAATTTAACCATTTGCCTCCTGGACTAAGGTTCTTCATACTTCGCTTCAACCCCTTCGATCTTCAATGAGAAGATCGAAGCAGGTCGAAGAGAAATAAGAACAGATAACTTTTATTTTTCCATGGACTTTCATTGATATAGCTGAGATATATGTGGTTATTGTGACTGAGTTATGGTTTATTTAAATTAAAATAATTCTGATTTAAAAAATAAAGCTTTTTAGTCATCCGTCATATGGAATGAATCCCTGCATTTATCTTTATTACTTTCTTTTTCCTTTATATTTAATTGTATCTAATAGGAATGTAATAACTAGTTTAGTGGATTTTCCTACTAAAAGTAATACTTGGGGAATCCAAACCTTCTTTGGTGTTTTATCAGCTGTCTTAGAGGAAGATCTTTCATAGAACCATAATGTCAATCCTAATGCATGTTTTTAAAAGAAGCTTTTTGAGCTTTCCATGTATTGCTAGACAAATTGCAAGTTTCCCAAGCATAGAAATTGCTACAGGAAAATGCATTAATCACAACTTTTTGAGTATTCTAATCATAAATCCGTGCTTAATGCACACATTTGCAGAAAGACAATTAGATAACTAATTTCAGTTCCTGTGCCAAAGGATGAACTATAATAAGCTCTAAGTAAATTCTAAGTGGAAAGGATTAACATTTCGTGAAGCTGAGCCTTAAGCAATTAAAACTCAGTGAAAAATTGTTAAATTTATACAAGTAGTCTAATCACACAAAAGTATGTCTTCTCTGTGACAAGGGGGTAGAAGCAGTGCAGGGGTCAGGTTTTTTTGTGCTGCCTTGTTTTGTCTTGTGTCATGAAGTAGCAGCGCGTCTGCAGCTGCACATGGGCTAGAAGTTCACTAATGCAAGTGATGGGAACTCATACAGTAGTACAATACTGTGTCACAACACATTAGAGTATTTTGAGCTCCTGGAAATAAAGCTTCTTCGTGTACAAATGTTACAAAAAAACCCAGTATAACATTTTATTCGGATGTCATGATTGTTGCAAGTTCATTTACTAAAGTAATTTTGCGATGCTCAGGAAGAATAATGATAATATTATGCTATTTTCATAACTCTAACAAAGATCTCACTTGCTTTTTTTTGTTTTTGTTTTTGTTTTTTTTTTGTTTTTGTTTTTTTTGCTTCATGACTTTAATGTTATTTTGCTAGTGGGGATATATTCCTTAATCTATATAAAGATATTCTTTAATGGAAAGCCAACCTTCTTTAGACAACTGACATGTGAAAAAGTTAAATTTCAGAGACTGGGAAGTAAAGAACTGAAAAATACAAGCAATATTTTTTTTTTTTTACATATATAAACAAAATCTGGCAATCAGAAAAGCGAGTGTTTCTGGATATACCTGAAAAGTGTGTGTCAAATTTTCATGAACTGCAATTCAAGCATAGTTTGTGACAGGAGATGAAAGAATTTTAGATCCTAGCCCAGGATTGCTTATATTGAATTTTGGAGATTTTCTAAAAGCAAAGGCTCTGGATTCAGCTGTCACAGTGCTGTCAGAATGGCTACCTGCTGGTTCAGTAAGAGTGACAGGTGGCATCTCATCAAAAGGGCCTTTATTCACTCCAAATAATGAAAAACATGCACACCACTTCACCATAACCTTCCAGCTGACAAATATGACTTGTGCTTTATTCATGCATTTATAAGAGAAAATGTTTTGAACAGACAGTGTCCTTCCCACTCCAGTTCTTAGGGACCTTCTCTGTCTGAGAACTTTGACAAAGGAAAAACTACAGAAAGTCTGAAGGAACACCACATAAATAGCAAAGATATTAGAAAAGTACCATCCTGCCAATTTAACTGTTTCTTCTACCATGATGGCATGCCTGTTGTTGTTGTCTCCCAAGAAAATGATGGGACCGGATGCATCAGATTCTGCACTCTTGTGCTCATATGGCTCCCCTTGACCTCTGTAAGAAACGTGTTGTCACACAGATGCATTATCTGAGGTAATAACTCGGTGAATGATTCCCTGTCTCACCCTTTTCAGAGGGCTTTCCGTTTCATCCAGTGTAAATCAGGTATAGGTAAAGTATGTGAGTGTGCACATGTGCCAGTTCTGCTGATGGAGTAAAACATATGACTGCTTCATGTAATGGTGTGTTAAGATGCTTTGTGACATACTATTAATAAGTATTAAGCCTTTTACCAGTTTATACAGTATGGTGATGGAAGTTAAATCTTAAGGTTCCCAAAAGGACATACCTCCATCCTGTGATAAATGTAATACAGGCTCACTGACTTCATCCGAGGGCTGACTTTTGGCAGTAACTGAGGGCCTGCTGCTTTCAGTTTCTTTTCTTTCACATTTCTAGGTAGCACTGAGATTTTTTTAAAAAAATACAAATAAACAAATGGAGGTAAGTCATTTCACCACAGTATCTTGGGCAAAAGAGAGTTCAGAGCAAACACATCATGGTCACAGTTTGATGCGGAATGCAGGGAGCGTGAATAGCCAGCCCTTTGAAAACTGGTGTAATAACCAACTCTAAGAATCAGGTCTGTTTTCCTGTAATGCCACGGTGCCTGCAACCACATATGTCAATGCCAGCTGGCTCACATGCCTGTATGTATGTCCTGTAGGTGAGATAGATGAACGTTTCATGTGATGAGACCTTGAGCAGACCAAATCATGGTAAGAATTACCACCCTCTTCAGCTCCTAAGATGCCTATCATTTCTCCCTTTCTCTGCTACGTCTTGCTGCTGGTGCACAGTTATGGGTTCACCCCACTGATCAAATCAGAGTTCTGGTGCAGATGCACTCACCCAGGGAGGTGTAAAGCATGAGGTGGGTGTGAGGGATGGTGATAAAAATAGGCTTTGTCTGTGAGGGAGAAATTGAAACACACCCATAGTCACAGACATTTGCTACAACTGTCTCTCTGATACTCCACTGCAGATAAATCTATGTAAGCAGCCTAAATAAGTAGCATATGCTTGATTTATATTATGATTTTTTTTTAATTTGATGTTACAGTCTATTTATTTATTTATGTGTTTGAAGCTATTTAAATAATGTTTATGCCAGTCAGTGTGAAGTGTTATGTGTACAGGAAGGCAGCAAAATGCTTTGGCAGTTAAGCAGAGGATGAGTTTTGAAGGTTGAATAATTCTGGCACCAGTTTCATTAATGGGGAGCTTTTAGATTTGTTGAAGTTTTGCAGAAGGTCAAAACTTAACCCTTGTCAGGTATAACTGCTCCTATAACTTCATAAACAAGGCTCTCTTCTCTCCAGGTTACCTATCTTGTCCAATTCATTTCTAGTCAAACTGAATAGAAGTGGAAAAGAAAGAGGAATACTTTTTTTAATCTAGTGTTGCAGTATTTTAATTTAGATACAAGGAGTTCTGAATTAGTTGCCCTAAAATATTGGCTAGGATGGTCTGATAAAAATTCTTCTATTAGCTAAGTGCAAATAACATTGAATTTCTTTAACAAAAGACATGATCCAATTCAGATCATGTTTTAATAAAGCCTTTTTTGATGTACAGCGTATTTACCTAAAATTGAATTGCCCTTGAATACAACAGTGCAAATTCAAAGTAAAATATGAAGCGTGCCCAGTAAATTGTTTACACAATCTTTATGTGTAGTGCATTGTATGTAGCTGAAAGGAGACCTGCCAATGTGTCTGGACCCTTAAAATCAGCAGCTTGGAGTCAGATTTGGTCTGACCCAAGCGAAAATACTGCATTGCTAGACAAAAATAAATGAACAGTGTAAGGAAGGATCTATTCTTCCTTTCTCTGCTGTCTGCTGAATAAAAGCCTCCACAGGTCTGCTGCCCTAAAGTGCTCTGTCTTTTAATTGAACTGTGTTGCAGTTTCTCCAGGTGTAGATAGGAGTACAACAAATAAATAATCATAATAAGATTGCTTGACTTTTGGCTTTAATAACATCTAGAAATTCCAGAAGAGTCCTTGTCTCTGAACGGTGACCTCTCAGTATCATTTCATTCACAGCATACTGAGACACTTTAAAAATTAAATTTCCATGGCAACAATGTTTGTAGTTATCCTAAACTTAAATACTGTCACCAAACATAAAATATGCAAAAGTGAAATATTGAATATTCAGGTCTCCTTTTTTAAATTTATTAGCTTTAATAGTTGTTTGACAAGCTGTGGTCAGTCTCTCAAGTGTTGATCTAAAAGTGATGTTAGCACCATATTTGGGTGGGGGATGAGCTCTGTTTTTAGCATGTGGACAAGTGTCATGTCTCCACTTCAAGTGTGCTTCTCATGTCCTGAGAAGGGTTTTGGTCTCTCTGCTGTGCAGGAAAGATGAGGCTAACAACATGATAGTGTTTGTACTTTAAAAGTTAGTGTATTGCTCCATAGCAGGTTCTGGTTTGCTAGTAAATTGGTGATAGTGATGAGACTAGCTATTCTTACTGTCACTGTGTTCCTTCTGGGAGAAGAAGGGAAGACCAAATGAATTATCTTTTTTTAGTCCTGGTTTTGAAGGAAGGAAAGCTAAGTGTTGGTACTGGAGAGAGGAGGCATGTCACATTTCAGTAGGTCTGTGTATCCAGAGGATGGGCAATGCCTGTGCACCTGGCACCCACTCAATGCTCACATCCAGCTGTCTTTGTCAGTGCTTTCTCCAGGACTCATCCCACTTGTAGGCCTCAGAAAGGGGATGTTTGTCTCCTCTGTGTATGGTCTTAGTGGTAGCATCTGAAGAATAAAAATAGCACTCGTGAGACTTCACAGTATATTGGAGTATGGAGTGCCAATTCATTTTCTGTTACTGTAGCTGTCTTAAACTTATGCCTTTCAGCAAAGAGCTGACAAGAGCGATCCATCAGGTTTTTTTTCCCCCCCTTCATATTATAATGCATTTGGACTTTTTTGTTTCTTTGTTTTGTTCAAAGTGGTTTTGTTTTTCAAGTACTTATTTCTTCAGCTTATAGAACAGGCAAAGAAGCAGCTCCCTTCCTGTAAGTGAAGCACTCCAGTACTGAGCAAGGAACCAGCATATAGATTAAAGGCATTCCTCAGAAGCTCCTGTATGGACGATGCATTTTGTTCTTATAGACAAGAAACAAAATAAGAGGTGTAAACTTACAGCAGCTCCCAGTTATTGAAGAAAACAGAGAAGTGCAAAGTCAAGCTCAGACAGGAGTTTGATGTCCCTGTGAACACACATGAAATTTGTTCTTTAGAGCTTTCATCAGTGGAGGCTGGAATCATCCTGGCCAGGAGGGCTCTACCCATGGCTCGCTGTCCTTACTGTTATGTTTTCTTTTGATTTTTTTCCTGACATCTGACTGAATTCTTCTAGTACAATTTAAAGCCACTATACTTAGTTCTGCCCATACGGGAGAATGACTTACTAGATCTATACCTGTCTTTTTACAAAGTTGAAATTATCTAGCTTTCTTATGCCCTCTACATTCTTCTCTAAACAGTCACTTCATGTTCACACATTTTAGACTGTTCTTGTTAATTCCCTGCCTCTACTTGCAAATTTTTAGGTTCAAGTAAAAATGCAGTTTTTCCAACCAGCTCAGAATAGAACATAACAGTTTCAGCATTTCTGCTGCATCCTATTGAATTATGTTCTCTTTTCTTCAAACCATTCCCCCAGTTTGTTCAGTTTTCTTTGAATTTGATTTCATGTGAAAGTTTAATTTAGGTTGATTGCTTTTCTCCTAGTAAAAATACTGAGTAAGACTTAATCCAGGATGATAGATTTGTTTGGAACCCTACCTCCTGTTTTGGCAACAAAATGCTGATAAGTGTAATTGAATGATGTCGTGTGTACTGCCCTTGCACTCTCTTCTGTTGGAGAACCAGCACATCAGCACGTTGCTGGCCTAAAACTATTTCAATTCCCAAAATTGCACAGGTGGGCATCTTGTCATATTGCAATGCCTGCTGAGTGATTGAACCAGCTGAAGATCCTGATCCTTTAGGGTGCTGGACCATAGGATTTCTTAAAAGGAAGTAGATCAGCAAGAAATAGGGAAATTATTTTACAAAGCTCTTTTAGCAAAAATTCTATGCTGGGACTGAAATATTTTTTCATGACTGCTACAATAAATGAGTTACATGCATGAGCCTAGAATTAATGTAGTTATAATTAAACTGCTCTCAAAGTCATTAGATATTTTAAGCTGTTGAGCCATTTTCCAGCCCATTAACTTTATTTAGACATAATTATATTTTTTAATATGTTGGTCCAGATAATGCATTGATCATGATTATACATATGCTACAGTAAAGTAGGCATACTGCACAATTCTGTATCTTTGGCATTTTTTGTATGGCTCCAGATATCTGATGATGAGTTGTGGGGAATTTTTTTTGAGGCGGGGACAGGGGCAGGGAGATGCTTTGGGGGATTTTTTTGTTTGTTTGTTATTTACATTTTTCTCTGGAGTTTTTACAGTTTTTGTCACAGCTGTTACTGCTTCTCTGTTGGTTCTTCTCCTCTCAGGACTCTTGTAATTACACCCCAACTCTTGTTTCACAATTAGCATCCTGTTTGCCAAAGATGATGATATTACATGGAACCATTCGAGAATTAAGAGAATTCCCTATTTTATTAGGTTTCTGGATCTGTCATGTAATTTAAAGCTTCATTTACCTCTTGACTTCTGGTGGTCTGACAAGAAACTGGTCAAATATTTCTTTCTGCACCATGGTAACCCTCAAACTTTCAACCAGGAGCATCCTTGTTTGTAGGATGGAGATTGATTTTGGCTTTGAAATACATGTCACATTTTAAGGAAAACATCACATTTTGTCTGTTAAGAGGATGCTAGGAAATCTCTGCCTATGAATAGGATTCTCTGAGAAAGGTTAAGGTGCTTTGTTTGGAGAATTTCAGGGAGATTAAAATTCAGGGACAGTTTTGTTAATTCCCTTTTTCTTCATGAACATTTTTAGGAGAAAGGAGTGTTCTCAGTCCTTACTGATACCACACTGTTACATAGGTACCTCCTGTTAGTTAACAAGGCATCTCAAATCTGTGTTAGATCCAGTGATGTGCTTCTTATCCAGAGCACGTCCAGGCAGTCTCATCTCCCATGGGGGTAGTTTGGTACAGACTGCTTTGATCCCCACAGGCTGGTACTCAAATCTGGAAACTGCTAGACAAAAAAAAGGGTAAGGAAGTTTAAAGACTGTTTCTCTTCTGAGTCCTTAGGCATGTTAGTCAGGGCTTCACAGAACTCTGATACTGTTGCCCTGGAGTTTCTTTTGAATTAGGTCTAAATAACTTAATACAGGGGTTTTGCAAGTGGTACAGAAAAAAATATTTTCATCCCTAGAATGTGACAGCTTTAGCCCTGAAGATTAGAAAACTGGATTTGATTCCTTCTTCAGCTTCAAGGACTTTAAATCCTCCCACACAATATAACGCCAACAGTGGAAAAATACAAAAGAAGATGTAGGAACAAAGACCAGAACAGTACTAACCACAAGCCATAGTAGCTCTTGACTGATCTAGTGAATCCTGTGTTATATCTGACCTGTCCTTAATGGAGGGCATTGCAGTCCTAATCTATTCAACTTTGTCTACAACGGTAGGACAGTCCTGCAGTTAGTGGATCATGTGGATTTGCATACCTGAAGACTGAGGGAGGAATTTTCTCCCTGTTTTCTTATCTTCTAGACTAATGTTAAGTGAATATCACCTCCCTCTGTTCTCACCTAAATGGCCTCTGCAGCTGACAGTTGGAGCTGGTGTTATTTGTGTGATCTGAAAATGCCCACCAAAATGAGCTCTGAGAGGAAGGGTATCCCCTTGCAGAGGCTTTGGGCTCTAATCTAGGTGTTCTCAGTCGAAGCCACCTTTTGGACACAGTCAGTCTCCTAATATGGATTAAAGTCAGAGAAGCACATTATAAACTCAGACACTTCTTGCAGTGCCTATGGGATAAGACAAGGCTTTGGGGAGTTAGGAGTGGAACTGACGCATTTCCATTCTTAGCTATTTGGTGAATTTCACTGTTCATTACTCAAGTAAACCAAATAATTTTAATTATAAGGATTGTATGAAGGAATGAAACTCACTAATGAAAAGTGGGTAAGCTACAATATTTAATTAATGGGTTTAATTATTGCATCTGATCATTGCATTTAATTAATCACTGCGTGTGACTAAGATAACATTAGCTATAAATAAGCAGTGTTGGTTTGGATGGAAAACCACCTCTCCACTACTAGTCTCACAGAGAGAAGCTGCCATTACACACTGAACTGCCATATTCTTTGGATATTGCACTCTTCCTCCCATGTGAAACAAGGAGAAATACTTGTAGGGTGAGCTTCAGCTTCATCTGCAGTTACATAAGGCTTGTGCTGCTTTATATCTTCTAAGCTCTTCTGTTTGTTGTGGATTATAACTTTATTTGTCCATTATAATTTCACTGCTGGACAGTGAAGGTAGTCATATAACTCTCCCAGGAGTAAGGAGTCTGAATTTAGTACCGGAGAGCAACATGTTGTACACATGAAAGGTATTGTACAAACTTCAGTCACTTCAGTGATGTTCAGTATTTTGTATTTCTTTCAGGTCTTTTTAATTTCCTATATTGTGCTGCTGTGCCTGTAAATGTAAGTAATATTTTCTGAAGGATCTTTTTCATATCAGCATAGGAAATAATATGTGTATGTGTTGCATACCGCCAAAATTACTAGTAGACTACAATAGAGGGTTTGTGTTGCAGGACTATCACAAATGGAGTCATACACTCACTCCCAAAAGTTTAGCAACAATATATTCTATTGATATAAGACAGTTAGTTAACTAAGGTCAATGGCAAATGTGACAGATTCAATGTCAAGGTACACTATTTACTGCATGGAGAAAAGAGTCTAACAAAATTGTCAGGGACACCCTCCTGTTGAGTCATGAGATTCAGAAAGGACTCCATTGCATTCATTATGAACTCCTGCTCAGAAAGGAATTAAGGTGCAAGTGGATTCAGACTTGGTCCCAGACTTGGGCAATGCTTTATGTCTAAAGGCTTATGTACATGCAATCAGTGCTTTATATCACTTAGCTAAGACTGCAAAGTTCAGTTCTCTTATTCTGAATTCACTTCCTGAGTATCTGACACCATAAGGATTCTCTTAGCCTTGAGAACTGACCTTGAGAGACATCCCTACTCAAGGAGAGATCCTGGTGTGCAGTCTGCTGCTGTGCAGGAGAGTTCAACAGGCTCTGGGCTGTCTACTTATGGAGTAAGATGATTTTAGGCAAAAGTTCCCAGATAAATAGCATGCCTTGAAAAGAACAGGTATAAAGAATGCTGAAAAGACTGTGGATCATTACTCCTGACTTTTCTTTTAAGAAATCAGAAAAAAAAAAATCAAATGTTTTAGCCTAACGATTGGAACTAATGAAATTGGTCTGCCACTTACTTCTATAACGACGTGGGTTTTTTTCATTTGCAGCCCCTTGAGTATAATGTCAGTGTTTTGGTTCATAATATTGTTTGTAGTAGTTTACGTCTTTTAAAAAATATGTAAAAGATTTCTTATATTGAATTCTTATGGAAATAAATGAATGGTTCTCTTGATATTGTACCTCTCAGCTTTTCTTGGTTGATTTGCATCCCAAACAAATGCAAAGCTTCTGGAAAGCAATTTGCAGGAACATCATGCACAAAAGATTTGTTAAGAGCTGCAGTAGTGACAAGAACCAAATTAGAACAAGAACACTGCTGTTACTATGCATGTCCAGACCTGATGGCTGATGAGAAGAAACAGAAACACACATACAATTTCAGTGAATGTCTTTACTTGTAGAGAAGTAGCTAAAACATTGAAATCCCTTTTTTACAAATGGGAGAGAACAAACACTGTCTCTCAGTCTTTATAGTCAACTGTGCTTTAAGATGAACCACTACTGATACCAATTGCAACATAAGGTCGGGTATATAACCAAAGCTATTTCCCTTTTAAGTGGTCAAGGAGGTTAAAACATGGCTTCAGCAGCACAATCGTTTGCTGGCTATTGGTGGTGAGGGAAGCAGAAGGCAGGCAGGGAACAAAACCATCCAGTTGTTAACACCAGAGTGTTATCGAATACTGACAGCTGTATCTTTGGGTCTTGTGTTTCTGTGCTGCTTCTCAAATTAACTTTGGATATCCAGACGGAGGCTCAGTTCTCCACTGCTGCCATGCACATGCATAGGTACTGAAGGATCTGATCAATCAGCTTTCAGGAGGGTGAAGGAGATATTTTGTCGATAAAGAAACTATGTATGAATTCCTTGAAAATATTCTTTTATGTTATTTGCACGCTTTTTTCCCTAGACACTTGCGTCAGGTCTTCCTCACTGGGGAAAGCTACAGTGTCACCAGGATTTTAGTTGCTAAGTCAGCCATGAGACTTGCTCAACATCATGTCAGAGTCCTCTATATACCCATGGGCTTTCTCTCTGAAAACCTGAGTGTAAGCAGAGCTGATGAGTGCCCAGATCTTGGCCTAGTAGGAAGACATCACGCAGTGGGAGCACAAATGTAGATCTGGAGACCAGAAAGTATGGTCATGATCAAGCACATAAATAATATCAGGGGAGTCAGGGACTCAGCTGTTACCCCATTAAGTTGCTTACAGACGAGACAACAAGAAGCCTTCAGATGTGGGGGGTTAGTCCCTTTTCCCATAGGACCTTGTGAGAGAACCATTGTTCCTTACTGTCAGAAGACACAGGCCACTGACACTATCTTGCTCCTGGCAATGCTGTGCCTTCCCACTGGCAGAGTCAAATTCCTTTTGGACAGGCAGCAACTGCAGGAAATAACCTCCAGCCTGGTTTGAGAACCCACCACCAGCAACTTTATATGATCTGTCTCTTGGGTTAAAAACCATATATTTTAATCAAAAGACAGAATAGGTGAGTGCAGGTATAATTTCTCTTATATACTTTTAGCAAATAAGACTGATAGGTTTTTGTTGCTTGGATTTTTCACTCCCCCAGATTCAGCCACTTGGACTCAACAAAGAATTATGGTTTAATTTATTTTAAATAGAGAAGTTCTGTTTTCAATTATTTTCTGTTATCTCCCAAAGGACCTCTATTTGGGTATCTATTTTTCAGCTAGAGATTACTGTTACCATCCTTGGATCATTTATTAGTTGGTGAGGTTATTGCTGACTTGGTGGAGGGATTGCTGAAAAAAACTAGTATACAAAACTTCCTACTATATTAATGACTTCATGTTGTTTTTAATGAAAGTAAAGGAAAGAGGTTCTTTCCCTTCACATTTTGTCAGAGATCGAAACTAAATCATTTGTTTCCTCCTGAAACTGAAAGCAACATTTGTTAGGGAAAATTTTAGGGGAAAAAACCTGCTGTACTGTGATTCCTATTCTTGCTGTAAAATGCAGAACACTAAATCGAGTCTTCATTTCCATATCTGTTACCTAAGGAATGTTATCTGAATATATCTGACTGGTGTTTTTTTTCTGTCATATTTCTTCATTGGAGATACCACTTAGATTTTGTAAAGCCAGTCAAACACGACAGTGATCATTTCATTACTCTGTTAGCCTGTTGAATATATGTTATTTATTTGTTGAGGTATGTAGTGAAAGAAATATAATAAAATACTCGAGCCACTTTGAGCTGAAAATAATTTGAGAAGATAATTCCCATCATTTTAGAAAGTTTATATATTATTTTTTCTGGACCTTATGTCTTTTATGGCAGAATAATATACAGCAAACTGTTGCTTCCAGAAATCAGCATGTCATATATGTACATTGGGTTGTTACTTTGTTGTTTGGTGGACCTATTTGTATTCCATCTGAAAGATTTATGGCAACCTATGTCTCACGAATGAAGAGACCCTTCAGTTTTTATTCAGTCCCATCCTCTTCCATTTTTCCCATTTTTCTCTTTATATAAAGTGTGTGAATGTATATGTTTTATTTAAAAAAAAAAAAGAAAAAAAAAAGAAAGAAAGAGAAAATACAACAGCCAAACAAGAAACTTCTAAGAACAAGACCACTGTGTTTTTAGAGAACATTTTTCCCATTCTTTTGACCATACCTTCACTGTATTTCTTCTAATAACTTTTATGTAGTTAGACCTATGGACTCTGTTTGATGGAGTCTTGTATTCTGTCCCTTTCATTGCCAAAATTTGTTTTGGGAGGAGACTCACCACTGACTAACACAGATTTTGCAATGCAGCCCTGACAGCCTGACTGGTCTCAAATTCAGTCACAGGAGGAGCTGCTTGACAAATATTGAGTGTTGTAAATGGACTGTAAAAGGAATTACTCATTTTCTCTCTTCCCTCAGTGATGTGCAAGCATAATTAATAACTGTAAAGCTTTCTCAGTAGGGTTTTCTTTGGTTAGAAGTCCTCAGCAATCACACATTCTGACATTCACAGAGTGCATGAGTAGAATTTCTGGATTAGAGTGTTTTTAATATTAAAGCTATTCGTGAATAAAAATATAAAAGCATATGTGCATACATATGTCTACTTTGGGGATACCATCTGTCCGTTGCATATACATGCTAGCTGGCATTTTTTGGGAAAAGCTGAATAATTTTATTTTTTAATTAAATAGCCTATAGTACTAAGTACATAGCCCAGCTCAACAGGCATCTTCTAATTGATTCTGAGGATAGTGAATGCACGGAGTCTGTCTCCATCATACATTAATCTTTTAGGTGTAATTTAATGACAAGCAATTGCTCAAATGTTGTTTGTCTCTATGAAATCCCTCAAGGATATTAATCTGATGTGTGAAAATGAGCAAATATTTTTTTAATATCTGGTATTAGTGTTCCACATGTTAATACCACAGGAAGTGATTTCCAAGTAGAATATTCTTGCTGGATAATCAGGGAAGACAGAACAGTAGAATTTGCTAAGAAAGCTACGTTAGACTGGAGTCTTTTGTTGGTTGTTTTTTTGGTTTTGGTTTTGTGTTTTGTTTTGGTTTTTTGGGAGTTATTTTGAGCTAAAAAAATATGCTGCTGCACTTGCTTTAAAAGAGCAAGTATATATAATTGCTATGCATATCTATCATATAAATTAGCTTCAAATGACTACAATGGAAGCAGAGAGCACTTAATACTAGATTAGATAAAGAATTAGAAAGCACTGATATATGACCAGCATAGACTAGACCATATAATGTTACTGCTCCATCTTCTACAAAAAAATCACAGGGGACCAGGGGAGGTACATGATACTTTTCACTGGGTATGGCTGAGGTGGAGTTACTTTTTCTCATAGCAACCCTCACAGTGTTATGCTTTCTACTGATAGTTAAAAAGGTGTTGATAACACACCAGTGTTTTGGCTACTGCTGAGCAGTGCTGGCACAGCATCGATGGTCTCTCTCCAACATTACCTTCTCACCAATAGTCTGGGGATGGGCAAGATCCTGGGGGGGAACATAGCCAGGACAGTTGAACAGAATTAACCAGAGGTATATTCCATACTATATAACCTCTGCTCAGCAATAAAAGCTAAGAGAAAGGAGGGAGACATTTGTTAGTAGGATGTTTATCTTCTGGAGCCAACATTATGTGTATTGAAGCAGTGACTGGACATCGTCTGCTGATAAGAAATAGAGAATAAATCATTTGTTTTCCTTTGCTTCTGTGTGTGACTTTTGCTTCATTAAACTGCCTTTATCTTGGCCCATGAGTGTGTTTTCCATCTTATTTTCTTCCACTCTATCCTGCTGAGGAGGGGAGTGATAGAGCAGCTTGATGCACATCTGGCATCCATCCAAGGTCCACCCACCATAGTCCTTTTTGAAGCCCAACAAGGGACTTGAGACAAAGGCAATTTTGTACTAAGTGTGCTGGAGCTATAGTAGATATTAAGTGGCAAGCTGCTGTGTAGGTCACAGAGTTTTTTGGTTGTGATGCTTGTCTCTTTATTTTGCTGAGCTTGGGGACATGTTAATATAAACAATGGCTCTGTGCTCTGCTCTGGTGTTGATGGCCTAGTTGTGCTGGGGAACCTATCTTGTGGAGAAGGTAAGAGAATTCGTCTCTCCCTCACTACCTCAGAACCATAACCCTACCCAGGATTGATGTGGATGGCTTTACGATGCAGCTTTCCAAAGTTCATGTTAACCCTTACATGAACTGATAAATATTACTAGTTAATCTTGTTAGTATATTCATGGGGTCTCTGAAATCTAACAGTTTTTGGGTGTAAGAAAAGATATCTTTTGGCTAGGAGGATACAGAAATGTGCCCTAAGACAACAGTTTCATGGGTGACAGCGTATGTAGCAGCATTTGTGTATGTTCCTAAGGTGGTTATTGACTCCTGTAACCTGGGATTTTACATCTGAACAGGAAAACCACCCTGGCAAACTGATGCACCACCTAGGAGAAGAGCTCCTTGCCTACCCCAATGAAAATCAGCAGCTTCTAGCACTGTATTTGGACCTGGCCTGTGCCTATCAAGCCACAGTTCAGTACTCTGAGAACTGTGATAGAGGCAGAGACTCAAACAAAAACAGTGAGAGTACTTGCCCCAGTAGTTAGAAATAAAAAGGGACCAGGTGTGTCCATATCAATCAATAAGGGAGAAGGAAGAGGAGAAAAGCAACTGGAAGGTAGGGAAGCCCAACAGCTGTGATACCTTTCTAGAAACCGAGAACTGAGAGAAGAATTGGAAAAGAAGCAGATATTTGAAGTAACTGGAGATGGCTCCCCTTGAGTGTGAGGGCAACATATCCATTCAAGGAAAACCATGTGAACAGCCCAGGAAAGTGGACTACTGCAGATAAAGTATCTACTACCTGAGAGAATTAGCAGTGCTGGGAGATATCTACAGTGATTTAGACAATGATGACGCCTCCAAAGATCTGGAGGTTGTCCTGTGCATATGGACTATGTGAAGAAAGGTGATTCAAACTGCCCAACAATCATATTTTAATAGCTTGACTGTAATGTGTTGAGTGTATACAGATACACCAACTGTAGAAAGTATGTCTTCTTGTCTCTAAAATGTCAAAGAAGGCGAAATTTGGAGCATTGCCTGAGGAGGTGGCTCATGCCCAAGAGGCAGCACCAGATAACAAGTTATCAGAATATGAAAGGCCATATACTCTGTTTACTGATGAATCGTGACACATGGTAGAAAACCCTCAGAAGTGCAAAACTGCTGAGTGGAGTTCCACATGACAAGTCATTAAGGCCACTGAAGGATAAGGTGAGTTAAGTCACTTTGCAGAAGTAAAAGCTGTCCAGCTGTCAGATTGCTGAATAAGAAAACTGCTGATACTCTATCTTTGTACTGACTCCTCAGTGGTGACTAATGCCCCTGTAGGGGTGTCTACAGCTGTAGTAGAAGACTAATTGGTAACACAGGGGTAAATCCATCTGAGATGCTGCATATTGACAGGATGTTGTTCCCAGATAGAAAACATGGCTCTAAAGATATATCATGTAGATGTTCCCTTGTCCAAAAGCTGCACCAGTCACTGAAGAACAATGAAACAATGGGCAGGTAGACAAGGCTTACAAAATTCAACTCAGATGGACCTGTACTGGGAGTGTAAGGGTGAGATATTTGTAGCCCAATGGGCCCATGAAACATCACAACATCTAGGGAGAGATGTAACATACAGATGGGCTTCGGATTAAGGAGCAGATTTGACTATGGACGCCATCACACAGGTCATGTGTTATGTAAAACGTGTTGCAATCAAACAAACTGCAGGAGTAAAATCTTCCTGAAACAGAGGTTGGTGTCTGGGTTTTCAATACAGTGAGGCCTGGCTAATTGACTGTAATGGACTACTGCCATGAACATGTCAAGGCAAGCACTACATACTCACTGTACTGAAAGCTACTGATTGACTAGAAACATACCCTGTAAATCATGCCACTGCCTGAAACAACAATTTAGGCCTTGAAATGCAAATTGTGTAGTGATATGGTACCCCAGAAGGAACTGAATCAGACGATGGGACTCCTTTTCAAAGTAATGTTGTAAACACATTCCCTATCACTCACAAGTCTGTGGAAAGATTGAGAGACTCTTGAGTTGAGAGTGCTGGGCAGTGGGTCATGGAAGTGCTGAGATACAAATGTAGCAGGAACCATTCAACTGTTTAACACTAGAGGATCTGCTAATCATCATGGTCCAGCCCAAACAAACCCTCTACATACTGTGAGAGGAGATAAGGTCCCCATAGTGCATATAGGGAAGTCGCTGGAGAAGTCAGTGTGGATTGTTCCTCCCATGGAAAAGGTAAACCCACTCAGGATTGAGCTGGGTGTACTTGTTGGGAAGTGTGGAAGGATGGGAGATACAGTGGTGCCTCAAGGAGATTTTAGCCTGGGGAGAAAAATAATCTGTTGTGTGAGTTTTATTCTGTAGGAAGTAAAGTAGTAGGAAAGACATGAATTGATTAAGAGTGAGTTTTTCAGGAACCACAAGTGCAACAGTGACCCAAACCAAGGCAGTGCCCAACAACTGAGCATACTTCTCCTGTCTTGCACACCTATCTTGACAGATGGGGCCCAAGTCATAACCTTTCCTTATGAACATCTGGAAGAGTAGAGGAAACCCATGAAATATTTATAATATTTTTCAGGAATATTTATCTGTCAAAGAAAAAGGGATAGCAGTCAATGAGAAGAAATATATGTGTTGCTATAGAGATAGTTTAAGGATACAGTTTAAGTTGTAAGTGTTAGTATGATAGGATTATAGTAATGAGAATTAAATACACCTAAGCATGACAGAAATGGTATGGAAAAAAAGAGTGGAGATTTCATTGGGTCTGGCCTCACAGTGCTATGTTTTATAGTAGTACTAGAAAGGTGTTGGTAACACACCAATGTTTTGGCTATTGCTGAGCAGCACTGGCATAGCATCAGGGCTGTCTCCCCAACATTCCCTGCCCCCACCAGTACACTGGGGGTGGGCAAGGTCTTAGGAGGGGACACAGCCAGGACAACTGACCAAGACTGACCAAAGGGGTATTCCATACCATGTGATGTTTCCTCAGCAGCAAAATTTAAAAGAAAGGAGGAGGAGAGGGGACATTCATCATTATGATGTTTGTCTTCTGTAGTACCCCTACACATACTGAAGCCCTGCTTCATGAAAATGGCTGGACATCACCTAATGATGGGAAGTGGAGCATAAATATTCTTTTTTCCTTTGCTTATTCAGGTGATCTTTGCTTTTGCTTTATTAAACTGCCTTTATCTTGACCTGTCAGGTTTTTTGCATTTTATTTTCTTCTCCCTCTGTCCTTCTGAAGTGGAGAATGATAAAAAGGATTGGTGGGCACTTGGCATCCAATCAAGGTCAATCCACATGAGTCCTTAAACAAGATATCTTTAAGTCACTCTTTTAGCTTGTCTAACTGCCAAAAGTGATTGAATGCCAGGTTTCTTTTAGCTGGAATGGGAAAATGTGTATCTAAAACCCTAAAGTAGCTTCTGCTCAGAGAAATGGCATTGCTGTCTCTGAAATCCTATGATGAATTAGGGAAAATATTAATGAAAAAGTAAGGGATTTAAGTAGTGTTCTATCACTCTGTAACAAATGTACAGTACTTGAGCTACTAGTTATATTTTAGCAACTACCCCTACTGTTAAAGCACAGCCTGTTCTGACAGCTATGGTAGCAAACTCTTCCAATGAGCCACGGAGCTAACCAAACCCAATTTTCATCACAGTTTTTCCTTTGTCCCCAACACCTACAGGATCTTCATGTTGTGCACAAAAACCCACGGAACAGTCACAATGGGAGCCAGAGTCTTACTTTGTCTGTGCAGGACCCAGTCAGCCATGGATCTGTAGTTGCCACTGGCTCATGGAGCTTGTGAATATTTCATATGTTTGAGCTTCCATTTTGATTTTTTACATTTAATTGAATTTGATCTATGGGGAAAGAGATTAGAGAATACCCCATTTCCTTGGAAATCAGTCTAACATTAGCCCCACAAAATTCTCACCTGTTCTATATCTCAGTAACACTGTATTCTTCATCTATAGCAAAAAGTCTGAACTCTCCAATATGTTTTCTCCTGCATTTGTATGGCTTTACAACACAGATGTGAACTTCTTAATCTATTTCCAGATTAATCAAAGAACTGACCTTATACAGGTTGTTTATCTACAAATTCAGAAAGTTCATCAAGGTGCTTAAGTAGGTGCTTGTATCAAGCAGCTAAGTAGCCCTGTTGACTCCAGTTGTATGTACTTAAGAATCTTGATGAGGTAGTTTCTGAATATGAGGATAAAGATCTGGTGCTTTCCCACAGTAAATGAAGGGATGAGCTGAGAAATAAAGGAAAAAAAAAAAAAAACCAATGGAAAAATGCCAAAACTCCGTGTAATGGAAAGAGGAATTTTGCAGTGAGCATACCTAGGAATATTTAGCTCCTTGTTAGTTCATTAGCAGAACTCAGGTGGACTCTGAGGGCTTAGGCAAAAATTTGGTGGCAAGTTAAAATCAGAATGCTGAAACTGTTACTGCCCTTTATCAGCTGCCCTGCACTTTTGATGCCCTGAGTTAAGGCAATCTACCTCGGATTCAGCTCCTCACCAATTAACTTTTGATCCAAGTATATTGAGATGAATCTAAATCAGGAACAGAAGCAGTAATGGAACCATCAAAATGATTCAAAACGAGGAGTGAGCTTTATTTTCTATTTTATAACTGGTGATTGCCATTCATTGTCTAGGTTTGATAGTAATTTGACTGCTAAACATAAAATTGCATTGCCTTTTGATTAAGTGCATTGCAGACCTACCTGTCTTCAGTGGGGCTTCATTTTTGAAACTAATGGCAACATTAATTTCGGAGAGATGATTCTCAGAGCAAGGTACTACTCAGCATGAACAAGGTTGTGCATTAAGGGAAATCTGGCTCTACAGGGGGGTTAGGCTTAGCTCCCTCTGTGATTAATCATCTTCCTCCCAGCTGCTGCTGTGACTTGTTTTACTTTAATGCACTCCAAATGCAAAGGTACAAATGTACCTGTAGCTAAAACTAGCTCACACCTGTCAAAGTTGTTTTTCAAACACAAAACCAGACACAGTCATTAATTAGAGATGTTCCTACTGTTATTTGTCTCAGTATTGCTCAATTCTTGCCCTGTTAGTTAAGTAACCAACTCTTTAATGGGTCAAATTCATCCTTATTCACATAGGTAATAGACTGTTTCTCTCACTTCAGTGGACTGTGTCAGCATAGCACTTTTATATGTGCAATTAGAATAAAAGAAATTTAGGCAAATGAAACATAAAATACTATTCTATTGCAAGTTCTCACTCCCATTTTCTCCCTTATGGTCACAAGGCCTATTAACAGTAAACCTGATGGATGTTGTCAGGTAAAAAATTCTAAAAGTGTTCACTGGAAATTATTCTGGAACTAAACTGAAGTAGGGAGGGGAAGGCAGAAATGTGGCTGTTGTTGAGGCTAAGAAGTAGGAAACAAAGGAAAACTTACTGTGAAGTCTTACAACAGGATTGGTTAGCAATGGGGTCTCAGAGGGAGATCTATTGTTTAACATATCCATAAATGACTTGGAAAGGGAGATAAATAGTGAGGTTAGACAGTTTGTGGATGTTCCAAAATTATTTGGGTTTATTAAAAAAAGGGAATGCAAAAAGTTATGAAAAGCTGCATGACAGTTTTGGATGGATAGTGTTCAGCTATTAAATTACTGCTGACCCAGGAAAAAGGCGTGATTACTCTCTGTTTCTTCTAGTGTAACAACTCAGAAGCATCAAGTGAAGCAGTTGGGGGGCAGGTTTTCAACTAGCAGATAGATTTACTTTCCTTTATAAAATCTGATTTTTAAACTCTGTCACAGGTGTTCTGGAGACTAAAAATATGAACGGTTCAAAGAGTGCTTAGCCATGCGTCTAGACATTGAGAAAAAAAAATCGAGTTATTAAACATCAAAATGAGGATATAAAAATAGCTAACTCTAGGAAATTGCTCCCACAACAGAAGGCACTCCCCCAAACCACAGAAGGGTTGCAGTTTAATAGAGAGAAGAAACCTTTTGTTAGGAAGAAAAGAAGAAGAAAGGAGCTTGGTATTCTTTTTCAAAAGTTATTCTTTCCCAATAGTTCCTCTTGCCAGTTCCAAGTCCAAGATGAACCTTCATTACAGATAAAGCCCCAGTGTTTTACATTTCCTTTTCTCATGGTTGTTCCAGTGGTATCCTAAACCGGGAGATTCAGCCACTGAGACCTGGTTGTGTCCCCTTATAATCTGCTGTGAGCTTAATTTCTTAGTATCATCACAACTAAAATAGCTAGAGCAAGTGACATTAAGTGGTGAGAGTCTTGTTATCATTAACATTACTATGATGATCATCCAAGTGACAGCCAAGCCAGGGGAGCCAGAGCATCTTACACCTACATGTGGAGAACTATTAGTCCTGTCTCTGCACTGATTCCTGCATGAACACTGAAGGTGTCTGAACTCCATGTTTGAGGAATATGGTTTGTTAATATTCATAGAATCATGGAATATGCTGAGTTGCAAGGGACCCACAAGGATCATCGAGTCCAACCCTGCACAGGACCACCCCCAAGAGTCACACCATGTGCCTAAGAGTATAATCCAAACACTCCTTGAACTCTGTCAGACTTGGTGCTGTGACCACTTCCCCGGGGAGCCAGTTCCAGCACCCACTCACCCTCCAGGTGAAGAACCTTTTTCTAATATCCAAACTAAACTTCTTCTGACACAACTTCAGGTGATTTCCTTGGGTTCTGTCACTGGTCATCACAGAGAAGAGATCAGTGTCTGCCCCTCCTCTTCCCCTCCTGAGGAAGCTGCATACTCCAATGAAATGTCCCCTCAGTCTCCTCTTCTCCAGGCTGAACAAACCTGGTTGATGGCCATTCCTCATATGGCTTCCCCTCAAGGCCCTTCACCCTCATCATTACCCTCCTTCGATCACTCTCTAATAGTTTAGTATCTTTCTTACATTGTGGCACCCAAAACTGCACACAATATTCAAGGTGAGGCCGTCCCAGTGCAGAGCAGAGCAGGACAATCCCCTCCCTCGACCAGCTGGTGATGCTTTGCCTGATGCCCCCCAGGACAGGGTTGGCCCTCCTGGCTGCCAGGGCACTGCTGACTCTTATTCAACTTGCCATTGACCAGGACCACCAGCTCCCTTTCCATGGCACTGCTTTCCAGCATCTCATTCTCGAGTCTGTATGTACCTCCAGGGTTGTCCCATCCCAGGTGAAGAACTTGGCACTTTCGCTTGTTGAACTTCATATGCTTGGTGATTGCCCAGCCCTCTAATTTGTCAAAGACTCTGTGAAAGGGACTCCCTACTTTATGTGTCTAAAGGACAAAAACTTTTCTTTAATCTGCAAAACACTAGAATTTCCTGTTAAATTTTCCACCTTAAGTTTCAGGTATTTTTCATCAGAGCATGAAATGAGCCTGCCCTTCCTTATGCTCTACAAAGCAAGCATCATTCAAATCAGCATTCATAGCTTAACAAAATTTAGCTATACAAGGAGCTCTTAGTCATGCAGGGATGTATTTTACACCTATCTTTCTAAACAAGATTGTAATCCCTTTTGTAGGGAGCATAACACACCATTTGTTAAATATTCTAGAAAAAAATTTTGGAAAAGGTCACTGTCATAAGCTTTCTGAGTCTAGAGAAATTTCTCTGCTCAAAAAGTTGCTTCTCCTGGTTCTGATGAGACAGTGATGTTCAGATGCAGTAGCGTCCTGTTGTGGTTTAGGAATGGTACTCCCCAATTAAGTGCCCCCACCGAGACTCTCACAAACAGCATGCCTTTCACTTGGTCCCCTCTTCCCTTTTCCCCTTCCCCTTCCTGCTTTGGCAGGATAGAGTTGAGAATCAGAGTCACAAAAGGTGAAGATCATGGGTTGAGATAAGAACAATTTACTGCAAACAGCAATGAGATAAGAAAGCAAACAGTAACAATATTTATAAAGAAAGTATACAAAGAAAGGATGAGTCACATGCAAAAGTGCTCACTGCAGACCCTGAGACAATGAAAAAGGGCAGACAATGCTGCCATGTTTTTTCGACTGGATGCCATGTGCTCCTTCTCAGGAGCCAGAGAGAGTCCCTTTCCCCTGCCCCTAGTAATGACTTGAGGTGCTATCCACTAACATCTGGGTTCTGGCTGAAACTAGGTCACCTCCCTAGCATTGTGGTGGCCATAGAACATCATGCCAAGGATATGAACCTGGGGGGAGTTGGTCAGAAGCGGGGCCTTCTGACTCGAGGATGGTCTGAAGATCAGTCAGTGGGTAAAGAACTGTACTGTGAATCACTTATCTGTCTTGGGTTTTCTCTCACTCTTTCCTGATGATAATGATGATGATGATGATTATTATTATCATACAAGTTCTATTTTCTTTTCTTTCCTGATTCTCTTCCCCATCCCATTTGCAGAAGGGGGGGGGGGAGGGGGGGGGTAAGAAATTGAGCAAGTGACTGTTTGGTACTTAGTTGCCTGCTGGGGTTAAATCATGACAACTGTCTTGACTGGCATTCTTTCATTTTCCCCCTCTTAATAGAACATTATTGTGAGTGAAGAAAGAAAAATATAATATTGTAGATGTAAACTTCACTTTCTGAAAGTTCTATTAGGAAAGTTAGAGAGTGGGGTACTTCCTGAATTCAGTCTTTGTTACTTGGTGAATATGGCATTGGTACAGAGAAGAAATATAACTTCATCAGCCTGCTATGGGAGTATGTTAGCTTGGATCTGTCTGTTGAGCCAAACAGATGAACCCTCATATTCTTGGAATATGTCTCCCACATACTCTTGGAATAATAGCTCCTCAGAAGCCAGTGAGCTGAACTTTCCTTCTAGAAAACTTTTGTAAACAGGATTGTTTATCTTAGTTTTTAAGGAAGAAAAAGTGTGGGGACTCTCAGTTCTTCAGAGAACACTAGGTGAAAGGAAGAACCTTTTCTTATATCAGTGAAAATTATCTAAATCCAGAAGGGCATGGCTGAAAATACAAGTCTTGTCTGCACTATTTCTTGTTTTCAATCTCCACTCACTACTACCTGATTTTCCTATCACTCTGTGATAGGATCCCTAGATCTGTAGAGGTTATCTTGGATGTGCGATGTGCAAAAATTGGCACAAATTTCTGTACATTGACAAAAATTTCTTTGTGAACTCAGATTTGTTTGTTCTCTCAATGAAAAGACTGACATATTGAGGATAAATATTTGTTCCCACTCAGTGCACTGCTCTAGATGGACCAAAATGAAATCTAGCCATTAGAGACCTGTGGCACTGAATTATTACAACATCCATGAGTCTTTTGAAACTCACCAGATAATTGTTATTTAAAATTCTTCCATATTAATATACTTGTGAGATCATAGTATCAGGTGGATTAAATTATAGATTTTATTACTCATGTCAATCAGATATGTTTCTTTTGTAAATACTACTTGCATACAAAACAGGAAAAACCCCAAACAATACCCAAACATGAACAAAGGAGATTTTTTGGAGACTTACTTGCAGCTAAAATAGGCAGATTTGGATATCACTGAAGAGGGTTATTAGCACTCAGTGGAGAAACTAAAGAATTTCCAAAGATTTCTTTTTCTTGGAAATGCTTCAAAGCAAAAGGATAGCCTGGAGAAGTAAACCTGAAAATGCAAGGTAAAGAGCTGCACATGCAGTCTTTTGTGAAAAAGCAAATATTTTGCTTAATAGGGGAGACAAAAATACCATTTTTTCTTCATTCTACTGTTAAACCTTATTAGACATATTGTTCATTCTTAGTAATTTGGCAACTTTGGCAATCTCCAGTGAACGTGTTTAAAAAAAAAAGACAAAGGTGATATAACACTAAAATTGGTCACTGAGTTTGGTGTCACAGGAAGAAATCCAGCTGAATAATACACAAGTTTGAAGTGTGCAAACAAGAAAAAACAAACTCTGTTTTTGCTGTGATGACATCCCTCAGACTCACTGAGTTAGAAGTTCCTGCTGCCTTATTGCAGGTGCCTAGAGACAGGCTGATCCTCATTTTCTTCTCAAGAAGCATTTTTATTGTGTATATGGTTATCCAGTCTATCATAAGGCTTTTGTAACCTCTTCTGATGCCTGGAGTTGTTGATTTTGATGGGCTGCTTCTCTTAAGATGCTGCATGTTCTTTGTTTAATCACTGTGGTAAGCAGTTTTATCATTCAGCTGAATTGCTCTCTCAGCTTTAAAAACATTGATTACAGGGTATGTAGTGACAGCACTCTTTTTTTAGACTTTAAAGCTGCAGACAAGCCCCCTCAAATATCTGGCTGCTTCTTTAACCTTTTCCTGCAAAAATATGCAATGAAAAAATGTATTGCAACCTAAGGCCCACTGTATTTAATGGGAATCTTGAACTGTAAAACTTCCAGAATTCCTAGCCCTATTTTTATGATTAGTTCTCATCCTTTAAATATGTTTGATGAGCTGTGGCACTCTACCCTTGGTACAGTATGAGTACTTCTGCAGGCTTGCAATTCCAGTGCAAGAAGAGATGAGGGAATGCAAGTGGAAGAGATTAGGGAACTAGGAGACCCGAAGTTCTGTGTGGTCTAGCAATGTGATGCCAAGAGGTGGGCCAGCTCAAACACTACACAAGTAGAAAGTGTGAGAAACAACCAAGACAATGATTTCAAAACATTCTTGAGAGTATGGTGACTTGCTGAATGAGCTTGTAACTACAATGGGAAGGTGAAATTCATTCAGTCATTTGCTATTAATTATTCACTGAGTTTTCATCTCCACTTAGTGGGAAATTGAACTAAACCTAGTGACCTTTGGAACAATTTCATTAATGCCCAACTGCTTTGCAAAACATTTTCAAACCTGATTTACTGAAGTAATATTGTCTGTTATTGTTTAAGAAGCATCTCTGAGGTCTGTTTTTAATAAAGTGTTATGGAGCTCTTGGAGATAAAACCGGAACACACAGTATGTGAAGAATTTTCAGAGGGAACATTTAGAGTAATTGTGTCATGTAGTTGTGTTTATAAAAAGTAGTCAGTCGATTGCAGTGGTTTTCACTAGATTTTTCTTATGATCTTTCTTGGTAAAGATGAAAATATTGCCATTAAGTAGGGCTATTCCACAAAATTTGTGGCAAGGATACCTCTTCAAGGTGTATATTTTTGGTCATAATGGGTGAGTTCCCCAGGTTTACTTCCTAGATATTACGTACTAGATGTGTTTTGGAATAAACAAAGCCCCACAAAATCAAACACAGGAGATCATGAAATAATCTGGTACCTAATAAAACAACAAAAAGTAAAGGTGTACTCTGTCATTTATAATCCCAAACTGAGAAGTTAAATAGACAGTGCAAATTAAGACTGCAGGAACCAGCAAATCATACATTGGGGAATTAAGCCTTGTTTCAGACTGCCTGCTCTGTATTATTTCAGCTTTATGCTGCTGTAAAGTGATTAAAATTGGCAGGGTTAAACTGGTTTCATAATCAAATTATCACAATAATGTATGCATGATGCTCCAAACTGAGTAAAATTTCGGCACCAATACATATTTTTTATTGAAAATATACCAGTTAAATCTGTTTTACAAGGACACTAACGCTCAGCCTTGCAGGCCAAGTAGTATCAGCAGTAGTTTATGTAACATGAAATAGTTAAAAAAAGAGCCTGCAATACCACTGAATGCTTGAGATAAAAAAGTAAATAATTACCAAAGTATTATTAAAGCTTTTGTTTATGTTTTGCCACCATTTTCCCAGTTACTATGGCAACTCTGCCTGACTGCCAGGCATTTTTTACTTTGGCAAACACAAAACCTGGTAAGCTGGCTGGAGGGATGCTGGCAGACTGGGACATGCTGTTTAATAGCACAGCCTGAATATCCCTCCAGAGATTAGTACCCAGAGTGCCAGCAGTCAGTCATCGTTGCCATGACTGTGATTACCTCACATCTTTTATGAAATAGAGCTACCCCTAAGATGTTCTGTTCAGAAAAAGAAAGGTTTCATTGCAAAGATGGAGAGGGAAAAATGCTTTCTTTAACAAAGTTCTAACTTCCCTGACATTTTTTTCCATGGCAAATTCCTATCATTTCAGTACTCAAACAGTAAATGGCTAGGTAAGAGTAAAAAATATGTCAAGAAAAAAATAAGAAAAAAAGTGTTCAATGGCTATTTATGGAAGAGAGAATATTTACATGTAACTTCAGTAATGAAGTTGATTCAACTGCCAAAGATCTGCTAGTGGAAGACCTCTGTTAGCCACTGCCCCACACAAATACTCTCCTCTGACTCAGCATCATATTAATTGTGTTGACATTTAGAAACCCTTTATTCCCTCTGGAAAAGTCTGTATCAACTAGATTGTTCCCAAATGTGCATCTGAAAAGAATTTTTTTTTTCTTTCAGCATCACTGTGAATGAACATACTTTTAAGGAAAAGTGTCTATTTAGTGGCTATTTCTAAAGGCGCTTTAACAGCTCCGTGTATCTATGTCCTGGGAATGTCACCTTTTCATCACAGGAAAGTAGTGCTTCTGATGGCATATAGACTTTGAGAGTCCCCAAGTCTCCATTATTTATAAAGGCAGTGGTGCTTCATATCACCAAAACATAGAAATGTAAAGATGGAGAAATTTCAAGAGGCCATTTTGCATTGAAATGGATTTGAGGACACTTACATAAACCTTGAGAAGAGTTAATTTGATCAGCTGTGAAAAAAAACCTTCAAGAAGAAATTCTACAGTCTATGCAACTTTTAGTAGGACTTTATTGTTTGGGTTTTTTTCAGAGCTAAATTATCAAATTCATCCATCATTTCCTCATTCTTCTTGAACCTGGTTTCACTCTACTTTTTCTGAAGGACTCTGCAGCTTTTCAACATTTCTCAGAAAGGGTAGCGCTGTGAATATTTAAACATAGGCCTTGAATGGAGTCCATGTCTTTTTCTACATGGTTAATACATTAATTTTTAGCAAGTTTCACCGTATTGACTTTGGACTCTGTTGACCCTATCTCTGGTTTATCCATATAATTTGAACCGTGATCTAATCCCAAGTGTTTGCGGCTTTTTTGGAAGCTGACATAATTGACAGAATTTTAAAGTATTTCTTATGCCATGATTCAAGGAATTACTGAAAAAATTGGAAACAGAACTAGAATATAGTTGTATCAGCTCTTGTTTAAGATTTCCCCCAATGATCCTCATAGGCATGCAGTAGAGTAAATCCTTTTTTTACCAAAACATTTTAATAGGCTCTGTAGGGACAGATAGTGACAGGATGCCACTGACAAATCCAGGCATTTCAAGGTCCCAAGAATGCATGCAAGTATGGGTCTTGCTCCCTGAAATTCCTCTTGAAAGCATATTCAAAGTGGGCAAGCAAAACAGAGCAAATACTCCTTGCTGTGCACAGAGCACATAAATGTAGCAAAAGCAGAAAGAGCCTTCCCAGTTTCCCAAGGTGGACACCTCTCATATGCAAACTGGATGCCTGAGCAAGGCAACACACATCCACTAGTATGCCCTGCTTTCCTGCTTAGGTACTGTGCCATGGTAAACATGTGTGGATGTATTACATTAGTTTTTGGTTCAGGTCAGCTGAACTTTCCCTTTTGCCTCCCCTATACTTAGTGCTTTGGATATGCTATGGAGTGGTCTCAGGGCTCACAAATCAGATTTCTTTTAGATGAAAATGAACTGGGAGCTGTTTTTCAACAGTACACTTGAGACATACCTCAACTGTGAAAGGGCACTTATTCCTTAGGCCAGAGTAAAATCAGCCTGAAAGGAAAAACTGTGGAAATGTTCAGACAATACCAAGAGCTGTAGCTCCTAGACTTGTTTCTTATAGTTGAGGGGAAATCTTACTATATTTCAAGGCTTTCTGCAGCAAACTGCATTGTCAGAGAGAAGACTGCCAGGCAGAAAAAAATAGAGTTGGCGATTCTAGCTGGTTATGAAAAAGTCTTTCTTTTGGAATTGCCTGTCATAAGGAGGATCAGCTTATACAAGAAATCCCTAAATTATTTTTAGTCAGGTCATCCTCTTGTTGCAGAATCAGACCAAAGAGGAGCTAAACCCCAGAGTGAGTGTAAAGCTCAGAAGTACTTTAGCAGGCTGCTGTTGAATCCACTGGATTGAGATTCTTGATCCAGCATAATACAGGCACTCAGATCACTGAACTATGGGATTTTTATTTTCAGCAAATAAACCTTTACTTTTCATAAAACAGAAAACTACAGAAGGAATGCCAATACTTCATGAAGCACTTGCACACACCCACAAAGATAAGAGGTTGAAGCTAGCATGTAATGAAGATGTACCTAATAAATAATGCATTAGTGGTCTAGACCATCAGTAGTTATGTATTAAATAAGGACTTCTGAAGCCAGCAGGAGCCTTTGTGAAGACAAAATTTTGAAAGAAATTGAGAGAAAAACAAAATAAAATTGACTTGAAACAAGTCTACCTCTACAGATTTCAGAGACATAATCCCCAGGAGCACAGCAAAAGCTTTGTTATTCTGGTAACATAAGATGGATTTGAATTGAAAGATTGAGGAATGTGTGAATCCTTAGTACAAATACAATCCTAGAAAGGATTCCCACTTGTAAGCATACAACTTAGGGGGTTTTTAGGAAAACTTTGCTGTTTCTAACACACACTCCTCATAACCAAAGAAATCAATTCATTTTTCTAAATTGAATATGGCTTTCTTTTATAACTCTGTAATAGTGGATGCTAATTTTTTTTGGTTGAAATCAGTCTTTAAGAATATTCTATTCATATACCTTTGTGACTAAAATAAGCACATGGTAATTGCACTGTGTGCTGACACATCCTGCTCAGCAGTGAGAGTTACTACAATGCTACTTGATGTAGGTGATGCAAAGGTGGAAGAAGTTTCAGAACAAAAGATTCTATGCAGGACAGATTTTCTTTTCATGACATACAGATGATGTGTATGGGATTAGTCATAAAGTATGGCATGCACAGAGGTTGGAAGATCTTTCCAAATATTTTAAGCTCAGGAAATACAGCTTTGTTGCTTCTAGTTTTGGTGCTATATTGTAGTTAGCAGCTGGCATGAGAAAATAAGACAGACCATACAGTACCAGTCTGAAGTTCTAGCTCCATATCCTGTTTCTAACTGTAGCTAAGAACAGATGCTCAGAGAATAGTATAAAAATGGAGAAGTTATAGTATTTTCCCTTCTGTACATTCTCCTATCCTCTCTGTACCTTTAGCCCAAGGAAATCTTGAGCTAAAGAGGATATCTTCATATTTAATAGCTTTTATGAATTTTCCTTTCAGAAGTTTTCTTGTGGCTTTTTAAACTTTATGAAGCATCTACAATATCCTATACTAATGAATTCCCTTGTTTAACCATGCTTT
>JAWWEW010000001.1:85103382-85146431 GCA_035583185.1 Anabacerthia variegaticeps | reverse complement strand
CGGAGTGAGTAAGACCTGTATGTCAGATGGCAATAAGACAAACAATCAGAAAATAGTGGCTCCAGTTGCTCTTAGGAAACACTTTGAAACCTTCCTGAATCTCAACAGCTGAGTAACTGAAGATGCTGTTGAAAAAGTGCATCTGGATTCTGTCAGCATATACAGCAAATATATAAAGGAGATTTTACCTGCCACTTTGGAAAAATGCATCATGATGCAAAAGCACACAGCTCTGGTTTTTCCTGAAAAAGAGATAAAACAAGCACAGACAACGAACAACTAAAGGTACCAGGATTCAGACAGCTTCAAATTACAAGTGCCTAGACAATGTTTTCTTGTGAATTGAGATTGTTTTTATCTCAATGTCTGCTCCTCTAGTAGCACTTTAAGTGAATACATTGCATACTTAAGTGAGGTGCAGAGAAATTCTGCTTCGTTCTACTTCCCTGTTTCAGATGTGGCAATATCCAGGAGAGAGATGATATGGGCAGGTGTGGAAAGAAATGTCTTCAGCTCCATTACTGTGACTCTCCACTAGATATTTCTGAATATCTTTAAAGACTGGAGTTACAAGGTGGGAAGAACTCTTGCACTGACAGGGAGTCATTAAGAAATTTCAGGAAGAGCTGTAGTCTTCATTCCTGTGGTCTTGCTTATTCCTCTTTCTGCAGACTTCATGCCTAAAACCACTTCTAATATGGTTTGCTTGCAATTTAACTGCAGCACTGCCGTGTACAGATCGGTGCAGTTGGTAAGTTTCCCCAGGGTTGGTCTTCCCTGGTACTATACAAAACGTGTTTGAATATGAGGAGCGCATTGTCTAAACCAATTCTGACGCTGGTGTAATGGTGGAAGATTAAGGGACATCCGGAAACATTCAGGCTAGTCACAGAGGGATTAAGTTGCAGCTCCTCAGAGGAGATCCTGAGTATCTTGGTGGATAGCAAGTTGTACATGAGTTGCCAGTGAACTCTTGTGATAACTGCACATGAGGTCATATTGAGAAAGCAGAGCCAGCACATAAAAATAAGTGGTTGTTCCTCTTTCTTCTTCACTGGTGAGATCAGGTCTAGGCACCTCAAAACAAGGCAGATGTCAGCAAGCTGGACAGAGTCCAACTGGAGGCCACTGTGGTGGTTGGTGAGAAGCTGACGGAGATGGGTTCATTCAGCCTGGACAAAGGAAGGCTAAGAGGGAATGTTTAGTTGAGGCCAACCTCTTCTCAGAAACACACAGGAAAAGGACCAAAGCAATAATTATAAGTTTCAGCAAAGAAAAACCCATCTAGGTGTAAGGCAAAAAAAATTCCTGTCAGAAAAGCTGAATATGGGAACATAAATACGGCTGTGGAAGAGTTTGTGGGATCTCAGTTTTTGGAGATTTTCCAAACTCAGCTGGACCTAGTGTAATCTAACTTTGAAGCTGGGAATGCTTTGAACAGGGGACTTGAACTGAAGGACCTCCTGAGGTCCCTTCCAATATTAATGTTTCTATGAGTGTATGAATATGCATTCTTTGAAGTCACTATTTCTTCTCCTCACTTTATGGCCTGCAGTCAGGTTGCTCTATTAATTATTTAGCCAAATTAAATAAAAAGGTAATTGTCTTCATTCTTAGCACTGAAGAATCCCAATGAAGTTAATGTGAGATGAGGGAAATTTTCAGAATTTTTTAAGCAAGGAATCCCAGCCACCAATATGAAAGATTTTCCACATAAAAATGAAACTCTTTACCTTTTAGCAAAAGGGGGTTTTTTGTACTTCAGTATGATGTAGCATATACCATATATGTCAATATGTATGATAAAGGAGAAAAGTAATAGAACGTATAGCTCACAAGCCAAAAACCATATGGGTTATATATTTACTCTGAAAGCCCAGTCCAGTTTCATAACTAAACAAAGTCCTACCATTTCAAGAAGTTCCTTTTCTTGTAAACTATTTGGAAGTTGTTTGTTTTTTGTTTTTTTTTTTTAATACAAGGTAAGAGAAAATAAGGTCTCCTCACAAATGTTGCCTCAAAACTACTACATTCCATTATGTGAAGCAACATAGTAGTCTAATGTAGAAATTACTTCTGTGTTGTCAAAGAGATGTTAGGAATGTGACATAACTTCTAAAATATAGAAAGCTGAAAGAAAAACCTTGTCTCATTGTTCCTAGTGCAAGTTCAAAGTAGTATTCACTGTACAGGTATGAATGCCTCCAAAAGAGTTGACCAGATGGACAAGCCTCCTCACTAGGAATGTACTGAGTTCCTCGGGCCATTAAGACCATAAAGATAAAGGATTATCATAAAGATAATTTTAAAAAGGATGTTTGTTGGAGAAATGTCCAAAACAAAATGATGAAAGACGCTGCCAAGTATATAACAACGGTGGTAATAGTGCACAACTTTGAAATCAACATGTATTCTCTTACCATTTCAAGTCCTGCAATTTTATCTTGGCATCAGATCCAAAATATTTTTCTCCTGCTTTGCTTAATCTCTCCAGAAATAGATCCTTCAAAAATTCTGGTGTTCAGTATGATTGAGGAACAGAGCTGGAAACTGCTAAATTTTTCTGTTGCCAATGGTAGAAAATCCAGGTCTGTCTTTCTTTTATGTGTGAGCTTTACTGTGCTATCGGGATCATGCATTATTAAAATGTTATTTGTCAGTGAAGCCAATGGAAATGAGTTAGAATTCTCATGAGGACAGTACCTGGTAAGTAATAAAGGCCTTTTCTCATCTGGCCTTTTTGCATAGTAGCATCACACACTGAAGCTAGTGAAAAGTGCTGCTCACTCTTTTTTACCATAGCGCAGTGCTGTCTCTCAGAGATAACTGCGTACTTTTTGCAAGGAGAGGCTCAGATCTACCCTTAGAAAAATCAAGGCACTCTGGAACTTGTTATGAAATGAGTACAGATGCTTCAAAGAGTCATACTTCTAAACACCAGTGTGCTGACCCATATCGAAACCTCTGCAGTCTTTGGAGTGGCTGCTCAACCTTCCGTTTTCACTTTGAATTCACATCTTCACTGAAGAAGCTCAGTTCATGTGAAAGAGCAAACTTGTCTTTCAACTCACATATTCCCTTCTCAGAATACAGCTGAAGGAGCATATTTCCTATCAATAAATGCTTCCATGACTTCCATTTGTGCACTGTGACCTTCCATTCTCCAGCCAAGCACCCACAACTCAATGGATATCTGTGTGTTCTTTAAAAATGGTGTCTTTTTGTGAAACATCCTGTATCTGGTATTTAAGTCATTAAAAGATGTGGCTTATTACCTTGAAACAGTTACCAAAAGATAGCATACAGTAACTGAAACATACCATAACTTTATTGGATGGACTGATCAAAAAAGTCACCGGAAGAACAGTCCAAGAGAAATTTCTGCATGAATTTTGTGACGAGAACTTGGCCTATGGTTGTTAGATGTAAGAAGCTTTAACTGAGACATTTTTCCCCTTAGTATAAGAGCCTAAAACAGTTAATGCAATAATGCAGTCATAGGTTTTACAGGATATTTTGTGCAGAATATTGGTAGATAAAATTTCTTTAATTTTTACAACATAAAACCCATGTGTGTTTTAAAAAACTGACAGTGATAGTATTCTTCATATCTTCTATATATTTCTAGCATTTGGTATATTAAAAGACAGTTTATTGAAGACATACATTTAGACATTTTCACCAAATGTGACTGCAAAATCTGTAACAGATTTTGAAAGGCAAATTTCGGAATACTTGGGGTTTAGGTTAAATTTGGAGTTTGACATCTTTAAATGGATAATTTAGCATTAGCGCATTTAACTTAACATATTTTTATGTTTTATGAGTGGTTTTGTGTTTTTTCATCTTTTTGGCTTATAAAAGAATGAGAAAATTATTGTACATGACCCAGAAGTACTTTGTTTGACATTTCATCAACCCTGATCATGTTAACCTGGAAATGCAAAGCAAGAAGGAAATTACTACTTTTAATCTTCCTTTGCGATCTTGTAGATCAAAATATTTACAGGATTGAGACTGATAGCTTAGAGTAAGCTCAGTTGAATCCAGTGTTAAATTTGGTCAAATATTAATTCTGATCAAAGAGCAATTATTCTGATCAGTTTAATTTTCCTAGATATCATGGGACCTATGGAGTCATGTTCATCAGAAAAATATCATAGACTGCATTTTATTTTTTTTTTTAATATCTGACAATTTTAAGCTCCAGTTTAAACTGATAGTATTCCGTAGTTTTGAGTGTTAAAACCTATGTCTGTCGTATATGTGGGCTAATAGATTTTGTATCATTCACAACAGGCAGGCTTATCAGTGCTTCTCCACAGTTACCTTCTCGGAATGCAGCATGTCTGTAGTGTGACTGAAAGCCAGATTGTCTTACTGGTCTGATACAGAGCAGAAAAAAAAATGAGATTTTAAGCTGGTGAATGAGAAGCCATCCTCCTCCACCAAAGAGTGTTTTTTGGTACTTTACATAGTTTAAATTTAACTTAAAATCACATTGTTTTTCACTAATGTGAGTCTCCACCTACATTTTTCGTTTTCCATTACTTCTCCCTCTATCTTCTTCTTTGCAGACTGAAAATCTCACATCTTTCTTTCTGGCAGTAAACGTATTGAAAGTCATTCCAGCATGGCATTCCAGTTCTGCAGCAAATCATTTAATCATAACAGATTAGGTACTGTGCAAATGTCCACTAATCAGCAGTGAGAGAAATTACACATATTTCTGGGAAAAAAAAAAAGTAGACTAATTGGCTTAGAGACATATAATGCAGTATTGACACAAATATCTATGTCTATGTAAAACTGTATCTATGTAACCTTAGAGAGGCAGATGGATGGATGGTTGGATATATGGTGGAATGGAGGGAAGGACATGTCACCCGAATGAAGTAAAGCCATCCACACTGTAAATGCCATTTCAGCCTGCCTATTGTACAGTAACACTCCTACTCCCTTTACAATGGCTATGATATTTGAAGGCAAGTGATTGTAAGCAGGGTTACTGAAACAGAGCATTAAATGGTATATTGCTGGGCTGAGTATAAAAGGGATTTATTCTACATAAAGGTCTCTCTTCTTTGGCTTTTCTGCTAAAATCAGACATAACATTAATTAAAAGAAACAACAACAAACAAACAAACAAACAAACAAAAACCCCAAACAACTACTTGCAGGCAGATTGTTAACAAAATAGCCAGGAAATAAGGACAGTCAGAACAAAGAGATAACAGAAAACTCATTGCAAAAGCTGACACAGAACACACACCTTCTGTCCCTTCTGTTCTCCTTTTAATTAAAAACAGAAGCAGGAAATAAATTAAACATATCAAGCTCCGGCAATGTGCAAGTCTGAGACCAGACGAGGCATGCATACCTCCTGCAAAGAAGGTATGGCAAGGCAGCATTTGATGGGACTTCAAGTCCTTTTTTATCCCATTGCTGTAGGACTGGGGAGCAATGTAATACTGAACTAGTAGGTGTGATTATACATGCGCTTAGTTTGCTCCCTCTTTTGCTACCAGCTCTGATTTTCCCCAGACTATATCTATATAGTTCAGACTTTGCCTGTAGGTTTCAGCCTGGAGTACACCACATTGCTACAAAAATACATCGGAATCACTTTTATGTAGCACTGTCTCATGTTTTAAGAGTATAGGTAAACCTACATGAAAATAACTAATGTAATTTAAACATTGAATTTTTTGCCATGTTTGAATTTTTGGGCTTTGAGGATGAGGTCCATCTCACCTGCTCCTAAAGAGAGGAAAATACACACCTCCAGAATGTGATTCATGTGATGTGTGATAGAAAACTCTTAGGATGCACTGGATCCCCTTGTAAAAGCATGCACAGAAATATTATCTGGATAGTCTCAGATGATAAGCTGAGAATTTTCTCTTTCAGTTTGGATATCTAAATTGAGGCACATAAATCATAATAACAATAAATTAAGTTGTAGAATTTACACTATCATATGTTTTCTTCCACATTCTTAAAAGGTAGAAGTTGCTATTTCCTTTCTGAAGATCATATTCTGAAAGAAGACCATGCCAAACTTATTTTCTGTCTTTTCTGCAATGGATATGGGAACTAAAGAGGTCCTGATTGATTTACGTTTGTATTTATTTCTGAAAAGATCAGTTTACAAGGAAGGGATGCCAGCAATAAGGTTAAGATGCCTCCAGTTTTGGTAAAATGATGTCAATTCAAGAAGTGTAGAAAAGTTATCAAAAGTTAATCTTCCATTATCTAGATAAGCTCAGGATCTACAACAAGATCTTTGTGGCTTCCTCTTAGTTACAGCCTCTATTTATCTTCCTTGGGTTTCCCAGGCAGCAGCCCTGAACTATGCATGCTCTTCACCAACACACTGTAACACACACAGAGAAAGTTTTCTCCTGCTTTGTAGTGAGATCAAAAGATGGAATTCTTAATCCTAAAATATGAAGTGTTCCTCTGTCATCTTTTCTGATTCTTAGCTTTAAAAGTTTAGCACATTTAAAAGAGTAAAAGATGATATTTCTCTTCAGTTTTCACCCAGATCATTTCCAGCTAAGTTCCAGGGGAAAGGTAGATCACGGAATGAAAAGCAAAAAGCTTTGTTAGACCCTGAAGGCTAGATCTTGTCAGTCCTTTCAGGTGCAACAGCCTGCCATTTAAGAGCAGACCATGTTAGGTAAAGCTGTAGCTCTGGCTTTTCAAGAGAAAGTGGAACTAGCTGCCTTTCTGCTTCCACAAGGTACAAGTATCGAATGAGGGGAGGAGGAAGAAGGTGAAATTATTAGTTATAATTTCCAGTGAAGAAGAACGTTATTGAAAGATGTTGTCTGACACTATTGAGGAAGATACACCACACATCTAAGTGATGTGCAGAAGCAAGCTCATTCCCTTGCATGCTTGGAAAACCCTCTCTGCAATTACAGGAGCTCTTTACTTCAGGTCAGGCATTTATAGCATAATTGAACATGGGCTAAAGACCATAGTACATAGCCTGCAATACCACAGACTTTACAATTATGTATGAAGCATGGAAATCCATAGAGTATTTCTTTTGTGACCTACCAGATGTTCTTCCAAATTGAAAGTACAAATAACACATCATTCTCTGAATGTCTATAGTCATGATAATCTTGTCATCTAGTGGTGTGCATATCTTTCTTGGTCAATTGAAGTCAAGTGTAAACAAACAATTTATGGATTAGTGTCATGGTTTAAATCCAGCTGGAAGTTAAGCCCCATGCACCCACTCATGTCCCCCACCCCCTCCAGTGAAAGAGAGACAAAAGGCAGAGATTACGGGATGAGATAAAAATTTACTGGAAACAGTAATGAGATAAGAAAATGAGCAGTAGCAGCAACAATACTAAGAACAACATTGTATAAAAGAGGGTAATTACACGCAAAATGCTCACCGAGTCCGAGGTGGTGTGACATGACTACAACTGGCACCCACGTTTTTCCCCCAAGCCCAAACAATGAAAAACAATGGAGGACAAATTGTCCATGCCCATGTTTTCCCTCCATGCCCAAGATAATGAAAGAAAACCAATGGTGCACAAACTCTCTGGTCAGGATCAGTGCCACCCCACACTTTCCTCACCACTGGCTCCCCCAGAAAAAGACAAAAATGGCTACAGACCCATCTCTGTGTCACATTTTTTCTCCACCTGGAGCCATGCCCCATTCTTATTAGAAGTGAGAATCCCTTACTTCCACCCCCGCAGCTATGACGTATTATTATAGAATAACAACCTAGACACGCCCACAGGGCTCCAGGCTCCACCTCCTCATGTCCTTGGCCAAAACTGGGACAGTTGGCTACTGTCATTATCACTGTGCCACTGATGCAGTCTTTGCAGATTACAACAGAGAAGAAACTGTTGCTCTGTAATAACAGTGAATAAAGGTATTTGGGGATCAGGACTGGAAGTTTATTGCAAGTCCTCTCAAATGCACTGTTTACTGCACTGCATACATGATTTCTGGTAAGACCAAATTATATATATATAAATATATTCAAATAAAAAGAGGTTATATATGTCTTCTTATGGGGTATGCTCCAGTCACGGAATACCTCCCAGGATGACGAGTGTATCCCCAAGTCCATGGTGTTGCTAAGCTCTCCCATTCAGACTCTATTTATATGTGCCCAAAATATTGCCCTCTGGGGTGGTATTTTTGGAATTCAACTCCAGTTCAGATCTAGAGCAGCCTTTCACTGCTAAGTTGGAAATTTGAAAAGGAGATTCCATAAAGTACAAATAATTGGGTTTGTATTGCTGTTTTTCTTTTTGTATGAAGTCCTCTGTATCTCAGTTTCTCAAGCCACCTAAAACAAGCCCAACATGGATTCTGGAGCATCAGTTTAAGAGTTTGCTTTCCTAATTTTTTTTCTGCACACTAACAATTGATTCCTGGCATTATTTATTTCTTTTTCTCCTGCAGCAGGTGTCATCTTACAAAAGCTCTGCAGCAGTTAATGAAAAAGTGGAATATTCTGGGAGTTGTAGTCTTTCAAACAGAGCTTCACAAGGACATACCTGTATTGGAACACTACAGCTCCCTGAACTTCCTCGCATCACTGCCTATGAAACATCCTGCAACGTGATTAGTTTAAGGGGGGTTGGTATTCATGGACACTGCACCTTACACCTGTGTGTGGGAGCAATTGGGAGCCACAATGGACACCTATGGACCAGTGCATGTTTAGGGCGGGAAATGAATAATGGGATCGGGTATGGCGCAACATTGACATGTTAAATATTTCACTTTAGAAAAATATTCAACCCAATTCATGCCTTTACCACAGGAGCCCAGCCATTTGGACGCTCTCCAGACACCTACATTTTAGTCAAATTGTGTTGCATTAGCTGCTTTTAGAATTTTCTTCAAACTAAATAACTTCCAGTGCTGGCTGTTACTGTCAGCTCTGGCTCATGCCATTTATCTCTCTGTGGTACCTGAACAGAAGAGAGGCCCTGGAACCACTGCTGCTTTTCCATACCCAATTCCTCCATTGTTAAAAACTTTCTAACACTCTCACAGCTTAACTCCCCATGTCAGTT
This sequence comes from Anabacerthia variegaticeps, assembly GCA_035583185.1. NCBI lineage: Eukaryota > Metazoa > Chordata > Aves > Passeriformes > Furnariidae > Anabacerthia > Anabacerthia variegaticeps. The sequence continues at coordinate 85,137,360 of JAWWEW010000001.1, read as the reverse complement.
GATTCAGACAGATGTAGGCTTTGGAGGAATTACAAAAGAAATCTAACTAGCTCGAGATACATTTAGACCTAAATAAAAACATTAAAAACTTGGACATATTTATGGCAATTTTCGGCAATTCCTTGGTGTTATCTTGAACCTGCCTAATGAGCCCAGATTAAATCAGACCAAATTATTCCTCATTTGACTAGTGCAAGTTACATATTCACTGACAGCATACGGCTGGTTCCAGATGTAGACTATTTTCATTGACAGAGCAACTGGACACCTTTACTGTAATTTTTATTTTTATTATAAAATAAGAGTCCCCCAAACATCATGCTCATCAATTTGTAAACCTGTGCTGAAACTCCTACAGGAGCAACTGTGCTTGTGCTGTGAGCACTGTTGGTTTCTGCTGCTGAGCAGGTGGTGTTAGAACAGTTTTTTTCACTGCCTTTTTGCATTCATGATCCTAGCTGGAGACCAGAAGGCGGGAAAAAGCATAAACCCATAAAATAAAGAGATAGACATAATGATACTTTCTTTCTCCCCAAGGTTTCAGTTTTAGCTTAACTTCTGAGCAATTGTTTTGGGAAATCTTATTTTAGATAACAAGCCTGATTCTCCATCTGAGTTACAGTTTTGGTTTATCTGAACTAATTCAACCTTTCAGTAGCTCTGATGTACAAAATGTAATTTTCCAGTCACAGTATTCATTCAGACTACTGTATCATTTAAAGTGCATGGAATAATTATATGCATGCATTTATATAAGCACCCAAATATTTTGAAGAAAAATGGGATTTTAATATGCAAAAGAAGTATACAAGCCCTGAAGACAGAGGGAAGAAAAATGGATGCTGAAGGAATCAGATTCCACAGAGATCATTCACTTCATAAGAAGGAACTTCAATTAATTGAAAAATGTTATGAAATACATGAGAAAAGTACATGCTATTCAAGTTAATGACTAGATTTATGCTTTACAGTCTTTGCCCTACATGCACAAATAAATTTCATAAACATCCATTACTTAGATCTGGCAGAAGATCTATTTATAATTAATGTTTTGTTGAACTGAGTGATGCTTATTTGCAGATTTTACTAATAAATAGTATGTTTAACACATTCCTAAAGAAGGCCAAGAAATTTATGTGAGGTAAAAATTTCACTGGATCTTGGCTGCTTTAGGAAAACTCCAAATACAAAGTGTTCTTGGATGCTTTCTTGTACCAGTTGAAAATATTTTTGAAGATATTGTACCACCTGGTTCCTAATGTCCCTAATGATGAAAAAAAGAGATTCTTTTTTTTATTTTCTTTTTTAAGTGCAGTCATGCAAAGAAAACCAAACAAGCAAACAAAAATCAGTGAAAATATATTTGGTAGACATTTTTTTTTCAGGCAATATGTCCCCACAGAGGACAAAGCTGTTTTAGTATCTTTATTTTGAAATAATTTCCTAATGGTATATGGCTTCCTATTCTTCAAAAAGAAAGTCTTTGCTATTATAATCCCCACTAAAAAAAGAAAAGTACTGATGCATTTTGTGTTCCATCAAAATTTAATTCTTTTAAAGTCGTCTGCAATAAGAAACATTTGCATGAGCCCAGATGCTTTTGAAGATGTTAAATGAAAGTTTATTAATTCAGTTAATTAATTCTAATTATTCAATTATTATATTATTTTATTCAATGAATAATCAATTAGTTGTTTACTTTCAAAGGTTCAAGATGTCCTTGAGTGAGTCATGGACCAATACATCTGTGTAATTAATCACAGGCTGCACTAAAAATGCAGTGAAGATTTTTCATCTGGTGCTTACAGTGGATGGAGGCACTGGTCCTTAATGGGCTATAACAGACCAGATGGCACTGCTGTCACTCCATTCTGCTTTCACTCTAAACATAGAGAACAAGGAAACGCGTCATCTTAGTAACAGCTCCTCCTTCCATTGGAGGGCAATACTGAACAATGGAAAACGAATGCTAAGATTCAGTCAGGACACTACAGGGCAGATCTTCTCAATCTGTCCTTAATCCTAATCAAGGAACTACTTCCAAGATCAATCATTGTTCATAAGGAGCAGTGTAGGGTGACAGTCAGTATTCCAGGAGCACTGGACTCCAAATTTGTTTTCATGATCTAAATCTATGTGGCATGGAGTTAAGGACCAAGTGTACTATTAGAGTGAAGGAAGGCATATATTTACCTAGTGAAATTCAGTGTTAACCCACAGACATTAATTAACCTGCATTAATATCACCATGCATTACACAACTTGTATCAGTTCCATTCTTCGACTCTGTTGCTGTCCTTTAAGGTATCCTGAATTTATACAACTAATTTGCCACAGCATTTGTGTCAATGGTACAGAATTTATTTACATTCGTTATAGTTTTGGACAGTTCAGCAAGAAAAAACATCAGTAAGTGGTATTAGCTGTTTGGGCAGCAGACCAGGAAAATGGATATCTGTCAACAAAATTAGATTAGAGCATTTGTTAGCAGATCTAGAATAATGAACTAAGATATTAACTGTTGAACTAAAGACTCATATTGGCATTGGAAGTTATGGAGTGGGGATTTTTTTCATATGTTTTTGAGTACATCACTGAATAACTGGACACACAATGATTAATGTAAAAGAGATGCTCTACACTTCCACTTAGCTTTTGCTTTTAAAAATAATTCATTCATATATTTTCAGTTTTATCAGTATGCTACTTGCAATAATTGATGAAACCTTTGTGCTAATAGTACATGAAAAGAACTTTTACTTGGGAAAAACTAACTGCACACCTTTTTTTGTACTAAACATTGCTTATTCTTTCTGACCAGTTGCCTGAAAATCAAATAAGTGAGAAATCTAATGTCTCAGCTGTAACCCTGACAGTTTGCATGTGCATTGACATTAAGATTTCTTTCTTATATAAAGAGTATTTGAATACAAAGATGTTAGTCATGTTTGCATTTCTGGGAAGCAAACGGATTTTGGTAGAAAAATCATGAAAAAAGATATTTGAAAGTACATCTCCAAACTTGTTTTCTGCTTTACTGTGAAATCAAAATTAAATGTACTGGTTCCTATAATTAGGCTGACAGTTTGCTGATAATCAAGAATAATTTATTAATCATAACACATTAAAATAAAGTTAAGATGTTTTACAAGTATTTATATAAATTTGCATAATTATTATTTATTCTTCTAAGTGAACTTGCAACTGTAGGAAGTGTTGTGAGTGTGATGAGTTTAGTAACAACTTTGATCAGTGGTTCCACTGAGATCTGTGTTGTGGGGAAAAAGCACATCATGCTGAAGGTGATCTTACCTTTTCCAAGAGAAAGTTCTAGCTTTAATTATTCCACATTTGAATCTTTGCAAAATCTCTTCCACCTGAATACTGCTTTGTGACCCAGACAAATGTGTTGCAAAGATTTCAGACTTCTGAATATCCTAGAGGTACTCTAGGGACCTCTTATACTGAAAATTAGGTGTATATACATATATATATATATATATATATCAGGTATATATATTTTTGGATTGAAAAGCAATCATGTTTACATGATATTTTTCTGAAAAGCTTTCAGTGAATTATAAATAAAAACAAAATAAAATAAAACAAACTACAAAAAAACCAACAAAAATAATTTTCCTGAGTCTTTTAAGGGACTTTATGAATATTTGCTTTGCACTAAAACTAAGAAACACCCTAAGCCTAAAAGAGGTTGCTCTGGAAATTATTTTTAATTAACATTTTCTGAAAAATAAGCATCAGTTCTCTATAGACAGTAGTCAGTTTTCATGTATTTCTTATTTACTACAGCCTTTTCCTCCTGGAACTCCATAGAAGGTTTGATGTCTCTAAAACCTCTGACAGCAGTTTCAACTCTTCTTGTGAAATGTCTTGATGTTTCTATGTAAGATTAAGCTTATCAAAAGAAATACCAAGTGTCCCTTAATTTTTTTCTTCAGAGAAAAAAAGAGAGTAGGCATTTTGTATCTGTAGACAGTAGGAGATGAAAATTATCACATTGCTGTATTTCCAGCAATTTCAATTGCCAAAACTACAGTTATAATGTTGTTGTTGTACTTGATATATCATGCTGATAAGATAACAGAAGCAGAATTAAATGCTGATATGGTCCAAAGGAAACAAAAAGCTAATCATTGATACAGTCACTGTTATTGACAACTGTAAATTTAGGGCCCCAGCAATATGATTTTTGACTTCATGTTGATCTATGCAAAGTTACAGTACCACAGAAAGCTATAGCTTGATGATCTTGTAAGTAGAATGTGAAAAACAGGTAAGGTAATAAGAACCTTTCACACCAAGGTGTTGTGCATACACTCAGTGAGATGGTAACTGTGGGCAGCAGGCTGTGCAGGATAGCAGGTTCAGCTCAATGTGAGGGCACGAAGGGAGATGAGGATGTACATTATACTTCCTCTATTTCTGCCTTTTATTTTTTTTAGAATAAAATCTTATTTTGCCTCCTTATGAAGACATACAGCAAACATTCAAGGACCTATATTACATTGTTATTTTCCCTTCATGAATATCAGACCCAGTACAGACCCTGGACTTCTCATGCCTTTAATGTGATGCTGTTCCGTGGCATAAAAATATAAAACTATAGCATTTATGAAGGTCAGTTTTTTCCAAAGCAATGGCAGTGCAGTTGAGAGAAGCCTTCTTGACACCAGCTCTTCCTTGTGATTTTCAAAGACTGGACCTATTTTTCCCCTCCTGTATCGGTTCAGTGGCAAACAATCTATAATTCACGGAAATGATTGATAGTCTTTCAAAGACCAGCTCATATACAGGAAGGTGGAAGTATCTTTAGTATCATCATGGTTTATGTTGGGGGTTGTAGTATGTGTGGAAATATACGGTGTATCGGGAGGAGGGAAGGGCATTGGGTTTAAATTTATTTTTAGTTTTACTGGAAGCTGTTTGGCTAGCAGCACTGCAGAGTTAAATTCTCTGCCAGCCATAGAAATAGTATAATATGTGCACTGTAGTTATGTTATGCTGCCAAGTGTATAACTTCCACCTTGGTCAGAAGGAAGAAGGACAAAAATCCAGCAATGACAAAGAAGTCATTGGCCTCCTGACTACCAACACTGCCCCCAAACCCTGCAGTATCTGATAAATAAAGTAGCTGGGACTGTGCCAGCTGCAACCATGCAGAAAGCAGCTGCAAAGGACTGATTCTTGTCACAGACCATATACCCAACCACCATCAGAGAGCAGCAAAGTTCAGTCACACTTTGACCTCTATTTGAACCAGCAACTTACAGAGGCAAAAGGCTCTATGTGCCATTATCAATTCCCAGAGTCATCCTGTCCTCTCATGGAAATTAAATTTTTGCTTCAATATGGCATTCCTGAGCCCTAGTTGAGAGGATAGGAAAAATCAAGGCTGCATGCAAGCCTGCCTTTAAATTTATCTGTCTCCTGGAATCTCAAGGAAGCCTTTTATCACCAGGGTCTAAAGAAAGAATTAGAATTTGATTTTTTTTTCCTCCAGCTGCTTTATGTGTTTCAGTGTATGAATTATTTGATTGAAAAATAATTTAATACTTTTGTAATAACTATGTTTCTCAAGAAATGCGATATTGTTACGCCAGGCTTCCTGCTATGTTCTGTAAACTTTTAATTCATTACTGAGGAAAAGCTATCAATATTTTTTCATTATTACAGTATCCTTTTGCTCCGAAATTGTCACAGAGGGAGAAGCAGGGCAGATGCCATTTGCTTTCATCAGTGTCCCACACATTCAAAAGTCTCTCGTGCAATTCCCAGAGCGGCCCTTTCTCTTTGTCTGGTTTTGGTTCCTTCTGAACCAAAGTGTAGATTTTGCTTCATCTTCCCAGGAACCACGCAGGGAAAAGGAGATCTGAGAGGAAATCTTACCATTAACCCTTCAAAAAGGTAGTAGCAGTAAATCAGCTCCTTCCTTAAACTCTGGTAGGTGGAAACACGCTATAAACCACCAGCACCTGACTGGTGAGCAACACCAGTGTTAGTAGTGCTTACCATCCTTTCAGGGATGTCTCAAGGCCCTTTCACATTGATGTGAATAGAAATTGGGCTGCATCCTGAAGTATTTAGCCACTCTGGAGTAAACAAAGTAATTTTGCTAGATGTCTGGGAAAATATCCTGGATGGAGCCTGGAGTTGCGTGGGTCTGCTCAAGTGCTGCAGTCCCCTTGTGCTCTGAGCACCAGCAAGGAGGAGGCTGAGAACACTCATTCTTTCATTCTTGGCCCCATCTTGCAGAGTAATGGAACATGATATCTGGGTTCAGCTCTCTTGTTTCTTAAAAAGCTGGGGTATATTATTAAGGAAACAGCTAGAAAAAAAATCTGATGAGGAAAAACTTGCCCTTATGTTTTTTAATGTTTAACAGGAAAAAAAAGTCAGCAAGACATGCCAAATTATAGAGGAAACTACTCTACATCTTCAGTTTAGCCAGATATATTATATATCCTAAGTTACATAAAGAGAGATGATTGATAATATTTTTTTTAATTTTTATTTCTTTATAGTAAAATTTAGTAAACTATGTGTTATGATTATGTAAATTCCTCAGATTTAATAACTGAAGGCAAAAAAAGCCTAAGCTTTCAGGCCTGAAATATTCATTGTGTTCCAAGATATCCTGAGCACAAAAAAAATTGCTGTTCTATCTACAAATAAGGATTTTAATGCCACCAAGGAGTGAGGGTGATGCTATTGGCCTTTGCCCTCTAAGCTGATTTCCAGATCATGTACAAAGAGAACCATTTGCAAATTTTACAATAGTCAAAGAAACCAACATAATCAAGGCCATGAACTTTAATGTCTAGAGACTGAGATAATGTATGGATCTCAAAACAAGCTTACCCTAACAACAGGAACATTTTGAAGGATCATCTCAAACATTCATCAGTACATTCAGAAAGCCACTGGGATAAGCAGTGCATTGTAGCAGATGTGGCTCAAGACACCAGAGCCCTCTGTACTTCTTCTGATTCTGTTGCTGGTCTTGTGGGATGATCTGCAGCTCGTCACTTCTCCTCTATGTTGCTTCCCCTTCTAGTCTGTCCAAAATAGGGAGGAGGACCTTTGCTGGCTTCCCATGCCACCAGGGCAGAAAGCTAGGTTGTGGTGGACATTACCAGAGCAGGAGACAGTGTCAGCCCAGAACTGCAGTTACCTTGTTAAATTTTGAAGCCTCATTCCTCTATTTTGTGTAGCTTTATATTTGCAAAGTAGAAATTAGACCCCATTCTTCCATAGTGGATAAGGAATTAAGGTTTGGTTTCCATCTGCAAATATGAAACTGTGCAGTAAGGAGATTTTTATTTGAATTATAGAATAAGAAGTAAATTAATAAGCCAGATCAACATTACATCTCTGAAAACTTTAGTTTTAAAGATATTTTCTGGATACATTTTTGTTTAATATTAATACCAGAGATGAAATCACAGGACAGCTGTTCAGTTTTTCCCTCTCTGGGACCATACCAGGGAACAGTACACTGGTTAACTATAGTTTTGTCTGGCACAGAAAATGGGATGGTAGCCACCTTCTACAGTCAATGCTCAAGGGCACTGTGATTGTCACCCTCTTTATACATAGCAGCTGTATAGCAATCATCATTTCAGCTGCAATTGACCTTGCAAATGTAAGGTCCTGAGGCAATGAAATGGTCTACAACATAGCTGCTGGAATAGCAGAGAGATCTGCAGTACTGTAGAAGCATCTAAGACTAGTAACAAAAGGGAGTACTTTTGTTTTTCAGACATAAACAAGAAATGCATTATCAGCATTTTAGTGAGGAACACTGAAAGAATGAATATGTCTCCAAGCTATTTTGGAAAAGGACTCACCCCTTTAACTCTGCTTAATATTGCAAGGAAGGAAATTATTTTGGCTCACACCTGATGAGTGCACAAGGACAGAAGAAATACAGTATTTTATTACCATAAATGCTCTGTTGGTAAAAACATAAACATGGCTAGATTGAGCTGGACCCTAAATCTAGACCAGCATCATGTTCTTGCAGTGGGTCATACCTAAAGTTTCTGAGAAACTTAAGAGAAAATTAAATTATTTTGATAATTTAGGAAGCTGTCTGTATGAGCTTTGTGGATTCGGTATGTGTGGGAATCAGATGAAAACTTCACTCAGATCACAAGCTGATATTTGTTGGCTCTTTGGCTTGCTTTTGCCTTAAATTACTCCTCCTTAAGAGTCCTGGGTGACAGAGAACATCTGTTGGTTTTTGCTGCCACAGATACACAACAGAAATAAGGATAGCAATCTTCTCCTCAGAAGGTTTGAGCTGACAGGCAGAACTGCTGTGGCAATGAAACATATGTCCCCTCCCCTCAGTGGGCTTAAACACTGTGATCTCCCTGTGTCACCCTGCCCAGCTGTCCTGAGAGCCGGGCTGGCTTTTTGACAGCTGGCCCAGGTGTCTGTATAATTTCCAGACCTAGTGTGCCCTGCTAGCTCCGGCAACTCTCCCTTCCCCAGATTAATGATCCAGCAGCCAGAGCTGTATCAGAGGCTAATCCGGTGATACAAGGACAAGATCATCAATTTTTGCTATTTTATTCACCTCAAGCTGAAAAACACTGCCAAAATTGGCAAATTTGTGAGGAGAGAAAGACCTTGCACCCATCAGTATTGGTAGATTCCCTGGCAACAACTATGATAGGCCTTCTGCCTTCCTCTCTCCATGGTTGACCCCATCACCTCTCCCAAGGTAAAACCTTTGTTTCCAATGTTCTTGTGTACAGGTTGAGATGTCCTGAAAGGAAATGAGGGTTTCTCTCTTTCCCTAATTGTATTTCATTTTTTAAACTATACATTCAAACGGTGCATGCTGGTGTCTTAACTGTAGGCTTGTTTAATGTTTTGGGACTTTTTTAATGATAGCTTTGATAACAACCATAGTGGGCAATAAATTTTGTTGTCCAATTGTGTACTTAATTGAAAAATAATTCTACCTTTTTTAATTTTCTGCCCTCTGAATTTAATAACAAGCTCTTTATGTTTTATATTCTGTAGAGACACATCTAGAAGCACTTGTGCCACCTACTTGATGTCATGCATTGTTTTGAAAGCCTTTGCACCTTCGCCTTTTTTCCTAAAATAAACTGTTTCAAACTTTTCAATGTCTCTTCACACAAATGCAGTTTCTGAATCCAGCCACTCTCATAATTTATCTCTTATGCTGTTCTCAGGCTTTCTTAAAAAGGACATCTGGAGATGAATACCTTGTTTCAGGTGACAGTGCACTTTGTAACAGAATTGTATTTTCAGGCTGATTTTCCATTCTTGTTGGTTCTAAAATTTCATTTTATTTCAATTTATTTTCTGAGTGCTGCAGCCCTTGGGTGGCAGGGTTTCCAATGAACTCCAAGACTAGTTTCAGCTTTAATTTAGGTACTGGGAAGCTGTTTTAATAACTCAGAGTCTTCCACCCAGTGTATGTTTTGTCACCAAAGGGGTGACAAGGTTCTACCAGCCAATTACTGGAGCTGTCGCAAGGACTCACAGATACCAAATAAGCTCCTGGTAAGTGAGAAGTTTTAGATTATCATCACTGAGTTGTAGGAAAGGTGTGAGATAAAAGGATTTAAGGCAACAACGGTTTCAAACACCTTTCATTTCTGCTGTACACCTGAGTCTCCTAAATGAAAAGGTCTGCAATAGCTGCATAAATCCTTGTGGCTGAATGGCAGTAGTTACTGCAGTGAGACCTGTTCTTTGGGGAAGGAGCACAAGCATGTGAAAACTTGAGAGACATGCTGGAGCTGGATGGGATTTATATTGTCTTGAAGAAAAGCCACTCTGTCCCACCAATGATCACCTTTACCCCTGCCTTAAGAGGCATTCTGTCATGTGGTTCGTGGGCTTGAGACATCTAGCGAGACATCTAGTCTCGTGAGACACCACTTATCGCTAGGTAGGAGAAATCTCAAGCAAAATTAGTCTTCGAGCAATATATATTATATAACCCCCCAAAATATCTGATTCTCCATTACAGAAGTCTGCTTTCTTCTCAAAAAGTGGTTAATTCAATGGCACATTGCAAGGGGAAAACAAGAAGTCTCTCAGATCACCTAGAAACTTTAATGCCTTGAATCACACCAAACCATAATGCCAGGCCGTTTATTTCAAACAATATCTGACATCTCGTTATAACCAGCTGTTATGCAAGCAATGATAATCCCTTCAAATTTAATGGAGTTTCTGAATTTGGTACCATGCGTCTGTATTGCCACCACACATCTTTTTCAAAAACACAATTGACAAAAACACAGAAAGGAGCACTGTTTTGACTCAGAATACTTTTCTAGGTGTCGATCTGTTTTGGCAAATCACTACATTTTGAAGATTTACAAGAGTGGTATCTTTTAGTATTATTTAAAATACATTAGGCCGGATTGATATCTAGTAAAAAATTAAGAATTATGTATAGCTGAAGGAGAAAAGTATATAGAAAAATTTTCAGAGAAGTCAGTTATGGGAAGTCTAGGGACTTTTCTGGTGCTATACTGGTTTGATATTATGCACATCTTCAATACTGGTGATCTACTAACTCTGTTTTCTTGGTGTTATAGTTTCAAACTTTTGGGTGAATTTTTTACATCAACACATAGCTAGGCATGTGTCTAGCATATCCCTCTACTAGGGAGAGATGAACAAACTTCAAGGCTTCATTGTTTTCTAGCTTGGATTCTAATGGTTGTTCCATTGAAAAGCTAATAACTTTCTTTGCAAAAGTGGGACTTTTCTTTTTTTCTTTTGCCTATGTGCTAAGGCAGTGGTGGACACTCCATTTTTGGCCTGGAGAACTTTGGCTGAAGCACCAGCAAAAAGGGAGGTGGAGAGGGAAAAGAAAAAAGGGGGCTGGTTAGTTCTCATTCTTTTTTTTTTCCTTGGGGATGGAGGGGATGCCTCTCCTTCTTGTTGGGGTGGACCAGGATTGCCAGGGTGGCCGCATGTGCTTCTCCTGGAGCTGTGCCATCTCGCTTTGGATTGGCTTTGTGTCCTATCACCATTCCCACCTGCGCTCCCTGCTGACAGGAGGGTCCCAGCTCATCCCCCTTGCTGGCTTGGACCTTATTGGCTGACCGTGTTGAAGCCAGCCACCAGCAGTGAGTTCACAGGAACCCCCTGAGGGGAGAACAATCCCCTCCCTTTCCCTTCCCATGCCACCTGGGAGAAGCCACAAGTGAACCCACCCAGCCACCTCCTCCTGCAGGCACCTTGGAGTGGCTGCAGCCACCAGAGCCCAACAGCTGTTTGTGGCTGTAACTGCACCGAAAGACAAAGTAGGGCTTAATTGTTTGAAAGTTTCGGTTACGGTGCTGATGTTTGTTCTGTTTTTTTTTTTTTGGTTTGTTTGGTTTGGGTTTTTTTTCCTATCTGTTTGTAGTAAGTAACTTATCCTCTTTTCTACATCTTTGTGCATCTTAATTTCAAGGGTTGTGGTGGCTCGAGGAGAAGCGAGTCCTCTTTCTAGTCTGGGAAGATTCCTCACTTTTCTTGAAAGACATCTTGGTTTTTTTTGAAACTGAGACATGTGATAACGATCGTGTCATAAAGCCATGGAAGGGAATCCTGTGCTCATGCTGTGCATGTTATAAATATCAGCTACTGTAGTGTTTAACTTCAGCTGCTTCTTTTTATACTTCAGCAGTCATCGGGACCATGATGGTGTATTTTTCATGGGCATGTGGACTGCCCCTGGATCAAGCATCTGTATCTACGCAGGGGACCTATTGCAGCCCCTGGAAATTGAGACTGTGTTTGATTTGCGTGGTAGTCCAAATTGAGATTGATCTCAGGCTCCCTGGGCAAGTTGCCTGCACAACTGGGGAAGAAGGAATAGGGAGAGCAAGAGCAAACAGTGTAGCCACGTTCATGTATTCCACCCTAGGGACAGGAAGTAGGTGAGTGCTTTAATTGCCCACCAATATATCTGGTGTGTCAGAAACAGCAGGTTTTAATCAGAAGTACATGCAGCTGTCTCCTTAGCCAAAAGGATGGGAGAACTGGATCACTTTTAAATGGAGTTTTAATTGAAAAACTAATAGTATTTGGCTGACTGGAAGGAATTTCTCCCTTCAGCCCCTATCTTCTCATGTTTTATAAAAACTCTGCTGTAAGCAGTCTACATTAAGGGTTAGACTTTGAGTTCCATTTTGCAGTTAAAGTGTCCTTCAAATTACGCTTACACACAGCACTTAGCTGAAGTAACCTGCTAGGCAGCCTATGCAGCAGCACCAACATCTACCTCTCCATATGTCATGACTCAGTTTTGAATGGCATTGCTTGACTTCATTATAATACAGATGAGCAGCAGGGACCAACTCATTATAAGATGCTGGGCCTGAAAAACTAAATTTTCTGTGCAGTGATAAAGGAAACATGCCTTATGAAATGATCTCTTCAAATCATCTGTCGCCATTATAAACTTTAACTGACTCTTGCCAGTATCTTAATATGCTCAAAAAGTAAGAACAAATATAGGTCCAAAGTAATTCCTCAGAGATTGGATGATATTTTTTTAAAGAGAAGCAGATTAAGGGGTGTCCAGCCACCAGAAACATCTGCACCACCAGAAAAAAATAGGAAAAAACTATGACTATCTTTTCATGTAGAGGGAGGACATTTGCACAGTGTCCTCTCACATGTGTGATCCTGTTCTGAAGTGAGGAGCACTGCAGCTAATTAGCATTTCTGGCATGCTAATTGTCATCTCTGGAAACATGAGAACTATATACTTTTCTTTTCTTGTATAATACAACGGCTTTGAGGCTCAAAGTAGTTAAGTATCACAATGGTGAGCATTGCAAAGCAAATGTCAGTGTATATAGAGCGATCAGGAAGAGGAGACTGAAATTTTATAAAGACAGCAATAAACAAAATACAAAATACATCACACTTCTGTTCTCAATAAAATAAATGAAGCATAGTGAGCATCCCACCTTCTCTCTAACACTGCACAGCAGAAGGCAGAGGCAATTGCTCTCTCTCACTTTTCTGATTCTTTGCACCCTGACATAAGAGTGGTGAACTGAAGGGTGAGTCACTAGAAGTTATATATGTCTATTGATTAAAGGAAAAACAAGAAAGAGAAACATAAAATGGAGAGAGTGCTTTCAGGAGACAGTAGTTTTTCATTCTAGCCTCCTGTGGAAAAGCTCCATGTTTTCTGAGGTGGAGCAACTGGTTTCATATGCCCATGAAATTTGCCTAACTATGCTGCCAGTCATAAGTGTGAACTTTAGATCCAGTTTCACGTCTTACCTAATTGATGGAAATCCATTGAACCTTACTGATGAGATGAGGGTTACTCCAGTGCTGGGAGGGCTACCACATTGTTTGCTCTGCCATGTGACTGTTGTTTCCTTCCTTTGAAAGTTTCTTTTGGCAGCTGAAAATTCAGGACAGTTACTTTTCTGTTCCTGTGTTTATTCAGGCTGCCAAATTAGCAGACGTGGGAGACTTTTTGCAGAAAAGAGCAGAATTTGTCACATCTAGACAGATGGCTTCCTTACAGGTCATGCAACTTCTGTGCAAGGTATGGGGACATTTCTGTGAAAGGTGTGAGGACTCTATGCAGGCAGCCCTGGGCTTCTCTATTCCCTTTCAATGGAAAGAGGAAGCTGTGGAAAATTTGGAGAGGGAGTTTAGTACAACTAGATACACTGCTGTAATGAGTGGGTGGTAGAGCTGTTTCCCCTTTCTTCAGCTGTGAAAGGAGATTTTTGTTGTTACTAGAACTGAGACTGAAGTACATCTTCTGTCTTATCATTCAAGAAGGGGAGCTCTTACTTTCCCAAAATTTAATAATTTCTTGATCCATAAATATTGTAATAGGTTATCACAGGTTTCCAGCGTGTATAGATTCCAGGTGGAACTTTCTCCTTTCTTAGTGGAGTTTGCTTCCAAAGAGAAAGGTGCTGTCCCCTGTGCTCTTCTACTTACACTGTCTTGGTCATTCTGGTATGCTTTGCTATAAGTCAAGGAGCATGTTTTGGGCTGTAGGGTTCTACTTATTTTCCTTTTTCACTTGGGCATTGATTTTTCTTGTCTTGATTTCCTTGCTTTAAAAGCCTGCTCCTGGCAAGCAAGGAGAGGCAGCACTGGGACAGGCAAAGTCAGCAGCAGTCTGCTGTTTGGAGTAGAAGTTTGAAAGTTTCTTCTGACCCTTTTGCCTGTTCCATAGTATTGGAAAGCTTGCGCAAGACTTAAAGACTTCAACCGACCATCTGAGCCCCTTGCATTTGAATTGCTTTACCCTGTTATTCTGTGAGGGTTCTCTCTACTGGGACATGGGCTGTGTTTTGGAGCTGGTCTTCCCATCCTCGTGACCTGTCAAACCATAGCTGTTTACAGCATCTTCAGCAGTCTGTCCTCAGTGATTGGGCAAACAGAATGATCACTTCCACTGGGGTTTTCAATATCCATTGTGAGAAGGAGACAGATGGGGAAAAAGGAGGTATTTAAAATATCCACCTCTTCCAGAGCACTTTCAAGGAAAAGCAATGCCATAGGGTGGAAAGAAAATCCAGGACTAACATTTAAGATAAAGACAGAGGACAAAAAAGCTTAAGGTAATGTGATTGGGGAAGTCTCAGCACCAACAGTGATCTGGGGCATGCTATAAATCATCTTCAAATGAATGTTATTGGCACAAAACAACAGCATGCTATGGCAAAACCAGACATTGCAGCTGAAAAATCTGTGCTTGCTGAGCAGCAGAAAGCAGTGTCCAGAAAGCTGTGATGACACATTTTTTGTCTGCTGGTAGGCTAAAGGATGAGATCCTCTACTTGTCAGTGTCCTTTGGCAAAGCCATTCAGGCAGTTTAAGCCCCGTTAGATATAACATCTGCTAAATCACTGGCTGGTAGTAAGGGAGGGATGCTAAAATAAATATCGCTGCTGGAGAAATGTGTGATGAAGACAACACCAAGGAGACAGTATATTACAGATAACGTCAGAAAACCTGTTGAGACTCAAAGTGCAGACTCTGAGCTCCACAACGCATGTGTCATTAGGATTGGATGAGTCCCCATTCCTAATTTTAAGAGTAGGTGCTCTTTTTTTTTTTTTTTTTTCTTTTTTCTTTTGTGGGACCAGACCTCTCTGGAGTAGTGCAGTGTCCAGAAACATTTTTTATTGCAGGAGCAGACCAACATTCCAGGGCATACAACTCGAGAATAAGTGGTCTTTCTCTGATCCTTAATAAGACTACAATCTTTTCCTTCTTGGAAGGCATTACAACAAAACATCTCCCATATGGGAGCTTCTTTTCAAAGAATATATAATATCTGAGGCTTAGTTTTTTCTGTCAAATTATAGCCATACTGGGGAAGGGTGCAAAAGTTATTGCAGCAAGGACAGATAACATGCACATAAACATAGACAATGAATGTAATTACATAAGCCTCGTTTCCTAAGCAAACCAAGCTAAAAACGATTTAATTATTGTGACTTGGCCAAGAGACACATGAAGCAAAAGCTGCTGAGGTTTTGATTTTCTGTCTGGGGATTTTTTTTTAATAGTTGTCAGTATGATTTTTATAGGGCCTGAAATAGTTGCACACTTTTCAGAACAGTGTTCAGCCGGGTGCTGGGATACAAGGAGTAACAAAATTGCAGAACAATGAGGAACTTGGGAAGAAACTGAAATCTGAGCTATTACAAAAATTCTCCCCCAAAACCTTTTCACAGATAAGATCTTGCACAAAGACCGTCACTGTTTTATAACAGTGTTTTGGTTTTCTTTTTTTTTTCAAACAAAATTTTTAAATAAGTGTTTTCCACGAGCTGGCTGCATGGATAATATTTTCTTTCAGAAACACGGCCACACATTTTGCAAGAACAAATGATTCTGACAGACCCTGGCAACTGCTTTGTGAATCTGGCATGACTGCCATTTTCACTTATACAGGAAAGGCATTTTGACTGTCAATCACCCAAG
The DNA here is from genome assembly GCA_035583185.1 of Anabacerthia variegaticeps. Classification (NCBI taxonomy): domain Eukaryota; kingdom Metazoa; phylum Chordata; class Aves; order Passeriformes; family Furnariidae; genus Anabacerthia; species Anabacerthia variegaticeps. Next base: position 85,121,370 of record JAWWEW010000001.1, on the reverse strand, counting down.
GGCCAGAAAGCAGCTTTTTTTGGGACAGAACTGCTAGGCTTCCAGGGGTGCAGCTTGGACCACCCTTGTAGCCATGACATTTTGAGTGATGATGGCTGCCTGATGCCCTGGAAGGACTTGGGGGAACTGTAGGCTTTGGAGGATTCTGAGCTATTGAAGGCAGATAATTGTGTTTTGTGTTGATACGCTATACTGCTGCTTTAAAGCTTTATCAGGAAATTAAGCAGAACAAAACTCTGTATGGTTGATACACAGACTTAATTCAGATAGTACCTTGTTCTGAAACAAGCCACTGAAGAACTTGATCTTGATACTTCTTGGTTAACTGCAGGCAAATTGTGAAATAAACTACCAGGAGATTCAGAATTTACTCTATTGTGTAGTGTAAGATACTGACATTTACAGTCACTGTGGAGATCTGGGGAGAACAGCAGAAGAGCATGACTTCTCAGAAGTTTTAACAAGAATGTTTTAGCTAAGACCAAGTAAAACTAACCATGTGCTTGAAGCAATATACCCAAAGAAGAGATTGAGGCATTGAGATACACAGACACACCACAGAAAGTTCACTGTGATCAATACAGATATATCAAAAGGTGAGAAAAGGACATGTAGAATATTTGGACTGGTGTACTGCACAGGAGTATCAGGTAATTTTCAGCAGAAGTGTCCTGAGACCAAGTAAGATTCAAATACTGAAGAAGGGGGGAGGCGATAACCAGTGAAGAAACAGCCCTGAGATGCTTGGAAAGTAAATGACAAACCAAGACACTGATAAATCCTTCCAGGGAAGAGGAAGGACAAATTCAGTGAATGGAAAATGAATGTATTTACCAAGTCATCATAACACTGTTGCTGATGTTTAAGTGAAAACAATGCAATGCTCTCACTAATTTAATTATGCGTGACTCTAATGTCAGAATCAACAATGTATCCTGTTCATCTGAAACTTCCTTTTGTGAGATAATTTCTTATGAGCTGTTACCATGATTAGGGAGATTCCAACTTAGCCATGAAAGGAACTGGTTTTCCTGTAAGAATGAAACAGTAAAAAGTATGTTAACATTTGTCTTTGGTTGCTGAGTCTTGCATGCTTTGCCAATGTGTAAGGAAGTACTAGGGAGCTAAAACTGAAAACTAGCAAAATATGACAAAAGGTAGAAATCTCTTTGTTGCTTTACATTACTAAGCTATAAAAACTTATTTTTTGTGAATTTTAATTTGTGTAAATGATTATAAAGGTGTGTAAATTACAATAAATCTGCATACAGAAGGATAATAACTACATTAATAAGCAAATAACACATTTCTCTGTAAATAGACTGAATAAATAGAAGAAATTTGTCATATACAACTGATTTTGATTTTTCAATGTCAGATCACATGTTAAGTTACACTATGATGCAAAACAGAGCTATTAGTTGTTCAAAAAAAATTATTTGTATGGGCTTTTTTTTTTTCCCAACAGCAACAACCCCCTTTCACAAATCGTTTGAGAGCTAGCCCTGCTTAATCTCAGGCTCAGTGAAGTTTGCTGTTTAGTTTTGAATTTTATGATCAAATTGTTTTATTCTATAAAATGGCAGTACTCAAAAAAGACTGTGTTTTCAGTTTGGAGTGTTCTGTTGCTTTACATTTTACTATTCATTCTTGATTTATTATGAGAAGACCTATAAAAAAGTCATAATAGCCTTGTATGGACATCTTTAATTCACAACCTGGTTCCATTACTGCTATGTTGACTGAGCATAGTACATTTCTGAAGGCTTTTGTAAAGCTTTGCTTACTTCAGGCTTTGCTGATGCAGCTCCTGTGGAGCCTCTAATGTGTTTCACGGCAATTCAGGAAAAAACTTCATTGATATCTACACTTCCTTTTCATGGATATGAAAATGTACAGTTCAGGCTAGTCATAAACCTTATGGACTATGTAAGATGAATATCCATCTACAATTATTTTTGCAATTGAAATTGGAGAATATATTTCTGTACATGGTACAGTGTGGATAGGTTATAGAGTGTTTCTAACCTAAAAAGTTGGACACTGATAAATAGATGGATGTCAATACTCCTGATGATGTTATTACTATTTCATTGTAACATCTGTCTTCAAGTTGCCAATACCGATTTTTTTCTAACTATACTTACTCTACTTTTTTTTTGTATGAGGATAAAATATCTTCTTGTATGTCTCTAGGCTATTCCTTGCCAATTCTTTTTTACATACTTGGTGCAACAAACAGCTTATTCACTTATATTTACATGCCAGTAATAGTATACATCCAATCATATTGTATTATTTTAGTGCCAATAGATATCCCTCTTTTAACTGCACTCGTACTGATTGTTGAGTAGCAGTTGGAAGATAAGGATTAAGCATGTTTAGCATAATCTTTAAATGCTCTCAAAGCCACGTGAGAAACACAAAATGAGTTCTTAGTGTTAAAAAAATCTTCTCATGAAGTGTTCAAATAAAAACTTTAGATAGATTACTTTTCAATGAAAGAAAGAAACCTGTAAGTAATTTATGTTCTCTCTGTTCCTCCCAACTTGCATGAACTGAAAAACTTCACAGGTGTATTTTCTTTCATTTCCAGAGCTATTTATGGCTGCGCTGTTTACTTTACTAGAGCTTTGAGTCTCCACCAGAATCTCTGCTTGTTCATTAAATGTTTTCAGATGAGCCAAAACACATTTTCTCAGCACTTTGCTTAGCAAAGCAATATATGAAGTAAACAATGTTATCGTTGTCATCAGGATAGTCTTAAAGGAAATCTTAGTAGTCCTACATGCAGGATACAGTTAATTAATGCAATTAAATGAGTAAAGGCAGGATTATTTTATCTCGTAATATCCAGTAAGATTAAAGATGATACTGAACATTTATGGGCTTTTGTTAAATCCAATACACATATATTTGTGTTAAAGATCTTTGATTGAGTTTACTTTATTTGACTTGCACAGCTATTCTGCCCCTAACTTTGAGGTGGCCTACATAGTGAGTAGGGGAAAAAAAAAAAGGTATTTTTAAAGTACTCTAGAGAATGGTATTCAGCTACTGCTAGGGTGTTTGGAATCAATTTGCCAGCATCGTTTGGTGTCACTGCTGTCCATCCTAGTCATAAGAAATTTAAGTACTTGCTTTAGAAGGCCAATATCATTAAACATCTTCAATAAAAGCGCAGTTTAAATGAATGAAAGACGAAGACTGTGTGCTGGCTATAATGTTGGCAGATCAAAGAATTGCAGATATTCCGTTAATAAACTGATATTTATATTCTACTTTGCCTATTTTATAGCTTTGATTTTTAAATTACCAAAAGCAAGCCCCACTAGGTTTGATTTTAAATTCTGATGCTAAGAGATTTGACTTGCTCTGGTTTATCCAAATATTTTTCATCTGCTCTATTGTAATGATGTTGGCTTCCTCTTTTTCATAATGCTGAATTAAGAGCCAACTTCTATACAGAAAACTGTGAGTGATTGGCATCATCTACATCTGTCTGAGATGCTACTTCAGTATGCAGTCACTCAGACTTTGCACATCTCAGCAAAAATTCTGGGAAGCACCTCAAAATTCGCCCTTAAGGCATCCAGCTCAAAATTCGTGTTTAAATGGACATGACCAAACCTTGCATGCAGCTTCAGATTTTCAATATTCAGTTATAACCTGTAAAAAGAAGCTATTTTTTTCTCTTCTCACTTCAGCTCATGCAATTAGCCAAACCCAATATTTTAGCTGCTAAAATATTTATTTTGAGCTGTTTGTTTTACTGCTACAGAACTCAATGGACATATTTAGCACTACAGTAATGAGGCTGATCTCTCAGCAGTAGTACATAGCTCTTGAAATCTCAACATCATTCAGTCATTGTTGTAGGGCACATATAAAAGAAGGGAGACATGGTGAGACTGCCATCGATTTGAATCTCAGCCCAAATCCTAAGGAACACAGCAAATGCTCAGGTGAAGCCTCCCATCTCTATGTCAAGCTGGCTGTGGTGTGTAAGATCGAGGCCAGGACAAAGCAGCAGCTCAGGATTCCAGCAGACTGTCACAGGCCCTCCCTTTACCATGGATTTCTGGAAATTTCTTTTTACCTCAAGTCACCATCTGCAGTCTCACAGCCAGCAGAAATGTGAGACTTGGTCTACATAATCAACAGTCCTCTGAACCACACTGTAAAGTCTATTCTTTGTAAAGACACACATTTGTGAAGCTTCACAAGTTCACTATCAAATAGTTATGTTAGCTATGGAAAATCAGTAGAGGGAGCTAGAAAATGATTTTTTTGTTGTTGTTGTTGCTTATAAACAGCTTATAATTGTTGTTTATAAGAATAAAATAAATAGAAACTAGAACAAGTACATATTCCAGAATCATTCAGATCAGAAAAGAACTTGAGCTGGAAAACTCCTTTCAGGATTTTCATTCTTCTCTGCAAACTATTGGTATTGCAGAAAACCTGGAGTAAAATCTTCATGTTGTTCTTAAAGGAACAGGAGATTGGGGTGAAGTATACACTCCATAGAAAGCATGAAGAAGACCACATATGCCTGGGCAAGCTTTTTCTATATGTCCTTAGGACTCTGATCCATGCAAGAATTCTCTCCTTAGACAAGATACAATTTATATACAATAAACTAGGAGTGAGATCAGCCCATTTACTGTTAATAATGTTAGAAATAAGGATAGAATATGACTAAATCAGAGGAATCTGAACATTTATCAGGTGTTCTAGCTACCAGTGGATTAATTTGTGAAAGAATCTGCTGGTCAAAACAATGCAAGCAGGATAAGCAAAAGCAATTGTTGCACATGAGGCTTCTGAAAATTGCCTTTCAAATAAAACTGTTAGCAAGCAGTAAAAATATGTATATAAATAAAAATGCATAGCAAAACATTAATACAGGTGCAAGCTCCAACATTCACACAGGTAATCAGAGAGCTAAGCCAGGGGCTTCCAAGCAAGAAACGAAGTTTATTTTGGGAACACTACACAGCTGCCAGAACTCACAGCTGGGTGGCCAAAAACACACACACAGGCTGCAGGTTTTCTTGGCTGTATATATCAAAGGGCTTCAGACATGCCTTGTGCTGCCTTCTGAGCCATTCCCATTCCCTCCTTCTCTTCCCTTCCCTCACTTGTGAGGAAAGGAATGCTTCTTTGTTTCTTCTCAGGTAAGGGTTATCAGCCTCACCTAGCTTAGCCTGGAAACAGCTCTGAGGGAATGACAAAGAGTGATTGTTCTCACACATTCTCTCCATGTTTCTTTTAGCCATGCAGGGGCCCCTCAACCCTCAGGCAGGCTCTAAGATGAGACTGGTTTTTTGGTTTTAGTTTTGGTGGGTTTATTCAGAAAAGGTGAAGGCATTTACAAAACAATGGAAAAGTGTAATTATAGGGACAATATATGATAAAACCAACCATCTTCCAAAACCAAATGACTCTTGATACCACTTGCAAATTGCCAAAATAGAAATGGTTTGGACATAAGGACAGAGCACAAAGGTATGATGATGCAACAGAATTGCCTTAGTTTCTTAATGTAATTTCAACTTACTCCACCTATCTTTTAGGATCTGATACTCAGAACAGGGATTTTTTTACTACTAGGGCTGTGTGTGACAAAGTTTTAGCACTCCTATGTGAGAAGTATCGGTTTCATTGTAACAGAAAAGCCACATTGTACATTGAAAAGCCACAGCTCAAAATGTCTTCAAGGGGAAACTTCTCTCTTTTCAATCTAATTCTGGTCATTGTTCTCTGCCTTCTTTCCCTTCTCATTTTCACCTTTCTATTCTCTTCAGCACTTTATCTGAACCAAAATTATAATTTGCCTTTATAATTTGCCTATGAGTAGCAAAAAAATTATTACCTCCTACAAGAGCTGGTTCAGAGAGAATCCTTCTTTTGGGAATTATTTCTATGACAGCAACACTTCTCTTTTCCTCCTTTCTATTTTGAAGGCCCGAAAAAAAGAATTTATGCCACAAGTTCCTCCCTAAAGCTAAGCTACCATGTAGTTTATCAGTAAATCACATCAGCATTCTACACTTCAGTCAAAAAGCAGACGTAGACAAAGGATATTTAAACATTACTGTTGACGATGGTGACTGGATTCTCTAGTTCTTCATCAAAGTGATATCACAGTCCTATTAAAGCACATTTTTGGGTAGAAAAGATATCTACAATGGGAGATGTATTCTTTAATTTCAGGACAGTATTAGATTCATTATTCTGCAGTCATGGTCATGTTGGTTGATTTTTTTCATGAGCTAATGTACTGCTAATAAGGTGTCAATTACTGATGCAAGCAAACAGGGCAAAGAATAATGTTTCTAATTGCTGTAGTTATCACCTAAGTGCAATTATCTACTACTGCTGAAATAAATCACTTCAGGACTCAAAGCTATCTTTACAACATTCAGGTTTGCCTTTTTTTAATTCTTATTGTTATCATAGCTACCTTTTAAAATACCTCATCATTTTTCTTTTTCTGTATTTTTTTTTTAAATCAGTGAGTGAGAACAAAGCTAGTCACCTTCATTAGTGAACACAGAGAGCTCAATATGCATTCAATTATGATTATTTTTTCAATAGACCTGAAGTAAACTATGGAACATCTCCATTCTCTTTCCCTACTTCTGATTCAGTCTGTCCTGAAGGGTTCCCCCTGAAAAGACATAATTAATTGTCTATAGAACCTATTTTTTATTTTGTTTTATTTTAAAGTAATTGAACTGAAACTGTGCTCCTTATGCCATCCAATTATGTTTAATAAGTGCATACTATCATGAAATCGAAGGTAGTACCAGTTTTAATAGGAGAACTTCCAAGATTCTCCTACCTAAAAGCCTTCTGAGAACAAACACCATTACAGATATAGGAATAGGTCACTGAGAAACCTCTTCATCCAAACGCTGAGAAATTTGGATTAAAATGCAGTTTGCTTGCCAACGAAGAAACAGTTATAAAGACTGCTAAGATGAGAAAGATCCCAGGCAGATTTTGTGGAAGCATATGAGTTGTGATACACAACGCGGTGCCAGAGAAAGGTGTATTTCTGGACTTCATTATCCCCTTCTGACTGAGGCTGTGTTGACAGAGGTCTCTCAATTAGCCTGAAGAAGACTTAACGAGGCAACATTCAAGAAGGCAAAGTGTTTCTGGAAGCATCTGGCTGTAAGGTGCAAAGGGCTGCGCATTCCCTCCTCTGACTGGGGCAGAGCATCCTCACTATCCTGACCAACTTCATCAGCAACAGTCGAATCTACAACACTCCCTCCATGCTCATGATGTAAACTCCGACTACTTAGCGATGGCAAAAGTTTATCTTTCAGATCACACTTTCCCCGGACTTTGAGTGTGCATTTAACACCACGGAAAAAGCAGAACCTTCCCAGAATCTGGCTATGCCTTTCAGATATATACTCCTATCACAAGCATCAGCCCCTGGCAAATAAGTCACAGAACCCATCCTTTCTTGCTTATTTGCCCCACATTTTCCGTTTTGCTGCTGCATTCGTTAACTCCTCATTGCATACTCTGAGCACACAAATTTTTGCAAGGTTAAGAAGGAGAAAGGACTTTCCTAGTTGTATTTCCTTCTGCTACAATCTGAGTCTGCCTGTGTTATGTGAGAATACGAAGTATGGGAAACCAGGAGTAAAATAAGCTTATCTCGTAGAGTGCAGAAAAGATGTCTGAAGAGATGAAAGATATGATTTTTTTTTCTATGTCCATCTGTCTTTTCATGTCTTTGATACTTTCCTAAGGATAGCTTTTTAACTCTTCAAGTGTTTTGTGACCTTTTCTGCCATGACCTCTTTTTGGCTATCTTTTCATGGCTCTACTCACTTTGTGAAATAGATGCATTATCACAGAACAGAAAGTGAAACAAATATATCAAACATTCATCTAAGATGCCAAGACCAACAACAGCATTGGGGAAATCAAGGTTAGAGGCAGTATGCACTAACAGGCATCAGTGGTCGTATTACAAGAGTTGGTGATTTTCCATCACTGTTGATTCATGTAGCAGATATGCTTCAGGGCCACTTGACACCAATTCTCATGGCTAACTTATGGTTGTATATGCCTCTCATCCAGCCTGGAGGTGTTTCTGGCCTTGACCATTTTTTCAGAAGTTTGGTGGAGGCTTCTGCACAGATCAGTCTCCCTAGAAAGTGGAGTAATATGAACATGAAGAATGAAGTTTAAATTTTTTAACCTGTCAGTTCTAAGTCATATGGTGGTGATGTGAGAAGATGTGGTAACAGCAGTTCAATTATTTCGACAATAAATGGGAAATAAAACAAAATCCAGACAATCTTACAGGTTGTCGTGATAATTTTGCTTTCTGTTACAATAGGTTCACCTCCAAATTGGCAAAAAGTGGAAAAGTAAAGTCACTGAATATGTTTGGTGAAAATAAACAGGAGTTATTACATGGATACTTTCTCCTGGGTTCTTAAAGAAATAACCAAATTCATTCTCAACTTCATTTTACAAAAACATGTAGTACCAGTCTTACAAAAAAACCAAATGGTGAGAATGGTCTCTAAAAGTCTTTGATATCGTATATAAAAACTACAACACAGCCTGCAAAATAACTATTGGGCTAAAAATTAGGAGAACTTATTAAAGCAAAATTCTTGGAAGGAAAAATTAAGTTGTTGACCTTGCTAAAGAAGATCCTGAGTTGCAGAACTTAGACGGCTGTAATACAGAGCACACATTTGGTTGTCTTCTTCCCATGCCATCCCCCTTGCCATTTTGCTGGCACCTTCTGGAAAGTCTCCAGGACCTCCTGGAGACTTGCCCTGCTGCAGTACGAATATTCTTATATAACCTGAAGCAAGGGTAAATACACTTGATAGAAATCTGTTCAGCGTGGATGGCTTGAAGAACAAGGCCAAGAATTTAAGGTAATTTACTGACATTCATCATGCTGACAAAGTGAAAGAAAGGAGATATTTCTGTAGATAACATACTCGCATTGAAAACTGAACAGTAGAGGTGGATTTTCTTGTGGAAGTACAGAAGTTTCCAGTTCTGGTATTTTCTACAATGAAAGCTTTAAAGAGCTAGAAACAACTGGCCTGTGTGCAAGAAATATTGAATATCACTGAAAGAAGAACCATCATAGATAGTCCATTTTACAAGTCAAATGAATGGATATGAAATGAAAATGAATGGATATACTGTCCAAACAGATGTGTTACTGTTCCACACAAGTTATTATTCTTTCAAATTAATTGAAAAGTTAAGTGTCCCAGCACTGGAGCATAACAAAATAGCTGTTGTTTAATAGGTCGAAACAGCTCCCATTGAATCCCTAGTACTTTTCTCTTTTGAAATAAGTAATCCAGCCAATGTAAAAGCAGATGTCAGCTACTGTGAATTAAGGGACTATTGAAAGGTCTTGATGGTCTCCTGAGGTCATTTGATTATGATTTAATGATGATGAATAATATGGAAAGTAGTTGCTCTGAAATTTAATCTGACCCATCTTAGTCAAAAATACAGGACAACTCCTGAAGGATGAGAGTCTCGTGAACTTGTTCCTGACTACATGCTGCTCTTGCCAGGCTAAACAGCTATGCTTTGGGTAATATGATAGCAAGCTTTCCAGCATACTGACAGTGTAATGGATTTCTTTTGATGGGATGCTCATGGATGAAAAGAAAGTAAAAAAACCTGGAAGGAATTGAATTCAAGGTTAACTAACACAACCTTTTCAGTTTGGGGAAATTTGGGGAAAAATTGTTCATTTTAGATCAATTTAAAATAAATGTATTAAAAAACTTGGTTGCTTCCAAGATACTTGAAACATTTTTTCTTGAATAGTTATGGTGAAATTTATCTGAGAAAAGGGACTGCCTGCAAATTAACACTTGGGGCCAGAAGTTCTGCAGTAGGAGCTGGTGCAACAGGACAAGAGGTTCCTTTTCTTCACATCAGGATGTAGAATTGGGACTCAGACGGCATTACAGCCCCTTGTGTGATACTGATACTGCCTTGTGGGGAAGTGTCAGTTCTGCCACCACCACCACCCGACATAAGGGCAGGGCAGCCACAGCACAACAAGGAAGGCATCTGGTGCTTCTTCTCTTCTGAACTGCAGGGAAAAGTTACCAGAGTCTCCATGGATGAAGCAAATTTGAGAAGGCTCCTGATGAAAAATATAGGGCTTTCCATTAGAGAAAGGTATTATTTACTCAGAATTAGAATCATGGGATCATTTAGGCTGGAAAAGACTTCTAAGAACATCTAGTTCAATCAAAACAAAAGCTCTGCCATGTCTGTTCCTAAACCATGTCCCTAAGTGGTACATCTACATATCTTTACATCTTTTAAATCTTTAAATCTTTTAAAACACCTCCAGGGATGGTGTCTCAGCCATTTCCCTGGGCAGCCTATTCCAGTGTTTGACAACTCTTTCAGTGAATAAATGTTTCCTAATATTCAGTTTAACCCTCCCTACCCTTGGTGCAACTTGAGGCCGTTTCCTCTTGTCTTACTGTTTGATACTCAGAAGAAGAATTGTCATCAGAAGGCTCAGTTAAATAGGAGCCAGACACAAGAAGATTTCAGATGATGCAGGGTTAAGGCTCGAGACCCTGCAAAGCTTGACTTCTTTTGCTGTGCCACTGCATCCTCTGATATAATTTGCCAGCCAAAAAACCTTTTAGGTCAGTCTCACAGACTGTCATAGCAGAATTGGCAGTGATATCTCTTGGCAGCAAGAGTTTTCATGGAGAACAGTGCTTGTTACTCAGTCAGGTCCTTCACAGGTTATTTCTTTGTTTACATTGATGGGAAATACACAAATATGACATTTTGGATTAACAGATAGTAATGTTCTACAGATTAGAACTAAGGGGCTTGTGGGTATTTTTCTTGCTGTGTTAGTGAGAGGGATAAATGAGGCCATGCACACCTTACAGCAGTACCCCAGGAGGGTGGAACCTGAAACAAGATTAAGAAGACACTCATCAAGGAAATAGCACCATGACCAGAGAAGCTGTTTTGCAATGCAAATATAAAAATTTATCGGTATCCAATGGGAAAAAAAAATTACTGATAAGGCAGTTATATTAGCCATCTATTGTTGTTGTTAGGCTTTTAATTTGCCTTGTAATCTACATCTACTCTATTAATTAGATTAATAAAAATTGATTGTATTATGCATTAGGGAACAATCTAGTTTTAACTAGAATGGTCGTGTTGTTTTCTGGATGGTTTGTTATTATGTCTTGGACTGGTGGAAGATTCGTTGTTGTCCTCCTATTGAAAAATGCCATTCTTTAACAAAAAGGAAATTAAATATTGGCATGAGGATTATTTATGACCACTGTGTGCTAAACTGATAAAGACTTTCAGAAGCCATTGCAGCTGTAGAGATCAGGTGATGTCTCATTAAATACCACAGACTTTAGAAGTAATATGGTGGCATCATCGCTTTAAAATTCCCATGTTAATTAAATGTTTGCTTTTTTTGCACTGTATGAAGTTAATTTCAGAAGTGCAGTAACACACTCCACATTAGAATTATGGCAACTTTCAGAACAGTGTGTCCTTTTCAATTGCTCATATCTTACACTGAAAGACTCCTCCTTTTTTGCAAGCTATTGGTTTGCACAGCTCCTTCAGGGCTTATGTAAAGCAGAATATTTCTGAACCTCAACGGCATGATCAACTCCACCTCTGGAAGAGATCTGCTTCTGATGGAACCAGTCATATTTTTTCCATAGTTTAAAAAAATAATTGTGAAAAAATCACAGGTTTGCCAGTGTTATGACTCTCTTTTTGTGTGCTGTACAACTTGAGCTGAATTATATCACTTAACTCACTGACAAAGCATTTGATCAGAAATTTAGGTGTTTCAAATAGCAGTGAAACAGTGAACCGATACGGCTTTGCAGTATCTTCTTTTACAAAATGCAATGTATTCATATATATACATATTAATTTCTAGATGGCTACCCTAAAGAGGAAATGATTTACAGATGGAGGAAAAACTCAGTGGAGGCTGCTGACCAGAAATCATGGAGACTTTATCAGTTTGACTTTATGGGTCTCAGAAATACTTCAGAAATTGTGAAAACCTCTGCAGGTAAGAATTATACAAATGGTAGAGCTTTTTCTGGAACTAATATTATTTGAAAATATTAATTCCAATTTTTCTTTCATTTGAATTAAAATTGATTTCAATGTATACCAATGTTCATATTTAAAATCTATAAAGTGCAGACTTGAAAAATATTGATTTTGTCTAGATTTTTGATAACTTCTCTACTCTTCTGATAATTTCACAAACTGAGCTACTAAGTTGATACAGCTGTTAGTTATATACTTGACGTTACTATATGATTCTCATTCCTTATCTAAGTGTATTAGGGCATTCATTCTCATTGAATGCATTTTTCCTGTAAATTAAAAAGAAAGATTTTATATACAATGGTAGGTTAGTGAAATTAGACACTTTCAGTACTGGTTAGTCATTCAGCCACAGGTTTAATATTTTTCTTGATATTTCAAAGGTAGTCTTTATTTCTCAGTTGATAAATGCCTTTGCTAGTGACCCTACCAATTGACTGTAATTAAAATCTAATCATGCCTATTTTATTTCTCCAGAAATCTTGCAGTTTCTTATAATAACAGTAATATAGAGAAAAATAAAGGTGTTAAAATAGAATAAATTACTTGAACTGGATAAATTCTTATAAAATTGACTCAATATCTAAACTTTATACATGAGACTGCAGTAATCTCCATGATTACCATTTGGTAATTTTCACACTGCTGAAGGAACCTGCTGGGAACAACCTTCTGCTTAAGTGGTGGTAAATTTTTGAAAAATCCAATATTTTTTTTTTTTTTTCAAAATGTAAGCAAAGCTAAGTTATTATTTTTGAAACGCTGTGAATAGCATTAATCATCAAAAATTATAAATCTGTGAAACTAATGCTGTTGGGTCATGGCCCACCCAGTAACATCAGCAATGTATTCTCAGGACTGGGTAGCAATTTTTACACCGGAGAGTCATTAAAACTTTAGTGAATATTTTGAGCTGGTGGTTTAGCAGAACAAAATGTTGCAAACAGCACACAAGAAAAAGTTTTGTAATGGGTACAAAGCCTTGCAGTCTGTACGTTTCTCAGGAAGGCAGTTTTCCCATAACTTAAACCAGGTTTTTGGAGATAACAGTCACATACAAAATACCAAATCATTAAAGTATCTGTGCATGGGGTTTATCCCCAGTGGCAGCTCAGGCCTGTGCAATTGCTCACTCACTTTCTCTCGTGGGATGGGGATGAGATTTGGAAGAGTGAGAAAACTCATGCATTGAGATAAAGACAGCTTAGTAGGTAAAGCAAAAGCTGTGCACACAAGCAAAGCAAAACAAGTTCATTCACTGCTTTTCATGGGCAGGCAGGTGTTCAGCCACCTCAAGGAAAGCTGGGCTCCTTCACACACAGCGATGACTTGAGGAGACAAAAACCATCTCTAAGAATATGCCCTCCCTTCCTCCTTCTCCCCCCAGCTTTATATGCCAAGCGTGATTCCCAACGGTTTGGGACATCCCTGTGGCCATTTAGGGTCAGCTGTCCTGGCTGTGTCCCCTCCCAACTCCTTGTGCCCCACCCCCAGCCTCCTCACTCATGGGGTGGGGTGAGGAGTAGAAAAGCCCTTGAATCTGTGCAAGTGCTCCTCAGCAATAGTGGAATCATCCCTGTATTACCAGCACTGGTTCCAGCACAAATCCAAAACATAACCCCATGCTATCTACTATGAAGAAATGGAATGCTACCTCAGCCAAAATCCACAGAGGAGCTCAGTGGAAGGAATCGCAGGAATAGCAGAAAAAACCCAGCTCCTTCTACTTTGCTTACGTCAGGAGTGATGCCATCTTGAGCTTGCACCAAGAACTGCTAAATAGACATGCAAGAAGAATAACCGTCAGCCATATTAAGATATTGACAGTGTCTTGATAAACAGATCTATTAAACTCTTCCTTTGCCGGGATAAAACCATATTTACAGACATATCTGAGAAGGGACTCATAGACAACAAATATGTGAGAGCTGTGAAAAATAATCCCCTGGCTTTGCACATGGACCTCAGTTTGCATAAAATAGACTATATGTTTTTAAACTATAGTTTGAGGTACGTTCAAGGACAGATTTACTGAATGTCAAAAATATTTACTTCCAGGAGCAAACTCAGGGCCAAGACTTGATTAAAAACAGGTACACTGAAAAACCTTGTGTACGCAGCATTCTATAGAGGAAGGAGTCCCAAAAATGGAGGGAGAGGGCAGGACACAACTCACCTAGCACTATACAATATATGTCAGACAAAATTTAGGGTAAGTCAATGACTACCTGCTGCAAGTGTTTAAGTATATATGAACTAGTAGAACAAAGAGGCATCTGTACTATGGTACATGCTTATTTATGGAATTAAAGCTTTAGGAAGCTGCTGTTTTCTAACATTTGGACAATCTCTGATAAAGGGGAGGTGGCAGCTGCTGCTTACAGATATCATATCTCTTTTACAGCTATGCCACAGTGGGCTACAGATGGTCAAAAAAGGCATGCTGGGTTCTGTCATGGAAGGTCTGTAGCACATTTCCACTCAAGCTGCCTGAGGAGGGAGACTGCATTGAGGCTGCCTCTAGGATGCTCTGGATATAGGACTCCCCTCACATTTGTCCTGCTCCCCAGAGTGACCAGTGCCCACCAACCAGCCTCTGGTCTGTCTGGGGCCCCTCTCAGCCACACAGGAGCCTGTAAAGGCCCCAGAAGTCACCCATCCATTTGCAAGCTCAGGACAGAAAGGAAGGGTAGCATTGTGCAGAGTACTGCACAGGGAACCATTTGGACTAATGAGATGGAGTTAGGAAAAGGAAAGCAGGCAGGTTACCAACAGCAGCTTTCTAACAAAGAGAGGCACTAAACATCATCTCTTATTCCCAAGGGAAATTATGGAAACTACTATTAGAGAGGGCATTTAAAAGCAAACTAGGCAAAGCATTAGAAAATGTACTGCAGGGAGCCGTCCAGCACTAACAGGACATGGATTCAAAACCGTAACTTCTTTTTTTTGCTTCTGCTTCTGACTTACACCTTCCTGCTCATTTGTGACAGTATTGCTTCTCACTGAATTATGTGTTCATTTATATAATGTGAGAGCTGCTGCAGTGCTATCTTCCTGTGTCCAGTACAGGGATCTCTTTTTTAGCTCTTCTTCAGCCATGTTCTGGCTCTAATGAAGAGGTCACACTGGCCACAGAGCAACATGCTGCTTCTGTTCCCGCACTTGTGTTAAGTCCTTTCTTGCTAGTAATTTTCACTACAGAATTACTAGATTTGCTACTCAACAGAGTTCTGCTATTTGATATTTTTTTCAGTCTTCCTAAACCTTCTTCAGACATCTAAATAACCATTATGTTAATATGCAACAATTTCAGAGGTACATAAGTAGGAAGCCACTGTCACAGAGTCTATTTCTGAAATAAGCTAGATGAGAAAAGTTGTCATGCCTTGTGTTGAACCAGCAGTGGCTTAAAGCGTTGCTACAGTGCTGTGCTTTACACTTGCAAGAAGACTGTCTTTCTGTCACAATAATCTGGCAGCCAGGTAAAGTCTTCATTGCATCTGTAAGAGGAATACAGGTTTTTTCCTAAGGATTTTTTAAAAAATTTTGTGCTAAGATACAAGCACAACAAAATAAATACCTACTGCATACGGTGATTGCATGGAATGAACAGCAGAAATCACTGTGCTGGTGCTGTGGTCATAAGCCTTTATCTTACACCCTAAGTAAGCCCTCCCTGTCAGGTGATATCAAATTAATTCACAAGTACTTAAAAGTTCCCCTGTTGCCATCTGGCAAGATACTCAGATACTATAGCTCAGATACTTGCTACAATGTCAAATAAGGCTGACAAAGATAATTAAAGTAGAGGGAATATTAAGCCACCTGGCATTGATCTGTGAAAAAAAGGACAAACTGCATGTAAGGAGAAAATTCTGATTCTAAAACTGCAAATGAGCCAATAGAAAGGTGACCCAGACAATGGGAGAAAGAAGGAGAACATCATCCTTAAAAGCATTCTGCGTGTGTTTGCCGTGAATTTCAGGTTTCAGAATCCTAGACCTTCCAAATAAGCTTGAGGGAATAACAAAAGCAAAGACCAAGAAAAAAACAAAAAGAAGGTCAACACACTTTCAGGGATTTAACCAGAGAAAATGATACTCATATGCTTAGCTCTTCTACTAGGTGAGCAAAGAACAGCTGACTTGAGAAAGCATTTCAAAATAGTCACTTCTGCTTACTTTTGGCTGTTAAATGCTCCCAAATCACTTAGCTGTAGGAGCAGAGAGCCCACAAGAAGTACCCACACAGGATAAGCCAGACTGACCAGTGACAGTCCAGAGCTAGTCAGCAGTCCAGTCATCATTCCATAGATCCCTATGATGGAGCAGGATCACCACCCAGCCCAGCCATCAGACCTTACCTACACAAACGCATGCATACAAGTTCTCGGAGTCCTTGTGCATCTTCTGCTCCCATGGGCCCTCATTCCCACCACTTCCAGCACTGTCAAACTAGCAGGGACCAGGAATGCAGCCTTCAAAGCACTTCTTGACCAAATCTCCAGCTCCAATGATGAGAATACCTCTGCTGGCTACCATTAAGCAGGCAGATAAGCATACCATACTAGCACTTGTAACCTAGTTTCCACTCATCTTTTCCTTCTTATCTGTAGCTCTGTCCGCACTTTTTTCCTTAATGAAATCCATCAGATCCAGTACAAGAGCATAAAATCCCATTTAGGACTTTAAATAGGTTGAAATCCCTACTCAGTACTTGAAAACAATACTGAGTACTGGCCCACAGTACTGACCCATAACATATGCAGTGAATTCACTCCTTTATTTCACTTGTCTGTTTTTCATAGTTCATTGTGAAATATAGCTCCAATAACATCTTTAAATCCAGAAGTTTTATACTGTTTAAAATTTTTTTAATCCAGAAGTTTTATACTGTTTAAAATTATTTTGTTGCAGTGCCAAATACATAGCCTGGATTTGAATTTACTCTCTCATTCTTTGGCTTCTTTCAGAAGAACAGAATAATACCGTAGGTCCTTTGCCTTTGCAGTCATCTCCGGAATGAGGGAACAATGTAGGACTTATTTTTTGACACTAAATACTAGTTTATGTGAAAACATAAAATTAACCTGTTTAAAAGAAGATTTAGCAATAATCCTTTTGTAAACAGAGTTTTTATCTCTGATACAGTATTTGGAATAAACCAAATCCCATTTTAGCAAAGATAATCAACAGTATTGACTTTTGAAAGACATCCAGACATTCATCTGCCAAATAGCAATTTATCAGAACACATGTTTTGAACAACTTACAGTTTTTCAAAGAGAAATGTCTATTTTTATTTTTTTTAACAGCAATTTATACAATAGAGTCTGAGAACTTTGTAATTAGCCACTCAGGTTAGAAATGTAACAAATAAATAGACCATTATTAATAATACTTCCAGTCTATTCAGGTGTTTTCCTATGTTGGTTGCAAGTCTGACTGACAAACTTGCACTGCAAATCCAGCACTTGCCCATCTTGTTACAAAAGCGCCTCACAGTGCTCACAGTAAGACAGATTCTGAAGAGAGTGATTTACAACTTCATCAATAGCCTACTGAAGGTAACAGAACATTTCTCTGGTGCTGGCCTGGGATCAGATCCTAAAATGTACAAGCCTGAACTGCATTTTTAATGTAACTCTTTAGTCACCAGAAACTAGAGAAGGCTCAGCTTAATGATACCTGAGTCAGATAAGTATAATATGCTCTAAAGACATCTTCCTTCTTCTGTTCGCAAATAGTACAAAAGATAACTAGAATAAGAGGAAAGGAGAGAATATGATTCCTCTCCATGCTTTGTAAGTTCAGCAGAACT
>JAWWEW010000001.1:85085544-85103282 GCA_035583185.1 Anabacerthia variegaticeps | reverse complement strand
TAGTACAAAAGATAACTAGAATAAGAGGAAAGGAGAGAATATGATTCCTCTCCATGCTTTGTAAGTTCAGCAGAACTGCACATACAACTGTTTTCATACTTATGCTTAGCCTTGCAGAGACAAATGCTTAGTGTCCTTTGTATAGACCCTTACTGCTGAAAATGGTTAGAGAGATAAGAAATTAGGTAATTTTACTTAGTGGTAAAGGCAAAAGTAGAAAAAAACAAAAAAAAGGAGAGTAAAAGACTTGGAGACAGGTCTTCACCTGCACTTTCTGCTTAAGGGAATATTTCAGTAGGAAGTGATTTTTCCCTAAAATAACATCCATTTGTCAACACTAAAGGCCCTCAAGTTGTCTTTTTCAAAGATTTTCATATTGCATGGAAAAAAAAGCAAAAAACATGCAGTGTTTTTCCTATTATATTTTTTTTCACCTGATGTTTATATCTGATAGCTCCTTATTTTGGAAGATTTTTATGTGTCCAACTTTAAGAGCTTCCTGAATTAATGTCCTCATGCACTCATCCAGTGTCCACACTGTATTTGTCGCTCCTCTTTGGACATGGAGTCCTGATCTCCTACTCTGTTCTGCTGGAGCTACATCATTTTCTATTCTAGGATAACTTGCCAGGGCAATGCTTGCTAAATGACTTGCTTGAGAGGTAGGGGACTTTTGTCTTTCATGCCCTGGTGCTTTTACTGGTAGATCACAAGGAAAAGGACAAAAGGCTGGAATTGCTTCCACGTTTTTCTAGGAAAAAGATTTTGGTTCCTTACTTCTAAAAGACATAGTTGTGAATTCTTCATAGCAACAGAGGCTTTCCTAGCAGTCACTTCTCATCTGCACCTTTTTCTGTCCAGTTTAGATGACACTGTGGTAAGCTGGTAGCTTTTAGAGATTCATTCTGAGATGCCCAACATCCTCACTTGCTGCAAAAAGTTTGTTTGGCCATGGCAAAATTAGGTCTGTGAGGATAACTGTGTATCCAGGCTTTGCAAAATGAGAAGCCACATTGCCATGTATATGATACCCAGGCTTTTAGAATAAAGACCTTGTTCTGCTGGGCTATATTTATAAAGGCAGTAGCATGCTGTTGTGGTGGCTAAAGCAGTAGCAAGAGAGGGAAGTAGTTCCATACAAAAGGCATCATGATTGCAGTCAGAATGGCTTCACAGGTGTCTTTAATATATAAAATATAAAAAAAAATTGATCAATATGTTGTATTGACTTCTAATTAGGTGCACAATGTAGACAGAATATTTTGACTCAAATTATGAAACATAGCTTGAGATACTCTGCCTTGCAATGCAGATTGACAATACAGTATCAGTTATTAATATCACCATAATGGGGGTGGAAAGACATATTACATAAGAACTGTGAGCCTGTTTACATTCATTCAGCTGAGAACAACTTTCTAGTCTTGCTATTCCAGCATGTCTGTCTTTTATTCCTATTTCTCTGCCATCACACCACTGTATGGGTGATATACGGCTGGCTCAATCAAAAGTCTTATATTAATGCAAATTGTGAAGGTTTGGCCTTTGCCCAGGGTCACTATAATGTTATCTAAAAGTCTTTCATAAGTGGCAATTGGACTTAATTTAAAACTCACATTATTTCACAGGATATTTTATATTTTATTCACTTCTGAATCTAAAATCTTAATTAAACTTTTAAGATACAGAAATCTTGTGGCACCTATTCACATGCTGCAGAAAGTGGCTAAGTGTCTCTTTAGATTTTAATTTTCCATAACCTAAGAAAAAGTGCAGCACGGACTAGTTACTTGCTAGCAAGAGCTCTCTAAAATTAACCTTTACTTCTTCATATCAGGGACATGTTTTCAGAATTCTTCCATGTGGTTGTGGAAGTTCTTTGCCTCTAGGACTCTTTTCTGCAGCTAATATTCACAACATTTGGGTCTTGTCCATAACAACAGCTCCATTTCAGTCAACACCTTCTGCTCTGTAGTTACACCAGCAAGAGCCAAAATCTCTTCCATGAATATTTGCCTGATGTTGTATTTATCCACTGCCTACTGAAGCCAATATGCGTCTTACCTTTATCTGCCAGGGAACCTGGCACATATGAGCTATGCTGTCAGATACCTAAGGAAATGGCACAGTACAAGAGTAAGTGTTTGCGAAGTTTCCAAACTGTCCAGCAAATACAACCAAAGTGGTGATATGAGACAACATGAAAATATTCTGAAAATGTAAGTAAGCCTTCTGTGACAGGGACTACCACACCATCCCACAGAAAACCAGGGGAGAATCCTTGGCACTTGCATGTGTCAGTATGGCTGTGACAGATTTCTTGTCTGGTAGCAGTCATGAGGTATTGCAGCGTTTACAAAATAATTTTGGCAGAAGACACCAAAAAAGACTATCGCTCATTACGTCAGAGAAAGTTAATCATAGTGAACTTGAGACAAACTCAAGGTATGGACCTGAGTTTCACTGCAGTAAAATATATAATTTCAAGAGTACAGGAACGTGGCATCAGGACAAGTATCTCAAAATACTCAAGTGACTTGTACCAAGTTTTGCCAATGTCCTTGTGCTTCTGAAAAGATAAATCCTCTTGAATACATTGCTTTCTTGAATGTAAGTGAATACATTTAGTCATTTAGACCTTGTTCTATAAAACAGTGATGATCTGTAATAGTGGACAATATTCTTATGTAGGATAAATCTGCATGATAGTGGGGTATTTTCTTGTCAGGATTTCTTTCAAACGCTTTTGGTCTCTCTCAGATATTATGAACTTGTATTTATCCTCAGTGGAGATTAAAATTAAAATTTGCAGTCTTTTATGACCCATAGACTGGCATTTGAAAGACTGCATTTAGCTATCCTGAAGATCTATAGTCTGCTCCCCAGTGCAAGACATTTAGAACACAATATCTTTCTTTACCAGAAACAATCCACAGTTAGCCCTCTTTTAATTGTTTTAAGTGTATGCAACTGCAGTAGGTTCCCTTTAGCTTGTAAAAATCTTCCAAGTCTGTCTTGGACCTGGGGACACTCCCATTCCAGTACGCCTTTCCCTCCCTACCTACAAACAAAACAGTGCATGGTGTTGTACCAGAAGAGAACAGTTTATTTTTAAATAGGTAGAAAATAGATACTTTCTTCAAAGCAGTACAGAACCACCACCCACATTCTAATTCAAGACAGTACCAAATTTAATGGCAAACCTCCTACAAGCAGGAGCAATTAGAGTGAAAAAAATGTATGGAGCCTTTTCTGTGCTTCATATCCACAGCTTCAGGCACGTACTTTGCATACTATAAACAGAGCGCCAAGTTATTTCTTCAGCAATATTGGTTCAAAACAGAAATTGTCCTACAATAATGAAGGAGAATCATAGAAGAATTACAAAGCAGTTTGAAGAGAAAAAAAGAATATGCATCTCATACATTCTTCACTGGATGCAGGTTGCTATGAAACACACGAAGATGTTAAAGGTCTATTGAAATTCCCCTGCATCTTCCTACTGTAGCTGGACATTTTTCAAAATATTGCAAATCTTTAGGCAAAGCTGAAAACAGCATGCAGATCATAGTTTTAACTTGGGTCTGGGTATACTTTGGTTTGAATTTCTCTCTGTCTAGTCAATTATTTTTATAAGGATACATCCCGGAAAAAAATCCCAAACTGTTAAATATATGTCTATTAATATAAAACATAAATTAAAATGTCTGTTGCAGTAATACCAATTGCACACTCTTATTCTAAACTTTCCATTTTATTCTTATTCTTCCATTTCTCCACTGAGAGGGAACACGTCTATCTATTTTTCTAAATGCTTCCTTTGAAAGGATGAAGACTTGGCAAATGTTACCTGCGTTAACACAATAAAGACAGAAGCAGATTCCAATGTGAAAAAAAAAAAAAATACTGTTGGAGCTTGCTCTTATTTAAATGAATAGAGAAAGTTATTTCTAAGGACACATCTTGAATATTATGTCTGAAAAAAACCCAAATCCTTGGACAGGTTTCCACAGTGCCTGCAAGAATCCTCTCAGCAAAAGCTGAACTTCAGGTCATCTCTGGCTTACGCTCATGGGATTAATTCATGGGTTTTTTTAACTCAAGCTGCCTCCAGGATGTGTCTGCTCTTGGGACACACATCATCAAAAACCTTCAAGGAGCAAACCTGAACGATCTTTACTGCTTGAAACATTAAGGCAGAGAAACTATTGTGTGGTGGGACCATCCCCTTTGCAAGGAAGTATGTCCTTGAAGTACTCTCAATACTGGTCTGATGAAAGCTCCCTCCATCACCCTCAGGGAGCACTAATGAGGGGTCAGAGCTGACCTTTAGCTTTCTCTAGCCATCAATAAGGTAGCTGGAAAGTGTTTTGGTCTTGACGTTCTAAACCGTCCCTCACAAGTGTAGAGAGTTAGGTTTTAGACATATCATCTGAGATAACAAAAGCCCCTTTAACTCAGTGGTAGCCTCAGAACACATTTCAGGTCAAAGCCCATTGTAAATGGTGCTTAATCCCTTCCTCTAGCATCATGTGTTTAAAAATCACATCCATGGTGAGATGTGTGGAGAACAGGATTACAGGATGTTAATAAATGCCCTATCATCTAGTAATGGATGATTTTTTAAAACATAATACATAGTCTTCCCATTGTCATAACCTTAAAATAAAACAGCAGCTTAAAAAGATTCAATTTCTTTTTTAAAAAACTGACATTTTTATGGCAAAATCCCTCCTTCTTAGGACAGAACAACTCCAGAGAAATTCAGGAATTACAGGTAACAGTACTTTTTTGATTGCTTCTGTTTCTGGTAACTTCTGATTGTCTCTGATATTGAACTGCCAATATACACCTTTTTTTCCTCTATACTCAAAACCTTTTCTAAAATAGGAGCACTGTTGACATCCAGTCCCAGTTGTTGGGAGGAAAAAAATTCCTCTTATAGTTTTATCTGAGATTGAACCAATGATAACATTCTGAAGCAGTTTCAATCCTACAAATAGAGTATTAAGCATTGCATGATAAGGCAACTTGTGAACCTTTTTTTTTTTTTGCAGTTCCCAAATTCACACACAAATTCATACATAAATGCCCATTTTCCTCTACTTCTTCCCAAAATGTTTAACAAATTTACAAGAAAAAAAGCACCTGATTTCAAGTGCTGCAGCTTGTGGAAGTAATAATTTCTTGAAGAATGTTGTAAACATAACTGTACATGCTTAAGGATAAATTGCTGGGGAAATCTCTGAATTTTCTTGAGGTAATCTCTCTTTGAGATTTTTGTGCAACACTATAATTGGTATTTTGAAGTGTTTGTTAATACTGGTACTGTCTCAGAAAAAAAAAAAAAAAGAAAATTAAATTATGGTCCACTTATTGTAAGCTTCATGCTGATTTCAGAGTAGATATAAGATGCTGTTATAATTTTCAGCTTTTCTTCAGAAAGATAATGTGAAAGGCAGTGAAAATGAAGTAACTTTAGCGTTACATATTTCAGAAATACCTTCATTTCATATTATCTCATTTGGATTTCTCTAAGTAAAGAAGAGCATAAGTCATTCCAGAAGGAGTTAAGAAAATGAAAACAATAATGTTGAAGGGTTTCTTTTCATTGCATTCATGTTTTTGATTCACACAGTTCATAAATCTTTGAGTACGTGAAAACCCAGGTTTATCATTTTTGTTACTTTGGTTTTGCTTTGTTCTGAAAGTAATTTATTATTCTCCTATTCAGGAAAGCTGTCAGCCAGTTAAAGCACAGACAGTGCAGTTGTGGTCAATGCATCATAAAATATTATGGTTGTATTGTAATGGTATTGTTAAAGTATTTATTGAAGGTATTAAATAAATACCAAACAAATAACAGTAAATCCATTTGGCAATATTCAAAGTCATTTTTAGAATGACACCTTAATCAAATAGGGGATGAAGTGTTCTTTAGTCAATCACATTTCTTAATTACAGTCTTAAACATTTTATCATAGAATAGGATTTAACAAAAAATGCAGTTTATGGCTCTTGTTTTTGGATCAAAACCATCGCAGACACACTGTAAATAATCTCACTATGCTGGTTTAAATGTGGTCAAAAATCTCTGCTTTGATCAGTTTTGTGTCAATCCCACTCCAACACGTCAAAGCCAGCTTGCCTTTCCACACCTAGCCTTCAGTCCTCTTTGCTTGTTTCTTTTCCTTCCTTTTGTTCCAAAAACCATTTTCTCTCAGCAGTTCTGTTTTTCCCTTCATGCCATTTTGGGGCTTTTGAACACATGCTGGAATAAGACCCTTGATATTTTGCCACAGATCTCTTGCCTTGTTCTTGGCTATTTTGCCTTTTTTTCTTTCAGCACAGACCTTGCCATTCTTTCCCTACCCAAAGGCATGACACCATCATCTAATGAGGGTCATGCTGCACTAGACCCACGCACATTCTCCTGATTCTAACCACCACCCTTCAAAGTGGACAAGGACACAGGCAGTGGGTTTGACCACGCTCTAGAGTGTTCAATATTCCTCACTGGCAACACGCGAGTATGGCTGTGTTGCAACAAATAGTCAGACATGGAGACCCAAGGAGCTGAAGTAATGCAGAACCAGGAAGGTCTCAAAGAGAGATCGTTAGTGAACTATTATTGAAATGTTCCCAACTTCACTGTTTGGATTGAGCAGTCATGAGGATGAGAAAATAATTCTGGAATACAAGAGAAATAAATCTAGGATTCCCTTTTATAAAAACCTAATTCTACTACTCTAAGGGCAAGAGGGATTCACAGATCATTAGCAGGTATTTGTGAGAGCAGGGACAATTGGAGAGATTGTGTAAATTCCCAGGAATCAGATCCCTGCAGAGGATCAACTCATTTCAGTATTTCTGGAGCCGCAGGATCAACAGAATGCCGTGCCCTTTGTGTCAGTCGTCCACACAGTAATGCCAAGCAAGAAGCTCAGGAATAATGGATGTCACCTTTTGAATCACATAGGCCATCTTTTTGAATAACATAGGTGGCTGTTGTTTTCCAGATATGGTCTGATTGCACTCTGCACTCAACAGAGCGGTGGTAGTCAAGGACTACCAGCTTCAAACTCAGATCTCTTTCCATACCTCGTAGTGTGTTTCCTTTAGCTATCTGCTACAACAAATAGGAATTAAGGGCAGTATGATTCTTCATGAATGTTGCCTTTTCCTGCCTGAATTTCCTCCTGCCCTGATGGTTGTTCTTCCCAGAGCACAAGTGCACAAGTGCAGCCCAGCACTTCATTTTTTTTCCTTCTAGGCTGACTCTCATCTCTACCAAATTCTTTGGCCTGTGCAATATCCATGGTGCATTGGACCCTCATGCGCTCACTTTCTTGGGTCAAATGTGGCCCATACAGACACCTGAAGCATTTTTATCAACACCTCAGCTGCAGGCATGAATAACATTGCTTATTGGTTGCATGATGTGTACATGCAGTGCAGGAAATAAAGGATGTTTCTCCTGCAGTGGCACTGGCACCTGTTTCTGTTTTGAAGTCACAGCCTCAAGTCTGTCCTTCTTCTGCTTTTCTCCGTCCACTTTTGGCTTTTGGTTGATTCCACAGCACAGAAAGATGTTATTGTAATGATTTAGGAAACCACAGCACACAGAAAGTCTTAGGCCCACTTTTGATTCCCAGTCAATTTTTATCTTAAGAAAAACAGCACAATAGCTTTTGCACTACATTAAATGAAAAATTACAGTATTGTGTTAACTTTAAAAGAATTTATGGTCATGGACAAAGAAATTCAATCGGCCTCATTCCCTCTACCTTAGAGAGAGTTTCTGCTGTAGAAGGAAAAGACACAGAAAAGCAGAACAAAGTAAATTTTGCACAGAATGATGAAATGGTTGATAAAGTGAGAAGCAAAGGTGAACTGAGTTGCCCACAAATGCAAGTATTCAGCAAAGCTGGAAACTGACTCTAGCATGATCACTATTTCTTTACCATGTTTCTCCTGAAAGCAATCAAAAGACATCATAGTGAGGAGTTAAGATTCAAGGTGATATTGTGCATCATGAAAGGCTTTCTGCTTTTCCTCTGTACCTTACCTGTCCCTAGTCCTCTTCTGCTGGAGGACTGTGATCATGAGTTTACTGCTGAATCAGAACTGACTCAAACTACTAGCTGCTTGACAATAGATAAAAATAGCAATATTTCAACTTGATTCACTTTTGTCAGGGTACTATGTTTTTCCCCTTGCCTTCCTTTTCTCCAGCACTTAATATTATGAGACTGCCAGTTGGGTATTTCATACCACTGAGTATTTCAATCATTTTCTATCAAAAAGAGAAAATCAAATGGAACTAGTAAAGGTTTACTTTCCTCCTCTTTTTTATGGTTTTTGTTTGATTGGGAGTTTTTTATTGTTGTTTCTGGTTAGTGAATTTTGTTTGGTTTTGTTTTTTTTTTCTTTCTTCTGACACTAGTAGCTTTTCATGCTGTAAATTCTGTTTGGCAAACTGCTTAAAAGGTAGCTTGTCTTCTGTGTTCACACTACTTATATGGACCTTCATGGAATATGATCCATGGGTTAGGTATATGTCATAGGAACACCACTAGAATCAGGAAACCAAGAAGAAATAGAGAAGATGTTCTGTCTTCCCTTGAATCTCATGCAATAACTTATATCAGTTTAAGGGGGATGTAAAAATAACAGCCAATTGGTATGTAATATTGAAAATTAACAACATTTACATGACTTCATAAAAATGCAAGAGAACATTCTAATTATGTAGGATTTAAAAGTAATAATTTCCTACCATAGATGTATTTATGCAATTTTTTTACTGCGAAAACAGAGCATGAAATTATCTGAATGATGAAACAGGAAGAGGAAGGATTTACTTGTTCAGCTGCAATATAAAAGCTTTGAGACTTGCATTTAGTTCTAGTTAAATATGCTTAAGGAAAAGAGAAAAAAAAGTCAGAAAAACCTATTTATCACAGTGTCTGTGGAATTAAACAGGTACTGTTTTTATTTATGATAAAACAGTTTTCTCCCTCTGCAATTGCATGTAAATGCAGCCTCAAGCAGTTGTATTACAGAATCTCTGATGATTTCCAGCACTAGTAATAAAAATCAGCAGCTTTATCAGTCAAACATGTTTAGCCACCCAAATATCATTAAAACCTGATCTTAGAGTTCAAATGCTTAAGCACCTGGAAATATTTTCAGGAAATACTGATTTAAGAGTAAGTGAAGTTTCAAGAAGGTATCTAGCACTCTACTCCAGATTTCTTTAACTATGTGATCCAACAATGTAAATCATAAACAGGCCTGCCCTGACTTTTATAAGACTGGCCCATTTGCCTTCCTGCCCATCCATTTAAGTGGCTAAATTCTAAGCAGTTTTGGTCAGTTAAGAACTCTGTTTAATGCTTCATTGCATCTTGCTCAGGACCTATGACCAATGGAAGAAATTGTTTCCAGAAGATTTCAGTCTAAAAGTAAACCAAAAAAGATAGTAAATAATATCATATTGTAGAAATAGATGTGCAATGAAATAAAAATTTGAGGAAGAGGGCCAGATAAATTTAAAATTTTCTATTTCCACCTGTGTGAGACCACCGTGTGAGTTAAGGTATGCAAAGAAGAGCTTGCACCTTAGAGTTAATGAATTCACAGCAAAGGCTTTCCAGGGAAAATACTTTGTCTCATTCCATGTTTGAAGAGTTTGTGGGCCCAGTCCAGGCTCCCTCTGGTCAGGAGATCAGACTGAAGGACAAATGAAAAAATGTCCTGTAGATCCAGGAGGATAGAAATTCTCTCTTCCAGGTCACCTTTTTCCCCTAACCAAATTGATCTAAAAGCATGCCTCATTTGGTAATTTCGCCTCATTTTTGTTCACAGGTGATTTAAAAAAATCATTAAACAGTCTTAAAATACTCAAAGACAGAGCTGGGAAGTAATGAGAAGCTGGGAAGTAATGAGAATCTGGAAGCTCAGATCAGGGCCCTGGTTGGACAAGAACACTAACATCCAGGGAGGGGCAAGCAGCTCTTGAGAGGAGAAAAGTGAAAAACAGAGAAGGAGTTTGCAGAATGCTGTAGAAGACAACTTCTGTCATAGGAAATGAAGTCATATAATGTAGGAAAGGCTGGGACACAGGTGAGAGGGGAGGTGACAGGGATGAGTGGACTAGGGATGGGATAAGAAGCTGGTGAACTGGTGCTGGAGCCATTTGCACAAACATGCTAAGAAGTTGGAGCTGTGAATGAGGAAAGGCTTCAGACAGAGGCAAAGTATATTAAGCTTGGTGAAAAGACTACATTGCTGTCCAGAGCCCAGAAGGGAGTCCAAGACTTTCAGATCTCACCAATACCTCACTGTC
Source organism: Anabacerthia variegaticeps (assembly GCA_035583185.1). NCBI lineage: Eukaryota > Metazoa > Chordata > Aves > Passeriformes > Furnariidae > Anabacerthia > Anabacerthia variegaticeps. The sequence goes on along the minus strand of JAWWEW010000001.1, from coordinate 85,092,931 downwards.
AATAAAATGTTTATGAATATATGGCAAAATACCTTATTTTTTTTGTCTAAATGAGGTGCTAAGTGATCACAGACAGTCTCAGTCACTGAGCTCAAGTATCAGGGCTTCAGGATGGTGTACAAATAAAATAAGGAAAGAAATTGTTCAGGGGAACCTTTTTCTTCAATTGGGAAATAGATCCAATAGAGGCTATTTAATCTAGCAAAACATTGGATGAAAATCAAGAAACAAAATTACCAACCAACCAACCTCCTAAATGCAAGAACCACAAAGTTTTGACCATTCTGGCTTTTGTCATTCATTCCTATCTGGAAGAAACTGCTGAAAATGTAATATTCTCTGTTGGCAAGGCATCAAACTTTATGAGACTCGATAGGCTCCTGCAGGGAAAATCAAGGCAATCTGCATTAACAACATACTGCTCTGTTCTGAAAGACCCTTCCAGAACACGGGGGACAAGAAAGAAGGTTTCAGCTTGTGACATTGTAGCCTGCTGGTTTTGACATGAACCTGTTTAAAGAATTACCCTTTGCAATTACAGTGATGGCACTTTCCTTCAAGAAAAGTCTTTCAAGGGAAAAGACGTACAGCCAGCAACAGAAAAAACACAATGTCAGACATATTTATATTTGTATTTATAACTGGTCTTGCTTGTAGCTACCCAAGTCTTTTATTACATTAGAAATATCACAGGTAGGTTAGAAGGTAGGTAGATGGGAAGCTTCAGATCCTGTACTGTCTGTATTAAGGAATAATCCTGACTGTCTTGGTCTTGACCTCACATTTTTTTATTTTTTTTTCCCCCAAAAATCTCAATTATTATGGGGTTATGTAGAAATCTATTCAAAGATGGAGTAGACAAATAATCATGAAGGGCAAACATTAGTTATTGACGAAATTCATTACTTCAAGGTTGAGAGGGTGGGAGGGCAAGGAATAACATATATACCAAGTTTAACCAAAGCATAATCTTAGAATCTTGAGCTGCCAGCTTCCTATATTGCTTCAGTCTAGTAATTATCTTTGAAGTTTATATATTTTCATATCTATAGAACCATATTAGAAATGTTTTTATAATATAGTCTACAACATTAAATCATCCAGGCCTTGATTAAAACCATTTAAAATTAGTAATTCATGGGTAGCATCATAAAAGATATCACAAATATAGGAGTGTATTTCTGAGTGCTCATGGGAACTAATTATGTTTGCCATTTCTGATGGAGATATGTATGTTATCTAGCAAGAGTATAGGTCACTCTGGCTGATACTTAAATGACAACATTATTCATTGGTTCCATTGGCTTCATCAAAAAGCTGTGTTTAATGATTGCTTTAAAGAACAAATTGCAATTTCTAACATTAACATTCAATGTACAGAAAACTTTTGAAGTGATGATTTCCAAAGCAGTTCATAAGCTAAGAGGGAGTATGATAGAGGTAAAAATCCCTGTGTGATAGTTTGAGTTGGAGCAAAATTGCATCTCTCCGTTTGCTTAAAGCAGGAAAATAATCCTAATAAGAAAATAATGAAACAGAATGAAAACTGCCTGAGGATAGGTAGCTCCAACTGCAACTGAAACCAGGTAGAAGAAGGTTGATTCAAGGAGAAAATCGAGGAAGAAGTCATTACAGGTTTCACAATGGAACTGTTTTCAGAATAAAAAGGGATTTGGTTGGGATTTTTTTTCTTTATTGTGATTATTTAAATGTGCTGTTTCAAAAAGAGCAAAGGCAATTAGTTTATGTCAGACTTGCCAAAAATAACAGTTTAAATTAAACTAGGTTACAAGTTGTACTAAGAAATCTTTAACCAAGGGAATAACTTTCTTCTGTTTTTTAGGGTAATCTTTCTGAAATTTCTCCAAGTAAAAACCTCCAAGTCTGTAGTATTGTTGATAAAAATTCAGTTCTTTCACAGATGGCCCATGCATCCCTAAAATCTCTGGGAAATACTGACCAAATGCAGCCATGCATAAAAAAAAATAATAAAAACTCAGGGCAGTGCTCATAGGTGATCTGTCATTTTCAGTTTGATATTTATCAATATTGTAGTCCTTGTCCTAAAAATATACTTAAATATTAATGGAAAAGCAACCTACTTGCATCACAAGTGTTCTTTCAGGCTCTTCCAAGCACTTCAGTTTTAACAATCTCTCCTATTTATTTTCTGATCATTTAGGGAGATTACACTTGCCATTATCAACTCATTAACATTTAATTTATGTATAAAGACACAAAGTGTACCATAACTGATCAGCACTGCCATAGAAACCTAATTCCAGAGGCTTAACCAGGTTGGGGCTTAACACAATGGTCTTTTACCCAAGAAGGGCACTAGTGTGTTTATTCCTTTTATTCCTATTGCAAACCTACTGCGCAGCCTGGTGCAAACAGGGGACAATGCCTGGAAAGGGTCTAGATGTAGAATAAAATTACTGGTAATCAGGGCTCAATATATATAGTCAAAAAAAAAATATGTTGAGGGAAACATATCCTATTTAAAAAAACCCAAAAGAGAGATGCAAAACAAAGCCAAAAAAAAAAAAAAAAGAGAAAAGGTTTTTTCCTAAAACACTTTTTATTGGAGCAAATGTACACGGCAATATTAGCAATATTTACTTTTTATTGACAGGTACTCCTTGAGCCTCTATTTGCACAGTTCCAGTATCTCCCCTGACCTAATGCAATGCCCTTCTTTAGTGTTCTGTATGCTGCAAATCACTGAAATGTCAAGAGCTAGTGTTCAGTAAGCAGATGCTGTCAACACAGGTTCGACCATAGCCCTTGGTTACTGCACTGTTCCCAGAATGAAACTTAAGACTAATGTTCTTCCTTGATCTAACTCTTCCCCTCAGGTTGATGCATACTAAGGACCATGAATGTTGTCTTGCCGAGAACTGCAACCAACTTGTATAAATAATATTCTTCATTGTCCAGTCTGTCTGATGGTTTCTAAAATAGAATTCTTATTGCGGAGCATGATGATCCAGTTATTAAAATTCTTTGAAATGTTTCTGCCTGAATGATGGTGCAGATGAGATTCATCTGTGGAAACAAAGCTCAGGCCAGAGACTACTGGTTGTGAAAAATATATATAAATCAGGGGCTTAAATTAAGACTACCAATGAAATTTTTTGACTACCTCTCAGACACTGCATTAAACACTTCATGTTTTGCAGTCCCAAGCCCTTCTGAAACTGAAACATTCCTACACTTTCTTCTTCAGAAGACTTAATTTGAGTGAAATATGAAATATAAGTCCTGTACTTCTTTCAATAGTTGACCAGTACTGACAGATTCTGTTTGCATATTTAAAACTAATAATTGTAGGAGAGAAATCTCAGAAGTGTCTGTTGGTCAATCGTGGAGTGCACAGTCATGGGGGACTTGCATGCTCTGGATGCACAGTATCAGTAGTCCCAAAGTGATCCCAATAAGACTGGAAATCCATCAGTATTAACAAGGAGTTCCTACAGCTGCAATGTGGGCTGGTGCCAGACCATGCTGAAAAGGTTCTCTCATGCTTATCCAATTACCTGGTAAATACATGGAATAAGTGACTTAGAAACCTGTACCTCATTGATTTACAATACAGCGAAGTGCTTTTGAAAGTGCTACCACTAATATTTAAGCTGCCATCAGCAGAAGATATCTACTGGGCTGGAGTTCACATCCCATTGCTTAATGAAGGCAGAGCATAGTGACAAGTCCTGGGCCTGCGAGACACAGCAAGGAAGGCTGTTCATGCAGCAGTTATGAACTGCCAGCCTCCAGCACTTCCACAGCCATTCCACCAGTGTAGCTCTTCAAATTTTTAACTCAATCCTTTGATGTGGATGATCCAGACTTTGTATGTTTTGATCAAACATGCTCTAAAATGTAATCTTTCACAGACTCCCCAGGGTGAGCAGCTCCAGGGCAGGCAATCTTGCTGCACAGGGCAGGGATTTCCTGAGCCAGGGAAACTCCAGAGAGTTCCTGAGACTGTCCAGGAGCTGGCACCTCACAGAAGTGTGGATGATGAGGTGTGGGCAGGGCCAGGAGAGATGGCAACTGTCCCCTACTCCTAAAAGGGAGTACCCCCTGTAGGGGTCTTCATGATCTATCCTGGTGGTAACCAGTGCCTCACCCAGACAGAGGTGATGAGGGGAGGGACAGAAGTGTGGACCTCAGAATCGGACTGGGAAGTGCCTGGACCATTCTCCTGGGGCAGGGACAGGCAGCAGACCTGTGTAACATCAGAAAGGCTGAGAAGCAATTAGATAGCTGGTTCCAAGCACAGTCTGCAGTGGACATGCACCCACAGATAAGCAGCCAAAAACTCCCTCACCAGCACAAACAGGGAGTCAATAATGCAGAAGAATGGGTGCTTGCAAAGGCAAGGACCTGTAGGCAGAGACTTCCCCCAAAGCCTGAAGTGCCCTCAGAGATCCACTTCACCTCTCTGCAGACTGAAAAGATCCACTACATCAGGAGAGGAAGAATCCTGGGTGGGGCTGATGAGAGAACTGAAGCACCTCTCCTATGAAGACAGGATGAGAGAGTTGGAGTACAGAGACTGTATAGCACCTTCCAATACTTAAAGGGCCACAAGAGAGCTGGAGAAGAACTCTGTACAAGAGCATGCAGTGATAGGACAAGTGGGAGGGGCTTTAAACTGGAAAGGGATAGACTAAGGTTAGATATTAGGAAGAAATTCTTTGCTGTGGGGATGCTGAGGCACTGTAACAGGTTGTCTAGAGAAGTTGTTGATGCCACATCCCCACACATGTTCAAAGCCAGGCTGGATGGGGCTTTGGTCTAGTGGAAGGTGTCCCTGCCCATGGCGGGAGGGTTGGAACTACATGGTCTTTAAGTTCCTATCCAATCCAAACCATGTTATGAATCTACAGTTTGGGGAAAAAACCCAAATCTTTAAATCATGCACTCTGTTCTTTACTTCTGTCTATTATCTGGAGCATTAGCCACCACAGCAGCAACACAGACATTAAATAGTTAAAAAAGCAATCCCATATATAGCCATTCCCAAATTGTTCTGCTCTTATAAACAGTTGGTTGAAGTTGCTGAATTTTCAAAGGCTTTCTAGAGTTACAGTCCAATAAAATTCATCTCATGTTCTCTTTTAATTTGTACATATCTGACACACAGTCCTCTTCAACCAGGCCCATGTGAACAAGCATTTAGTGGTGATTCATCCCTTGAAGTACAGCAGGCCACTCCACTCCCCCCCAAAACTCATACATTTTTAGGTACTTGCATAAGTATCTGTAGTGGAAGAAAACTGGAACCTATGAAGTAAGAATCAAAGACATTACTATATGCTCTTCTAAAAGTTAACATAATTGAAAAAGAAATCCATAATTTTTTCTGGCTTCACTACACAGAAGGCCTTTTGCTTTGTTTGCCAAAACCTAACAATGGATATTAATAACATCCTGCACTATAGTTGGCCTATTCTACAATTAACTATGACTTGTGAATGAAACATCACCTTTTTGTCAATGAATCATTTAGCTTGCTCATCCCTTTCTTTAGAATTTTTCAGGAGTCCTTTCTTCTCTCTTCAGTTCTTTGTGGTCACTCTTCCAGATCATACAGAGTTGATGTAGAAAGAAGTGAACTCTTGCCCAAGAGTGAAAAGAACTATTTGAAGGTGTTACTGAATGCTATTTGGGGTAAATAGCTCTATTTTTCCATTTGCAACAGGGAGAGCATTGGTAGTTTTTCTGACAGTGTGCAATTTGACAGAATCCCCTTAAAAAAACAGTGCATGTTATTGTTCTGTAAGTTAAATGTTTCATGCTGCAGAATATCAGATAAAGAGAATTATTTATAAGCACAAGCAATTCCCTAGAGACAGCAAGGGGAGGGATATCAAGAGTCTTGGGCTAAATCTATGATTTTGTGTCTTCAAAAATTTTAAGCTAACACTATTGGCAAGTTAAAGCCAGGTTTATTTTCAGTTGAACTAAGATGACAAAACACCTTTCTTATGAAAGCAAGTGAAAGTTTGAGCATGGAGTTCAGAAATGAAAAACATTACTCATAAATAGATGACCAGGTCAGAAGCAGTAGGATTTGGATGAGATTTAAGGTAGCTTTGTCATTCCTCACAAAGGGACTCAAAAGTACCAAAACTGACTAGACAATACAGGCAGACAGTACCCTAAAGAAAAAGGGCTAGTAGAAAGAGGAAAAAGGGAGCATTTTTTTCAATCACAAAACTAATTTATTAATAGCACATTGTAGCAAAGGCACTAGGGGATGTGAAGTAAAAAAAAAAACATTACGTTAATATCAGAGGTACAATCTAAGGAAATTAACAAATGCAATACTCATGTCCTGATTATGAATATATATTTGAAAAGGTGATATCAATGAAATTTGAGGAGACAATCATTCCTTGGAATGTAAGAAAGAATGATAATAATTCAGTTAGAAAGGCTTGAGGAGATACAGGAGGAGCTAAAATAACACTCAGTCAGAAGCAGCATTATCTTTGTCCAGCTGTCAAGGTCTTGGAAATAAATAAGTGTGGCTGCATATGGATCAATACTTTTCTTTATTCTACTTGCATCTGTTACAGACTGCCAAATACATTTGTAGGAAAACAAAACTTATCTACCTATAATGAGAAGTGAGAAATAACTTCTCCATATGGCTTCAATCAGATAGGCTATGTTAGAAAGCTCCTCCTGCAAATACCGGTAATCCTCGGAATTTCTCAACCTTACCCTTTACAATTCCTTAAATAAAATAGCATTGTCTTCAGCATGAAGGAATTTGATGTGAGATGGAAAGTTAGAGTATAAAAGATAAACCAGCCCTTGCATTTTGTGAATGCAAGTAATCACTTACTGGTTGTAGAAAAGAGAGAACACAGTTTATCAAGGATGTGGAAGTCCTTGAATGCATCCAGTGGATGGCAACAAAGGTGGTGAAAGGGCTGGAAGGTCCTGAGAGGAGCATCTGAGGACTTTGGGTTTGTCTAGTTTGGAGAAAATGAGGCAGAGAGGTTACCTCACTGCTCTGTGCAGCTTCCTGTGGAAGTGGAGATGGATGTCCCTGGTGTTTCATGATAGGACACATGGGAATGGTTCAAAGCTGTGCCAGGAGAGGTTCAGATTGGACATTAGCAAGCATTTCTATGCTGAGAGTGTGATCAAACACCCAAACAGGCTTCCTAGAGAGGTGGTCAGTGCCCCAAGCCTATCAGCATTTAACAGTCATTTTTAGCAAGGCCCTAAATAACAGGCTTTACCTTGCGGTCTGCCCTGAAGTGGTCAGGCAGTTGGACTAGATGATTGTTGTATGTCCATACCAACTGAAATTCTATTCTATTCTATTCTATTCTATTCTATTCTATTCTATTCTATTCTATTC
>JAWWEW010000001.1:85073129-85085444 GCA_035583185.1 Anabacerthia variegaticeps | reverse complement strand
GTTGTATGTCCATACCAACTGAAATTCTATTCTATTCTATTCTATTCTATTCTATTCTATTCTATTCTATTCTATTCCGTTCTGTTCTATTCTATTCTATTCTATCCCATTCCATTCCATTCTGATGTTATCAGTTCCTTCCCCAGCACCACCTCATCCTTAATTTCTTCTTTATTTAACATATCCTTTGATAAATGGATAGTAATAGTTTAAAGAGCTGAGGAAAGCTGGAGGTCTTGAGGGGAAATAAAACACTTTTTTACTCTTTTTCCTCCCCTTGATTTCAAAAATCTGTAAATAAAATGTCCAAAGTAATTACGTTTTCCATTCTGGCATTGGTCTCGGGCAAAGTGAAGGAACAGCTGATCCTGGGATAGATTCATATAAATATAGAGAGTAATATAATTAACACCAATAAACATTCATTCATCGAAACTTACTGCTGTCAAACTAACTCAATATCACCTTCTGAGCTTATACATTCCTGGTGATATGTACATTTGTACATCATCTCACATGATGCAGTATGACATTTTGATTAGGATGCTACAATGATACGAAAATCAGTGCAACACATCAAATTACTAAATTTTGACTTCTTGGAAAGATTAGTGAAACCAAACCATTATTCATCAGGACCTTCTGTTGAGATACTATGTCTTCTGGTTTGGTGCTACTTTTTTTTTTAATTACGGAGATGCCATAACACCATTAAGACTTGTTAAGTTTATAAGTTACACAGAGGTTGAGGGAGTGGCCAATAGTAGCTACAAGTCAATAGCTTTGTAGCCTGGATGGAAGTGTCAATAGGCGTTTCTGTAGTTCAGAACAAATACTCAAGTTTGAAGCATGTATTTAGGATTGACACTTAATGATTTTGCTTGTCCAGAATTGGAGACCTACCATTCTGGGTGCTGAAGGTCTGAAGGCAGATTATTTCCAGTCAATTAATAGTTATTTCAAAATATACTCCTTGTTTGAAGGTATGGCCAAAACAATAAGCACAAGTTTTGCATACATATTCAGAGAAAGATTATGTCCTAGAAGAATGCCATTCTTATTATCAGTTTACGTTATGTTTATGCAGCTGCATAGACCTTATTCTGATGGCTTCGCTGCAAGAATTATTTTGAAAAGTTGTGAAGTGCGTGAAAGAGAGAGAAGATTTATCAGAGACTGGAAATAATTCCTCATGTTAAGAGACCATAAGTGTTTATCTTGAGGGATAAAGGGTAGTGGATTACCACCTCTAAATACCTGTACAAGAAAAAGAAAACTGAATAAAAAGGGTTCATCAGTTTAGCAAAGTTGTATTGAATCTCAAGGTCTGAGTTGATGCTAGGTGACTGCAGACTAAGAAAAACCCATTGGTGTTTCCCAATGAGAATAACTAGGTTTTGAAGGAACTTCAAGGCTTGTAGTGCAACTCTGTTGCTGGAATTTTTTTAAATAAAGATAGGATGCTTTTCTAAAAGATGCATTTTATCAATAACATTAGGGTTTGCAGCAGCACTTCCTTCAGAAAAATCTCATGCCATTCAGAAAATGCAAGCAGATAATCACCATTGTCTCTTTCAGAACAGGCCATGGCCAACAGGGAAGGGCTTCCGACAGTGAGATGCTATTTAAAGCTTTCAAAAGATTATAAGGGAAACTAATTCACAGAAATGTCTGTTAGGAACAGATGAGGTTGACTAGATGTCAGTATGGATAGAAAGAAACAGGTTACCCCATCCCATCATTATATAAGAGATGTCATAGTAATATAATACAGTCGCAATGATTGCAGATGAGGCCAAACTCATTAATATTTTATTTAAGGAAAAATAATATCAGGTCATGCAATTTTCTTTTTTGTTTGGAGGTTTTCTTTTTTTAATCTGTAAAATTAAATTCTGATAAATAAAAAGAAAGCATTTTTTTTTTGAAAATGGTAACATGGGATTTTTTGATAATTAATTGAAAACTATTTCAACTAGTTTGAGAATTATAAATTCACCAAATCCAGTCCTGTGGGACTTCATAACAAACTGCAGCATAAATGGGCCTTCTCCCACAAAAAAACAGCTCTCGTGAGTAAGAAATTCAGCCCTAGAAATAAATAAGAAGTGATCAGCACTGACACTCAGTGCTTTTTAAGAGCGAAGTGAATGCAAGAGTCATTAAAGTTGTGATTCCTCAGATATCCTAATGTATTTGGTGCTCTCAGAAGCATGAAAAATGTTCTGTTCGAAAAGCATTGCACAGCTCATCAATAAACCCTCTCAGAAACAGATTCCTACATAAAAGAAATTAATTTTCACTCCCATCCTGCATCTGCTTTCACTGACATAGGCAGCCATGGTAATTTACTATTGTTTTTACTTCATCTGCTATTGTTCACTTTTATTCTTCAAACATAAAAGAAAACCTATATATGGAAAATAGCAAGACTTCTTAGGAAAAGTGAATCATGGGTCATGCCATGATACACCATATTTGTATATTGACTTTCTCTGAGATTGATACATGAATGCAAATGGAGATTATGTGGGTAGCTTTTCTACTATTAAGGCAGAAATTGAACTGGACTGGCAATCATGGATCGAAGTCTGGTTATGGTATTATACATTTTATTCCCATTATGTGGCTTGATGAAACTGCATTTTTGGGGGGATTTTCCAATATTTCTTGTACCTTGCAATAGCCAAATTAAAATTCCATTGTTTTTACTAGTTCCATATTTCAAATAATGTACAAAATGATAATTCATGTTGCAAAATTAAAATGTCCTTATGTCTAAAGATAATAGGCCTGAACATCCTGAGAGTAATTCTGATGATCGTAATGCCTTATAGATGAATAACATGCTACAACTTCACATGGCTTTTGTGGAAGGAGAACATTATATACAGTAGTACTACTGGGAAGAAAGCAAAGGCTTTTTGAGAGATAGCTTGCATAGTATATAAACACATAAATATACAAATAAGCAAAACAGTCTCGATCATACTACCAAACTCTAAAATATTTTTTTTATTTCAAACCTTGTATTTTTTAATTACTTTTGGAGGTAAATTGCCTTCGTGGACCTTGCTTCATCTCGGGAGTACATTCAAAGTACTCCAGACACTTAACAGAAAATATGGGACAGACACTGAAATGGTTGCAGCTGACAAGTAACTGCCTTCGAAACTGTCAGTATGGCATATAAAAAATTGATTAGGACACAAGAAATACTGGCTAGTAGTTTTCAAATTATGTATGACACAATGAATTTAAAAGTCTTAAAAAATGGATCTTTTACTTATTTAATTTCAGTTCTTCATGAAAAGTTCCAGTATACAACCTACCTATGCCAATGATACTGGGGAAAAGAGAACAATACAAAGAAGTTAGAACTTTGAATAGATTTAATGGCTTTCCAGATTCAATACTAAATGCCAAAATCAGAGGATGAAATAAATTTATGTGCTGGAAACATAGTCATTAAGTTTTAAAAACAGGCAGTAGTTCATTTAACAAAACTGTCATTTTACAAAAATATTTTGAAAATGCTGCTTGCTTCAAAGAAAACAAAAGTTCAGTATCCAAGGGAGAAGAAACTGAATATATGGAAATTATTTTATGGTGATGAAAAAGATTGATGACTTCAAGTTAAAATATGTTTCTCAATATTATAGTTTTACAATTACACAAGGAAACAAACCCAGCTTAAGGTCTTGGAGTTCTGCTAAGTTGGAAAGCTGTCTTGATCTGACTTGATTTTAAAAAATCTGTTGCCTTCAGACAACCTGGGATTTGGTCTTTGCTTTTCACACTCTAATCTGTCAATATTTGATTTTTATTATGCATGCTTACATGTATGTATATACTTATAATTGAGCATGATTCCTACAGCCACAAAGAATGCTGTTGGGTTTAGGGTTTTTTGTTCCCCACTGTTTACTGATGTAGCAATTTGTCTATGATAATAGGAGACTTTAGCACTCATGGTGTGAATGCATTTCGAGAAAATTTTCTTTCCAGCTGTAAGTGCTGAAAGCCAAATCTGGGTTACACTGCTCTTGTACATGCACACACATCCTGATAATGCCAAATGCAATTAGGAACTCAGCTGTTTTGCTCTCAGTATCTTTGCATAAGACCCTTGCCTGTGACTGTACATCTAGTCACACAACTGCTATGACAACACATGTAAAAATTACACTTTTGAAGACCTGTATGCATTTTTTGTGTGGTTAAACATGCAGCTTAAGCAGAAATGTGTGTAACTGTGGTCTTCAAGAACACTTATTTGATGTGAGGTGTAAACATTTTTTTTCTGACACAATAGCATACATTGCTTCCAATAAAGCTCTCTGGTGAACATTTTACCAAAACTTCTGTACATGCTGGCTTTGATGAAAATTTGTTGTTTCAATGGTTTTAATTAGTCAGCTATCTGACCATTCTATTCAACAGGAGTAGTCTCTCACTTGACTTAATTGTTTTCAAATATTATAGTTTTACCCTCATATCAGAGGGTAGAATTGTAAATGAAGGCATTTAAGATGTAAGGACATTGTCCTGGATGACTGATCAGTGGCCAGAGAGGTAGAAAATTTTCATCTTACTAAGCAAGAAGGAAAGCTTAGTTCAGGAAATAAAAATGTGGAGCTTTGGGAAGCATAGATCAGAAAACAGGTTGAGGGGGAAATGAACAGCAAACAGCAGGATTAAATAATGTCTTTTCCTGGCTTCCAAAGTAAAAATTAAAAAATAAAAAATTAAAAAGCTCTGAAGATTAGAAACTTAGTTTGCTTACTATTAAGTAAATTTGATTTATTAAGATAATGAGGAAGATGCCTTAGTGTAGTCGCTGTGGTCTCGCTGATCAACAAAGAAATACTCATGACACACCATATGAGTCCTTGTTCTCATGACTAGGGTTTTCTTCTGTAATCAAACTCCCATAACAACATGGATAAACTCTGCCACTCCCTATTACTCTGCAGTTCTAGTGATGGACAATTAGCATGCAACCTTCACTCTCTGAAACTGCTCTGAGTATGCATTTTATCCTCGTATTTCTATCTTTGTAAAGTCACTCCTTGTTTAGTTTTTTTCTAAGTTAATTGGTTTTGTAACACTTGTTAATCTCAGAGTACAATGGGAGGACAAATGAAAATGTAACATAAGATAGTATAGCATAGTTTGAGTAAATAAATAATTTACAGTATATAATTTTATATTTTAAATCTATTTATTTTCAATCAAATAACCAATGACATTCTGCTCAAACATTTCACCTTTAAGAGAGCTCTTCTTGATGCAGCATAGACAAAATTCTGTCAATTCAGGCCAGCACACCCTTAGTCTTCAAAAGACAAAGGAAATAAGCTATACTTTATCGTTGTTCATTAAATTCTACAGCAGTTCTTACATTAAAAATAATTATTCTTCTAAGTAATGTCCTACTTTCAAACTAGAAACTTAGGCTAATGTAAGTCTTATGGGTCACAGACAGCAGTCATCTTGGTTTAATGGGAAGCCTTGATACACTACTTCTATTACTCCGGATTTGTTGCCTCAAGGTGCATGTTTTGCTCCCATTACAAAAAACTGATCAGAGTCTGTTTTGCCTCAAGATAATGTTCATTATTTCAGTGGATTGATGGCCTGATCATTTAGTTAAAAGTTAGTTTGCCTTCCTGCAAATGTTTTTTAAGTCATTAAAAGGTAGAATTCCTCTCTGGGTTTCAGAATGAAGTTTTTGGGTATTAACTATCCCAATGGTCCATCACTAGGCAATCACTGTGTCACTGCTTTTAAACCAAGTACACTGGCTTAATGATATGCAGTTGGGATGGAGATCTTTTCCCATCTTGCCTGCAGTGGGGAACTTTGTCAAACAGTCAGTCCCAGCTCCTGTTCTAGCAGTGGCAGTAATGGCAGCTGGAGCTCTGAAGGCTAGCAAAGAAGGAAGGAGGCACTGAGCAGAGCTCTTGGAAGTGTTTTCCCTCCTTTGGGTTGCCCATGACTTCAGTGTATACAGAACAAATTCTATTCCAGGTCTTTCAGAAGAGAGGAAAGTTTTTTTGTGCAGATTATTTTGTGTGTATAGAAAAAGTTGGAAATATATGTACCATGGTCTTCTTTTCTTCAATCTGCAGACAAGTGTTTTCAGATATATAGGGAATAATTACTTTTGAAAGGAATAATTTGAATAATACCATATTAGTAGTAATATCTATAACGTTAATAACATTAATGAAGTCTGGAGTAGTGCAATGAGGAAAGGAGCCATAGCGTATCTGGGCTGACTCTTCTGTGTGTAAAGAGAAAATCTGAGAATCTCAACAGATGTTGACTTGGCTGAGGATAGAATGGAAGTGGTAATTTAGTTGAAAATTGTAATTTACCATACCTATTAAAGAAATTAATTCACTGTATGTTGTACAGAAACATGCTTGCCTCTGAGAGCAGCCACAACACTGATGCTTTCAGTTGGGGTTCTGAATTTCAACAGTGGTGATTTCCTTGTCCCATGAACATTGTCAGCAGCGTTCATTGTCTCAGAGCTACATCCTCTCTAAGCATGGTTTGAGTACTGTAGGAGTACCAGTTAATTCTCTCACGTCCACTTTGCAACACTAATTCCACTCAACCAAATTCCTTGGTGTATTATATACCAGTGTGTTCCCATAAATTAGAGGGCAGCACAGAGGGTACAGTACATGTGTGTATGCACAGCTCCTGCCTGTATGACAGGCTCTGCCTTCTTCATTGTGAGAATTTCTGTGGAACTCATACAAGAAAATAGGCTAGTGGCTAAGTGAACGTATGATTCCATTTTCATTGGGTGCTTGTTATGCATCTATGGGTCCTTGTTGAACAGTTGGCAATTTGCACCTTGTAAAATTTTACTGAGTCATAGTTCCTTTATTTAACTTGCAGAAGGATGTTCTGCAGAAAAGGTGAAAAGTTCTGTTGCAATAAGCATTGGGGAAGGGAGGGAGGGAGGGAGGAAGGAAGGAAAGAAGGGAGGAAGGAAGGAAGGAAAGAAGGAAGGAAAGAAGGAAGGAAGGAAGGAAGGAAGGAAGGAAGGAAGGAAGGAGAAGAAATTGTGCATATCATAAAGAATGAAGATATCAACATTAACTATGAAACATAGCAGGAAAATAACTAAAATACCCTTTAAAAGGTTAAGAAGGTTATTATATTTAAGTAAAACAACCTTAGCAGCCTCACAGAAGTAGCCCAGTTTAGTTCTCACCGTGGAATCAAGGGGTGTGATTAACTCCTTAGGTGATCTGCAAGTGTCTACAATGTTTTTGTCCACATCTGAGCCACTCACTCTCATTTTTCAATCACAGGAGAGAAACTGAGATGTTTTGGATACATTCATTTTCTAAAATATACCTCTAAATCCAAGAAAAACCATATACTGAAAGTACCAATTTCTTTTAATTAAGTGTATAAAGGAGGTCACAGTGTGCAGGTCATCTGTAGAATTTACCTTAAAATCACAGGAAATTAATCCTGCCTGAAAGGCACTAAATCAGTTCATGACTAAATGTGATGACAGACTCTCTACATCACGTAAAATGCAATAATTTTCTCCCACTCTCATTCTATGAGGTTTATCAGGTTTATTTCAGTCAACAACCTTGGAAGCATGGACTCTGCCTTACTTCCCAAGTATCTTATGGTCCAGTATCTACTCCTACTCTTAGTTGCTGTGCTAGGTATCAAGATTACACTATTGAGAGGGGCAATGACCTGTGTGGATACTGAAATTGTGTGTATCATTGTACACAATGAGAAGGCTGCAGATTGCTTGACTTTATACCATTCTCAAGCAGTTCATCCATAAATGCACAGCTCTAGATACAGGCGCTAAGTAAGAAAAAGGTAAAGGTTTTTTGCATTTCCTGTAGGGACTTCGATTTCATTTTAACATTTTGGCCATGTTTTTTTGATTGGTTCCTATCTGTAGAAGTACTGGTTTACACGGTGCCTGACTCCTTACACCTGTTTCTATGAAATTATTTCAGTTGTTGTAGTGTAAGTCTTTCTCCAGTGCAGCAAATCAGTCTAACAATAAGCTGCAGAACCTATGGTTTCTAACCCACATCACTTCCCTGGTGCCATTCCCACATGGAGAAAAGTGCTGGGGATTAGTGGAATGAAAATAACCCTTATCCTGTAGAACAACCCACACAAATCACTATGTTGAGATGTAGTTCAGTACTTCCCACTTGTAAAAGCAGTGAGCTCTATTATTAAAGCTCTGTCCCGTAATGCCAAATACACAAGGCTTCTGAAATTACTGTCCAACTTCTTAGGCTCACACATTTTTTACTGGCACAATACTTGTCCAAATGTACACATTCATCTAACAAAGGCGTTATGGAAACACTCATAGGGTTATCAAACTCTCAAACTTCGATCTCAAACTGATGGACTTAACACATAGAAACTTTTCCTTTTGGCATATTGCTTTAAGTTTCTTTCTCCAGTTCCCACTATCAGATTTTTATTTACCTTTAGCTATGTAGCTTATGATAATTCATCAGTTTTACAGTGCCTTCAGAGATGCTTTGGATGAAAGTTATTCTTACTGAATTAATTTTTTTCCATGTAATATTTAGCTATAGTCAAATTGCCCACCGTATTGAATGAATTTGTTTATATGCTTTCTGTTAACTAAAAGTTTACGCTTTAATTTGCTTCAACTAATAAACCCATTTTGCCTCTACTTGGATAGGTTGTATGTAAATTCCTTAGGGGATTAATCTGTATGTTCTGTAACATTGCCATAACAATATGTAGCTACTTAGCTATTGCAAATGGTGCCTTCTGTAAATGTCATACTCTAGAAAGTTAAGGTTTGTAACAGGAAGTTATATAGTTCATTTGGCCAAGTCTGATGCAGTCAGACAAAAGCCCTTAAAAATTCTTAGGCATGTAAACTCTTTCACACATCTGAAACAGAGGTAATATACTTCAAGCAAAGTACAGAAATTGTTCACAGCTTAGTTTTGTTACTGTTAGTCACTGTGACTCTCTGAGAGTGAAGGATAGTTAATGTCTGTGGAGCTGGGGTGATAAGGTCAGGGGCCTCTGCAGAGGAGAGAGAGGAGGACAGATTTTTATCCCCTGAGAAGTCACAAGGGTTAGCAGAAGAGATACCATGAAAAAAAAGTCATGTAATGTGAGATAAACCAGCCTTCTTATTGAGCTCTTGATTTTATGATTTTTAGTATCCATCAGAATAATAAACTCTATATCCAGACTGACCATCTGAAGATTTACAGGTATCAGGAATGGTGCAACTGTTTCAGAATGGAGGAATGCTGACAAAAAGAGAGTTTCTCACCAGTATTGAGGTTCTAGTGTTTATAAATGAGAGTTTCTCACCAGTATTGAGGTTCTAGTGTTTATAAATGACTTCTTTTGTAAAGGCATATTCACATGCATGCTATACTTGCCACAAAGACCCCTAATTTCTGATTCATATCTCAAAAGAAGATAACAGAAATCACTCAAACCTGAAACTAGGGCACAGAAGACACAACCTGCAGAAGGAAGGATTCTGTGCACCTTAGTTGCAGGATCTGGTGCATGATAGGAGCTTCATGTTTGTGGCAATGAAGCCATCCAGAAACATCATGTTTGAAAATTCAAGATGCCTTTCAAAACTTTGCTCATCCAAAATCATTACTGACAGCCTCTGCCTATCCAAATACATAATTTCTACAGAGACCTAAAATTTAAGGAAATTAGAATGGCAAAGTTTACTTAAATTTCATAAGAACATTACTGAACAGATGCCATTGAAACACTAAAAAATATTTCATATGCAGTGTTTTTATGAAGGTCACTGAACAATTATCTGTATCCCACCACAATGCCAATTTATTTTCTGTGCTATTGTTGCAGGTGATTACGTAGTCATGACTATATACTTCGACTTAAGTAGAAGAATGGGATACTTTACTATTCAAACATACATTCCCTGTATATTAACAGTTGTTCTTTCCTGGGTATCCTTTTGGATCAAAAAAGATGCCACACCAGCAAGAACAGCATTAGGTAAGTTGTTAATATTTCCCTTTTCTGCTGTCGTTGTGATGTTCCTACACTACCATTTGAAAATATCAGCTTCCTTTCAAAGAGACCACTGGCTATGCACTTTGGATTATTGCTACTATGTCTCGCAGACCCAGATCTACTTATCATTGAAACCTCTGGTTTTCTTCCTGTAACAGGAAGAAATTAAAGAATTAAAATGATACTAGCCTGACACTTTGGATGACACTGCCACCTATTTTGCATAAAACTCTTGTATTAATGTCTGTCTCCTTGTTCTCACTATGATATTTTAGTGACATTTTTAAAGAATTAATTAGTTGCATTGTTGGATTCCCTCCCATTTGAAACTCTCCCCCACAGGGCATTATGTCTTATATATACAGAAGATTGTGGGATATAATAGTGTTAACTCATGCAAAGTGTTTTAGCATGCATGCTTGAAGTGAAGATCCACACCAGGTGTATTGATATTTTTCATAGATTGTGGAGATTTATGCTGGTTTAGGTTTTCCAGAAGCTCGTTTATATCAGGATCAGCATGTGCATTTTGACAATGTGCTTTAGGATACACTTAGAAATGTTGACTTAGACACTTGCAAATTTATTCTTGTGCAGTGACAGTGTCTTCATAAATCCTGAGTTTGCTGACCAGTGCTCCCACATTGTCTTCTCCATCTTTCCACTGCAATGTTGCGAGGTAGCGAGAATACATTTCTGGCCCAAGCCGTGCAAATTTTAACCACATCTGCATCCATTTGGGTTACCCTTCCTTAATGCATAAGAGAGAAGAGACAAAGGACATCTAACAGTTTGCATTACTGATTTACCATAAGAAGTGTTCATATCCTGTTCCTAAAGTTGGTTCCCCACTTCACACAGCTGAGTTTTCTAATCAGTTAGATACAGAATTAGGTTAGATCACTAATCACTACAGTGTAACACTCCCTGCTTCACTCCCTCAGCCAGCAGGAAGTTCAGACAAAAAATGTGTTCAGATACTGAGGTCACAAAATTGGAGTAAGAGCATAAAAATGAGATGTTCCAAAACTACATTGAATGGATATCATGACTCACTCCTAAAACTCTGACAAAGAACTAAATTTCTAGGTTAAAATATAACTTTTCTATAAATAAAGTCCAATAACAAAATAATTATATATACATGAGTCATTTCTTTTTGTGCACAGAGTCCTGTTGCTCCCAAATCAGCAATGGCCTGTTGACTCCTGGGATGTAGTAAGCAGATGTTCCCATTTTACTGTAGGTCTGCTTGTATAATGCAACTTATAAATCTGTCTGAGCAACTGCACACATCCACATTTGGGTAGTGGTACATGGTGAAATTATGAGTAATACAGCCAAAGGCAAACTGCTGAAATTTTCCCATTAATTAGTTGAAATTAATTGTAGACTCTGTGCACCAAACCTTCTCCAAGTATAGTTGCATTAATTTAATGAGCTAGCACCAGGGAAATATTTCTCTCTCTGAAATTAATTAGTAATAATTTCCTAAGATATTGGCAACTACTCACAGTTTCATGAAGGACAGCTTTTACTCCTTTTTGAACAATGCTAAGTAATAAACTACTTCTGTGCTGGAGGGAAAAAATAAGTAATTAGGGTATAACCCAATATTAGGGGCCATAAATGTTCTTTCAGCAGTACTGTTCAGAGGCATCAAAGTGCCCTTTAAAAATTGGCATCATAGTCCCCTTTTCACATACACTTTGAAGGACTGAGATCCAGAGTGGCAATGAGACTAACTCCAGGCCACCTGAAGATTCAGTGGGAAAATGGAAGTAAAATTTGAGTGTTGGATGAGAAGTATGTTTTGTGATCCCAGGTTATTCTGCTCTTCATTCAAAGAGAAGAAAAAAAAAGGCTCTCTGCAGTTTCTACTTGCCTCCAGTAATCAAAAGGACCTTCTCATAGTGAAGAACAGCCAGCAAGTGTCTGAAGAAAAGTTATGAACTGGAAAAGAATAAGTTGTTTTCCTTGAAGATAAAGGGAATTAGGTTAAACTGAAGCTTTCATCCCAGTTTTCCCCTCTATTTTTCAAAATGAGTATAATACGGAATGGGACCAAGCAATTGCTATAGAGCAACTTCAAACTGCAGTTTAAAAAGATACAGTGGGTATCAAGGCAGCAACGTGTTGATGTAAAAGAAAATAGAGATGATGTTTGTGCTGGTTTAAAAGCAAACTGGCAGGAGAAATGGACCTACCACGAGAGATATTGTAAGTCAGAATTACAGT
>JAWWEW010000001.1:85029059-85073029 GCA_035583185.1 Anabacerthia variegaticeps | reverse complement strand
TAGATGGGGGTAGAATACACAGCTTTAATCACTCCCACACAGTGATAACTGGTCCCACCTACTGAACTAGGACAATGTTTAATAAAAAATGAACGTTGGTTTTCTTGATGTTTCATCTTAAGGTCATTAACTAGAAAACCAAGAGGGTCTCAAAAAACAGATGCCAGACAAGAAAGGCGGAGAATTAAGTTTATAACCAAGTGACAGCATACATGAAAGTAGGAGACATTTCCTTCAATGTCCCACCAACTTGCCCTCAGGAAAATAAGAAAAATATATTCTTGGTGACCAAAGAGTTTCTAACACTGAAACTACTGCTACCTGACTTTGCATGCAGTTGTCTAGTAAGCAGATTTCAAACAGTAATGATTTTAAATAACTGTTTAGCCGAGTGATCTAAAGGTTAAAGTGTTTTGATCCATTATGCATATCTGCATCATTTGATCTCCCAGGCAGTCCTTTCTGTTTTATCAAATAACATCTATGATAAGGGATTTACTCAGAGAATATAACAGCACAAAACTGTATTTATACACAAACTTGTAAGCTCACACTCACACTTTCTACCTGAAAATTCCAAAGTCAGGTTACTTCAAAACTGTCCTTGGCTGACATTAAAATTCTGTTGAAATAGACAGTTCATGAGCACTGTGAATTTCAATAACAGATGCAAAGCTCACTGCCACAGGTGACTCTGCAAAGTGAGAGACTTGACAATTTCATCTGGCAAGGCTTATTGCATTTGAAACCACTCAACAAACTGAATTTTCTTAGCATGAGAGATTAAATGAGCTAAGGGTATAGGATCTAGGTATTATGTTTGGAAATAATGATGCTGCATGTTATTCATATATACATACCTATGTTCTGACTTGCAAATATATAAGAATACAAAACTGTATCATCTGGTGCACATTCTTTCTTTCTTCTCTGTATATCTCCCCATAAACTCATTTTAATATTTGAAAATTTGTGCTGGTGTGCTAGATATAAAATTGATAGATAGAATTTTCATTATTTCAAAAATTCAATGTTTGATAATTGTGTGAGCTGGAATCCAGTCTCAAGCATGATTTGAGCTGGCACTTCACATTCAAGCTTAGGGCATGGATATAGGACTCAGTTGAGAACTTATAGGACTGAGTTGAGAACTTAAGCACAGAGGCTAATGGTAATTATTTTTTTACTTCTCTGCCTTCCTGTCCATAGTCACTTTGGAAGCTGGTCATCATTACAGATACCTGCACAGCACTTCTTGTCACAGATAACGCAGAGTTATACCTCCATTTCAGTAACAACTGAGGAAAAATATTCCACTCTCAACACACCATTCAGTAGAAATATTGCAGACCTTTCAAAAAATGCTTTTGAGAACTGCAAGCTTTTTTTCCTCCCTTTTATTTATTTTCAACCTTTTAATTAAAACTGTCCTATCACAGCATGAGTAGGAAATAAAAACTTTCATTTGAGTACAGATAAACAGGACACTGTATTTTGTACTGGAAGAACCCTATAGGTTTTGAGGAATTTTCTAAAGGTAGCAAAATACCTGAAGGCAGGTGCATGTACTTGTGGCTCTGAAAAGGACACATTTGTATTAGAAATCTAAATGTGGGTTAATAAGGGTCAAAGAACTTCATTTGATATTGCAGAATATGCCATAGTCTAGCTGCAGTTCTTTTGAAGGTAGTGACTCCCAAGGCCTGAGCCAAGGACATGCAGGAAGACTAATTATTCTATAGTTAGTAAGGACTAATTCAAGGCCAGTGAGTCAACACCTTTTGCAGTTGGACATCTTTGCAGTTGATGACTGTGATAAATGCCTAAGCATGGTCTTTGTCTCTGGAGCTTTTCAAAGCATCAACTAGCTACAGAACTGATGTTGAGGGATCTGAAGAAGTTGCTGGATCATTTCAGCCACATCTGCTTATACTGAGAGATGGCACAGGTGTCAGGAAATGGAAATATTTTCCCAATATCTTTTAGATGTTCGAGGTACACACAAAGTCCACACTTCCCACTTCCTATCAGCATTGCTTTCATCTTGATTATTCACTCGTGTTTCTTTTCAGAAACTTTTTGTTTGTTTGCTTCTGGTTAATGGATATTTTAGGAATTCAATTAATTATTCATTGCAGAAGAAGGTCGAGACCTGAGCAGTAATTTGTCTTCTGGCTTTTCCAGGGAATTTCTGCTAGTTTGAATGGAGAGGGTTATTCCTGTGAATCACTGTAGCTTCTATCAAATGTTAAAAAGCAGATTCAGACCATCCTTCATAAAGAGAACCTCGTCAAAAGTAATCCACAGACACTTCTGTCTCTCCAGAGTGCCCTTTGTGAGAAATAATTTTACTATAAGGCATAATTTCAGTCAGCCCTTGACATTTCAAACACTGTGGACCATTGTGAAGTATCACTTTAGCTATAAAAAAGAAAGATTACCTTATGGTTATGTTGTTTGTAAAGCAGGTTCTCTCTTGAGATGTATTTGAGCGAAAGCTTTATTTTTTTCCTAAGCCATTGAGAACTTCTATTTTTTTTCTATCAGAAGACATGCAGTTCATAACAAATGATTAAAAGTATCAGTCTAAGCTGGGAATGAAACTACTTCTATTCCTAAGGAACGAAGAGAAATTGTATTAATTAATAGTAGTTAAATAACTGACATAGCATAGATTTCATTCTAGGACTGTTTTTATTGTTTTAGATGTCTCACACAAAATAATTCCTATTCTATTAATTATTACTATATCAATCTAAGAAGTGATACTTTCTATGAACAAGAAAGACTATTTTCATTACTGTTACAGCTGAAGTTTGTACGAGAGTTTTACTCAGACTGAGCAAGTGACATTGAGTTGCCTTACTCAGAAGGAAAATAGCAGTGGAGGATTCCCAAGGAAGTTCTGCTTTATGCTTTTCTTAAAATATTTTATTCTTTCCTTCTCTCTCATCCCCATCTCCAGTCTAACTGGGAACAGGAAAAGGAAGAGTTAAGGAAAAGCATATTGAGAGGCACAGGAATGTCACTCTTGCAAAGACGAAAATAAATAATTAAGCAAATCTTTGTTTACAAAACAACATTGGCTCTACTGATGTTATTTTCCCTTAATTTTTAATACTGCTAAATTTAATTAATTAATTACTAGGGTACAGCTTGGATTACTGGGTTTTTTATGTTTACTTCCAAAGATTGTTCTGTGATAAGCAGAAGTGATGTTGCATACAATTAAATCAAGTTTCTTTCTGCAGGCATCACCACAGTATTGACCATGACAACTTTGAGTACGATTGCAAGAAAGTCATTACCCCGTGTCTCCTATGTCACCGCTATGGATTTGTTTGTGACTGTATGCTTTCTGTTTGTCTTTGCTGCTCTGATGGAGTATGCCACACTCAACTACTACTCAAGTTGCAGGAAACCAAGCTGTACTAAAAAGAAAAAGTCGGTAAGATGGAAGCATTTAAATTTCTTTTCATGCACAGCTCAGAATGTGGATAATTATTCAGTGATAGCCTGTAATCCCATTACACTCCATTCCTCTGAGATTTTCCCAGTTTGTGGTGTGATCTGCCCTGGAAGTTGATGGAAAATTACCAGCAGTAACAGTAGAAGCAGTTATGTGCCTGCTGAGTGAGGTCTGTTTCCAACAGAAGCAGCCTCCTGACCACAAAGCAGCAAACCTACCTATATGTCTTTTGTCCTCCATTACTGTGCTGGTAGTCATAAAGGGCTCCCACTAAAACAGATTACATAGCTTGTTATACAAATATATGCACATCAATAGATATTCAAATGCATTGTTATTTCATGGTGTAACAGGTCTAGAAATATTCACAAGCTTCCCAAGTAGAATTTTAATCTCTCCACTGGGAACCAGCACTTGGTTTTGGCCCTGTGCACAGAGGCAGCACTTGGTTTTGGCCCCTGTGCTTGTTCCCAAGTTCAGAAATTGAGATCATTATATATGGCTGCATTTTTGGCCAAAAAACCACTTCCAAATATAAAACCCAGAAATACACAAAGACTCTTTATTTAGAATCAATTAAAACAATCATGCAAGAAGAATTGCCTGATATCCCTCATAACTGACTATGAGAATGAGAGGGGGCAGTTTAATAAAGAAAAAAAAAAATCTCAGTGTAAACATAAAGAAGGGGCTTCTCCACTCAAGATTAGTGGTAAAACTTAAGAGTTCAGCATCAGTAGTTGAAGATATTGAATGCCTTTGTACATTATGGGGAAAATAAGGACATTTGAAATCAGAAATCAAAGCCAAATAGGAGAAGTGTGAAGGAGGAAGAGAGAGAAAGCTAAATTTAGGAAATAATATGTCATAAGGTAGAAAGGTATTGAAAAAGAGTTATAGAAAATGATTGAATGAAGAACTAATTAACGAAAAGATGAAACAAATACGGGATTAGAAAAAGCCTACAAAGCCAAAGACTTAGTCAATAAAAACTCCATTAAACCTGTAATAGCTTCTTGTAAAAATTTAATGCACATAAAAGGCAAAAGAGTGTTACCATAAGAAAAACATGAGAGAATCAAAATGAACTTGCTAATGATCAGACTAAAGTTGCCATCCTATTGAAAGACCGAGTTAAAAATTCATGAGCATGTTTTTTTAGTAGGATGTATTTCCAGACTTGTGAATGAAGATGAGGGAAAGCACACAAAATTGGTGGAATTAATACCACAACAAATGCTCACTTAGCTATTGTTTGATAGATAAATAAATGTAATGAGTTGAATAAAGATTTTAAGTGTGTGGAAATCAGGTGTGCATTCTGCTAAGGTTTCATGTGGTTTTCAAGTATACGGATTATTATACTGAATATATACAACACAAAGCATAAAGTGTTTTATGAGCAAATGCATTGGTTCAAGGAATGCTATCAAAGGTAGATGTATATGAAGAAATAAGTATATTTTCTTCTGAATAATTCTTTTTTTTAATCTTTATTTAAGCTACCTGATGTAAGTTTTGGTCATGTGATGGTAAGTAAACTACATTATTCAGTGAGAGCAATGGGGGCATGAATGTACGGTTGATGTTTACTTGCACTAATTCCCAAGAAGTCTGTATTGCTTTGTTATGCTTTAGCCTGACTTCACTATAAATATTATTTTGCTTTTTGTTAAAAGGTCAGTTTGTTTTCAGCTGTGGAAGAGGAATATAGCTGCCTCTTTCTATAAGAACTTGTGATTTGTGAGGGAGAAGGGTCAAGTGTATAATATTCTGTGTTATTTTTACCTCAGAAATTTTGTGTGTCTGTTTTATATAATACTGCAGTTTCTCATTGCATTTTATAAAAGAGTAATAAGCACAAGTTATGCCATAAACTTATATGGAGTTTTAACTAAGTTTCATAGAAAATACTACATTTATGCATATCTGCAAAATCTTTAGCAAGCTTTGAGGTGGATTTTCAAATAATTTAGGCACGCAAGTCAAATACAGTCAGCTGTACTATGTCTACAAATGGAATATGTACTGCAGAAATAAAGTTGAAACAGAGCACAAAATAAGTGTCTCTTATTTGTATGAAATCTGAAATTGGAATGCATGCTATAATAGATACAAATATAAAGCACAGAGAAGCATACAGAAGGCCAGTTAATCATCTGGTTGAATGGTCGACCATCAGATAAGAAGAGAGTCAGAACTAAAACATTGGTTTTTGCATTTCTTGGTTTGGATATGTTGAAGTTTATCCTTTACAACTGCTAGCTCCATGTTATTAGTTTATCTTTTACAAATAATCTTATACATCTTTTTCATATTTTTTTCCCCTCTGAGTTTTCTGATGTATTTTAAGACCTTCGATAGCTTTGAAAGTCAGCTCATTGAAAATGAATGGTTTATAGGAAGCATTGCATTTATACACTCTCTGCTGATGTCACTCCCTGGACAGACTTTTCTGAGAGATGACGTTAACAGGGTACATTGAATGGGTATTGGCACTTTCCTTTTTCCAATAAAAAATGGTAAGGAGAAGGTACACAGTTAAAACTACATTAGGGTTTAACAGTGTTTGTCTAGAACTAGTTAGTCTGTTCAGCTTGGAAAGTATCTCCAGCATTTTCAAGTTTTTTACTCACTCTTTTCTTTTTTTCACCATAATATAGATACTGAGTAGGGCCTTTGTCTATACATAAACAATTTCCATGTTCAAATTATAGCTTAAATTGGTAAAAAAAGCAGTGACTCTGGCTCTTAAGATATCATTTTGTCTTTTCCAGCCTTGTAGTGATAACACCTAAAAAGTGAAATTTGTTAATCTTAATAAATCCACATTCAGGTAATCCCATCCCTTTTTTCTCCTCCTGGAGGACACACTTATACCTTGTCTGAAATAATATTATTAAGCATGTTTAACACGGCATCTGAACTGCCTTGTCCAAGGCAGACCTCCAGGGTGGGACTGGGCTGATGCCCACTGTGTGTGCTCTACCATCCCAACCCCAGCTCAGATGGACATTCAGAACACAGTGGGGACCATCCATTTTCTCCTGGTATCTTGTAGTTTCAGGACACCTCCTAGCTGGCAGAGATTAAAACAACCAAATTAATCTCTCTGTATTATCAAACAACCAGATTAATCTCTCTTTATTATCAGGGCATTTATTTTATCTTCTGTCCTGAGGAGATAGTTGATGCAACAAAACAGCAACAAAAATCCTCAGGCTGTTCACAGATGAGAAAGTTTCCTTTGCAGAGACAGAGCATTTATTTATCTTCACTTACAAAAATCTAACTTAGCCTTTCTGCTTTTTAACATAAATATTTTAGCCAGGCATGACAAAGTTTCAGTCCCTGAGTAGGAAATTTTCATAAGACCCGCAATAAATTTACAACATAGGACACAGTGGTATAGCAGAATTCCAAGAATACTCTAGCCATAGTTTTTTTCTCTCCAAAAGTGCTGAAGTCAAAAAAAAGATTGCTTGCACCTTTTTCACTCCACAACACATTGTAAAGCTCTAAAATCAACCACCCAAACCTTTACAAAAAGAGAGATTAGACCATAAGGGTGTAATTTCTGTCATCTAACCTGAGACATAAAGTAAATCACAACAAATAGATTTTGCAATAATCTGCTCCTAGACTATAGTCTGCTTGCAGTCCACAGCACAATGCACCTGAGAGATTTTAGAATTTACTTATGATGAAATGAATTGTGTCCAGAAGTACTTGACTGGATTCCATAGGGCAGTTGTTAAGATTTAGTTATCTATGTTGACAATGCCAACATATAAGCATATAAGGATGGCACATCAGGTTCTTAGCTCAGGGACCAACAGCTTTAATAAAATGGGTAATATTACAGTGTGTCAAACCACATGATTTGTAGAAAGAAAATGAAGTCAATAGAAAAATAAAAATTTCCACTGAGGCATATCAGTCATACCACTGATATTTTCCACATCCAGCATGAAACTTTTCAGATACATTCTAACACCTTTAACAGGAAATGCTAAGTATTTTGTATAGGAAGTATGGAGCCAAGGGCTCAGAGCATCCTCCTGAATGCCAGCAGTTCGTTAGTGCACAGCCAGCATGCTCCTACAGGCAAAGGCAAAGCTCAGTGCAACCACAAGGAGAGGAAGGGTCCCTTAAGTAGAGGAAAACCATACTGGCAGGGCTTGTGTCTGCTTTGTCAAGACAGTGCAGACAGGCAGTGAAGCTGATGAGACCTTTTCTAGTGATGCCAGTGGAGGAAGTGACATTTGTGAAGATGGAATGGGTGGCTTAATGAGAGGGGGGACTATTGTGAGAAAGCATCTTTCATGAAAAGGAAATTATGTGACAGATAAGCTGACAAAGTGTAAATAGGGAGTACATTGAAGAGGGAGAGGTCTGTAGGTGCAAACGGTACTGTGAGGATGGATGATATCAAAGTGTCCTATTTCTGAGCAGGGTTAGTGTGATAAGCACTAAGGGAACATGCCTAGGGGTAGCATTTGGAAATCCTGTACCAAAATGATCACTATTTGTTGCTGACTCTGTCTGTTTCTATAAATCGTCATAAAGTTAAGAGGCAGTCAACGCATCTATGCTAAGTGAGGGTCATTCTATAATTAAATGGAGAAGGGGGATATCACCCTTATTTTTCGGAATTCATTCTTAAATATAGTGCCTGCAAGTGTTTAAAACAACTTGCAAATAATATTCTGACAGGTAAGTGAACTCCAGTGTGTGAAAAAGTTATTAATGGCAAATGTGTGCTTGAGTTACCCAAGTAGAAAATACACTTAGAATTATTTAACTTGCCATTCCACAATATGTTTATGGAAATTCATCTGAAAAAGCATCTTTTGAGAGAAAAAAAGATACCCCTTAGACCTAGAATTCCTAAAGTATTGACCTCTTATTCTCAGCTCCTGTGATTTTTGATCTGCATCATCCATGGAAGCTTATATAATTGTTGTGTTTTGGTTTTGTTTTTTTTTTTTCTCCCCTCAGAATTATTCTGTACTTGATATGAGACCACCAGCTACAGTCATCACATTGAGCAATGCCATGTATTGGCAAGAATTTGAAGATGCATGTGTCTATGAATGTCTGGATGGGAAAGACTGTCAGAGCTTTTTCTGTTGTTATGAAGAGTGCAAATCAGGCTCATGGAGGAGAGGACGAATTCACATAGACATCTTAGAACTGGACTCTTACTCCAGAGTCTTTTTTCCTACATCCTTCCTGCTGTTTAACCTGGTCTACTGGGTTGGATACCTCTATCTTTAAATGTTGCCTGTAGCGGTGAAGACTGCTGTGTTTTCTCACTGTGGATGGATGGTGAAAGTGCAGAAAAAGTGACCCGGCAGTTTCATCTCAAGTTATAAAGACCACATTAACCTTCACCTTCTTCATCACCATTACAGAGCCTGAGGAAGGATTTTAATATGTAATTTCCTGAAAAAGAAAAATGTGGAAGAATCCTCTCCTAACTGCTATTCATTTTAAGGAAAAGATTCTTACAAAGTCCAGCTGAATTTGTAGTGTAAGCAATGCTTATCTATAATTATTGTATATTATTATCTCTACTATTCTCCCTTGGTCTAGAAGCTATTTGCAATTCAGACAAAGTTTAAATATGTAATTTTTATTTTTCTTTCCCATACTTCAAAATGCTGTCATATCCCTGAGGCTCAGAGCAACGTACACTGGCACTGGCAAATAAGCCAAAGCTGGCAAAACAACTCATTTGTATTTAAATTTACTTGAGCCCATAGGTTTTGGAAAATATTTCATTAGTGATATCCTTCATACAGATTAACCACCAAAAGACAGTAGGAAATGTCTCTGGTGGGATCAAAACATGGATGTTACTTTCTGCAAAGGTCTGGGATTCATGGAATTAGGCACTTACCTACACATATTGATTTTAACTTAAAGGTGAAAAGGCAAAGTGATAAGAAAGCTATTATTTTGATATAGATAAGGCTTGCCTGTCTATGAGGCAGCTGTAGGCATAACTTCTACAGTTTTTCAAGCTTTTAACTGTCTTTTTTTATGACTGGTTAGACATAGGATTGTCACTGATTTCTAAAATACTCCACTTGAAGCAGGACAAGATTCCTGCTTCTTTGTGTCATTGTAGCAGGTCGTAGTTGATAGCCTATGAGTAAAAATCACTATATAATAACACCATGAATATGTGACTTTCTTTGGATTTCAATTTACTAAAAAGTGCGCCTATACATTCTTACTTTTTCTCCTAAAGTTGTTTTACAAAATTGAAAAAGCGTGCCAAAGGACTCCTTTTGTTCCTTTCATAAAGTTAATCATTGCAGTATTTACTCATGGCAGTTGTTCCCTGGGTCTGAGAGGAAGACTGAACACTTTTGACTTGAATAGTTCATTACAGGAACTCAATTGTGACACTTGGATTAAACATGGAATAGTTGCCACATGCAGAAGGAGGTTGTTTTCATTCTTCTCAATTTTCAACTATATTTTACTGTAAAAAGCAATTTTGTATTTTTCAAGCTTTTGACCATTGAATTCTTAAGCTACCCATTCTTTCAAAAGCTAGTTTTACAGTCTTATGCTAGATGACATCTTTTACAGACTGTCTATGTAATTGTTATTAAGCAAACAAAACAGATTCAGAATTAAATAGAAATAGTTTTACACTACTTTTGGATGACAAATGGTTACAAAAGATTGAAGTTAAAACATACCTAAACCCGCAGTTCTATTTATTTTCTCTTCTGGAGATAATTTTTTTTATAATCTCAAGAATTGTATGTCTCTTCCACAAAGTATTTGATAAGAAAATGAATGGTGGATGTGGTTGAAGAGGAGTTCCTTTCTTTTGTCATAAGTAAAACCCTGCAAACAAGCAAAAGCCATTGCAGTAACAATTCTAAAGGAACAGAAATGCTGTCATGTTCTTTGAAACATCACTGTCTGTCATTGCTGTTGTTCTGTTCTTCCAGTGAGTTTTTAATTGAAAAAAAGGCTAACAGGAAAGTTAACTGTAGTTACTCAAAGTCTCCTGTTTTTTCCTTGTCTGAAATATCAGAGACGTAGCTGAGTTTAGGACAGGGAGGGGAATCACTTCAGTAAGGACTGACAAAATTCAGATCAGAAGCAGAGAGAAGAAATGTTTGGAGGCAAGATCTAAGCCTTATTTTTAACAAAATCTGCCCATTCATATGTCTTCTAAGCCAATGATAACTTTCTGGTTTCAAAACATATGTTGAAGATCTTGCTGACTTTCATTAGCAAATTACTCTGTAAAATCTATTGCTCTGTAAACCTCTGAGTCCTGCACTTGGAAGTATGGATTTTATGAAAGTGATATTTTAAGCAGTGCAAGAAAGCAATTGAATTGAAGTGGAATATCCTGATCTCTAATTATGAATTAGTCTATTCTAATAGTCACCTTCAGCCATATTCTGCAACAATATTAGAAATATTCCAAACCTAAATAAAAGAGTGGAAACAGTTATCCTTCAGGGGGTTGATCCTGCAAACCCTCTGCACAATCAATTGATTTTGGCGTTATTATTGAGACAAATGACTCACAATAAGGTGCCTTCCACCATTACATCTTGAGAGGTTTGTTTAACAATTGTATACTTGAGTGAATGTCCTGGGAGTAAGTGTGTAAGTGGAACATTCCCATTTTAGATGATGAACATATGTTTTTCTTACACTTGTGCTCATGGCTGCCCATGAGAGCTGTTGAAAGCATGCAATCCCAGCAGATCCTTCCTTGGAAGACTGATTCTGCTTACTCCCTTCATATTGGCCCTGTTTTCTGAGTATTTTCATAAAGAGAAGTTGGAAGAATTTAATTCAACTTTTTTTCCACTATCCTAACCAAGAAAGAACCGACAGACACTACTGGCTTCTGCTCTTCTACTAAAAGGAGAGGATATATTCTACTGTATCATTTATTCTACTCTAGGTTTTTGTGCAAAACACTGATTTATATGCAAGGTAAGCAGCTGCAGGCTGGCAGGTTCCTCAATATATTCCTCTGCTTATTCCTAGTTACTTGGTTTACTATCAGTGCTTTACTGCTTTGTGCTTTGGGTGCCAATGAAAAACCTTATAGGTCAGGGAAGATAAGCTTTCTAGGTTCTGAATCCTTCAAAATGCAAGTATTCTAGAGACCTAGACAATGTGGTCTGCATATATCTATGTGCCATATCCTTCTGTAGTAGTAAAAATATCCTCATTAACATCCAGATATTCTTTTGTTTTTCACAAATCAAAAAAAACCAACTAACATTTCACTACACTGTCCCAAGTGAAATGTAAGAACTGCATTTTACCATTTTAGAACATTTTCTTAGTGAATAATTTTATATTCAGGGCTTGCATTTACTCAAGTACTTTTTTTTTTTTTGTTACTTACTTCTTCTTTTTACCCTTCCAAGGAAGAAAACAAAGGAAGGCAAAAACAAATGAGCAGTGAAATGAAAGCATTTAGATTTATATGTAAAATCACAAACCCAAGTATTTTTACGTTACATTCCTTCCTTCTTAAAATTACAGAAAAGATTATGAAGATTTTTTTTTTTCCCCAGGAGGCTCTGCAGTCAGTCATCTTATTCTCCCTCTTCAATTAAAGGTTGTTGGACAATGTTTTCCTGCATTGAGGGCAGCATTTTCAAGGCAATTAAGAATGTATAAAGATACTGGTCTGTTTTATTCAATCTCAGTTCTTCTGGCCCTCATACTAGCATACTGACAGCTCCATCTTTTATTCTTCCAAGAATAAGGGTATAAAAACTTGTAGCCAGTTTGTGCTGTCTCCATGTCCTGCAGTAATGTGGAATTAAGTGCACCACACACCACACAATTTTAATGTAACTTTCTAATCAAGAAGTACAGGTGTAGTTTAAAACACCTTAGGCACTTTGGTAACCTTTCTTTTCTTTCAGAGGCTCATGTTCTGCTTAATCAACTCTTAACTGTATATTGGTATATTGTGCATACCAATAAAAATGATAAAAATTACAAAAGCCAGAACTGTCTTCACAGGGACGGCAATGAGTAGCAAATCTAAAAAAGAAAGAGAAATTATTTTTTATTGCTGTACAGTTCTTATCTGTTGCAGTCCTCTTATTCAATTCAACCCACAGCTAATTCCAAGTCATCCACCTGGAGGTTTGCACATTCATCAGCCAGAACAGCAGTGACACATGAGCCTTTAGCTGACAGCAAATGATATTTCTGGAACTGGAAGCATCCTGCCAAATAACTCAGACAGATAGCTATCTCAAATACTTCTGCAGTCTCAGTGTCTAGCATCTCACTTTGCTGCATGAATTTATCACAACTCACCTTACTTGGTCATTTCATAAAGGGAAGGTTGTTTACTTCCTTTTAACACCAAATTTCACCATACATCTAGAAAAATTACTCTTCTGCCCATGCACCAAGCAACCGGGTGCAAGGAACCTCTAGAGCTGCTGACTTTGTGGAAAGGGAGACTCTATATTTTAAGACAGACAGATTTCATTCGCCTCATGATCTGGATGGTTGGACCTTCTAAGATGTAAAAGAAAGCACCCACTGAAAGTTGTAAATGTTGTCTGTAGCAGACCGTACTCTTACCACTGGTCGCTCTTTCACAGTTTTATATGATAAACAAGAAAAGGCAAGCCATATCATATAATCTTAGCTGCATACACAGATTATTTTTCTTAAGGTATCATCTTGCTCACAGTGAAATCTTTATGCCTCTTACATCAGTGCCTTAATAATTTCTTAATATTAAACTATTCCTCATCTGAGAGTTAGAAAGAGGGACAATGACCTTGCTGGAGTTCTTCCTGAGCACCACAGTGTGTGACCAATGTCTTCAACCAACAGACTGAGCATATGTCTGCTTTTTCTTTATTTCTCTAAACAGTCTGTAGGTTTCTCATTTCCTAAATAGCAAGAAAACTGCAGTGGAATTTCAGCAGTTTAGAAGAATACTTCCTTCTTCACTCAAAAGCTTCATTGCACCAAGAAATACAGAGCATATACTCAAGACTGATATTTACATCATCCAGATACTTTTCAAGAAGACTGTTTAAAATAGGAAAAAACAGACTGTGTATTGGGAATGCAGTTCTACAGCTGAAAGGTGAGATTTTTTTCCTTTAGAGGTTTTTCTTTTAATTTTATATCCTTCTTCACTCCACCTATACAAATGGCAAGCACAAAATTAGCTCAACTTACACTTATATAGTGAAAAAGAGTTTGGTGTCATTATTATACTATATTTTTTACATATAGTCTAGAAAAATTCATTATAAAGTTCAGTGCATCAGGGTTGGACTTCTGAGAAATCTCTACTTTCTATCAAAACATGCATTTTGATCTTCTAATCATTTTCTAATTATGAAGGACAAGCAGAAGATTGGTTATATTTATTCATAGGTATAGGAGTAGGCTTTCTCAAGGACTGAATCAGGCAAATAAGGCACTGCTACAGTCAGTTACTTACCAGGTATTCTTTTATCTAGGCAGTGGATGGCACTAATCAGAGAAGACACAACAGCCTCTTTGGTGTCATAAAAGCACTCATATAACTGTACTTGGAGCCCTAAGCCAAGCTGTAGAGCTTCTTGTAGGGGAACCCAGGGGCTCCCTTTAGAGTTTAATACAGCACTTAATACTCTCCTAAATGTCTCTTTAATTTCTTGCAGCCTGTGGCAGTGCTTGAGAGACATGAAGATGTACTGACACAATATATTCTAAAATAAAAGGAATGAAATATCCACAGTGAAGCTGATGATGGCTTATTACTGAGACTCTGTTATGATTACAAGTTTTAAAGAAAAGACCACTAGGTCTAAGTTGAAACCTTCCACATTAAGATCATTGACCAGAACAGGGGTTTAAGTTCAAAGTTTCTTACAAGCAATCAAGAAGATCATTGGATCATATTCTGGAGAGGTTGATTATCCATTGATTTACTTCAAAACTAGTGGAGAATAGATTTGTAATGTAAGTATTTTAAGTGAGATTTGTGATTTACATCCCTAAAGTGAGGCCTAAAACAGGTAAATGCTAAAATTTCTAAATTGCACATTACTATAAAATGGATGAAGCAAATAATATTGATGGTATATTTTTTAAAAAAGCTACTGCCAAACGAATGTGGAACAAAGCATACTACTGAATCAATTCCATGCTTACAGACCACCTGGGATCCTTATAATGCAGGTGACTATAGAACTCATGGAAGTCTGGTAAAATAATACCATTTGACAGTACTACGCAGACGGCCCAGAGATGTATGCCTCTGCCAGACAGAGTGCTCCAAAGGAAAAAAATTCAAAATAATCTTCCACAGAACAGTTCATCTGAACAACAGTGGGAAACCTTGTACGGGGAGATTACAGAATCAGTCCCCCAAATTCTCTTTTGGTGTCATTAAGGAGTCCTGTGACTTTATTGTCATCCATGCTCACACGCAATAACAGCCTTAAATCATAGACCAACCTGTGGCCATCAGAAGTTGGAACACTAGCCTGGTGGGAATCTGAGACCAATTTGTGGCTATCACAGGCCGTCATCAAACCTCTCATATAATCCTGTTCTAAACTCACAGTATACTGCTCTCAAAACATTTTTTTCCATCATGACAACACATGGATTTTTTTTCAAAGTGAGTGCAATTTTAGGAATCACAGAAATACTGCCAACTATGTGCCAAATTGAACTTTCTTAAGGAACATAGACAAAATTTTAGATTTCTAATTATCTTTACTTCCTAAGTTTTTCTTAGGGGTATGTGATTTCATTGCTAGCAGTGCAGCTTGTGATGTCATAGTGAAATGAAAGTACAATTATGTGCCCAATGTGCCTTGAATAATACAGGTAGCACTAGCACCAGTATGTCATTCTAAGTTAGATAGCCATCCCAGTGATCCCCCAGACTGACCTAATCAGAAAAGTCAAACACTCGTGTGCTTCATCTTCTCAAGTTCACAGATGACTTTCCATTTTTGATCACATCCATTCCAGTTTACTTTGTGTTAAGAAGTAGGCCTGTGCATCTAGAGTACTATTTATATTCGTATTTTGATCCCAACATTTGTATTTCTGGATACAAATAAATACACATTATCAGAAAATGCAAGCATTGTGTGCATGTATTGGTGGTTGTATTTTTTTTTATAGAAGTTGAGGACTTAACAAAATAGAAATAGATATCTGAAAATTTGCTTAGGAGAAAAGATACAGTGTGTTACCTTTCTGATAGAATGTTCTTGAAAGGAATTTCAAGAGTATTTAAAAATATTTTCAACAGCGAGCATGAGCTCACTAAACTAAAAGATTTGAAACTGCAGTTTATCCATGGGTCTAACCTAAACTGGGAAGAATACCCTACAAAATTCAGAGAAATCCAGAAATAAGCTGTGTCTTTTGCATAAACGGCTTGAATGTAAAGGCTCTGCAAGTTAAGACTTGTAATCAGATTTGGTTTCAAAACTTTTCCAATCCCAACTTTTTCAGTACACAATGAAATTTCCTAGTAAAACTACACTTCGCATTTTTACAAGAGTAATTTCTTTAGCAGCCACTTATTATTAAGACTGTCTTCTTGATTTATGCTCTTTGAATGCAATTTAATTCCCGCCTCTGTACATTCACGAACTCAGAATTGTCAGTCTCAACCCACTCTGACTGTGAAATGCCTACTTCATTTCAGGATTCTAGTCCATAGTAGCACTGGAACTGTAAGCTGGACCACAGATAATAAGAAAATTTCCTGGATTTCTCAGTTTCCCACAGATTTCCTTATCTGAACTTCTTATATTTAAACTTTCTGCATGTTCCTACCACTAAGGCATGTTTTCCTAGCAGACATTTTATTGCACAAAACCCAATTACTAGTATTGACTCATCTACTCAAACACAGATTCTGGACCTCCCTAACACCAGCTGACACTTGTTATAACAATGCTAGAAACACAGTAACCAAGTAGATGTGGTTATGCCTGACTCTCCAGGATAACTGGTAAGAATAATCGTTGCCATAACTATTTTTCTTCTACACATTAGTCATTAATGCATGCCATTGTCACAGTGTGAACACAATGCCAGCTCTTCTCCCTTGCAGAACTTAAGCTGGAACATCAGCTATATTCTTGCAGTCATTCAGGGGGAATGAGTTGAGCACATCGGCCCTTCCAGAGGTTTAAGGTGCTCGTTCTGCCAAATTCAGAAGGCTCTGATACATCTTCCAATTTCCTGCCCAGTGGACTCAAGTGTGCAATAAAATATGATGATGAATCGTGCCAATAAGTTCTGCCTTTTTATGTTATCCTCTGTCTCACCACCACAAATCTAGTTAAGAAGTGAATTACTGCTTGACAGTTTCAGTTAAAGTAAACTCAGTTTGTGAAATGGAATCTGAGCAAAGCTGAACATAGGAAGCTATCCAGAAAATAAGGAATAAACAGAACAGACATTTTCCTACTGACTGATATAAGAAGACTACTGTCACTTAAGAAGACTACTGTCACTCAATAGCCATGGTTAAAAAAACCTCAAATTTTT
The DNA here is from genome assembly GCA_035583185.1 of Anabacerthia variegaticeps. Classification (NCBI taxonomy): domain Eukaryota; kingdom Metazoa; phylum Chordata; class Aves; order Passeriformes; family Furnariidae; genus Anabacerthia; species Anabacerthia variegaticeps. Next base: position 85,056,003 of record JAWWEW010000001.1, on the reverse strand, counting down.
AATGTTGGTTTATGAATGGAAAGCACCTGTGTTAGAAATGCAAAATACTTGATATAAGCTAAAGTCTCACATGCAGCAATGTAAGCCAAGATTTTTTTTTTAATTTTTATTTATTAACTTGCATGTTTTCTTATTTTTGTTATAGTCTATGTTCCTGCAGAACGCAAAAGAACTGGCCTTAAAAAAAAAAACAACAATCATATAAGTAAAAACTGGGCCTGTGGGATTTTTATTAGTCCATTCTCTAGTTTTGGGCAACCAGTACCTATCATAGGCAGACATTTTTATATCCTATAGTGGCTTTAGATTCTAGGTTGCCTGAAGATGAGAAATATTTATAGAACAAGTCTTAGTCTTAACAGCATCATGAGTCATAACAGAGCTGAAAAGATATCCTTTGATAAGCTGCAGCTGGTCTCCTGCTGTCTTGCTGTTGTCAGGCAGGAGTCAAAGGAAATACAGAAAATCAAGAAAAAAACAAACATTCACCCTTCTGAGGTAAACAAAGAAGGCCCTGCTATCCTGTGTGGGTTTTCTTACCTCTAACATCCTTTTTTTCCCCCTCCACACCTAAATAGCACTGCTTGAGTCAGATTGGTCAGAACATTGCTGTTAGGTATTGTCACAGCAGTGAGGGCACTGAAGTCTGTGCCAGCCCTGGTGCCATGGTACTGCATGTGTAATGACCATGAGGGAAAACAGCATTGAGTCCTGTAGAGCTTAATGTGGTGGTCACCTGAAATACATGAAGGAGCAAACCTTAAAACACAGGAGTGGAGGCTGTGACAGTTCATCCATAAGGCGTCCCCAGTGAAAGCAACCATAAATACATTAATGAATGATTAGATTTTATCACAAAATATTAGATTTTAATGGATGCAACTATAGGCCAAGGCACTACAGAACCCAGTAGAAATTGAATTGACAAAGTTCATATTCAGCCAAAACCTTGCCCCTTCCAAAGCCCAAGACATTCTGTTTCCAGTATTTTTTACTATAAAATACTTTTGTTTTAAAGATACTCATGCATTTTCTACCAGAGAAAAGTTGGTAAATATCAGGTCAAATGCTTTGACCATTATTTTTTGATAGAACTGTCCCCTCAAAGCAATGACAACTATAAAAGTTAAATGCAAAATTCCCATTGACTCCTCTGCTTTCTAGAGTTCATGCTAGGTGAAGTGTAAATGAGAGCTGTAATGCTTATTAATTGATTATACAGAATATCTGTCTCAGAAGCACTCATAGGATTCATACTACATATATGCTGTTATTAGTACATATTGACAGTGCAATTGAAAACTGAATATTTTCAAATTCAAGGAACTATAGATCATCCCGTGGTCCACTCATGACACTTATGCTGAGGACTAAACAGACAGAAACCTCATGGAGTTCATTAAGTAAAAGCCTAACACTCTGCATGGGAGCAGACAAACCCAATGCATCAATACAGGCTGGTAACCAGCTCACAGAGCAGCATGAGAAGCTATTAAGCAGTGCATCAATTGCCAGGCTGAATGCAAGGTAACAATGTGTTCTTATGACTGCTCATGCAACTCTGTAGTTCGCTGTGACCTGCAGATCAAAGGAACTTATACTGCTCTAAGCTCAGCATTGGTGACTACAGGACAGTGACAAATACATGGGGTTTGGCACGTCCTCCCTACCAACAAGGTCAAGGGGTATGCTGAGAAATCAGAGGGAACCTGTTAGACAGCTTTGGAGATGGTCAGGAGCCCAGAACAAATGTACTGTGAGAAGCTGAGGAAACAGAGCACATTTAGAGCTGAGGTCAAGAGATGTCTCACTTGCAAACTATGCCTACTTGAAACATATTACCAAAGACATTGAAGCCAAAGTCTTAACCTCCTCTCAGCAGGGTGCAGGTTGGGGGGGTTCAGGTCGGTGATGAGGAACAGTTTTCCCACATTGCAGTACTGCAGGGAAGGGGCTGCTGGGAGGGCTGTGGGAGCTTTCTCCAGAGAGGCTTTCAAGACCTAGCTGGATAGGGCCTGGCCTAATGTTGATGGTAGTCCCCTTCAAGCATGAAGATGAACTACATGACCTCTAAAAACCACCCACATCCTAATCAATATATCTATGATACTATACAAGGATTTTTTTCTCAGGTTACCTCTTCCATAAATATTCTAGATACTCTCATGGTGCAGGAATGGTATTCCCCAATTTATTGCTGTCACCAAAGCCATGCTGGCACTCGCCCCCGCCCCCCACCCCAGTTGGAAGCACAAAAGGCAAAAGTTTAGTTAAGAACAATTTATTGGAAACAGCAATGAGATAAGAAAGCAAACAGAAACAGCAACAATACTAATAACAAAGTGTACAGAGAGGGTGGCTTACATGCCAAATGGTGACCAGGCTCAATACAATGGAAAACATTTGTGGAGGGCTTCCCTCTGCACACGATGCTTTCTCACAACAGAAAAGAATGCTCTTCTCAAAAGTGAGAGGAGTTTCTGCCACTGGCAATGCTGCAAGGTGGTATCGAATAACATAATGTTTTGGACATGCCCGCTCCTGTTGATCTGGGCTGGAACCAGGACAATACATAGTGAACAATGACATAAATAAAACTAACATATAAACTGTCTGCTTTGGCATTGCTGATATTGTTCATTATCTGAACAATTTGTCTTTTTATATAGCACATAAGCCATGTCAGGAATCACATCATGCTTTCCTAGTTAAACCTCTCAATGCCATCTGGTGAAATGGATTTTTTTGTGATTATTCAAAGTCCCAGTTTGAACATGTTATTTATGTCAATGATTTTTTTAATCTATGTTGCTGCCCCAGTATTGTTAAAATAATAAGTAATGTTTCTTAAGCAGCTTCTTAAAAGAAGCATCGGATACCATCCCCATCTTATTTTCCACTTGAAAATTTGTAAATTGTACTATTTCCATGTTGTGTTGCACGGAGGAAAACCCTAGCTATTTTCAGTGGGCAGGCTACATATACACAAATACAGACTGCAATAGGCAAAAGTATTAACCCTGAACATTGAAATACATGAACAAGAAACAGTTTAAGTGTTACAGAAGTTCTAGGTGTGGTTCACTGTGTCTATAATATGGGAAGATACTTCAAAGTATGAAAAAAATCAAACCAAAACCAACACTTCTTACAACAAATTAATATCAATACCTTACAGTCATGTACAGTGTAGTAGACCTTCCAAAGTAATTTCAGCAACTGGTGGAGAACAGGTATATATTTTCAACTTCTTTTTATGTTACACACACAAATAAAACAACCTCTATCATCCTATGTTTTGTAACTAATGTGCAGTGTTATTCAGTTATATCCAAAAGGGTGGAAAAAGTGTTTTCCCTTTTGGCCATGTACAATACCAGCAATTCATAACTGGGAGACTGTATGGCTAGGTGAATACAGAAAGCTTAGCAGGAGGTTAAAGTGTTGAATTAGTAAAAAATTTCTAGCAAGTGTCTTTGGCTCAAAAGTTGCCATTGTATCTGTGTTGTGTGTGTAGACACATTTGCTTAATAGAGTTATTAAACTCACTAGTTCTACATGTATGAAACAAAGTTAGACTGAAACCAATGACCATATGAAGAGTGTATAATATTAACTTCACATATCTATGGATAAACATACCAAAACAGACAAACAGCTTTGTGCAAAGTAGATCACCTATGTGGTTGGCTATGCGTCTGACTCTAGGAAGGGGTTGGCTTACACAGTTCACTCCAGAGGTACTGGAAATATCAAGGCAGAGGACTTTTGTCAGCTCTATGTAGGCAACTGGGTGTGCATTTCTCCCACGCCTGCCCTCTGACAACTGATAAACAGCAATACACCAAAGACAGAACACAGGGCCTGCAAGTTTATAAGTGTTGAGTATCCAATATATTGATAATTCTGGGAGGTAATCAGCATGTTCACATACTTTGCCAGCTATTCTATAATCCCACAGCTATCACTATCCTTCAGCCCTTCCCCACCAAAAATCAAAATACCCTAACTCTTTCCATGTGTGAGAAGAGACCCATAAAAACAGGAAAAGATCCTTCCAAGAAATGTGCTACTTGAGTTACTTTTACTGCAGTTGGCTATCCAGAAAAAATAAATTACTATTTCTACATTGCAAGAGCACAGTCAAATCAAATCTCAAGGGAAAAAAAAAAAATAAATCACAGCACAAAACGAAGTTCATCTGTCCAAATATAGATATAAATATAATAGACTCTGTCACTGGAGCTGCTAATCTAAATTCTCTTTACAGCTGATGGAGAGGCACAGATACTTCTGCAACATAAATCATCTTATTTTAAAGTAGACATCTGAAAATGAAATCTTATGAATTATACACAAACAGAGTTAATTTATTTTTCACCATTTATAAAGGGAGTCTACATGGAGTCTATTCCAGTCATAAACATTTATGATTATGGAAGATTAATCCCACCAATGCTTTCTTTTAAACATCAGAAACGTGGATGCTGCACTGAGGAACACAGGACAAAAATAGCATAAGAAAGATATGCAAGCAGTAGTGCAGCTACAAGGAGTAGATCTAGATGTGGGGATTTCCATGTTCTTTCTAGGACTAGGGGAAAACACCAACATAAATATGTCTGCAGTATCTGCTATATTATACTGAACACACTGTGCATCTGCAGTGTCATAGTGCAGGCTTCTTGCATTAGCACAAGTACAAGGAGACTTTTTGCTCTGATAGCATGGAGTGGTACATGAGATCACTCACTGTGCACAGAGCTCCAGGCTAAAGGGTTTGGACTCTTTATTTCAAGCCATCAGAAAAAAAAATCAGCTGACGTATTTCTAGATTTCACCACAACGTGCAGCAGTTTCATACCCAAAGATACCTCTATAATGAAATATATAGCAAGGTGGTCTTGAAAAGTATTGGTTAGTTCACTGCAACACAGCAATGAAGTGTCCCAACTTATTTTCCAGTTATGTTCTAAATGATCTCAAGCCTTTTCTACACAGAGTGAGGATCAAAATACATACACAAGTACAGAAACACAAGATGGTATGGAACAGGAAATACCCATATTCTGGAGAAAAAGCACAGCATTGTGCTTTTGATGTTACTGCTACTGGACTTGTAAATGAGCTCTTCTGCATGGGGAACACTCAGGCAGAGTGAAGTACTGGATATTATACAGCATACCTAAGTACATGTGAGATCTCAGGCGAACAGCTTCAGAGTCTCCATCATTTTCCTACTGTCATTCTGGAGTTCTATCATCAATCATTTCATACTGTGCTCTGTTATATGATGTCACAAATTTTTCTTCTATCAAGACTACTCTGAGACATACAGTCATACTGAAGTGTTCCTGCCAAATATCTGCTTGTGTTAAAATAATTGCTGAAAATAGAAACAAAGTAGGCTATGATGCAGTGTTTTAAATATCTCACTAATATATTGTTTCTGTATCACACAAACACTTGGAGAAATATGCTGAGAATCTTGTGTATGGATGTGCAGCAGCATCCCTCTTGTCTTTAGTCTTCATTCGTGCCATCGGGATCTTGCTTCCTTGAGTAGTTACTGAAATGAAGGGAAAGATCTTATTGCCACAAAAAAATGATATACTGTCCCTGTGGGGTTAAAGTGTGTATTTGTCAAATCCCTGCATACAGTCTCCTCTTCCACTGAATAAGTAATCATCACACTTTCCAGGAAGATATTCTCAGTGGATAATAGGGTATGTCTGTGTGTTGTGAATATACTGTCACATAAGAAAAACACCTGCCAAAAAAGTATGGAGGCAAAACGATCAGCATGTATAGCCACAAAGCATGTGTATTCTCACATCCATAAGGTCTATTGCAAGAGGTAAGCTATCCTTCCTTACTGACTTGCATTTTGTCCTGTACTTGGCACAATATGAAGAATAGCTCCCAGCTGGCGGAGCCATATGAATGTAAATCCTACATGGAATAGTTTTTCATACTTCTCTCACAGATCATCCAACAGTCTTTTGACAGAGTCTGGCCTCCATTCACAAATGAGGATATGCTCATTGTTATCAGCATAGCAGGGAGTATGGCTGCCCTTCTGTTTGGACGTAATTGCTACAGAAATTTGTATGAGACACACAATGAATGTTGCTGCTTAAATGCTAGTTCAGTGTGACTCACCAGAGGCAACTTGCTGTTTTCATTTATCCTTTTAAAGCTTGCTTGTCAAAAGGGTGAACCTGCCAAGCCTGTTCTCCAGTTCCAGTGCCACTGGTCCCCTGTCCAGCTGCAGCAGGGCTGTTTGTGTTTCCCTGCTTTTCATAATGTGAGAAGACCATGGCACTTAGCTTGACAGTCATCTGGAGCAAACAGAATAGGAGCTACATTCCTTTCTTTGTTAAAAAATAACACCCCTTGTTTAAGTAGTGCTCCTCAAGGATTAATAAATGTAGTTTACATGCATTTCCTGGAGACAGTGAATTCCTCCCCTTCCCTCCCCTCCCGTCCTCTCTCCTGTCTTCATTAATATTTGTCCACTTGCTGCATGAAATTAACCTGATAGGCAAAGGTGAGTCATTGAAAGTACTTGGTTCTGCGAGCTGACTGGTAGGTAGCAGCATCAATTGTATGCTCCATGTCTGAGACAACAAAGATACCCAGGGCTCCTACCCTTCTGCTTGGGTTCCTCAAGTCAAACTAGAACCACATGTTTAGAGCTATATGGAGTATTTTCCCTGTTGTTCTTCATCCCTACTAACAGTAAGGTAAATACAAATTCAACACTTTAGTGAGATCAAAATTTACTTGAAAAGAATATATTTGAAGGCACAGTGGTTACTTTTCACACAAACCCTACAAAATTAGTAAGTACTTCAGCACTTGGGGACATTTTTCAAATCAACACATGCATATTTCAGTGAGAATATTTCTGGAAGGTGAGTGTTGTAACAGTCTTGAGAGTGCTTTTCCATTCTCTTTGATAATTTCAGAATTTTTAGTCAATAGTGAAATTGCATTATTCTGTAAAATATTGGACCATTTTTTCAGATGAAGTGCTAAACTTAAAGGTATTTTTCCTTCCCTCTGTAACATCCTTGTTCTGAGACTTTGGGGTCTTTAAATGTTGCATTAAGAGTAGAAAAAGTTATTCTAGTCCTGTCATTAATGCCACAGAACATTTAAATTATTGAAATATTTTGCATATTAATACATATTTAAGTGGGGTTTTTAATGCTGCATACATTGTTACAGATTTAGTCATGCTTTATAATCCTGTTGTAATATATGAACAGAGAAAGAACAATATATATAAAAAGATGCATATATTACATATATTGCTTATCAGTAAGCTTCAACAGGTTTTTGTTAAATATCTAGGGTTTTTCATAGTGCTACATACATACATAGTGCTACATACATTGACTTACAAAATATCTCTGTGCTTCAGTATTTCCAGAACAGGAAGCATTTGGCAAAAGAGTTACCTGATATTTTAAAATAAAAATTGTTACCGTTAACCTAACACTACAATGAAACCTCTCATAAGCGGGGTGGGATTGATCTCAGTTTCAGGTGACTATATCTAATCTAGACATCTAACTCCCTTCACAATTAATGGAAATAAGTAAGAACAAGCCTCTTTTAAAGATTCTACTCTTTCGCATGGGTATAGCATACAAGTCCTTTGCATCCTGTATCAATATGGGCCTTGCCTCCAGCTGCCTCAAGATAGCCACAGTAGGACCTGTATCACATCTGTCAGACCCAAGAAAACCCTAGATAACTCAGGGAGTCTCAAATGACATTAGCTGTGTATGTATGAGCAATTTAATCTAGCCCTAGACATTCACATAATGAAATGCCCTAGAAATACCTTCTTCTGTCACCTCATATAAATGGAAACAAGGCAACTAGAGCTAGATTCAGTACCTAGAGAATCCGTGTTACTGACAGACGTGATGCAGGACATAGGGGATGTCTGTGTTCATTGAAGTGAAAGCTTCAATGAACGTTCAGAAAAAGTCTATTTAGAGCACTTGACTGAGACCAGCAAGAGAAACTAGTGGTTTGGTCACAGAGGGAGATTTCAGTTACAGTGTTCCAGTTTCTCAAGGTGACCTTCATTTCCAAAGGACAAAGTTGAAGGTACAGGCATCTCCTGTAGACTAACTTGTGCACCATGGAGACCAACTCAGGTGCAAAAACTTTTCCTAATTATCATATAAAGACCTTGTCAGCCCAGTCACTGTGTGAATGGTACATTCAGAACTGGATTTTAGATCTATTATTCAATTACTTGTGGAATTGGGGATTGGGGCCATCAGGTTGCAAACCTGACTATTTAGCAAACGGCTTTAACCCATCATACGTAACATGAGAATAATGCCATTTCCTTAACTCAGAAGCACTATAAGAAACAGTACAATAAAAAGTGTAAGGAAATATGGTAACAAGGCTAAGTAGCACACATGAAAGCTGCTTTTGTTCCTTCCGGGTGCTTAAGAAGTTGATACCGTCATACATTTCTTTCATCATGTTAACCACAGACTGCACTAAAAAGAAGGTGAAATATTGAACAAGAAGTTAAATCTAGTACTGTTTCTTTAAGCCTAAACAACCTGTGAACTGACACATATACCTATATATTTATGCCTATGATTAATTCCTGTTTCAAAGGAAATGGACAGCTACTCAGACGGTGTTCTAAGCTCATGTGGGTATGATGTATTCAGAAATTAGCAAAAAAAAAAACCCTCAAAGCAGTGTGAAAACAAGTGGAGAATGATATCATTGGAACTGGCAGCCCATGTCTATGCAGGCAGGGGCTTCCAGTACCAAGTAAATGGATGGCTGGTCCTGCTAGCCAGTCACGGGGTTGCCCATGAATGCTGCGAACATGTTGATGTAAAAAATGGTGGCTCCCTGCTGTAAAAACAGTGACAAACAAAATGGTGGTCGTTGTGTAGGCAGTCTAATTGACCTTCTTCCTCTGATATCCTTCTGGGAAAAGTGGGAGAGGTAGAGGCAACCAATCAGAGGGATGGCTGAGAGTCTGTAGGGTGTGAAATACCACAGGGAGGAGACCCCAGCAGCAAAAAGAGATGGAGTCAGCAGAGCACATGACCAGAAGATGGGAGGGACTCAAGGGCAAGCACATGCTACAGCAGCTTTTGAGGATGGGTTATAGATGAGTTCTGTTGGCCTTCAGATATGTGTCACTGTGCTTTCTTCTGTTAGATTTCACACTGACTCAGTATTGTCAACAAACCTGCTGAGGCCTCAACTCAATCCCACTGTCCATGTCACTGACAAAGATATTAAACAGTGCTGGTCCCAGTACCTACCCTTGAGGAATGCCACTCATCACTGGCCTCCACTTGGACATTGAGCAGTTGACTGCAACTCTAAATGTGACCATCCTACCAATTTCTTATCCATCAAGTGGTCCATTATCTGGCTCAGTCTTTCCTTTTTGCTGCCTCCCTTGCAGACTCAATATATTTTCTCTCCAAACTTCTGGGCATTTGTTGACAATACTTTTTAAATGGTCACAGTCTGAGAGGAACTATTCTGAAATGCAATTCAGTTGATTGTTAATAGTAGTCATCAGAATACTTTGTAATTATTCCTGTGAGAATACTTTTATAGATTACATGAAAGGATGATTGCAGAGGAAAATAATGGCTGTCTTGAGCGCCTGTTATTTATCTGGAAAGCATTTTTTAATAAAGGAAAAGTTTCTGGCATATATTATGTAAATGTTGCATTGTTTCAAGTCCTTGTTCTTAGCTTCTCTTCTAGCCAATTTTCTAAAATACTTATCTTTGTTTTTGAGTGCCACTACATCTAGAGATGCAGAACTCTAGCAATTTATGACAACTAGCACTACTGGGGAAAGCATAGCTATGTGATCTGGGAACTTGTCATACATATACTATTTGGCTTGTTTCTTGTCATAAATTAAATATAAATGAATTTCTTTCATGTTGCAGCCTGGCATACTGCCATGATGTAACCCCAGCCACCAACCAAGTACATGCAGCTGCTTGCTCACTCCCCCACCAAAAGGATCAGGGAGAGATTCAGAAGGGTAAAAGCTAGAAAACTAATGGGTTGAGATAAAGACAATTTAATAGGGAAAGCAAAATCCATACACACAAGCAAAGCAAAACAAGGAATTAATCCTCTGCTTCCCCTTAGCATTGATGTGAGTGTTGGATAGCAAAAAGAGTGAGTTGGTACTTAAAGTTTTCAAATTTTTTTACATACTCAGCCTAAGGCTAGAAGATGAAAATATGCATTGCCTATTTTGTTCTTGCAACACAACCTAATAATACCTTCTATTTCAGAGAAGTGCTAGAACAATGACACAATCTTAATGGGACTCCAGAGTCTCTCATCTCTGTTATTATCAGGCTAATGGGTAAGGTCTTTAATGACGTGCCATGCATGTTAAGCCACTAGAATGTCCTCTGCAATCTTCTATGCTATTCTTCCATCTAGTGTTCTTTGACTTCAATGACTCTCTCCTTCTGAACAGAAATATGTCTATTTCTGTCAAATTTTACCAGCTCTTCCTTCCATAACTGATTGAACCATCAGAAGTCAAGCAGGCAAGGCAGAAAGTCAGCTTGGCTGAGCAGGGAACTTCTTTTGGAAACAAGGCAAAAAAAGAAGGGGGTATGACCAATGGAAACAAGGTCGACATGGGAAGAATACAGAGATTCTGCTTATCATTGTGTGGAGAAAGTTTGTGCAATCAAAGCTCAGCTGGAGTTGAAGCTGGCCAGAAATGTGGGTGACAAAAAAAGAGTTTTTTCAAAATACATTAATGGCAATTGGCAATATAGAAATGTCATCGGCCCATTACAGGTGAGGATTGTCACCTCACAAACAGGGGTAGAGACAAGACAGAGGGGTCCAACTCATTCTTTGCCTCTTTTGCCTCTATCTTCAACACAGGTGACAGATCAGGGAGGTCACAGTGCCCTGAGCTGGAGGACCATGACTAAAAGAATGATCAACTTCAAGTTGACCCTGAAATTGTGTACTGCTCCAGCTGGATCTCTACAAATCTATGAGATTCATCCAAGAATCCTGAAAGGGTTACCTGATGTCATCACAAAACCTCCCTTGATGTTTTTGGGTGGTGTTTGAAATCCAGAGAGGCCTCAGCTGATTGGAAGCTGGTGAACATTGCCCCAGTTTTCAAGAAGGGCAAGAAGGAAGATCCCAAAAACTACAGGCCTGCCAGTGTCACTTCAGTTCCTGGTAAAGTTATGAATAATATTATTCTTGGAAGTATTGAGAAACACCTCAAAGACAACACTGTCATCGGTCACTGCCAGCACAGCTTCATGAGAGGAAAGTCCTGATTATCCAACCTGATTCCATCTATGACAAGGTAACCCACCCAGTTGATCAAGGAAATCCAGATGATGTATTTTTTTCAGATTTCAGTAAAGCTTTTGATACTGTCTCTCACAGGATCCTTCCAGACAAAATGTCCAGCCCACATGGATAAACACATCATGTGGTGAATGAGCAATTGGCTCATGGGTCGAGCACAGAGGGTAACAGTGAATGGGATAACATCAGACTGGTGACCTGTCACTAGTGGGGTTCCACAGGGCTCCATCTTGGGCCCTGTGCTCTTCAACATCTTCTTAAATGACTTGGATGCAAGATTGGAACAGACACTAAGCAAGTTTGCAGGTGACACAAAACTGGGAGGAGCTGTTCACTCTTGAAGGCAGGGAGGCCCTGGAGAAAGAACCTCATTGCAATTACTACGTCCTCGTCAGGAGAAGAGGAGGAGCAGACACTGATCTCTTCACTGTGGTCATCAGTGACTGGACCCAGGGGCATGGCCTGAAGTTGTGTCAGGGGAGGTTTAGGCTAAATATTAGAAAAAGGTTCTTCACCCAGATGGTTGTTGCATGCTGGAACAGATTCCACTGGGAAGTGGTCACAGCACCAAGCCTGATAGACTTCAAGAAGCATTTGGACAATGCTCTCAGGCACATGGTATGACTCTTGGGGCTAAGAGTCCTACTCAATGGTCCTTGTGAGTTCCTTCCAGCTCAGCATATTCTATGATTCTGTGATTTATTGGAGTTCACTAGACTTAAAAATCATAAGAGAAATGTGAAATTTGTCCTGATACAAAACAATTGGCCTATATTAATAATTTCCACCCTGGAACATGTTATTACTGAATAAATCAGGTTTACTTCTGCCGGCAGCCTTCCTCAGGGCTAAATACAGCGGTCAGCAGAGCCTGACTTATCCTTAAAACATGGTGATTTTCCAGCTACAGGGAAAGCTCCTTCAGTTTCTCCTCCTTAAGAGCTCATTGTAAACTGAACAAAGATCTGTGTTCCAGTGTCCATGTGCTTGGGCACAAGGGGAAGCTGATGACACTTGTCATCAAGAAAATGTGACTGCTCTGGTCCAGTGCATTTTCCCTGACTCCACAAAGACTCCAGGTAAACACTAAGTCCAGCAGCCTTAGATAAATCATACCCCTGGCAAGTAAATATGTAACTGAAATTATAAATTAAACTGTAGTTATTTATAGTCTTGTGTCTGTCAGTTTTATGAAGTCAGCTTCTTTCTAAAAAGGCAAAGCAGAGAAGCGAAGAAAGGAAGAACTGATTACTTGCAGAATGAATACACAATTGATGCACAGACAATGTGACTAAGGTCACGTGAAGAGAGGCAGAGAGTAATGTTCAGCTTTGTTAAGTACTGAGGATAAATTTCCTAAATAGTTAGGTCATTCTCAGACAGGGAAAAAATTCCCTACTAGCGCGAGACCTGTTCATCCCTATGTTCTGACTTCCCAGGGATAAAAAAAATCATGGTGTTCCCCAAGGTTCAATGCTGGGTCCAGTATTGTTTAACCTATTCATCAATGACTTGGATGAAGGGGCAGATGCCTCTTCGGCAAGTTTGCTGATGACCCAAAGCTGGGAGGGGTTGCTTATAACCCAGGGTGCTGCACAGCCCTCTGGAAATACGACTAAGGGACTGGAGCATCTCTCTTATGAGGAAAGGCTGAGGTAGCTCAGCGTGTTAAACCTTCAGAAGAGATTTGAAAGAGTGAAATATGCCTACACTGTTTTTTCCACAGGGACAAAAATAGTGTATTTAAGCTCTCCAAAGAGTGGAACTAACTATTCTATTCTATTCTATTCTGTTCTGTTCTGTTCAGTTCCATTCCGTTCCATTCTATTCTAACTCAGTTTATGACCTATTTAAAGAGGTGCATAGCTGGATGAATTTAGTGATGATATTTATGTATCCAGGGTAATAAAGTCTAGGTCTGATTGCAAGAAATTAAGAAACTGCTGGAAGACCTTGAGACCAAGTAACTGAGGGGGAGCAAAAAAAAAAAAAAAAAAAGCAAACTCACAATACTCACAATAATGTAGAAAGGACTAACGAATTCACAAATAAAATTATGCGCTCTGAGCAGACCATTACTCTGTGGAGGATTAATCCAAATATTTATTTTAAAATGGCATGAATTATCCAGTTTGATGGAACTGTTGTTATCATCTGACTGTATGGTTAATTATCATCTGAAGTTTTTTAGTTACTTTCTGGATATGTCTGCTTTCAGCTCCAGATCATTAGAACTTTTTTCTTTGTTTGCCTCTGTTGACAAATATTTCTTTCCCACATTGTTATATAAGCTATATAAGCAGTGACCAAAAAACTGCTTTTCAAGGCCCTTGCTGAGAAGACAGGACCTGAGCCCATTAGCCAGGGGATTCCCACCTCCCCTTGCCACCACTCAGGGAACCTCATGGTCCACTACAATGGCCCCTTCGTCTGGCTACAGGAGTCACTCAAGTAGGAGGAGAGCATAGAGCCACCTGAGCAGGGGCAGAGAGGAGAAGCAGGAGGAGATGCAACTGTAAGAGAACCTTTCCTGGTGGAGAAAATCGTGCTGCATTTTTTTCCTTAAATTCCACTGTCCCCCTATGCTCATTCTGCTTTCTTTACCTGCTGCAAGCCCAGGCAGGAATGGGGAGAGATCACGGTACTCTGTATCTTCTCTTTCCTCACTCAGGCACATGGAGATTTCTGACACCTTTCAGTAGGCTGTCAATGGCCCAAGCAAAGGAGACACATTGGGCACCAGTTTGTTCCCTGTGTAATGGCCTGACAGACAGCTGTCAGCTCTCCAGCAGCTGTAGGCAAAAGGAGCTTCCTCTCCTCAATCTCTGCCTGCAACTTCTCTAAAAATACAGTTTAAAATTCATGGACCCTTTGGTCAGCTCTTTTGGTCCTATCCAGGGACCCTTTCCTTACTTTTTCTAGGCACACTATTTTTCCAAAGTTGACATTTTGTTTTGGTTTTCAATTAGCTTATTTACCATGTAGCTTTTAAGTTGTTTATTGAAGTAGTTCCTTGTGACCAGGAAGCTGTCTTTAACCAAGAAAGGTCTTACAAACACACCAAAAAATTTGAGAGATTCTGAGAAATAGAATAAGAGCTACATTTAACATTTCTACTTTTATTTGCTATTTCCTTTTGCAATTTGTCTAATTTGGTAATAGCTGAAGCCATGAACCAGATAGTAATACATGCATCCTGGAATGAAAAGGAAATCACAAAGAAGTTTGGTCATGAATCACTTATTTAATATATCTAACATTTCCTTAACCACAATTTAATAATTTGAGAGGTCTAAAATAAATATATTAATGAATAGGAAGATGATTGTGGGATCGAGATCATTCTGAAATGGCAACATGTTGTGTACCTCATGATGGTTGCAATCTTCTTGCAGTTTATATATAATCTGTAATATGAAGAATACATATTCCTCCCCTATCTGAACTACAGCCTGAAAATCCAGCCTGTAAAAATATTTAAAGACTGTTGCTAAATGACCCATTTTTTGGTTTTGTGTCAAAACCAGTTTTTCCAACACTATTATGCCTGAGATCTCAAAATCAGGAGACATAAGGAAAGGGAAAATAATATGTTTGCCTTGAAACTCACAGAATCTTTATTTAAGCAAGGCTTTCTTTTTCATTTTGAGTCATATGTTTAATCTGTCTCAAAAAGTGGGGACTGCAATGAAACATTAGTTCAGTACAGCATTACGCTTTGAAGAGCTAAAGATCCAAATCCAGCCTGGCATCCAGTGTCTGTTTCAGGGCTCTTATAGGTGACATTCAGATGTATGAAAATGTTGGCCTTTGTTGATTTTGGCAGCGAAACAGCAGTGTTACATACTTAGTCATTACCAAATGAATATGATGAGGAATTGTAATCCAAGCAAATCATACAACAGGAATAAACAGGAGAAGAGAACATAAAAAAAAGGTGAAAAATGTAAGGAGTTTGCTTAATGATAATGGCTATGAATTCCTGATGTCAGTCAAAAGAGCATATAGCAGTGCTGCAGAGTTGTTGGCAAGCCAATAAAGGCAGATAAAAATAAATGAGACTTAAAATAGATAAATGTAAAGTAGTGTATTCATGGGGAAAAAAATTGGCAGAGACGAAGGACTGGAAACTCCGGTTTAGAAAAGCAGTAACGGAGAAAAACAATCCTAGAGCTATAATAAATATATTAAAAAGGAGCTCAGTGAATTGTCATTGAAATGTAAATAAATGCCAATCTATGCTGTAAATAATCAAAAAGGATCCCTCCTAAAATAAAAGAGTCTGTCTCTGACTGGAAGCTACTTGTAATATAGTTTCATTTTATATCTCTCTATTGGGCCCTCGAGTGTTGCATATAAACTAGTGGCACTGTTTCTGTTTTTAAAATGAGAGGTTAGTGTCATATATATGTATATATTTATCCATATATAAACTCAGTAATATGGCAGAAGAAAAAGACAGTGGTACAGTGGTAGAATTGCAAGCACTGCTTTGGCAGCATTCACAGGTGGCTGTGACAAACTGATTTTGAGGGACAGTGATACTTTGATGAAAAAGTTCCACTAGAACCAGTGTACTAAATCCTTGTTTAACATAAAAACTTGTAGCAACCAGTCAAGGAACTAATGATGTTTAGGATTTCTATTTAATAGTTCCGCTTCAGTGTGCTGATGAACTGAGTGGAATAAGTCAATCAAAGATACAGTTAGCAGAACACTTCACTATTCAGTTTCCCAGATGTTATTAGAAGCCAAACAGATATTCACAGTAAGCTCCTGAGATTTCATACATTCCTTGTGCTATCTAAGACAGGACTGACAAGCTTTATAATCATGTTAAGCAATCCTGCCAGAAGCATTTGTGACACTCAAAGTATCCTGAGGTTGCAAGATTATTAGACCTTGGACAGAGATCACTGTGAGCGCAGTGGTTTACAGATGAGGACCCAAGGTCTTTTCTCTCTGCTTTTTCTGTACTAGCCAGTCTGATCACAAAATGTGTCAGGGTTCTGTTGCCAGGAGATTTCTTCCCAAGAAAGGTGCTTCTTGCTCTGAGGAATAGGACTACCATTCCTAATATTTACTTTTTCTGGGGTTCTGTATATACAACTGTGCCCTGCTGGTTCCTTGTTTGAAAGGAAGAGGAACACTGTCACCAGACAAGGTAGAAAAGATGAGTGTAAACTCTACTTCCCCTTACCTTTGGAAGTAAAGTCCTCCTGGAGGCAGAATTATCTCAAGGGATGGCTATGGGAAGAAGAGAGAGGAAGGAGAGTTACAGTGCATAGTGAAGCTCCATCAGGTAGCGTGTCACAAGTAAGGGAACAGCAGTACTACCAGTAGTGGGAGATACATGAATCCCCATTATCATTTCATGCATCTATAAATATGAGTGGAGAGGCCATTGAAAAAAAACAAACCAAAAGAGACATAAATTTACTTATATATAAAACCTTTGACAATATACCTAACTAGACTCACCATCTGCCACTAAACCTGGAGTATACAAACACACTACAACACTTATTTAATTTACCAGGTCTTGGTTGCTTTTATTCTCTAGTCTCAAGTGTTTACACACTGTTGCAGTTCATGCCACCATTCAGTTCATTCTCCCATCTCAGATTAGACCGTACGCTCTCTGCAACAATCACAGCAAATCTGTGATGCTTTCTCCCTTCTGTAAGCAATGAGAGTGGAATCCCTTCCAAAGTGCTTTCCAAAAGCAACCTTTGAGTAACTAAGCCAAACGCTCTGAAATGGGAACATTTTGGAGAAAGACACACTAAAAAAAAAGAAATCATGCTGTAAAAAGGCATCCAGGGACCTACATGCCTATGTCTCCTCCCACTGATTTTCCTATTAAAAGCATAATTTCTATGCTTTGGGTGATCCAGTCAGTATTTGTAGATAAAAAAACCCTTGCATGGAGAGCAAATGAAAACTGACATTTTCTCCATTGCTGTTAATATATATATATATTTCTGGATGATTTATCTGGATCTTATCATATTACTCTCCTTGTTCTACCAAAAAAAAAAATAAATCTATTCAATAAAAGTAAAATAGATATGGAATAAATATTCTTCTAACAACAATGGAACTATAAAGTCTGTCTCTGTAAGAGCATGAAATATCAATGCAGTGTTAATGCAACTATTAGATAGCCATCTCATGACTCTTTCCTCTAAGGTCACTTAATTTCCAGAAGGCATTTGTCATTTTCTGTTAATATTTGATGCATAGTCACAGATTTTCATCTCTCAGTTGACATCTAAAGTTTGAGCTTCTATTTTTTACCCCCCACTGGTTTAACTCACTTCTTTTGCAGTATTTTTTTTAACATATTATGTTTGCAATGACAAGCAGAAGAAGCATAGGGAGGATCTTTGACAACTGAGGGTTTTTGCTCTTTTTGTATCTTTATCTGTGCTGTGAAGTGCATCTATCTGAACACAAATGGTTGCCTCTCACTTTCCTCACAAACATTTCCAGCAGTGTCTTAAAACACATAAGCAGGGAAAAGCACAGCAATCTTGTCATCAAATTATCAAAGAGGCTGGTGAACTCAGCTCAATGGTTTCAAAAGAGAGGTGGAGGCAAGGATTTAACTGAGCTGCAGAGATCTGACTCCCAAGTGGACAGAAGCACTGTTTTCAAGGTTTCAGTAAAGTGCCTGAGCTGCAGAAAGACCAGGAGTTCCAATGCATCTCAGCCATTTAGTGTGATTCAGACTGTCTTTTCGAGACAGGTGACTGCTCCACACTGTACCCTTGGCGGGGAATCTCTAATGATCTTGCTTTAGGCTCCAGTTTTGATCCTGAGTGCCAATCGCTCTGAAGTACTGCAGCACGCAACATCCAAGTATTTAAAATGCCTGGGAAGATCCAGACTCATAAAAATAATTTTTCTCATCACCATTATCAGTGTATCTTCATTACTTCATTTTTACAGATCCTGTTTCCAAAATACCCTTTAAGATGCATAAGTTTATTTTCCTGCATATGTGAGGATTTGCTGGGCTAACGTAGACTGGCTAACAACAGAGTTGCAGATTTCCACAGTGACAACCTCTTCTAGGCTAGTCACCCTGAGTCTCTTTATAGTCAGGTATGAAAAAGGGCTACTTTAGAAGGAAATAAATGGCAGTCCAGAAACACCCTAATACCTAGTTTAGGCGGACACACACACATTAGGTCAGATGAATTTCACTTCACAATATGTTTCTGGTTACTTTGTACAGACATAATGCACACCATTGTGATTGCTACATTATAAATTTAAACTCAGGATAAAAAAAAATAAAAAATAATTGATTGTTCTTCCTAAGAGCAAGTGCACTTAAGGTTTGCTCACATGGCTCCATATGACTGAATTATGCTGCTCTGTGTAGGTGATGACATTTTCAGTGTCAGGAGAACATCTATATCAGATGAGAAATGATTTGTTGCGAATCTGTAATAACTCAAGACTTGTGATTGTGTGAACTTACCCTTTGTTAAACAGAACTTGCAGAACTGCTTTAACAATGCCATATGTCAACTACTAAAATTAGGACTTGCATTTTATTTCTGCTGTTTTCTCCTCTATTTTATGTCCTCCCTGCCAAGAGCATAGCCTATGTTTATTCCCTCCTAGAGTGTATATGACTTACTATTTTATCAGAGGCTAGTTTTTAATCTGTTTTCTTTTTGGCAAATGGTAATCCTTATGCTGACCACAGTAGAATTGGTGTAAGCAAACCCTACTCTGAATGTTTAGGTTCTAGAAAGCTAAAACATTGTATTACACAAGAATGATTTTATGAATGAAAAATATATCTCTCACCTTCAGAACAGAGAGTGCTTTCCCAAAGAAATATGAAAAGTGAAAATGTGTTCACATTACAGAATAAAGCTTTTTTAATGTGCTCAAGAAAAATAGACATTTTCTGTGTCAAACTTTAATTTGAGGCATAGAGATTCTGCATTCTAGACCCATAGAAATGTTGGATTCTTATTTTTAAAATGTCATTCTCTGCTTCCAAATTTAAGTATCTATCCGTTATTTCTGTCATGTAAAAAAAAAAAAAATATTCCACTTTGCAACTAAGACTTGTAACAGCAAATGGAATTCTGAGTGCAGTCTTCCCAGTTTTGATAATTTAAAATTTCTGACTGTGTTTACAAAATACAGCAATACTGTGCTGTATCTGTTGGCATTTCCTTTTTGCAACATAGAATAATGTAAACAATCCTTAAATAACATAACAATTAATTCTGCATTCTAGCTGGTTGTACTCAAATCAGCTATGTTTCTTAGGATTTTCTGGCCTAACTCTGATTTATTATATTTTTAAAACCAGTAATACATGTCCCCTTTGGTACACTGAGGAGTCTGATTCTTCTGAGTAAATTACAAAGTAGCAAAGAAATAATAAGTTATTTCTAGATTTATCAAGGAAGAATTATTTCTAAACATCTCCAGTAAACTAGTCAGATTTTCCAGTCTAGTCATAGTTTGTAAACCATGTTTGCAATCTGGGAAGTGCTAGAGGTGTAACAGGGATGTATGAGTAGATGCCCTGGTGAAGTTAGTTGTTTCTTCTCTTGTACAGAAATTGCAAAGCCAAGATGTGTCATAGAATGTAGTTGCTTTAAACTTCTGTACTTTCTGAACTACGAGTGTGTATTACCAAGCATCTCGTCATTGAAATACATTCCATGTGAATATCAAATAGAGCGAGTGTATACACTTGCTATGAGAAATTTTTTTCAGTGTTGCACATAATTAAGATAATGCATAACCTTAAAAATACACTAGCCCAAGATTTTTGTAATCGCAAACCATTTTTCTGGTATTAACTCTGACCCATTTATATTAATCACTACTGCATTTGTGTCCTTGAAATTGTGAACTTTTTCAAGCAGATCCTGTCGCTGTCTGTGTATTTATATAGTATAAAGTGATACCTTACCTCTGTTCTCCACTGAGAATATTTAATAATAATATTTAACTTCAGCCATCTATGAGCTAGTTGGCCACTTGTTGTAGTTGCTCAGAACCTTTTTGCTATTAGTGAAGAGAGCTGGTGCCTGCCGGGGGAAGTCTCCTTAGAAGCCTATTGAAGATTGTGAGAAATTGTCCCCTGAAGTTGTCTCTACTGGCTATGAATGGAGGCAAAGGCTGATTGAAACTATGTGGGGTGCACTGCCCACTGAATTTCACGGGAATTGCAGGGAACATAGCCCACTCTTAGGAGCTCACTGCAAATTCAGAGCCAGGTTTGTTGGTGATTGAGGGCAACGTCAGATACAGCATGGTTTTTCAGCCACTGAAGTAACTTTCTTGATTTCCTGTTGGTCATGTCTATACTGCAGATGCAGAAGCAGGAAGTCAGGACCCCAAGACCACCCACTTCAATAGTCAGATGTTACACATAGCATCCAAATTCACTTTGCAGAAAAAGTATAGGTCAGGAGTGAAATATTCTACAATTCTGTGTTGAACTTATTACTGAAGACTCTCTTGAGATACTTTGCAGAAAGCTGAGCACAAACTTTGAGCTCCCTGGGTTGATTGGCTCAGACTGGATGAGGGTGTTTTGGCTCTTTTGGTTTAATTAGGTATGAAGCCTACCTAAAGTCCTTTTTTTGGGTTTGCCATCAGCTAGTAGGCAGTCAGATCTTAAAACTGTGCTTGCTAGCAGCTCTAACATATTGTATCTTCTTCATGTATAGCTCCCCGAGCTTTCTCTAACTGTGGTCCTCTGCTTTATAATTAGACATCAAGACTGTGAAACTGTCATATGCACTAAGCTATTTGTAGAAATATACAAACATGAAGCTTCATGCAATTAGAATACTGGTCTTCAGGAAAGTTTCCAGTAAAAGTTTTCTAAACTACTCTTCCTCCCTCCAGTAAATTAGTTCTCAAGCAATTAAGATGCTTTTGGTTTCCAATACTGCAAAACAAATACCATTCACATCAATGATTAATCTGTTGCTCTTAATTCCTTGTTTGGTTTTGTTGTTTGGGGTTTTTTGTTTGTTTGCTTGCTTTTTGCTTTACTGCACTTGAAAAAAACAGCAAAAAGAGGAGTAGGAACTAGACTTACAGGGATACTTATTCCCTCATGTCTGTCCTCTGTCTGCTGTACAGCCTCAGACGAGCCCAAGGGGTCTTCTCATTACCAGGAGTCCAGAGAAATTGTGCATGCTTCTGTCCCCCAGAAGAACACACTAAAGAGAGCTCAGGATTCACTACTGATGGACATTAGTTCTCCATCTGAGATTTCAGTCACCACTTCAGAAAAGTTTTGTAATTTTTTAACAGTAGTTGGCATGAGGGAAAATTACTATATGTAAGAATGGCTAAACTAAGAAATTTGCTACTGTGTGGTTGAAAACTCACAAAGCTAAAGAGGAGTGCAGGTGAAGCAGGAAAAACAGCTACTGAGACTAAAAGAGGCATTGCTAGACTCAGAGAAAGAACTGGAAAATTTTTAAGAGTTGACAAGAATGAAAAGCCTGTGGCCACTGTGGACTTCTTTGAGCTGAAAGAAGAAGAGTCTGCGGGAGCCTTGATGTACAGCAGGTACCTGAGAGCCTAAGGAAATCTGGTGAAGTTTTGTTTATGAGCACTAAAAGTCACTGCTTTGTTCTGCACAGTAGTGTGTGCATCCAGTGGAGCTTTTCTATTAAAAGACAGGCTGCCTTTGTCTCAGCTGCTGACTGCTCAACTGCTCTTACCCAGATTTATCACTTTGGCAACAGTGTGCATTCTGAAGAGTTACCCAAGCATTGGTTATGTGCTCATGGTTCCCGTTTTCCCTTCCCCTCATTTAATTTACAAGAACCACTTGAAATAACTTAGCTCAGCTGGATAATGGTGATTTTTTCTGTCTTTTGGTGTGATGTATGGGCTTAGTCTTTTCATAAAAGTTTCCACAACAAGCACTGGCAGTACCCCAAATGCTATTTGTATTTAGCGCTTCACTTCTCAAGATCTATTTTGTCACTCCACAAAGCTTTCAAACCAGTGAGCTGCAGTCCATGAGTCATGGTTCAGGTACCTGTAGCTTGACCCTCTCCCAGGAAAGGTGTACAGCATGGAGAGCGAGAGTGCTGTGTCAAGAATATAGGGGATACTGGGATCAACATAAATTTTAAGAATCATACAGCTATCTTCACTCATTCTGTTACTTTGGTTTGCAGTGTTCATTGATTAAAGAAATATTGTAAGTGGAGCAATCACAATAGGCAAACAATTTTCATATATTGTAGATGTGTTTCTTGAAAAGGTCGAAAACATTTTAGATGCTCTGAAAAGCTTTAAACTACTTAGAGTGTACATACTTTGTGAGTTGTATTTTTGCTTAATAATTTTCCTTTGTCTTATGTCTGAATTAATTCATACACTCTTTTTTTTTTTCTGTTATATATCCGAGGTTTCACAAAATGAGATACTCCATACTGTCAAGCTCCAGAATGCCCTAAACTACAAATACCATCACTCACACCATCTCCCTTGTCTTTATGGAGAAAAATAAAAAATTATTCATCACATCTCTGAAAGAAAAAACAATTCATTGGTGAAATGAAGTAGTGAGTAAGAATATCCATATACCGCTAAATTCTCCCTTGATTGATTCAAAGATAAAAACCTGATTCTATATCCATTGGAATCTCTGACACGAGAGAAAAGAGAGACTTTCAGCATTTTCATCATGCATGTATAACATAAGATTTGTCACAAGAAAGTATAATAATTACATAATTAGGGGGATATGAAAAAGAAAAGCTATAGTAATTTTTTCACAGAATTTTTTCTGAATTCTTAGTTTTACTATGGCAAACACTGATTAATTCCAGCCAGCTGCCTTACTTCTGTTTGAAGGCACTGACATGAAAGCAAATGCAAAATTTTTATATTCAGTACATAACACATATACCTATACAAACTTGGTCCACAATGAGTTGCTAATGTTCATATTTCTTAATATGCTTCTAGAGCTTTACACCTCTTCTGTTGTTTGTGAGAGATATGACCTATCTTATTCTGGCATTCCATCAAATACATAAAAATTCACTAACACAAAACATCTTGTGTCAACAGCAATATGACTGACGACCTGCTGTTTTCACATCTAAAATACCAGTCTTTATTTTGTAGTGAAAACATTTACAATAGTGGAAGTTATTTTGCTTCATTTCACTGTGGTAGAGTTGAATCTGAAATATTTAGTAGGGCTTGATAACTACACCTCTTGAATGAACAGTGGGTTTTGTCATCCTTTGAATGAAAGAGCTGTATTTGTGTCAGATGTATCACCTAATGCTGCAATACATAAATATATGCCGAGTCAAGTTCTTACTTCCAGAAGCAGAAATGTTAATAAAGGTGCTTGAAAAGCAGCAATAGCAAGGTACATCTCCTATTGCAAATAGTTGTCCATAATCACTAGAAATGCCCTGTTCCAAGCTTGCTTTGAGTATAAATTCTGTTTGCCTGGAACATCTTCAAGAAGCATACTATTTGCTTAAATTCACCATCTAAGCACATAATATCGAAGTGGTACAACTTATTAATAAACAGCATGTGGTCAGATACTGAAAATTTTACAACATAATCAACTTCAGTGATAACAATCTAAGCTGATAGCAGTCTGATCTTTTGCCAGGGGCTCAAAGGACACAATCAAGCTTCCAGGAAAGCCTCTGTTGACATTTAGGAAAAAAATAACAGGTATACTACAAGGCACGGTTTGAATTCTATGGACAGTTCATTTTTTCCAAAAAGGGTTTGAACAGAGACCTCTCCAAAAAAATGTGGTTATAATGGAAGGAGCCTTCAGAGTTTGATTAATTGTTTAAAATAGTGCATGTATGCTATGACTGGGCATATGACTCAAAAGAAAATCAAGGTCTTGATAAAACCAATGGTTACAAGACTCTTTGGATTTTTCCTGTTTCTTATTATTGTTGTTGCTGTTGTTGCTTATGATAGGCTTTCCAGTGAGGAGTGGGCATCAAAAAGCCAAATGCGAAAAGCAGTTCTGAGAAGAGGATTTCCCTGTCTGAGGGCACGGAGCACTGAAGTTTCCAAGGGGAGCAGGTTTCTGACTGCTGCCTGGCGGGCAGTGTGGTGGGGCTGGGGACCAAGAAAGCCTTGGCTGGAGTGAACTGAAAGTCATCCAATTCATTTCTTTCCCAGTGCTACCCAGCAATGAATGGAAGGGAAAGAAGTCTGCTTTATTCCACAACTGCTACTGAAGCCTGCACCATGGCTGAGGCCCCCAGCTCAGTAACAATTGGGTGATTAAGCTCAAACTCCTGAAAATTCAGCACAAACTCCTGAAAAGAACAAGTTTTTCATGCAGCTAAGTTTGACTTCAAGTGTCAACAAAATCAGAACCCCTAAGAATAATGGTTGCCTGCTTCATTCCCCTCCCAAATTTTTCTCCTCAGTTTGCTCTTGATCAAGCCACTGAAGCTGCCAGTCAAATGAAGCTTGAGGCAGTTTTACTTTGTAACCCATTAGCAATGGAAATTATTGTAATCTTGGGAAAAATCATCTGTCTGAAATGTTGATTACAATATTTTTTTTTCACCAATAAAACAGACGCTGTAAGCTGCATAAAATTGTCCATTAATTGTTTAATATAAATCAGTCATACTGGGATGTATAAAGGAGGCATCTGTTCTTTAACTTCTGATAGTCCTAGAAGGTACTAACCTTCATGTGAATGGGCAGAACTGGTTCATTATGAATATCTGTACCATGTGACCTAATTTTAATGGATAACGAAGGAATTGTGTTTTCCAAATATGAATATGACAACAATACATGTTGTCTTTCATAGCTTGAAATAACAGAGAGATGCACTAGAGTTCTGATACAGCTCAGTCTGAAGGATTTTTTCCTGTTCTGTTTAAAAAACTGTACCCAACTTTAAATAGAATTTTAGTAGTTTCTGGAGGTAAGGAATGGAAAAGTCAATTCCTGTCATACAACATTTGTAATGGAGAAATAAGGCAAAAAACCCTATGAACACAGAATATTTTTTTTCTAATTAAGAAATCAACCTAAATCAGAGCTTGCAGTCTCTCTCTCCCATCTTAACATTTCAGCTTCCTTTGTCTCTTAATAGCTTTAATATGCTTTTAGTACAGCATAAAGAAGGATTACATGGTCCCACTCCTTCCTCCAGTATGAATGCTTTTCACCAAAACCCAGAACCAGACAGGAAACTTCCTCAGTGTACATAGAGAGAGACAAAACAGTAAGTCCAGTCAATTCACTTGTTCTGTGAAATGCCCAGAGGTGCACAGTTCCCTTATGACCTGCCTTCCCTGTGGTAGGGCTGATTTAGGCATGTGTCAAAGCTATACGATTCACAGCACCATATACATTGTGATAATAAACAGCTGCATTATCTAAAGACATCAAAGCATGATGTGCCAAACAGTTAACATAGAAACCTTGTGAGAAAAAGTGCAGAGCAAGCAACCTATTGTCATGACTGGCAGGATGCTTTCAGGATACTGCAGCACTCAATTGGCTTTTGGAGTAGATATGATTTTGCTGTTTTGACACTGTGTCACTTGAAGGAAATAGTAATATTTGAGTGATGTCATTCTGGTATGAGATCTACCTGACACCCTTTATTGTTGCCAACAGCAGAAATCTTTTTGTTTCCTCTTAGCAAGAGACAATGGAAACATTTCTATAATTATGTAATATTGTACAACTTCCCTTGTATATAGAAGAAGACTGCACAAAGTGCTGCAGATTGTTTGAGGATCTTAACATGGCCTAGATGATCCTAAATAGCCAACTGATATTTTTATTTTCTCTAAATCTGTGTTATGTCTTCCCTTTCTGTCTTTCTTGGTTAAATGCTTAAGGTCAGTCACTCTTCAGCCCAAAGGCTCAAAGCAATGTTTTTGCTATTGTGCCATTAATGTTTGGGGTTTTTTCCCATTCATTAACTTTGTTTTTTGGATTTGATTGTACTACTAACACTCCCCTTGCCACAGCAGACTAGACATGCTAAGTAAGTCTATGCACAAAATCTATTTCTTCTATCTAGGAGATAATAAAAATGTGAAGGCATCCCTTCTGTTAACTTCTGTTTAGAACAGATTTCTCCAAGCAGGTGTTGGTTGTGAGAAATTTTAACACAGATACAGAAATCTCAGCAATGTCCTGCTTTCTGAAAGGTGATGTGCCACATTTTCTCAGTATAAGGTCTGTCAGATTCTCCTTTTAAGGAATCTTGTATTTTGTAACTGAAATTAACAGATCCATTGGGGGGGGGAAGGGAAAAAGAAAGGAAAGAAAGGAAAGGGAAGAAAGGAAGGAAAGAAAGGAAAGGGAAGAAAGGAAGAAAAGAAAGAAAGGAAGAAAGGAAGAAAAGGAAGAAAGGAAGAAAGGAAGAAAAGAAAGAAAGGAAGAAGGAAAGAAAGAAAGAAAGAAGGAAAGAAAGAAAGAAGGAAAGAAAGAAAGAAAGAAGGAAAGAAGGAAAGAAAGAAAGAAAGAAAGAAAGAAAGAAAGAAAGAAAGAAAGAAAG